>OX387434.1:31112594-31780316 GCA_947563755.1 Lochmaea crataegi | reverse complement strand
AATTTCATTTGCTTATCAATGACAACTCCCAAATATTTAATTGTATCTACTGATTCTATAGTATTTCCAGCGACCTCGATGTTGTAGTTTTGATTTAAAAAGTGTGAATATTGGTATTTGTTACATATTACCATATATTTTGTTTTGTTAATATTAATTTTTAATAGATTTTTGCAACACCATTGGTAAAGATTTTGTAAGGTTTGATTTATCACATTAACCAATATATCTAAACTTTTGCTAGAAAAGCATATCAAACAGTCATCGGCAAACAAATGCAGTATACATTGTCCCTTTACATCCGTAATATCGTTGATATATATCAAAAATAGAAGTGGGCCCAATACACTACCCTGTGGTACACCCCGGTTACAATTTATTTCATCCGATATTATTTTATTCAATTTTACTTTTTGTTTCCTATTAGTTAAGTAGTCAATGCACCAATCTAATGCCCTCCCTACTATACCTATACTTCGCAGTTTTTTTATTAAGAGAGTTTGGTCTACAGTCTCAAATGCTCTTTTCAAGTCTATAAAAACAGCCAAAGTGATACAGTTTTTATCTAATTGGTGTTTCCACTCATCTAACACACATTGAATGGCCGTTTCACAGTTGTGTTTACTTCTAAACCTTGATTGGTTGCTTATTAATAAGTTATTTTGCTCTAAAAAACCAACGATTTGTTCATAGACAACTTTCTCAATTATTTTTTCAATACAAGTTAGCATGTTAATTGGTCTTAGGTCTACGGCTTTATTAGAACCTTTAACTTTAGGAACTGGAACAATCGTAGAAACTTTCAGGTCATCAGGCATTTCAGATTTTTCTAACGAAGAATTAACTAAATTCAACAAAGGCTTGTCAATACTATAAAAACACTTTTTAATAAAATGAGCATTAATATCGTCAGTACTATTTTTATTGGGCAAGGAAAATATTAGTTCTTCAAGCCTTTCTGGTGAGCATAACTGAAAATCAGATAAATAATTTCCGTTATGTTTATCTAAAATTTGAAAATCAGTAAAAATACGGTTAATACCATCAGTTATTTCCTGTATACTAGTTATATAAAAAGAATTTAGAGCATTAGGTAAACAAACCACGTCTTTTATTATTTCATTACCCATCTCCAATTCTACTAGGTCACACAATTTTTTATCTTTAGGTATGAGGCTTTCTAATGTTTTCCACATTTCTTTAGAGTTTCCCTTTGTTTCAGATATTTGTTTTTCAAAGTATTTACTTTTTTCGGTTCTTATTACTTTAACTGCAATGTTTCTCTTCACTTTATAATCATTCCAATATTCTTCCATTTTATTATTTGAATATATTTTGTAACTAAGATCCCTATCTTTAGTAGCCTCTTTTACCTTTTCATTCCACCACAATTTGTATTTAGGAAAGATTTTAACTTCTTTTTTAGGGGCTATATTATTTAAAACATTTAATATATTAAAAATAAAATGATTATATTTTTCATTCATATCATATATGTGATAGTTCCATGTTATTCTTGACAATTCATTATTAAGGAGCTCATAATTTATGTCTTTTCCTCTGGTTTCAATGGTAAATGAAGATAATTTACGATCTTTTGAAGTCACCTTAGTCAAAATCATAAAATGATCACTAATTCTTGGTATTTTAATAATTTGAACAGAAACTCTATCACTGTTTGTAACAACTAAATCTATAAGAGTGCCTCCTCCTGTTTTATTGGGCCTCGTATACTCTGTAACTATATTTTTTAAACCAACATCAGTGAATATATTTTTTAGCCTTCTGCTGTAAGTATCTGTGTTTAGCATATCAATATTGAAGTCCCCAGCAACAATAATTGTTACACTTTTATCACATAGATGTTCGTCGGCCCATGCTTCAAAGCTGTCCGAGAATAATGCACAGCTAGAACTAGGTGACCTATATAGAGCAACAATTAAAAATTTCGAATTTTGAAATATTACTACTATTGACATGATCCAATAAACCTTTTGAACACAAAAACTAAAAGACTTTAAAACTGTAATCTCATTTCTGACATATATTACAACTCCTCCAGTATGCCTGCTATTACTGTCCACTCTAAAATTTTTGTACCCTTCTATATCTATTTCCGAGTCATAAATATTATTGGTCAAACACGTTTCAGAAACACAAATTAAATAAGGTTTAGTTATAATTATATAATTAGTAAGTTCATCTATATGGGCTACAAGGCTTTCAGCATTTAAATATATCATAAAGTTATCGTTATTATTACATACTATATTATTTGTCTCTATTGTTATGAGATTTTTGGCTCTATGTGTGTTCTGTCTAAAAAAATATTTTTTTCTTCCGTTTCTACTTCGACAACAGAAGTAGATACATCTATATCTGTGGCATTTACAATTTGGTCTTTATCATTACTAGTGTAATTACATTTAACAAAAACAAGATTATTATTTTTATATTTATGATTATTCAAAATTTCCTGCTGTAAAATATTGGAAATTTTAAACTTTGAGTAATATTCTCCTTGAGCACATGTTTTATTTAGAAATATTATCTTTCCTTCGGCATATTGATTCATTTTTAAAACATATTCATGAAACTTTTTATTAAATTTATTAACAAATTTATTAACAAAGTGTCCGTTTTTTTTAGGATGTACCAAAGGAGATGTTGTGGTAAAAATTATATTTGTGTGTGTGCAGAGTTTTAATTTATTATGAATCATTGATACTTTCGGAAAAGCTTGATTTTTAAAGTCATTTGAACCACCGAATACTATTACATAATCATTATCTGTAAAAGTTTCTGCCAATTTATCCATACTCTCTATAACAGCTTCAAATTTTCCACCCGGTTTAATAAACGATATAACATTGCAATTTAACTTACTTCTAAGCATATTACCTATAGAGAAAGCAGTTTCATCACCTAAAATCAATATTTTTCTTGTAGGTTTTACAAAATTTTTAATGTTTGTTGTAGGTTCCCCTAGATTACCAATATTACCACATTCTGAAATGTTTACTTTGTCGGACACTTCCTTATTTTCTTCACATTGACTAATTTTTATTTTATTGATTGCGTCAATTTCTAATTTAAGTCTTTCCATTTTCTGTTCATTGCTTTTATTCTCTGCTTCTAGAGTCTCAATTGCTACCATCATTTGTTGGTTGATGTTGATATATTCCGCTAATTTGTTATTCACTTCTTCCAGTTGTTCCTCTTTTTCTTGTATCTCTTTATGAAGCTTATCCTTTACACATTGTATATGGGTAATTTTATTATTTAAATCTTTGATTGTTTCACTTTTACCTTTTAGTAACGTTGTAAAACTTTCCTCTTGCTCAAGCACTTCGTCTTCAAAGCTCTGGGTATTTCTTTTTAAGCGTTCTGCGTATCTATCTTTTTCTTTAATTTCTTTTGAAAACTTTTCAATTTGTGCATAAAGTTCCTCCTTTTCCTCATTAAAGTTCGCTTCTAATTTTTCATATAACATATCCTTTTCGATTATTTGATCTTTAAGTTCTTTTATTTTATTGAATAGCTTATCACAATCTACACACTTTCTTTTATCTGCTTCTTGACATTCCTTAGAACAGTAGATGTCATATCCAGAAAAGTACACTACATTTTTTCTCTTTTCAGCACAACTGTTGTGATAAATTCCACAACATCTAATACAACGG
Organism: Lochmaea crataegi; assembly: GCA_947563755.1. Lineage (NCBI taxonomy): Eukaryota > Metazoa > Arthropoda > Insecta > Coleoptera > Chrysomelidae > Lochmaea > Lochmaea crataegi. The sequence continues at coordinate 31,776,633 of OX387434.1, read as the reverse complement.
TAATATTTAAACTCCAAGGTTTTGCAACACTTAAATTTTTTGAACTCCATAACCTTTTTATCTACGCTACTGGTAATAATTTAATTACTTATTTTGTCCTTCCCACTGCGACCTTTGCAGATCTATTGTGGTCCTCCGCCATATTTAGAGCTCGATATCTAGCTTTATTCTTTTTATTAGACCTATTAGCCTGGATACCGCCTCCTTTGCGTAGCTATCTGCCCTCGGTTTTTCTTCTCCGAATAGGTGAAACCGCACCCTTGTTAGGCCTTCGCACTCGCAGAGTAAGTGCTCCGCGGTTTCGTCTTCTTCCTGGCATAACCTACATAGGCTGTCATCTGCTAGGCCAATTGTGTGCATATGCTTCCTTAGCCTACAATGCCCTGTCAGCATTCCCACCATCATCCTCATCGTTTCTCGACTTTGACATAGTAGGTCGCGTGACAGTCTGACCGAAGGGCTTTTAAGGAATAGCTTAGCGTGCCTTTGCCCCGGAGTTTCATGCCACCAGCGCAACGCCTGGTTGTTTATCCATTGGTGGATGCTCTCCTTGGTGAGGCATTAAGCAATTCCGCAGGAAGGTTCTGGCCCTATCATGACCTCCGTCGCTCCCTGCTTGGCTAATTCATCGGCCTTTTCATTGCCTTTTATTCCTTGATGGCCTGGCACCCAGGCTAGGGTCACTCTATTATGACTACCTAGTCTGTTGAGGGCCTTGCGACACTCCCACACCAGATTTGACGTCGTCCTATATGAGCTTATCGCTTTTAGTGTTGCTTGGCTATCGGAGTAGATGACGATTCTTTGGCTATCTACCTCCCGTCTCATCAACTTTTCTGCACAGCATTGCACCGCCATTACCTCTGCCTGAAAGACAGTGGCATGTTTCCCAAGGCTTAGAGAGATCGTGATCTTCTCTTGTACCCCATATATTCCGGCTCCTACTCCAGAGTCTGTTTTAGAGCCATCAGTGTACCAGTTGAGATTCGCCATTATAGGAGGCCCTGTATGCCAGTCCTTTCTCTCTGGAATGATTACTGTGTATTCATTTTTAAAACTATATTGTGGGGCAATCTGATCCATTGGCATTCCCAGTATTGGATCTGCCTTTATTTCTTCATATAGCTTTTTGTAGACCTTACCTTGTCCTTGACTTATCGGAGGAGGCCCCTGTAATAATCTGTGACTTACAGATCTTGCATTTCCCTGAACGAAGATATGCAGTGGTGGCAGGTTCAGTATTACCTCCAGGGCTGCAGTCGGCGTCGTTCTCATGGCCCCTGTGATACTTAGGCAAGCTTGCCTTTGGATACCACTTAACTGCCTTTGCGCCCCAATCTGCAGTGTCCTAGGCCACCAGACTACTGATCCATAGGTTATCATTGGCCTCACGACCTGTGTATATAACCATTTGGTCATGTTAGGATTCAATCCCCAATTCTTCCCACACATCTGCCTACACCTTCCGAGAGCGATTCTGGCCTTGTGCGTGGTTTTTTCGATGTGAGAATTCCATGTAAGCTTCTGGTCAAAGATTACCCCGAGGTACTTAACTTCTTTAGCAAATGGAATTTCCACTCCGTTAATTTGTGGCTTTTGTAGACCTTGCAAATTTCTCTTTTTTGTAAACGGTACCAGTGTAGTTTTGTGAGGGTTCACTGCCAGTTCCTCCTCCCTACACCAGCCACTTACTATATTAAGCACCATTTGGGTGCGCTCTGATATCGTGTTTGGAAACCGTCCTCTTATGACGACAGCAAGATCGTCCGCATACCCTAGGCACTGAATACCTTCATCGGACAGCCGTACTAGAAGAGTATCTACAAGAATCGCCTACAAAAGGGGCGATAACACGCCTCCCTGAGGGCAACCCCTCCTCACCCCCGCCGTGATGGTTGCCTCTCCCAGGGTGGATGTGATTATCTTATTCCCTAGATTGACTGCAAGCCACCTGCAGATGATGGGTTCGATCCCTCTTCTTTCCATACACCTGGTTATAGATATTGGAGACGCATTATTGAATGCTCCCTCTATATCCAGAAAAGTAGCTACTGCTATTTCCTTGTCATCGATCGACTTGGAAAGTAGCCTGTTCAAGTCATCCAGAGCCAAGTCTGTTGACTTGCCTTGTTGGTAGGCATACTGACGCTCGCTTAGAGGGCGAGTTGTCAGAGCGTTGTCCTTTATGTACCTATCTACTAGCTTTTCCAAAGTCTTAAGCAGGAAGGACGTTAGGCTAATTGGTCTATATGATTGGGGCGTTTGGTCTGATATTCTACCTACTTTCGGAAGGTAGATGACCTTCACCTTCCTCCATATTACCGGAGTATATTTCCAAGCTATGCTAGCCTTGAAGATCTTACTTTGTTGCGGCACTAATGCCTCTTTACCCTTCTGCAGTAGGGCTGGATAGATTCCATCCTCTCCCGGTGATTTAAAGGGTTGGAATTCATCTATCGCCCATCTTATTTTATCTGGTCTTGTAATAGCAGTGGCAATTTGCCAGTCTTCCCGACTGGGTCTACCTACCTCTTGGAGATTTCTGGCTACCTCCTGCCGACCTAGATACATGATAGCTCCTGGAAAGTGTGCTCTTGTCAGCAACTCCAAGCTTTCCTGAGCTGCATAGTTCCCGTCCGTTTTCTTCAGGAGATTCACCTTTTCATTGGAGCCTTCTTTGGCCAGAACTTTGTGGATTCGGGCGCATTCTGTGGTCTCTGTAATTTCCTCACAGAACCTTCTCCATGAGTCCCTTTTGGCCTTCCGGATCTCCTTGTTATAGTGAGTAAGCTTACTCCTGTACAGGTCCCAGTTTTGGTTGAGCTTGGCTTTATTGAATAGCCTTCTTACCTCGGTTCTTAATCCCTCTAGGTAATTATTCCACCAAACTGTGTTCCCTTTGCGTTGCCTTGTTCGTTCTGGACAGTTCACTCGGTAGGCATTCAACATTGCCTCGTTAACCTGGTCAACTGCCACTTCTAGGCTTTCTTTCCCTTTAATAGTGACTGTCCCTTCCTTAAGTGACTCTCTCAGGGATTCATCATATCCTTCCCAGTTAGTCTCTCTTGGATTTCTGAACTTAGTCACTATTAGGGCTGATGACTTCAGCTCAAATCTGATATGCCTGTGGTCGGAACATGATGGTTCCTGCGATACCCGCCAAGCCACTATGTTATCACTTATTCTGTTGGTACTCAAAGTCAAATCTAATACCTCTTTTCTAACCGCTGTGACAAAAGTAGGTTCTGTACCTCTATTGGCAATAAATAACCCTTCCCTAAGTATGAATTCATAAAATGACTCACGTCTTTTGTTGATGTCCGTACTGTCCCAGATTGTATGATGGGCATTGGCATCGCGTCCCAGTATAAGCTGCATGTCCCTCTCCCGGCAATAGTCTACGATAGCCTTTAATACCTGTGGAGGACAGGTCAGCTCATCTCCTGGACAGTAGGCGGAACAGACGACTACTCTCTTCGTCCCATCCTGCGTTTGGTATGAAAGGATTCCTGCAACCAAGTCCCCGGAGCAAAGCCCTGGAATTAGTATACAATTAACTCTTTCACTGTGTATTATACATGCTCTTGGCCTTAATGCTGGCCTATGATAGAGTAACGTACCTGTTTGTTGTTTGAGGCCCGCTATGTTCCTTCCATGTACCCAAGGTTCCTGCAGAAGGGCCACATCTATGCCTTCTTTTTCCCACCTTCGACACAGCACGGCACTGGCAGCCTTGGCGTGTTGAAGGTTGACCTGCAGGAACCTAACGCTGTCCTCTAGGTCGAAGAGTGGGAATCCTCTGTGGGCTCTGTGACCCTGGGCTCCCCCTGCTCCATGGCTTCAGCCTCCTCCCTGACCGGTAACGGCCTTTTGAGAGGGCTAACGCCACTTTGCTGGTCTGCTTCCCTGGGTCCAACCTCTGTAGAAGATTCCCCCTTCTTCTTCTTCCCCCTTTTCAGCCCTGGGCCCTTCCCCGAGGCACTTGCTCTCACCTGTGGGGAGGCCGCACTGCCGGTTGTGTCAGTGGAGGGTCCAGGCTTTACAGCCTCCCTCTCCACTGCACCTTTGGACTTGGGTCCCTGCTCCTTGACCTTGAAATTAATTCGGCCCATCCCGAAGTAGGGACTCATGTCCAGCCTTTTGATCTCCTCCAAGGATTCCTCATCCATGGAGAAGGTCCACATCTGGCCCCTTTCCATCGGGGTCTTTCCCCATATGGTCCAGAGCGATGTCCTTAGCTTCCGGTTGCTCACCTTCAGCCTGCTTAGGATTCGTTTACCCTCCAATCTCTCGCCATCCTCGTCATGGACAAAGACGTAGCAAGCAGCTGCAGGTCTCGGTAGGCTGTCTCCCCTCAGGGTTCTGAGACTTGCGTTGTCCCAGGGAACCAGTGAGGGAACCACCCCATCCAACCATTCAGCACTCGCCACGTCCGCGCAAGTGATTAGAAGGTACCCGGGTTTATGGGTGCATTTGACAAATCTCACCTGAGGTCCGTCATCTGCCACCCCCTCGTATGCCTTCATGATGGAGTGCTGGAGAGCTTTAAGCCTATCCGACTCCATCTGACAACTAGGATATCCTTCCTCCACTATGGCTACCCTCTCCGACGAGGCCGCATCCCGGAAGGACGGTTTATCCTCCCTTCTGGGCCTTTTCGTCGCGGGTCTTGCCTGTGGAGGAGTTGTCCCTTGTGACCTGGGGCGCTTCTTCACCTCTTCCGTAGCTACCGTAGGGCGCTTCCTCGCCTCTACTTTAGCTTTGGTAGGGTGCTCGCCTACCTCTTCTCGTTTTTTCTTTGGTATGCGAGGCTCTCCTTGATTACCGCCTTTTTGGCTTCAATGTAATCCAGGCCCCCTTTCAACAGAGTCTGCATCCTTTTCCTCGAGGCTCCCGCCAGTCTGGCTCCACGGAGATCCTCCTCCGACATACGGTCCACCTCTTCCAGCGAGTTCGCTTTGAAGCTCGCCTTTCTTTTCTTTTTTCGCCTCCGAAGACGTGCTAGCCACGGCGGCTCCTTCAGCCTTGTCGTTGCTAGTCGTCTCCTGGGCGCTTGGTTTTTTTGTTGTATCTAGATCCATCTGAATCCCACGAGTAGCTAGGGAATTTTTTGTCCACCTCCTCAGAGCCCCGCATGAGGAGGTAAGGCTGGGATACAAGGGGGTTTCGCCTGGTGCCCCCAGGGGACCGTTCGAGGCCACATTCCCCGTGACCATCCAGTACATCGGCACCGTACCTTCACACCTTCACTTGGGGGAGTTGGTCCACGGTGACAGCTTTCGCAAAGGCTTTTGAGGAGTTTTACGTCCTCTCACCCTACTTATGGCTGCCACTGATCAAGAGCGTTGGCTCCTGACCGTTCCCCTATCCGCCACCTGGGGACGCGCCTGGTAGGTCTCCACGCCACCAGGATGGGCACAACTTACTAATGATATTAGTTCATGCAAAGGTTTTCAATATAAAATATGAATTATTACAGTTTCCTGTAAAATTGTCGTATTTAGTAAAGCGTTTTAACAATAGATGTCGAAGAATAAATAATAATATATTTTTATTCTTCGACATCTAATATAAAATATATTTAAATAATTCATACAAGAAAATCTTTTTTTTTAGTACTTTATTTTAACAATGCAAAAATTGCAATTTATAACAGTTCATTTCCTAATAAAGCAAACACAGTGGAAAGTCACAAATATTACAATACATAAGTACAGAAAATATATATAAGTTGATAAATGGCTAAACATGAGCAATAAATCTAACGATTTTTATTTGGTTAGTTGATTATAAACGTTGTGCCCGGACAGCTTAATTAAATGATAAATGAGATTGAGCTGTGAAATGGATAAATATTTTTTTCTACGCCCATGTCCGTAAACGTCAAAAATCGTACTGTCAACATTCCTTGTAAGTGACATTCAACAATAACATGCACGTAATGAGATCTCATAACACACACGTGCGTTTAGATAAGAAAACTTAAATTTCTTTGTTTAATCAAATTGCAATCAAATTTTTATCTATGTACTACTTTATTTGGTCTATTTACGTAAATTTAGTCAATTGGAAAACATAAAAGCTTTCAGCAGTAGTGATATACATTTTAGATTAAAAGAGTAATGCCCCTAAATGTCGGCAACACATTATACAATTTCTTAAAAAATTAGTCGCGTTTTTTTAGCATGATATGGAAATAAACGTCATGTCATTTAAGCTGTCAATTTTTGTAACAAAATATAGTATCTTCTACAGTGGTGGGTGGCTATGTGAATCACTCTCATAAAAATATAAATACCAATTATCAATCTTCATTTTCTGATGTATCGTGCAGTTGCGATTTCCTTTATTTCATAGAAGAAAATAGATGAGATGGGCGTAGAAAAAGTATAGTACGTTACACGAGTTGTAATCCCATTACGCACGAAGCCGCTACGCGGCTTCGAGCGTAAACTTTTTCACTTCGTGCGTAATGGGTTACTCACAACTCTTGTTACGTAATATACTATTATAGTAGTATAATGAAGAGAATTTTTTTATAAAGACATTAATGGAAATTGGTTAATTAAAATATTTAATTGGAATGTATTGTCATATTGAGTTTTGTGTATATAGATGGTTAGTATTAGAATGGTTTTATGGAAATGTTTCAGGGAATATTTTGAAAATATTATATTTAAAAGGAAAACATCCTGTATGTTAAAAATAATCAAATAGAAGGGAAGCCTTTGATATCGGTGAATAGAAGTTGACCTGGAAACATAAAGGATGACAGATTATTAAAAAATATAGAAAAATGTCAGATTAATTTTGATACAAAAATTTAGAAAAATTTTGAAAGGAATTGAAAGAAAAAGACTTTGGGCAAGAAACGAGGTAATAAAATTCCATAATTTAAAAATTATATGTTAGATCAATTGGAAAGGTTAGAAATATATTCTCAACAAAGATATAAAAGGGAAAAGCAATCCTTAAAGCATTGCAAGTATTATATGAACAGAGAATGTAGATCCTTCATCTCCTAGAGAGCTCTCGAAGAAAGAAGAGTTATTGCTTCAAAAGTGAATGAAGGTATGAACATTTAAAATAGATTGTATAGTTTGTCTGTGTTTTGAACTTTTTTTTGTAAAGTTAATCCTAAAGTGTGAGTTAGGATAGAATCATTGTTTAAAAGTCTTCATAAACAATTTCATTGGAGTTTGATTTCAGAATCAGTAAATTTGTTGTTTAATTATTGAAATTACAACAGAGTCAATTTTGAAGGCTGATCCCACCTTGAGAATTTGAGTATTTAATTTTTTTTATTTTGCTCTGTTTCACTTATTTGAAATGTACGTGAGCTGGCGCCAAGCATATCTAATTAGTAATATAAATTTTAAATTTATTAATAGGAAAGATAATAAAATTAAATCAATAAATAAAATAATAATAACAACAAATACTACAATATATTTGTTAACGTTCTGTAACTGAACTTGCACAAAACATTCACACTATTTTGAATCCGGTTGGAGTACCACCCCCGCCCAACCCCAAGGGGGGGGGAGTGGGGGTGACTTTGTGAAATAATCGTAAAAATTAATTTTTAAATTTGGAATCAAATTCTACGTAATTTTTCACGTGTTACCTGAAATTATATTTTGATAACTTTTTTTTTCAAAGTTATACAAAAAAAATGTTATCAAAAAATTGATTATTTAATGAATATTAGAATCGCCATTGCGGCTTTACGAATGGGAATAAAACAAAAATTACTGGAATTTTTCACGTATACACCTGAAGAAGGAGGAGTTGGAGGCAGGATTCGAGAAGTCCAGGATATTAGGGGGGTAGTGAAAATGAGGGGGATAAGGCCGGTAGAGAAGTGGGAGGTAGAAGATTGGGGGAGAAATATTAAAGTGAGAAAAGCCCCAGGGATAGATGGCCTGAGGGGTGATATGGTGAAGAGGCTGTTGGATGACAATAGGGAGTACTTCTGGGAACTATTCAACAGGGTGCTGAGGGAGGAGGAGTTCCCGGAAGGATGGAAGGTAGCCAGGGTGATACTACTTAAGAAGGCGTGTAGAGAGGGGAAGCGGGCGGGGGACTACAGGCCCATCAGTCTGCTGTGTGGTATGGGTAAATTGATGGAGGGGATAATAAAGGATAGGATTGAGGAGGAAGTTGGTAGGAATGGGGGTTTTAGGGAAAACCAGCACGGGTTTGCGAAGGGAAAATCATGCATCTCGGTGCTGGGCAGGGTAATGGGCTTGGTGGAAAGGGCTAGGGGGACAGCCGGAGGAACAAGAAATTGGCCCTACTCGTGTTCTTCGACGTCGGGAACGCGTTCAACAGTGGGCAGTGTTGAGCGCGTTGCTGAGGCTTAGAGTGGGGGAGGTTTTGGTTAACCTGGTGGAGGACTACCTGTCGGGACGTGTTATAGTAGATACTAGAGGGAGGAGGTATGAGACGGAGGCTGGAGTGCCCCAGGACTCGGTTCTTGGACCGACGCTATGGAAGTGTGTGTTCGATGAGGTTTGTGGGATAGTATGTGAAGAGGGATGTGAGATTACGGTGTATGCAGACGATGTGTGTCTGGTATGTACGGCAAAAGGAGAGGCGGAGATAGAAAGAAAGGCGGAGAGAATGTGTAGGAAGATTGTGGAGAAGATAGAGCGGTGCGGACTAGGAGTGGCGGAAGATAAAACGGTGGGGTTGCTAGTGAAGGGACGGAGCAAGACGAGGGAAATGGGGGTGATAGTGAAGGGAAAGAGAATTCGTATGGAGGAGTGTGTGAAATACCTAGGGGTGTGGTTGGATAGTCAGTTATCCTTCCGAACACACATGTTGAAGGCGGTAGAGAAGGGGAGAGTGAGGGCAGCATGGCTGGGGAGATTGATGTGTAATGTGATGGGGCCGGGAGAGTGGAAGAGGAGGATCATTGGTAAGACGGTAGAGCAGAGAATGCTGTACGGTGCGGAGGTGTGGGGTGAAAGAGCGGGAGTGAGGTATATTGCTGAGGGTAGTGCAGGGGTACAGGACAGTGGGTGGACTGGCAGCAGCGGTGCTGGCAAGGACCTACCCATTGGACGTGATGGCTAGAGCCAGAAATAAACGCTGGAGGGGTGCGACCAGAGAGGAAGTACAGGAATGGATGGAGGAGGATATGAAGAGAAGGTGGGAGGAGTATAAGGGCGCGCTGAAAGGAGCGATTGGGAATAGGAGAGATTGGATGGATCGGAAATTCGAGGAGGTGAACTACTTCTTGACACAGGTGTTCACTGGACATGGGTCGAGAGTAGGGTACCTCCACAAGATTGGAAAAAGAGAGACTGGAGTGTGCGAGAGGTGTGGAGTGGAGGATGATGTGTGGCATGTGTTTAGATGCTGGAGGAACGAGAAAGTGCTGAATAAGTTGGAGAGGAAACTAGGGGAGGCGGTGTATTGGGAGAATATGGTGGAGATAATGTTGAGGGGGGAGGAGGAATGGATGGAGGTAAGTGGCGTAGTAGAGAGCATGGTCAGGGGGAGAGAACGACTCGATATGACATGAGAGGTGGGAGTGGAAGTTAGGGAGAAGACGACGATGTGAGCGGAGAAGGTGCGAGGGACCGCCGCCCGTCTCGAAGTATGCTAGGGTAGTGATTCCGAGGCGGGGATAGCGGCGAGTTTGAGGTGGGTTTGGGGATGAGTCCAACACTGTTTGCGTCCTGGGCCCATTCGAACATGAGTTTCCCATCTCGGCCCGAAAAAAAAATGGTATATAGTCGGAAGATCTCAGTTTAAATTTTAAATGTCAGATTCAATGCATGAAGAAATGTCAGTCACTCACAGCCAACTTATAGGTACCTACCTATGCACCTATCCGTTTATTATACCTACCTACATTTTTATAAGACTGGGTATAACTACATAAAAATTGGAACTTTTTCTTTACGCACTAGTGAAATAAAGGAAATCGCAACTGCACGATACATCAGAAAATGAAGATTGATAATTGGTATTTATATTTTTATGAGAGTGATTCACATAGCCACCCACCAATGTAGAAGATACTATATTTTGTTACAAAAATTGACAGCATAAATGACATGACGTTTATTTCCATATCATGCTAAAAAAACGCGATTTTTTGAGAAATTGTATAATGTGTTGGCGACATTTAGGGGCATTACTCTTTCAATCTAAAATGTATTTCACTAATGCTAAAAGCTTTTATGTTTTCCAATTAACTAAATTTATGTAAATAGACCAAATAAAGTAGTACATAGATAAAAATTTGATTGCAATTTAATTAAACAAAGAAATTTAAGTTTTCTTATCCAAACGCACGTGTGTGTTATGAGATCTCATTACGTGCATGTTATTGTTAAATGTCACTTACAAGGAATGTTGACAGTGCGATTTTTGACGTTTACGGACATGGGTGTAGAAAAAATTAATTATTTAATGAATATTAGAATCGCCATTGCGGCTTAACGAATGAGAATAAAAAAAATTACTGGAATTTATTGGAGGTTGATTATCTTTAATATTAACGTAACTCAATCACCACCCGCCCAACCCCTAGTGGGGGGAGTGGGGGTGACTTTGTGAAATAATAGTAAAAATTAATTTTTAAATTTCGAATCAAAGTATATGTAATTTTTCACGTGTATACCTGAAATTTTATTTTGATAATTGTTTTTTTAAGTTATAAAAAAAAGTTCAAATAATTAATTATTTATTGAATATTAGAATCGCCATTGGGGCTTTACGAATGGGAATAAAAATTTATTAATTGGCACGTATATGTTGTAAAGTATTAACTTTGAAATGAAAAATTAATCATATGCTTATCCTAAACCATAAGGGTGAGTTTGAACCCTTCAGGCGTTACATTCAAAAATGAAAAAAATACTGGAAGTAGAGATGGCGGGTAAGTATTGAAACAAAAAAAATCATACGCTTATCTCATACCATACCTGAGGGTGGGGAGTGGGGGTGAGTTTGGGAAATATTATGGTTGGGGTGATTTTGAGTACGTCATCGAATTCTACATCCTTTTTCAGGTATGTTAACTTATTTTCATATTTTTTTCTTTATTATCGCCGAAGATATTCATTAAAACGTGTTTGAAATTTGTGGAAAAGTTATCAAAATAAAATTTCAGGTAACACGTGAAAAATTACGTAGAATTTGATTCCAAATTTAAACTGTATATTGTATACCTAGGCGGTAAAGTGGCATTTTTCAGACCGAAAGAAGATATGCCGAGCCTGGTCACTTCTTGATGCCTGAAAAAAGTACTTTACTGCCGTGGTTTACACATAAGTTTTTATCATACACAATAATTGTTAGTAATATTTTTTCTATAAAAATATTATTTTATAATATGAAATTCATTAATATAGACTGCACAATAATTGTTGGTAATATTTTATATAAAATTTTTATTTATAATATGAAATTCATTACTTACTGTGAGTCATTATTTTTTAAAGTGATATTAAAAATCGGATTGTGTATAGTACAGTTAACAAAAGAGATTCCTTGCAAATATATTTCATCAGGAGCAAAACGGAGAAATTTCTCAATTTCTTACTGTTCAAATATTCTTGTTTTTTTGGGAATGTGCTCGACTGACTGCTTTTTTTAAAAAGCTATCACTTTTGTATACTTTCCAATATTAACATCTTTCGCTATACCTTGTTTTTAAACTAGGAGGAGCATTTTAGGAAACCTCAAACACACCACTAAAAGTAACTAGATTGGGACAGTGTTCCGAAAGGGTCGTGTTCAGACTTTTTGAACTAATTGACAATTACGTGAAATATGTTTTGTACTGCTGGTAGTTGTCGTAGCCAATGAGGGATCAAGGCATGTCTAAATATCGAATAATCATTGGCCACAGGCCAAGGCGAAAGTACTGAGCAAATGACACATTATTGGGAAAAAATGTATGGTTATAATAGGTAGTTTATGTAAAATTTGTTAATAATTTGAGGATAAATAAGTACGTAGAAAATGCAATTGTATGTTTCATTTATTCTTTATTCACGTTGGAAGCTTAAGTATAGCACAAACTAGAAGTAAACAGAGGTTTTGATATCGAAAAATGCGATAATATTGTACTGCAATGTATGTAAAACTTGATGTAAAAATATTTAGAAAAATAAGATTTTACTTGGAAACTTATATTATTAACAAGAAAGAACAAGCATGGATTTTGTTTATCAAACTGCATAAATAATAAAAATAGCACTTAACTTGGTTGGAATATAATACTTTGTTATAAATATAACAATCAACAACAAACGCAAAAAAGGAGTACAGTTAGATTGAACTAATGAATATTTCCATATAAATAAACACAAAACTGACAAATGTCGTTGTCAGTTGCATCAAAAGAGCTGTGTGAAACGGGCTGCAATCTGACCAATCACTAGGCAGCAGAAATGCCAACTTAAATTCAAATCGCTCCTGTTAGTTTAAAAACAAGGTATAGTAATGTAGATTTTAGCATAGAATTTATCGACCACAGTATTGGCGTTACGTTAAAATAAAAGATAGTCAACCCCCAATACATCCCAGTAAATTTTTATCTAATCTGGAAGTCTGCTAGACCCAAGAGCCCTACTCCAACCCTTTGAGTTTTTGTCATAAGTAATGTTTACTATTTGACTACTGTCATATCTAAAAAGTAAGGTTACTGTCGTTATCGTTTTTAAATGGAACGGGAGTTGCGGTGGCGACGCCGCGGTGAAAAAACAAACTGCTTAGATAGACGATTTTGAGGATACATACAGGGTGTCCCAAATAAGAGTGACTGATTTTAAACATAAATGCCCAGCTTATTAATTGCTCCAAAGAGATGGGGTTTTCACTAGTTTCACTAGTTTATCAAAGAGATTTTTTTAGGCTTGGCTGGCATTTCATCTCATCAACACAGGGTGTTTTACTAATGTTGGTCAAATTCAAAGGGGAAAATATGTTTATTTTAAATGGAACACCCTATAATTTTTGATCTCATTCGAAAGAGCAATCATTCTTTCCAAAAATGTTTAGTTTTCTATCTTTTGTTTCATTAACAACAAAGTTATTCGAGGTTTCATGTAGTAGTACATTTTTAATTAGTAGTTTCATATGAACGTATTTTGATGCCTAAAATCAACTCATGCTGTGACCGTTTGACGCATTACAAAATCATTTAAGTCGGTTTCATGTAGTATGCATTTTTAATTAAGTAAATAATTGCCAAAAAAGAGTCTCAAGAAATAGGGAGGTGGTTATAGAGGCAAAGAAGGGGGTTGAGGTGAGGGAAATTCTGGGGGAGGTGGAAAGGGTGACAGGAGCTAGGGTGGTGGAAGCGGGGAGGGGAACAAAAACCATAAAAATGGTAGGGGTAGAACCGTGGATGGAAGAGGAAAAGGTGAGGGGGAAAATAGAGAATTTGATTGGGAAAGGGACAACGGTGATTAAAGTGGTAAGGGAGAGGAACGGGATGAAAATGGCGGTGGTGAGGGCGGAATAGGAAAAAGCGGTAGCCTTATTGAAAAAACGGGTAGACAGGATGACAGATGCTTTGGATGTTGGTTAAAGGGCCATAAAGTAGCAGGGGGTAAGGTGAAGGGAGTCAAGGAGAGGATTAAGTGCTGGATATGTAAGAGCGAGGATCACATGGCCAGAGACTGTCGGCAGGCCTCCTTTGTAGGGTATGTGGGGAAAGGGGACACAAGCCAGGGGAGATAGAATGTAGTAGGGAAAAGTGTTGTTCCAGTGGTGAAATTGTTCAATAATATAGTAGAAAAATATCTATTTTATTTCATTTTATATTTTATGACATTAACATAATCATCTTAAAATATTGACACAACAACTAACAACTAACAATAATATTTTGACATTAGATTACTAATATATTTTAACACCCTCACTTAGGGTGCGTTGTAACACAGCATGGTAACCAACAGGTCACGGGACCAAGGGTTAAACTAGGGTTATCGATTGATCAATGGTTAAGCCATTTTTCGTTGTAACACGAATTGTGCAGCAGTGGTCACGTAACCAACGTATTTCAGTAGGTACAAGTGGTTTGAAAATGAAAATTTCGAATTGACATATGATTGAAATTTAACAGAACACAAGCACAAGACATTATTTTATAAATTTTTATTCTGTTTCTGAAGGTATTCATAGGAATTCATTTATAGTTACTTCAATCTTATATTAAAAATGGGTGAGTTGATAGTCACATATTGAAAAAATTTATTTAAAATTGTATTGTGACTTAGACCCTAATAATAAAAACAGTTTTAAGCGAACCACAAACTTCACAAAAAGTGAAGAGAATGACTTGCTACAACTAATTAAAAAATATAGCCATATATTAGAAAATAAAAGGACTGATAGTGCGTCAAACCAAAACAAAAGTGAGGCTTGGCTGAAAGTTACCAAAGAATTTAATTCTTCTGGAACTACATATCGTAGTTTGCAAGTATTAAAAAACAAATACTTAAATATGAAGAAAAAAACTCTTAAAAGTTTTGCGGAAGAAAAGAGGGATACATATTTGACAGGGGGTGGTCCACCTGTCCATTGGCATGATACTGAAACGGATCGGGATATACGAGAAATCCTTGGTTCTAGGATAACTGGCTTACGCCCACTTGCACCGTTACGTTTAATGACAGTTTAACGTTAAACTGCGATTATACCTTTGCACCATATGTTAACCGGACTTTAATTATATTTTAGCTCTAGTCTAATTAAACTGTCAATGTTCGCGAGTTAAGAGCCGGTTTGTACAAAATAACCTCCAATTCCATATTATATTCAAAGTTTTCGATTTCAATAAAGTATAAAATATATAAATATGAGCTCTTCAGAATCTGACTCATCAGAAGATGATATATTTGACGATGATTTAGACATAATGGAAATAATAGATTTTGGGCTCCCTAGAAAAGTATACAATAGAAATCATCATTTTGAATTGGATGAATTGTCCTTCTTCAGGCGATTTCGTCTAAAGAAAAATACCGTTCTTCATATTTTAGAAATGATAGAGGTAGAATTGGAGTATCCAAATGATATGTAAGTAAATGGAATTTAAGCAACAATAAATTGACATTCATTTCACATATTCACCAATACCCATTCACCCATTGCGACCTACATTTGATGATTTTTAGGAATAATAGTGTACCCCCCATTGACCAGTTATTGGCGACATTAAGGTTTTATGCAAGTGCCGGCCATCTGTTGACTGTAGCTGATTTTATTTCAATGGACATTTCTACAGCTTCCCGCATCATTGCCCGGGTCTCATTACAAATTGCTCGCTTGTATCAGAGATTCATTACATTTCCTGAGGCTCCTAATGTACCAAAAATACAAACGGATTTTTACAAGATTTCTGCTTTCCCAAGAGTTCTAGGATGCATCGATGGAACACATCTACGCATACAATCTCCAGGTAGATACAATACCACTTTTGTAAATATGTAGATAAAAACAAAATAGAATGATGAATATACCACAAAGAGCATATAGAAGATAATTATTTTTATTGATTCTGATACTTTTTTAGGGGGTCCCGAATATATAGGAACAGAAAAGGGTTTTTTTCTATAAATGTACAAGTTGTCTGTGATGCTAACTTGAAGCTACTTGATGTAGTGGCAAGGTGGCCAGGTTCCACACATGATGCCACAATATTTAACAATAACAGAGTAAAAGCTAGATTTGAAGCAAGAGAATTTCCAGAATCTCTGCTGTTAGGTTGGTATTGTATTATAGGGAGCAGGTTGTAAATACTGTTGATACAATGATAAAGATGAAATATATGTTGCCACACATTTATATTTCCTCCAACAAATGAGCTCCACAGCTTGTTTTTTCAACACTAGTTTTAACAAATTTCATTCAGGAGACAGTGGGTATCCCTTGAAAAATTACTTGTTGACCCCATTAGCTAATCCAATCACCAGAAGAGAACAATTGTACAATGAAGCCCAGATTCGAACCAGAAACTGTGTGGAAAGATGCATTGGAGTTTGGAAACGTCGTTTTCCTATAGTGGCATATGGCATGAGATTGAAGGAACAAACTATTTTAAGAGTAATAGTTGCTACAGCAGTATTACACAATCTGGCAAGAGACATGCATGAAGAGGAGCCTGGATTACCAGAGGATTTGGAGGAAGACCAACTAAACTATTTGATAGAGGTTGGAAATATTCCAGATCTTCCTCCTGAAAATGAGGGTGCTCCTGTTAACCAATATAGAAATACGCTAATTCATAATTTCTTTGCAAATATGTAGGTATTTGTGGATATTGTTAAATTAAACAATTAATAACAAAATATAATGTTTATTTATTTACTTTGTACTCATTCAGAGCCTTAACTTATCTAAAGTTAAACATGTTCGACAAAACCAAAACTTACTTTGTACAACAAAAGCAATACTTTAACAGTAAACTTCTCATTAAAAGAATATACATAACATACTTTGCATGACTACATGACATTTGTGACTATTTGTCTCAGTCTTTCTCGTTCAGTCTTGACTTGCAACTGTAGTAATTCCATTTTTAATTTATGTTCTTCATTTAGATGAGCTATTTTTTTTTCAAGTAACTGGGACTTGAAGTCACAAATAGAAAGTCTTTTTTCAAGCAGTAAATCATATTTTTCAGCAACTGCTGAGGATGCTAAAGCTTTCACTGTGGTTGCTGGGCGCCTTCGTGAAGTAGGTAATATTTTTCTTCGTTGAGAGGGAAGTGGATTATCTAAAAACAAATGAGATCACTTGCTGACATGAGGAATAGGTAATCTTTAGGCACCACCTACCAAAAATATCATCAGTTTTTCTTTTTAATGTGGTTGACACAGGCTGCTGCAAACTTTTTGGTGTGTACTTTTACCAATCATGTCTTGCACGAATGGATGTATTATCCATTGAATTTCAATTAGAACAAATTGCTTTAAACTGGAAGAGAAGATTTAAATATAAGGTCCAAAGAACCAAAAATAGAAAATTAAATCAAGTTATACCACTGTTTAAGAGTAGGTAGAAACACAAAGAAAGCAGGTTTCTGGCTTACTAGTAGTCACTGCTTATTAGCTTTCTTCTGGTAGCCCACATGGACAATGCATGACTGGTATATGGCAGCTGCAAAACCAAAGTTGATAAGCACTGACCACCAGAAAGAAGGAAACCAATTTCCTTTGTGTTGCTAACTATACACCAGTCAGTGATAACTAATTTTCTAAAACAACCATCTGCCATCATTACCAAGTCTTTCTCACTGCTGCAATTGCTAAGTTCACCAGCACTCTTGGAGGCACTATAACTTGGAATGTGAATGTCATCGTTCAAGTTTTCCAAAACTCCCTCTAATCGATTCAACTCCTAAAAACTGCAATGCTTATACTTACTTGATTTATGCATAAAGAATGATAATACCTACCTGTCTGCAATGTGTATATGACTTCAGAAGTCTCGCTAGGAATAAAAATGATTGAATCACCATCTAAACCTTCTGTTTCCAAACCATCTATGGATTTCTTGTTTATCATGGAGAGTATTATTTCTTGATGTGGCTCCTTTGCAAAGACGGTTGGGAAAAAATCTAGTTTAGTGAACCAACGCGGATTTTGATGAAATATTTTTTTTTCAATTAATTCGAGGTCGCTGAACACGAAAATGAAAAAAGAAATCGGCGCTCTCTTACCAAAAACGAGTTATGAATTTTTGAAGATGAGTTCAGATCAGCACTGCACTGGTTTTATTGTCATATAATAACTGATTTAAATGATGCATTATAAAGTCTACACAATGTTAATTACACTATAATTACTTTTTACGATATTCCTCTCACACACACATTTAAAAAACACTGATATTGATATTCATTTCTTGTAAATTCTTTTTTTAATTCCTCAATTATTATATATTTTGACATTTTCATGTAACATGACTGACATATAAGTTTTGGTCTGTTTCTTCTTAGTCGTACAACTTGTACCTAATAGCATATTCAGCCATAAAAGATATTTAGCCACTTGAATTAGTTGCTGAGTATATTCGTTTTCATGATCGTGACCATATCGTGACATAGAAGATATAAACAAGATGAACATCATGAACATACACCTATTTTTCCGATAGCTAGCGCCGTATTACAGCTGAAACATTTTTTTTCAAATTTTGAGAGATGTTGATTTTAGGAAGATGGTTAGTTTTGAGATAAGTTTGGTTGATATTTATCATTTATTTGAAGGATAATGAACCATTCAATTTGATCATTGAGGATGCTGAACAATTTTTTTTCTCTGAATTGCACTCATCAAATAATTCTTTAAAAAAATCACCTCCTCAGTTGTTCGGCCTCTATAAACACTGCTGACAACGAAAATAGTTGCTGCAGGTGTAATTCCAAATCAAATTTTTAACATACTGCTAATATTATAAGACTTTGGTTATCAGAAGCTGTTTCCCCTTTTTAGAAAATTTGAAAATTCTACTAATATCGCTTCCCGACCAACTAACACCGATCAAAGTGAAATCGCAATCGCTTCTTATCATCTTGATACATTTATTAGATTGGATTTCCGTTTGAAATAATGAAGTAGATTGATTATCGCGAGCGAAGCGAGCGCGCCGGATCGACGTTTCGCAATTCGCGCGCGCGAATTGCGAAACGTCGATCCGGCGCGCCTTTCTCACAGTATGTAGATGGCTGTTCATATAATTTTTCCATAACCGATTTCAGTTAAACGAAAGTTGAGCCAAATACAGCGCCAGCTATCGGAAAAATAGGTGTATGTTCATGATGTTCATCTTGTTTATATCTTCTATGTCACGATCATGAAATCGAAAATATTCAGCAACTAATTCAAGTGGCTAAATATCTAATGGCTGACTTATATGTCAGTCATGTTACATGAAAATGTCATGAGATATAATAATTGTGGAATTAAAAAACGAATTTGCAAGAAATGAATATCAATATCAGTGTTTTTTATATGTGTGTGTGAGAGGAATATCGTAAAAAGTAATTATAGTGTAATTAACATTGTGTAGACTTTATAATGCATCATTTAAATCAGTTGTTATATGACAATAAAACCAGTGCAGTGCTGATCTGAACTCATCTTCAAAAATTCATAACTCGTTTTTGGTAAGAGAGCGCCGATTTCTTTTTTCATTTTCGTGTTCAGCGACCTCGAATTAATTTAAAAAAAAATATTTCGTCAAAATCCGCGTTGGTTCACTAAACTAGACTTTTACCGACGGTTGCAATTCCTCCACCTGTTTTGTACAGCTCCAATTTTTCTTGGGCAGCATTTTTACGTATTTCTTTTTTTTGGTTGTCATACCATCCACGGAGGCACTTGGAATCACGAAAAAATGATGAAGATGCGGCAGCATTAAATTCTTCTTCAATTTTCAAACCAAGTACAATTTTTTTCATCTGTAGAGGTCTGGTTAGTTTTCTTGTTTTCGACAATGTGTTTGAATTTTTCTACTATATTGCTGAGCAACAATTTTTCATCGGCAGTAAAATTGGGTCCCCGGGACTTTTTTGATGTCATTGGAAGTGTGAAACTACGTTGACTTATAAATAATACTAATTATTAAGTTTTTTATTAATTTTTTTACGACTTCCACAATAAAAATAGAAACATCAACAATGTCAAACTAATCAACATATGACAGCAGTCAATTGAATTACCTAGGTTGCCAGATCAATTTAAAATGTAATCTAAGGTTAGTTAACTTTACGAATCTCCGACATGGTGCAAACCAAACAATTTATAACCAGTCCTTAAATTTTACCGGTAGTTAACAAACCGCCGTTTAAAAGAGTAACGGTGCAAGTGGCTGTTAGAATCACAGTTTGATCATGATGCTGAAGGTATATCTTGAGAATAAAAGTATATTTTTATTATTGATCAGGTTTCATTGCAGGTTTATCTGAAGATAATAATAGGCCTAGTATCGGGATGGGTATATATATGTTCTACAATTAATAGGCATTAGCAAAGTTGGTAACAAATTTATTTGCAGAGCAATTTGATAAAGATCATCGACGAGAAGCTAGCTCCCAGCTCCAAACGAGTAAAATTGATCTGGCAACACCGCTCGACCGCTCAGCCGCTGAGTGTCGAACGCTTAGAGTATAACTACAATGTATTAATCTGAGGTCGAACGTATTTACGAGGGGCATACGTTATCGAACCTATGGTTTGATATTTTGCATATGAATTAATAACTTTTCTCTGCTTTATTCAAAGGGAAAATTACGAACAAACGTAACTAGAGCAAGGGAATACATAAAAAACTAATTTCAGGCAATTATTTACGTATTGTTAATTTGTCCTACCATACTAGAGTGACTCCAAAAAATGGTATGGGTTACTAGGTACATATATCGATGTCCGTTGAAAAAAAAATAGAAATAGATTGATAAATCGATAGTCTTTAGCATGTCGTCTTCAAAAATCACTGACAAACGTTCCAAGGGTGAGAAAAAAAATAAAAATTAATTTTCTTAAAAAAAATTTTTTTCTTTATTTTCTCTCCTGTATCTACATATATCGATGTCTGTTGAAAAAAAAATAGAAATAGATTGAAAAACCGATAGTCTTTAGCATACCGTCTTCAAAAATCACTGACAAACGTTCCAATGGTGAGAAAAAAAATAAAAATCAGTTTTCTTGAAAAAATTTTTTTACTTTATTTTCTCTCCTGTATATACATAAATCGATGTCCGTTGACAAAAAAAATAGAAATAGATTGATAAATCGATAGTCTTTAGCATGTCATATTCAAAAATCACTGACAAACGTTCCAAGGGTGAGAAAAAAAATAAAAATCAATTTTCTTAAAAAAAATTTTTTTCTTTATTTTCTCTCCTGTATCTACATATATCGATGTCCGTTGAAAAAAAAATAGAAATAGATTGATAAATCGTTAGTCTTTAGCATGTCATATTCAAAAATCACTGACAAACGTTCCAAGGGTGAGAAAAAAAATAAAAATAAATTTTCTTAAAAAAAATTTTTTTCTTCATTTTCTCTCCTGTATCCACATATATCGATGTACGTTGAAGAAAAAAATAGAAACAGATTGATAAATCGATAGTCTTTAGCATGTCATATTCAAAAATCACTGACAAACGCTCCAAGGGTGAGAAAAAAAATAAAAATCAGTTTTCTTGAAAAAATTTTTTACATTATTTTCTCTCCTGTATCTATATATATCGATGTCCGTTGAAAAAAAAAATAGAAATAGATTGATAAATCGATAGTCTTTAGCATGTCATATTCAAAAATCACTGACAAACGTTCCAAGGGTGAGAAAAAAAATAAAAATCAATTTTCTTAAAAAAAATATTTTCTTTATTTTCTCTCCTGTATCTACATATATCGATGTCCGTTGAAAAAAAAATAGAAACAGATTGATAAATCGATAGTCTTTTGCATGTCATATTCAAAAATCACTGACAAACGTTCCAAGGGTGAGAAAAAAAATAAAAATCAGTTTTCTTGAAAATTTTTTTTACATTATTTTCTCTCCTGTATCTACATATATCGATGTCCGTTGAAAAAAAAATAGACATAGATTGATAAATCGATAGTCTTTAGCATGCCGTCTTCAAAAATCACTGACAAACGTTCCAAGGGTGAGAAAAAAAATAAAAATCAGTTTACTTGAAAAAATTTTTTTACTTTATTTTCTCTCCTGTATCTACATATATCGATGTCCGTTGAAAAAAAAATAGAAATAGATTGATAAATCGATAGTCTTTAGCATGTCATATTCAAAAATCACTGACAAACGTTCCAAGGGTGAGAAAAAAAAATAAAAATCAATTTTCTTAAAAAAAAATTTTTTCTTTATTTTCTCTCTTGTATCTACATATATCGATGTCCGTTGAAAAAAAAAATAGAAATAGATTGATAAATCGATAGTCTTTAGCATGTCATATTCAAAAATCACTGACAAACGTTCCAAGGGTGAGAAAAAAAATAAAAATCAGTTTTCTTGAAAAATTTTTTTTACATTATTTTCTCTCCTGTATCTACATATATCGATGTCCGTTGAAAAAAAAATAGAAATAGATTGATAATTCGATAATAAAATCTACGTGCACCGTTGGAATTTTGTTTTGTGCGAATTTATCCCAAAATTGATGGTACTCCCTGAAAATAATTACGACGAGACATATCTTTAAAGACACATCATGTTTTCATTGAAATAAAGACTTTTACATTTCGAATGCACGTGTAGATATTAAATTAAAATTGAAAAATAAAAAGATTGTAGGCAATCTAAAAACTCAAATCTCGGTAACAGTTTGGTCACAGAATAACCTTCCAGAGATAAGATACACTGTATATAAAAAAGTGGCCACTGTATATAAAAAAGTGGCCACGCGCACCGAAACTAGTGACATCTATATTTGGAGGCGGAACTACCAACATTTCTAAAGGTTCAGATCCATGCTAGGGGTTCAGATCTATGCTAAGGGTTCAGAGCCATGCTAAAGGTTCAGATCCAGGCTAACCCTCTAATTTGAAAAAAGCGGGAAATTCAAAAATAAATTTAGGTGGGAAATTTAAATAGTTGTATTCGTAATAATTCTGTAGTAGAGAGGTGATCAGTTGTAACACATAGTTATTTTAGTAGTATTATTGTCTTCACATTACACTCTTTATTTTGCTATTATAGTAAAATAGAACCAGTGTAATGTAAAGACAATAACTCTACTAGTATAACTTGTAGTTACAACTGATTACCTCTCTACTACAGAATTATTACGAATACAACTATTTAAATTTCCCACCTACATTTATTTAGTTAAAAGTAGGTAAAAAAATTTAAATGCGAAATGAGCATTAATCTAGTTTTTATATTTCCACTTGGTATAGGACTTTCAATGTGTACATAAATACAATCACGAACTTTTTAAAAATCTATGAAAAAAACAATTTAAAAAGCAGGTAATTTCACTGGATATAATAAATGAAAAATGGGAAACAATTACATAACACACTTTATTTAATAGACTTGGATAAATATCCACTTTGGACGCGATTTCTGGGCTTTCTTGGCAGCTGCCTTCCACTGGCTTAGTTTTCTTTATAAAATTCTTACAAGAAATGTTTCCTATTGCCCCTATATCCATGAGCTAAAAAAAAAGTCAACTATTGTTATCCTCATTCAAGTTGTATGCAGTGAACTTATAAGTTATATATGCAAAAGCAAGGTATTGCTGTGAACCATTTTTTTTCTGTAATTTAGGTTGATTTCCTTCAAAAATATAGTTTTTGACATCACTTGTACTTACAATTATTAAAATTCAAGGTATGACTAGCATATGTAATAATGAGTTATTTAACTTAAACAATCTTACCAGTTGCAGTTAAAACTCCTTTATATCTGTATATGCCAAGAAATGGATGGTGCTTGTATGAAACTTGATGTGGACGGTAAAAACTTGATGAGGATGAACTGCAAGCTGAAAATTACATAAGAATTTTTTACAATTGAGTTTTCAACATAACCACAAGTATGTCACCATAAGCTATACTGCCTGAATGTGATTTAAAAATACTTACCAGGTACTTCATCAAACTCATGTAGTAAACGCTTCCTTGTATATGTCTTGACTGGTCGTTGTACTTTTCCTACTGGACTATTACTACTTTTTGTGGTGGAAGCACTTAGAATAAAAATGGATTCTAAAAAAGGTTTTTTTAAATTAATAACAATAAAACATAAGTTGTTGCTCTCGAAAGACTAGGCATTATACAGTTACAAATGATTTAATACTGGATATAAAAAAATATTGCAAAATATTTATAGATACCTTTTAGCTTCTCGGGAGTTGAAAATGATTGTTGTTGCTCTGGTACCCAAAAATGATCACCTTCACACTTCTCTTGTATCCTAAAAAATATTAATCCTAATTCAACATATATTTATACACTAATCATTATTTGTATATAGTTACAATCAACTATGTCTATTGTAGTACTAATAACTACTATTTCAAACAGTGCAGTACACATATAGATGAGATAAGTTCTTACCATGCAAAAGTAGTGAGGGATTTCTTCAATCTGCCACAATCTTCAAAATGAATGTTACAACTTTTATAAGATTTGTAAGACTCAAAAGCCAACTGAGAAATATTAATTCTCTCATTCCAAACGGCGTTAACCTCTTTGTTAGCAGGTAGGTATTCTATGCCTATAAAAAAATACTAAGGTTAATACTTAGTTATAATACTTCTCATTTTTATTTCAAGGAAATCGTTAAACCACAATTAATACATCTAGCAATTCCAAATATTAAGTCTAACTATCTTAACTAGTATTTGAATTAATTTTATAAAAAAAAATTTCTTCAACTGATAATATTGGTAGAAATTAACATGTATTGTTAATAATTAGTACTAACCTTCTCAATGCATCCAGGAACACAGCAAATTTTCATCATAGGAACTCATCTTTAAATACTTTAGGAATATAAATGAGAAAATAAAAGCACAAACAACGACGAAAGAACGAACTGGCACGCCCTTTATTTACGAAGAATAATAATAAACAATATGGCTGCTAGCTCCATGCATGATTGCTGAACCTAATTTAATTTTAGACTCCGAAACTGAATTTCACCTTAGGCTCCATCTATCAGCTCTATTTGAAATCTTTAACGTTTAGTTCCGCCTCCAAATAAAGATGTCAGTAAAAATCGTACCAATTTTGAATTCATTTCGCCCACCCGAGTGCCCAGGGCCTGTAACCTTCTGACACGGAAGGAATGCCCATGGCAAAAGGAATGTAAACTTGTCGAAGAGTGCATGGAAAAAACAAAACTGCTGATATGAATTGAACAGGTGATGCCATGAAAATAGAAAAGCATCGAATAAAATTTTTTTAATCAATGAAAAAAGGCGATAATAACAGTGGTTATGGTAACAATATTTATGCACCAGTTTTATCACAAAACTATAAAAACTACCTTCAAAGAGTACAAAACGCCCATGTCAGATTAGTATGTGGCATAGAAGTCTTAATTCAAAGTAGGGATGGCGATTCTTTCCAAAAAAGATCGATTTTTAAATCGATTCAAATCGTAACCTGATGAATCGATTCATAAAAAAATCGAGGTCTAAAAGATCGATTTCTAAAAAATCGATTTTTTTCAAGTTTGTATTTACAATGTAAATATAAATCCATTTTATAAAATACAAGAAATATGCCATAATAAACAATCTCTGGGATCTCTTATCAGTGAAATCAGGGATTTTTTAGTTCAGGGAATTCGATAATAACAATTATTTTTATTCCCATATCAAAGTATCAGATCAGATGTAAAAGAAGACATTTATTTTCTAAATGTATTTGTTACATTAAAAAGTTAAGAAAATAGATAATATAGCTTATACCTAGTTCCCAAAACCAAACCAGAAAAAATCGTATGTAGATTTTCAAGGGTGAAATATCGATTCACTGAATCGATTCAGTACAACATACCGATTTAAAAAATCGATTTATTTGGTCCGAGGAATCGATTCTTCGATTAATCGATTTCAGATCGCCATCCCTAATTCAAAGTTACATCATTGTATCTTTATACAATGGTTACATTATTAGAATTTACTGTTTGGGCCCCTACTTTGTGGAATCTACTCATATTACTTTTATAAATTATCCTAACTGTTTATAATTAATTTCACCATTTATTGAAAGAACCAATGAAAACTTTAAAATATCATTTATAATAGTGAAATTAATTATAAACAGTAAGTTTAATTTAAAAAGGTTACATTATTACCTACATATTAAATATAGTCTGACCAGCCCTCTACACACTTTTGACTCCGCCTTCTCAAAGAGAATAGATACCCTTATACATAATAATAATAATAATAATAATAATAATAATAATAATAATAATAATAATAATAATAATAATAATAATAATAATAATAATAATAATAATAATAATAATAATAATAATAATAATAATAATAATAATAATAATAATAATAATAATAATAATAAAGAACAACTCATCATCGATTCGGTAATACTAAAACAGGCGCAGAAGGAACAGCGCAACATCTACACGGCTTTCGTAGATTATAGGAAAGCATTTGATAGCGTTCCACATTCCTGGCTTGTTAAAGTTTTGCAAATTTACAAAGTACACCCCACTCTTGTAACTTTTCTTGAATCATCGATGAAGCACTGGCGAACGAACCTTCATTTACATATAAATGGTCAATACCTCGAAACTGATGAAATTTCTATCCGTAGGGGGATCTTCCAGGGTGACTCCCTGAGTCCACTTTGGTTTTGTTTGGCAATGAATCCACTTTCCAAGCTACTTAACGATACGGATTACGGCTTCAAAATCAAAGCCAACCGGAACACTAGCTGCACTGTTTCCCACCTTTTATACATGGATGACATCAAAATATACGCATCAAACCAGCGTCAAATTCAACATTTACTTAATATCACTGAAAAATTTTCCAGTGATATACAAATGGGATTTGGATTAGATAAGTGCAAAACCTTGAATATCGAGAAGGGTAAAATCGTTAACGGAGATGTGTTACTACCTAATGGGAACATTATAAATGCCATGCAAAATGGTGAAACCTACAAATATCTAGGATTTCAGCAAGCTAAGCTACTAGACCAGAAGCAAGCAAAAACCAAAATTCGAGGACAGTTCACTCGAAGGATAACTGCTTTATTGAAATCCCAGTTGAACGCAGGAAATCTTGCCAAAGCAATTAACACCTACGCCATACCGGTCCTGACATACTCATTTGGAATTCTGAAGTGGACAAAAACAGAACTGGAAGATATTCAAAGAACAATGCGAACCATGATGACCAAACACAAATGTCACCATCCGACATCATCAGTTATTAGGACCACACTACCAAGAAAAGAGGGAGGGAGAGCTCTAACGGACATAGTTAATTTACATTACAAACAAATATCCCAACTTCAAAAATTCTTCATTGGCAAGGCTCAAACATCTAAATTGCATGAGCTGGTCGCGAAAGCAGATAAAAACTATTCCCCCTTAGATCTTGTAAACCCTGATAATAAACTTGAAATCGTTACAGACTCTGACAAACAGGCAGAGTGGGCCCAGAAAGCGCTCCATGGTCGACATCATCACGACCTCAATCAACCATATATCGACAAGGAAGCATCAAATAAGTGGCTCTCTGATGGAACATTGTTTCCAGAAACAGAAGGATTTATGATGGCGATCCAAGACCAAGTTATTAATACCAACAATTACAAGAAATTTGTTATAAGAGATCCAAACATCGTGTCGGACAAGTGCAGAAGGTGTCAACAAACAACAGAGACGATACAACACATTACGTCGGGATGTTCAGCCATAGCAAACATTGATTACCTACGCAGGCACAATCAACTTTGTAACATCATCCATCAGAAGTTGGCCAACAAATTTGGATTAATTAACACCTACACGCCTTATTACAAGTACCATCCGCATGCAGTTCTAGAGAATGCTGATTTTAGACTATACTACGATAGGTCAATTATCACCGATAGACGGGTGACGAATAACCGGCCTGATATTGTAGTTGTGGATAAAAAAGCTAACTCGGTCCTCCTGGTGGATGTTGCTGTACCCAATAACAACAATATGTTAGACAAATACAACGAGAAAATTGCAAAATACACCGATCTTGCAATTGAGGTAGGACAGATGTGGCATGCAGAGAAAGTAGAGGTGGTGCCGGTCATCGTTTCATCTACGGGACTAATCCCCAAAACTCTACAAGACAGCCTCACCAAACTAGGTCTTCACAAAAACACATACATCGATCTGCAGAAGGCTGCAATTTTGAATACTTGTCACACTGTCCGTAAATTTCTAAATATGTAACTGCTGAGCCTAATCCCATTTGCGTTTACACACGCTCGGGACAGGTGAACATTACCAGCAAGAGCTGAGCAAGAGTACACTTGAGTTGGGAAATAATAATAATAATAATAATAATAATAATAATAATAATAATAATAATAATAATAATACTACCAAGAAAAGAGGGAGGGAGAGCTCTAACGGACATAGTTAATTTACATTATAATCAAATATCTAAACTCCAAAAGTTCTTCATTGGCAAGGCTCAAACATCTAAATTGCATGAGCTTGTCGCGAAAGCAGATAAAAACTATTCCCCCTTAGATCTTGTAAACCCTGATAAAAAACTTGAAATCGTTACAGACTCTGACAAACAGGCGGAATGGGCCCAGAAAGCGCTTCATGGTCGACATCATCACGACCTCAATCAACCATATATCGACAAGGAAGCATCAAATAAGTGGCTCTCTGATGGAACATTGTTGCCAGAAACAGAAGGATTTATGATGGCGATCCAAGACCAAGTTATTAATACCAACAATTACAAGAAATTTGTTATAAGAGATCCAAACATCGTGTCGGACAAGTGCAGAAGGTGTCAACAAACAACAGAGACGATACAACACATTACCTCGGGATGTTCAGCCATAGCTAACATTGATTACCTACGCAGGCACAACCAACTGTGCAACATCATTCATCAGAAGTTGGCCAACAAATTTGGATTAGTTAACACTTACACGCCTTATTACAAGTACCATCCTCATGCAGTTCTAGAGAATGCTGATTTTAGACTATACTACGATAGGTCAATTATCACCGATAGACGGGTGACGAATAACCGGCCTGATATTGTAGTTGTGGATAAAAAAGCTAACTCGGTGCTTCTAGTGGATGTTGCTGTACCCAATAACAACAATATGTTAGACAAATACAACGAGAAAATTGCAAAATACACCGATCTTGCAATTGAGGTAGGACAGATGTGGCATGCAGAGAAAGTAGAGGTGGTGCCGGTCATCGTTTCATCTACGGGACTAATCCCCAAAACTCTACAAGACAGCCTCACTAAACTAGGTCTTCACAAAAACACATACATCGATCTACAGAAGGCTGCAATTTTGAATACTTGTCACACTGTCCGTAAATTTCTAAATATGTAACTGCTGTGCCTAATCCCATTTGCGTTTACACACGCTCGGGATAGGTGAATAATACCAGCAAGAGCTGAGCAAGAGTACACTTGAGTTGGAAATAATAATAATAATAATAATAATAATAATAATAATAATAATAATAATAATAATAATAATAATAATAATAATAATAATAATAATACCCCGTGGGGGTACTGGTCCCCTATCGGGCGCTTCCCTAGGTGGTGGATCGGGGAATGCCTTTTAGATATAGAAGGTATCGAGGAAATTAAATACCTCGGAGCGAACCAAAACCAGTTAGTTTCAGGACACGACGGTCTCCATGTAAGGAGCGGTACTCCGACAGCGTCTGTTCTCCATGTAAGGAGCGGCTGAATCAACACCTGGCAGTAGGTCTAAAATGCGACAATCACGATGTCGAATTGTAAAACTAGATTACCCCAGGTGGGTAGAGCTAAATGCTCAGAATCCCACACTGCTAGTGTACCTAGTACATCGGCTGTCTGCTCCACGGATTCTGGGGGGAGCAATAATTCGATTGTAAATTCCGGGACCTTAAATCTCAGGAATCGTCAGGTGAATCGACATTGCAACACCTTAAACTCTTGTCGCGTTCAAGTTGGTGCTAGAAGGGCTTGTTCGAAAAATGATTTACCTTCTTCCTCGGTTAGCGGTAGGCGCAGCGTGACACCGAGTAGGGCTACTGCGAACCACACTCAGGGGGAAAACAACATCGATCCTCCGCCACCGGCTTCTGATGTTTCTGGAGTGACGCAAGTCGGCACATCTACGACCACAAAAGCCGGAAAGCCCAGGAAGCGCATGAAGTGGACTATCGAGCTAAACTCATTCATTATGCGCTCCTACTTTAAAATCACCAAGATGGAAACTGATATGACGACATACAGATACGCCCTCCACCATGCATTCATTGAACATTTTCCAGAATTTCACCATCTCACGGAACAGCGTATTGCTGACCAACGTCGAAGTATTGTAAGAAACAATCTACTACCCGGTCCGACGTTGCAACAAATTCGAGGTGAAGTCCTTCTTGACCTTCAAGATGGAGAGAATGACATAATTACCGATCAGGATACACATAAATCGGAGAATGCACAAGGAGACCACAATGGCGTTGAGGAAATAAACAATGATTGCGACAAAACCACCGATAATGACTATAATACCGAACTTTGTAAAGCACTAGCGGAATTTAATGGCACCAACCCAATACACCGGCCAAAACTACCCAAGCTTCGAACCAATAAGAGCACTAACAGCATACTAGCAGCTGTGAACTTACTACTGCAGAACCATGCTAAAGACTGCGAAGCAGTGGAACAACTTCACACTCTCATCTATTGTGGAGCGGTAGCAGTGCTTCGAAGTCACAATCAACAAATCCAATCCCCAAAGAACAATCGGGGTAAAGACTACAAACAGCTCAAGCCTTGGTGGCAACGCCGGCTGGAAAAGTCCATTGATGACATCAGAAGGGAATTGGGGCAGCTAACAGAGTTTAAAAACAACTTGAAACCGTCTAGGCGCTTAACAAACAGAGTGAGAAAGATCTATCGAAAAATCAAAACTTTTACAGGTCACCCACAACATAAACAACATGTATGTGAATATATGGATTTACTCAGGCAAAAGTTAAAGGCAAAATCCAAACGTTTGTCACGATATGTCAAGTGCACGAAAAGGAAACAACAAAACTACTTATTCAATAACAATCAGAAGTTATTTTACAGGCAACTAAGCGGTACAGTAAACAATCACAACCAAAGTCTTCCAAATAAAGATGAGCTAACGGAGTACTGGTCTTCTTTATGGTCGAACCCTATCGAACATAAATCCAACGCTCACTGGATAAGAACTGAGGAGGAAAAAATAAACATTGAACCAATGCCTTTCGTTAACTTGACAACAAGCGAGGTAACCGAAGCTATAAAGAGCACCAGTAGTTGGAAGACTCCAGGAGTTGACAATGTCCAAAACTTTTGGTATAAGAAGTTTGACAGTCTGCATGAAGCAATGGCAAGATCATTTACACATATTCTGCAGCATCCAGAAGATACACCACCATTTCTGACACTGGGTTCGACCCACTTGCTTCCCAAAACGCATCAAACTCACGATCCTACGCAGTATAGACCTATAACATGCCTTCCAACTATATATAAAATATTAACGTCTTGCATTACTAACCGTATTTACAGACATGCCGATCAAAACAACATCTTGTCGGAAGAACAAAAAGGGTGCAGACGAGATCACCAAGGCTGCAAAGAGCAACTCATCATCGATTCGGTAATACTAAAACAGGCGCAGAAGGAACAGCGCAACATCTACACGGCTTTCGTAGATTATAGGAAAGCATTTGATAGCGTTCCACATTCCTGGCTTGTTAAAGTGTTGCAAATTTACAAAGTACACCCGACTCTTGTTACTTTTCTTGAATCATCGATGAAGCACTGGCGAACGAACCTTCATTTACAAATAAATGGTCAATACCTCGAAACTGATGAAATTTCTATCCGTAGGGGGATCTTCCAAGGCGACTCCCTGAGTCCACTTTGGTTTTGTTTGGCAATGAATCCACTCTCCAATCTACTTAACGATACGGATTACGGCTTTAAAATCAAGGCCAACAGAAACACTAGCTGCACTGTTTCCCACCTCTTATACATGGATGACATCAAAATATACGCATCAAACCAGCGTCAAATTCAACATTTACTTAATATTACTGAAAAATTTTCCAGTGATATGCAAATGGGATTTGGATTAGACAAGTGCAAAACCTTAAATATCGAGAAGGGTAAAATCGTTAACGGAGATGTATTACTACCTAATGGGAACATTATAAATGCCATGCAAAATGGTGAAACCTACAAATATCTAGGATTTCAGCAAGCTAAGCTACTAGACCAGAAGCAAGCAAAAACCAAAATTCGAGGACAGTTCACTCAAAGGATAACTGCTTTATTGAAATCCCAGTTGAACGCAGGAAATCTCGCCAAAGCAATTAACACCTACGCCATACCGATCCTGACATACTCATTTGGAATTCTGAAGTGGACAAAAACAGAACTGGAAGATATTCAAAGAACAACGCGAACCATGATGACCAAACACAAATGTCACCACCCGACATCATCAGTTATTAGGACCACATTACCAAGAAAAGAGGGAGGGAGAGCTTTAACGGACATAGTTAATTTACATTATAATCAAATATCTAAACTCCAAAAGTTCTTCATTGGCAAGGCTCAAACATCTAAATTGCATGAGCTGGTCGCGAAAGCAGATAAAAACTATTCCCCCTTAGATCTTGTAAACCCTGATAAAAAACTTGAAATCGTTACAGACTCTGACAAACAGGGGGAGTGGGCCCAGAAAGCGCTTCATGGTCGACATCATCACGACCTCAATCAACCATATATCGACAAGGAAGCATCAAATAAGTGGCTTTCTGATGGAACATTGTTTCCAGAAACAGAAGGATTTATGATGGCGATCCAAGACCAAGTTATTAATACCAACAATTACAAGAAATTTGTTATAAGAGATCCAAACATCGTGTCGGACAAGTGCAGAAGGTGTCAACAAACAACAGAGACGATACAACACATTACGTCGGGATGTTCAGCCATAGCTAACATTGATTACCTACGCAGGCACAACCAACTGTGCAACATCATTCATCAGAAGTTGGCCAACAAATTTGGATTAGTTAACACCTACACGCCTTATTACAAGTACCATCCTCATGCAGTTCTAGAGAATGCTGATTTTAGACTATACTACGATAGGTCAATTATCACCGATAGTCGGGTGACGAATAACCGGCCTGATATTGTAGTTGTGGATAAAAAAGCTAACTCGGTTCTTCTAGTGGATGTTGCTGTACCCAATAACAACAATATGTTAGACAAATACAACGAGAAAATTGCAAAATACACCGATCTTGCAATTGAGGTAGGACAGATGTGGCATGCAGAGAAAGTAGAGGTGGTGCCGGTCATCGTTTCATCTACGGGACTAATCCCCAAAACTCTACAAGACAGCCTCACCAAACTAGGTCTTCACAAAAACACATACATCGATCTGCAGAAGGCTGCAATTTTGAATACTTGTCACACTGTCCGTAAATTTCTAAATACTTAACTGCTGAGCCTAATCCCATTTGCGTTTACACACGCTCGGGACAGGTGAACATTACCAGCAAGAGCTGAGCAAGAGTACACTTGAGTTGGGAAATAATAATAATAATAATAATAATAATAATAATAATAATAATAATAATAATAATAATAATAATAATAATAATAATAATAATAATAATAATAATAATAATAATAATAATAATAATAATAATACCCCGTGGGGGTACTGGTCCCCTATCGGGCGCTTCCCTAGGTGGTGGATCGGGGAATGCCTTTTAGATATAGAAGGTATCGAGGAAATTAAATACCTCGGAGCGAACCAAAACCAGTTAGTTTCAGGACACGACGGTCTCCATGTAAGGAGCGGTACTCCGACAGCGTCTGTTCTCCATGTAAGGAGCGGCTGAATCAACACCTGGCAGTAGGTCTAAAATGCGACAATCACGATGTCGAATTGTAAAACTAGATTACCCCAGGTGGGTAGAGCTAAATGCTCAGAATCCCACACTGCTAGTGTACCTAGTACATCGGCTGTCTGCTCCACGGATTCTGGGGGGAGCAATAATTCGATTGTAAATTCCGGGACCTTAAATCTCAGGAATCGTCAGGTGAATCGACATTGCAACACCTTAAACTCTTGTCGCGTTCAAGTTGGTGCTAGAAGGGCTTGTTCGAAAAATGATTTACCTTCTTCCTCGGTTAGCGGTAGGCGCAGCGTGACACCGAGTAGGGCTACTGCGAACCACACTCAGGGGGAAAACAACATCGATCCTCCGCCACCGGCTTCTGATGTTTCTGGAGTGACGCAAGTCGGCACATCTACGACCACAAAAGCCGGAAAGCCCAGGAAGCGCATGAAGTGGACTATCGAGCTAAACTCATTCATTATGCGCTCCTACTTTAAAATCACCAAGATGGAAACTGATATGACGACATACAGATACGCCCTCCACCGTGCATTCGTTGAACATTTTCCAGAATTTCACCATCTCACGGAACAGCGTATTGCTGACCAACGTCGAAGTATTGTGAGAAACAATCTACTACCCGGTCCGACGTTGCAACAAATTCGAGGTGAAGTCCTTCTTGACCTTCAAGATGGAGAGAATGACATAATTACCGATCAGGATACACATAAATCGGAGAATGCACAAGGAGACCACAATGGCGTTGAGGAGATAAACAATGATTGCGACAAAACCACCGATAATGACTATAATACCGAACTTTGTAAAGCACTAGCGGAATTTAATGGCTCCAACCCAATACACCGGCCAAAACTACCCAAGCTTCGAACCAATAAGAGCACTAACAGCATACTAGCAGCTGTGAACTTACTACTGCAGAACCATGCTAAAGACTGCGAAGCAGTGGAACAACTTCACACTCTCATCTATTGTGGAGCGGTAGCAGTGATTCGAAGTCACAATCAACAGATCCAATCCCCTAAGAACAATCGGGGTAAAGACTACAAACAGCTCAAGCCTTGGTGGCAACGCCGGCTGGAAAAGTCCATTGATGACATCAGAAGGGAATTGGGGCAGCTTACAGAATTTAAAAACAACTTGAAACCGTCTAGGCGCTTAACAAACAGAGTGAGGAAGATCTATCGAAGAATCAACACTTATACAGGTCACCCACAACATAAACAACATGTATGTGAATATATCGATTCACTCAGGCAAAAGTTAAAGGCAAAATCAAAACGTTTGTCACGATATGTCAAGTGCACGAAAAGGAAACAACAAAACTACTTATTCAATAACAATCAGAAGTCATTTTACAGGCAACTAAGCGGTACTGTAAACAATCACAACCAAAGTCTCCCAGATAAAGATGAGCTAACGGAGTACTGGTCTTCTTTATGGTCGAACCCTATCGAACATAAATCCAACGCTCACTGGATAAGAACTGAGGAGGAAAAAATTAACATTGAACCAATGCCTTTCGTTAACTTGACAACAAGCGAGGTAACCGAAGCTATAAAGAGCACCAGTAATTGGAAGACACCAGGAGTTGACCATGTCCAAAACTTCTGGTATAAGAAGTTTGACAGTCTGCATGAAGCAATGGCAAGATCATTTACATATATTCTGCAGCATCCAGAAGATACACCACCATTTCTGACACTGGGTTCGACCCACTTGCTTCCCAAAACGCATCAAACTCACGATCCTACGCAGTATAGACCTATAACATGCCTTCCAACTATATATAAAATATTAACGTCTTGCATTACTAACCGTATTTACAGACATGCCGATCAAAACAACATCTTGTCGGAAGAACAAAAAGGGTGCAGACGAGATCACCAAGGCTGCAAAGAGCAACTCATCATCGATTCGGTAATACTAAAACAGGCGCAGAAGGAACAGCGCAACATCTACACGGCTTTCGTAGATTATAGGAAAGCATTTGATAGCGTTCCACAATCCTGGCTTGTTAAAGTTTTGCAAATTTACAAAGTACACCCCACTCTTGTTACTTTTCTTGAATCATCGATGAAGCACTGGCGAACGAACCTTCATTTACAAATAAATGGTCAATACCTCGAAACTGATGAAATTTCTATCCATAGGGGGATCTTCCAAGGCGACTCCCTGAGTCCACTTTGGTTTTGTTTGGCAATGAATCCACTCTCCAATCTACTTAACGATACGGATTACGGCTTCAAAATCAAGGCCAACAGAAACACTAGCTGCACTGTTTCCCATCTCTTATACATGGATGACATCAAAATATACGCATCAAACCAGCGTCAAATTCAACATTTACTTAATATTACTGAAAAATTTTCCAGTGATATACAAATGGGATTTGGATTAGACAAGTGCAAAACCTTAAATATCGAGAAGGGTAAAATCGTTAACGGAGATGTATTACTACCTAATGGGAACATTATAAATGCCATGCAAAATGGTGAAACCTACAAATATCTAGGATTTCAGCAAGCTAAGCTACTTGACCAGAAGCAAGCAAAAACCAAAATTCGAGGACAGTTCACTCAAAGGATATCTGCTTTATTGAAATCCCAGTTGAACGCAGGAAATCTCGCCAAAGCAATTAACACCTACGCCATACCGATCCTGACATACTCATTTGGAATTCTGAAGTGGACAAAAACAGAACTGGAAGATATTCAAAGAACAACGCGAACCATGATGACCAAACACAAATGTCACCACCCGACATAATCAGTTATTAGGACCACATTACCAAGAAAAGAGGAAGGGAGAGCTTTAACGGACATAGTTAATTTACATTATAATCAAATATCTAAACTCCAAAAGTTCTTCATTGGCAAGGCTCAAACATCTAAATTGCATGAGCTGGTCGCGAAAGCAGATAAAAACTATTCCCCCTTAGATCTTGTAAACCCTGATAAAAAACTTGAAATCGTTACAGACTCTGACAAACAGGCAGAGTGGGCCCAGAAAGCGCTCCATGGTCGACATCATCACGACCTCAATCAACCATATATCGACAAGGAAGCATCAAATAAGTGGCTCTCTGATGGAACATTGTTTCCAGAAACAGAAGGATTTATGATGGCGATCCAAGACCAAGTTATTAATACCAACAATTACAAGAAATTTGTTATAAGAGATCCAAATATCGTGTCGGACAAGTGCAGAAGGTGTCAACAAACAACAGAGACGATACAACACATTACGTCGGGATGTTCAGCCATAGCTAACATTGATTACCTACGCAGGCACAACCAACTGTGCAACATCATTCATCAGAAGCTGGCCAACAAATTTGGATTAGTTAACACCTACACGCCTTATTACAAGTACCATCCTCATGCAGTTCTAGAGAATGCTGATTGTAGACTATACTACGATAGGTCAATTATCACCGATAGTCGGGTGACGAATAACCGGCCTGATATTGTAGTTGTGGATAAAAAAGCTAACTCGGTTCTTCTAGTGGATGTTGCTGTACCCAATAACAACAATATGTTAGACAAATACAACGAGAAAATTGCAAAATACACCGATCTTGCAATTGAGGTAGGACAGATGTGGCATGCAGAGAAAGTAGAGGTGGTGCCGGTCATCGTTTCATCTACGGGACTAATCCCCAAAACTCTACAAGACAGCCTCACCAAACTAGGTCTTCACAAAAACACATATATCGATCTGCAGAAGGCTGCAATTTTGAATACTTGTCACACTGTCCGTAAATTTCTAAATATGTAACTGCTGTGCCTAATCCCATTTGCGTTTACACACGCTCGGGATAGGTGAACATTACCAGCAAGAGCTGAGCAAGAGTACACTTGAGTTGGAAATAATACTTTATTCATCCTTTTTGATCATAGTACATGATATAGGACAGGTCAAAAAGAAAATAGGGTTTTACATAAAATATGACTTACTTATTTAACAGTTAAATTAAAATCGTTTGTTTAAGAACTCTGACACATCATAGAAACATTCGACAATTAAAATTTTTTTAAGTTTTTGTTTGAAAACATTGAAATTGTTTTCATATCTTATACAGCTAGGCAAATGATTCAGGAATTGAATTTCTTTATAGACTCTTTTCAAACAATGAAGTTTCATGTTTTGGTGGCCGGATAAGCCTGCCAGATCTGGTTGGGTAATCATGGAAATCAGAATTAAGACTAAAATCACTGAAATTACGTTTTGTATATAATATGCACTTGTAGATGTAAATAAAAACATATCAGAGACAACCCTCTCCGCACAATTAATAGGTTTTTAGAAATTGTTCAGTGTGTATGTGTCCGGCTAATGTGTGGTTTATGTGGACAATTATCAGGCATATCTAAAAATTGATATATGTAGATACAGGAGAGAAAATAAAGTAAAATTTTTTTTTAAGAAAACTGATTTTTATTTTTTTTCTCACCCTTGGAACGTTTGTCAGTGATTTTTGAAGACGACATGCTAAAGATTATCGGTTTATCAATCTATTTCTATTTTTTTTTCAACGGACATCGATATATGTAGATACAGGAGAGAAAATAATGTAAAAAAATTTTTTCAAGAAAACTGATTTTTATTTTTTTTCTCACCCTTGGAACGTTTGTCAGTGATTTTTGAACATGACATGCAAAAGACTATCGATTTATCAATCTAATTCAATTTTTTTTTCAACGGACATCGATATAAGTAGATACATGGGAGAAAATAATGTAAAAAATTTGTTTAAAGAAAACTGATTTTTATTTTTTTTCTCACCCTCGTAACGTTTATCAGTGAATATGGAATATGAAAGACTATTTATTATATTATCAACCTTTGTAGAAAATTTAAACGCGAGACATCGATATATGGTAATACAGTAATAAAAAGAAAGTTGAATTTGGAATATGATAGACTTTTATATTATTACAAATAACTCAGTTCTTTCTCAACCAAATTTTTATACCAGATTTCAACCTCCCCCCGTATATTAGACTGGTCGAGCCAAGGCGACGGTGATGAACGGACATCTTGGTGCGCTGTTGCCGGCTCAGTCAATTGTCGCCAATTTACTTTTGGAGCTAGGAGCTAGCTTCTCACCCGTATAAAGATCAAGTCACTGTAATAATTGAACAAAGTGTGTTATGTTGGCCAATAAATATACTTTTGTCCTAGATTTTAGTTCTTTATTAAAAGTCTTTATGTAGGTACATACAAGCTGCACACATGATACAATCTGAGGTTATCTGTCATCTGTCTAATGTCAATCAAGCACTATATCTAAGGGTATGTTCACAATTAAGTTATTAGAATATGAATACATAACAAAGTGATGACAGCAACAATGAATATGAAATAGGTAAATTAAATATGTTTACATGATTTAAAGTACTTTTGTTGCATATTTGTTTAATATATGTTCGTTTTTTATTGTGGGATTTTTAGAAGATACTGGGTTGATTGGAGAAAAAGAACATGATGCCGTCTCTAGTACTTCAACTAGTACAAGTGCTACAACTAGTTCAAATGCCAGTAAGTAAATCTATCAGGTTTCTTTAAGATGTAGAACAAAATCATAAGAAATTCTATCCAATTCTCAAAAAGCAAAGGTACAATAGAATTATATCAAAAATTAAATTGAACATCTTATTTATTTATATCTATTTTTTAGAGGACTGGTCTAAAAGCTCTGCTGCGTTAATAAGGACTCCAGTGACCAAGAGGTTGCAAGTAAATAATCCGAGTGACACAAGAAAACGAGATAAGAGCATCATCACACAACTAAGTTTTTAATCCCTTTGCTGAAATATTGAAAATGTTATCGTCCAAAATGGTACAAACGTATGTTTTGGTCATTGCGCAGAATATGCCCTTTTCAATTCTATATAAATAAAATACATATGGTTACTGAACAGCGGGTTCTACAATTTTACCCAAGTTTGTTTTCTAAATCATAAGGAATTTAATACCTCTGTAACACCTTTATTTTCTATTTGTTGCTTTTAAACTTTTCTCAACATAATTTCAATGGAATTAGAATTTTATTTATGTTTCCAAACTTATTGAAAAATGCAGGTTTTCTTTGTAGGGATTATGAGCAAGACTGTGTTCTTGAACATTAGAATATGGTCTGATCTTTTATCTTCCAGAATTTCCAGCTACATCTACAGTAGCCGTTGTCTTCTGTTCACAACCATTGAAAATGGCTACTATAGATGTAGCTGAAACGTCAGGAAGACAAAATATCAGAGCATGGTCTTATGTTCCAGAAAACAGTCCTGCTACTTTTAATTTGATGTTATAGATAACACCTTGAGAACCAAATTATCCAATTGGGCAAAATTGAAGCAAGATTATGTCTCAGTGCAACAACAGTGTCATCTTGGTGAGCATCAACAAAAACTTAAACATAATTTAGAAAAACATCAACAGGAATTAGAACATAAGAGACAAATCATGAACAAAAAATGAAGATGATGAAGGAAGAACATGACATTAAAATGTCAATATTAAAATTGGAAAAACAGTGCGTTGTAAACAAAGTAGCTAGTGAATAAAGAAAATGGTTTATAATTTTTAATTATTTATTTATCAACGAGGTAAACCCAGTACATTGTAAATATAATGTGTACAAAGAAGTACAAAGCAAAAATTTATGTCCATAAACGTAACTAACTATACAATGACTCAATGGTTTTTATACTAGTTCTTGAAAATATTGTGTAATTAAATTATATCTCACTAAGCCATTCCTGTTAAACCTAGGTATATTAGGTACAACTAAATCAATATTATTAGTTTTTTCAATTATTGCCAAAACATCCTCATCTACATCCAAATCTGGTTCATTTTTCTCACAAGCTATATTGTGGAGTACAGCACAGGCAATTATAACAGGTTCTACTCTCTCTGTCTTAAGTCGAATACCTAATGCCAAAATTGGAAATCTCTTTTTAAGAACCCCAAAGCACCTTTCAATAGGATTTCGAGTTCTTATTTGACTCTCGTTAAAAAATTGCTCTGCCTGTAATTGAGGATTTGTCAAAGGTGTCATAAGATGGGACTGAACAGGATATCCACTATCACCCACTAAAACAGAATTTCCAAAGATCCCACCTTCAAACTGTGCCCGTAATCTCATGTCAAACATATTAATAAAATCACTATAATCTTCTTAACCCTACTTGTTCAGCACGAAATGAATGTTTTGGTCTAAACAATGGCTTAGTTAATATATCAGCTGGCATTTCTTCCGTAGGCAGATAAAATACCGATATTTCCTTTTTCTCATCCAGCTCTCGCACGTAATGATATTTAATGGAGATGTGTTTAGTACGATTGTGAAAAACTGGATTATACACAAGCTTGTTTGCTCCTTGATTGTCATTATAGACCACAATTGACTCACATTCTTTGTATAGCTCATTGAATAATCCTTTAACATACATAACTTCCTTTACTCCTTCAGCTATTGCCATGTATTCTGCTTCAGTTGTACTTAGTGCAACACTTTTTTGCTTTCTAGATTGCCAGCTAATAGCAGCTCCAGCATATGTCAGCACAAAACCGGTGTATTAACGACGATCTTCTATGCAACTACCCCAGTCAGCATCAACATAACCTTGGATAGGTTTTCTGCTTTCCTGGAAACATAGACAGTGGTCAATAGTACCCTTTAGATATCTAAGACTTCTCTTCGCTGAATTCCAATGCTCTTTATCATGACAATTATTGAACTTGTCGAATATGTGATGTCGGGACGTGTACATACTGACAAATACATCAAAGCCCCGACGAGTTCTTGATAAGGATATTGAGAGTCGTTTTCTAAAGATTTTCCTAATTTTAAATTTGGTTCCAATGGAGTACTCACTGGTTTTGAATTTTCCATTCCAAATCTTTTTAAAATAATTTCTATGTAATTTTTCTGGTCAAGAGTAATTGTTTTATTTAATATATCTCTTATAAACCCTCATTCCTAAACATTCCTTAATTTCTCCAAGATCTTTCATCTTGAAACGTTTACCCATTTCTTCTTTCAGTTTTTCTGTTTCAGGTGGACTATTCGAGAAAATATAAAAATCGTCTACATGAAGAGCAATTATGATCAATCTGTCTTCCTCATTTTTAATATATATATGCACAAGAATCATATCCGCATCTTTTAAGACCAATGTTAATCAAAAAATTATGAATTTTTGTATTCCAACCATTATGGCATTTTTAAGTTTACACACCTTCATTTCAGGTCTCATTTTCAGCTAGTGATCACAACTCTTCTTCCATTGCACGTTCCCACAGTTTTTTGTCAGATCTTGAACGAGCATCTGTTATATCTATGGGGTCGGTAGAGTTACCTACTACTGATGAATAAGAATATTCCATATCGTTATAATATCTATGAGGAGGTTTTCTCTCCCTTGAAGGATATCGTCTAATCTGATCATTAATTTCAGTTTCGTTTTCTGAAGTTGAACTCGTGTTTTCAATATTTTCCTGTACATCAAAAATTTCTTCAGTAACATTATCAATATTTTCGGTTATTGAGGAATCCTGTAAATTGATTTCTGGTAAATCTTCAACTGCAACTTGTTCGTGGTTATTTTCGAAACTTCCGATTTCTGTGATTTCACCCAAGGAACTATTTTGTTGAGTGCCTTGTGAATCATCTGAGTGAATCTTCACAGATTCTATAAAAACCACATCTCGTGCTTCGATTATTTTGCGAGGATTCTGCTCATCTGATAGTCTGTAACCTTTCGATGCTTCACAATAACCCATCATCAAATACTGAGGTGATTTTTTTATCAAATTTATGTCTTTTTTGCTTTAGTATATGCACTTGGGCTTTACTACCAAATATATTCAAGTGCGACAGGTCTACTTTTTCGTTTGTCCAAACTTCTACTGGTACTGCTTCCTTCACAGCAGTGGTAGGTGACCTGTTCTTTAAATAGATGGCGGTGTTCATAGCTTCGGCCCAATATCGTTTTTCCAAATTCGCATCGAACAACATACATCTAGCTTTTTCTACAAGAGTTCTATTAGTCCGTTCCGCTACTCCGTTTTGTTGTGGAGTATACGGAATTGTTGTCTGATGAATTATTCCGTTAATTTTGAGAAAATTTTTAAAATCGTTATTGACGTACTCTGAACCATGATCAGTTCTGAGGCGTTTTATCTTTTTTCCTGTCTGGTTCTCTACCAAAGCTTTAAAATCTCGAAACTTACATGAAACTTCACTTTTTTTCTTCAGCATATAGCCAACAGTTTTTCTGCTGAAATCATCAACAAAAATAAGGCAATACTTCGTTCCATCCATGAAGTCTCTTCCATCGGCCCTGCTATGTCGCTATGGATGAGTTCTAATAACTCATTTGCTCTTCTTGAACTTTTCTTAGGAAATTTTTGAACAGTCTGCTTTCTTTCAATTCATTGAATACAAGGTTCACTATTTTCTTGGCCAAAGTGTAAACCAGATACCAAACTTTTCAGTAATCGCATACCTCTTCTGTTCAAGTGAGCCAAACGTCTATGCCATATCATGTGATCTGAAGTAGTGGCAGATAACACCCTCACTGGTTCTTTATTACATGTGTCAGCAATATATAACCCATTTTTCAAGTGTCCAGTGAATTCTACTTTTCCTTTTACAAAATAATCTGATTTATCGTAGACTTTGCAGCCAAACTTATCAAATTACACAACAAGACCCTCTTCAGTGAAAGCGTTCTCTGACAAAAGGTTTGATGTTAGGTTAGGTACATACATCACATTTTCAACTGTCTTTGTGACAATATATTTATTATGATTTACATGGAGGCTATAGTAAATTACTTCTCGAGCAATAACTCTCTGTATATTCAATATTTT
The DNA here is from genome assembly GCA_947563755.1 of Lochmaea crataegi. Classification (NCBI taxonomy): domain Eukaryota; kingdom Metazoa; phylum Arthropoda; class Insecta; order Coleoptera; family Chrysomelidae; genus Lochmaea; species Lochmaea crataegi. The sequence continues at coordinate 31,733,085 of OX387434.1, read as the reverse complement.
CATAATATCTTCTTGTAAAGGCTTGACCAGTTCGGAAGCAATAATCTTTTCGTTCATTTCATGGAAAATAACCTAAACTATTAGATATTATTAATTGTGTAATTGTTTTATTACTTCTTATTAATAGGACCAAATTTATTAGAGCTTATGACTACTGGCTATTTATCTATACATACTTTCTATGTTTTCAAACTGTATTTCCTCTAGTTGCAATTCTCAATTATTTGAAGGCCATTTAATATAGTACATTTGAAGTGGCACATTTCCTCCAAGCATTTCAAGTTATTTTTCCTTTTTTTTCCTCCGTTTTTTCATATTTTTGTGTAGCTAATATTTTTTTACTATTTAGGAAGCCAGATTCTGAAAAACTTTATAAATATTGTAAACATATCTCTTTATTCATCTTCAATTTATTTTTTATAATTGGGCAATCCAACTTGTGAACTTGGTTCTAGAATATACTTACTTGCACGTAGAGTGTCTTCTTTATTCTTCAAATTTCTTTTTTAAAGACATACTCATTCATATTTTTTATCACGTAAAAACATAAATAAATTCAGCAGCACAGAGTGGAACTGATTATTTTACCACCAAACGATTACAATTTTCGATATTTTTGAAAACGAGGACAAAATACGGATTTCTTATTCACATTATTTTCCATTTCTCTGACCTAACCTCACTTACCTCACACGTGAACAGCGAACTGTCAAAGAAGCTATCAGCCAATAAAACATCATGAACTCGAGTTTTATGATAGGCGTTTCTTGAAAATTTTGATTATTAGTTGGTGTAATAATATCACTTTCGTTGTTTTGATAATTGTTAGAGTTTTTAATAATATTGTTATCATATTGATGATTTTGATTGAAAGATTGATAATAGTTTTGAAGATTTTGTTCATAATATTGGTCTTCATCAAACTCCGTATTAAATAGTTCTGAGAAATATTTTGGTTGATTACCGAAATTAGTATTTCTATTAGAATTAGGTGAATTAGTAAAATTTTGATTTTGATGGAAGGTGGATGGACCGGGAATTGGTTTTGAGGTATTTCGAGTAGACACACTCATAGGTGTAGGATCTGTTAATACTTGGTTCGGGTTTGGTTTGAAAACATTTCTATTATTGGGGTGCCTTAAGACTTGGGCATTAGTTGGGTATTTTGTGGGATGGAAAATTTGGCCTTGGTTGCATATGAATGGGCTGTGAGGGAAACGAATTTCGTCTGAATTGATTATTTTGTTTTTGATAATTAAATGGCAAATTTGGCCTACCATTAAATCTTTGATGAAAAATTGGCTGTTGGACTCTATGGCTGTTTAGAGGAGTCTGGGGTGGAACAGAATTTTTGTTTGAAAAATTATGGAAGTAATGAATATTATCTTCTCTAGTAAGATATTGCAATGCTTCATTCAAGGTCGATGGTTTCATACAACGTATAGTTGTTCCTAGTGGTTCCTTCAAACCAGATAAAAATGTTTTCGAGGATAGTTTTTGGTATAGCTCACCTTTTAAACGTCTACCCTCGTTTGTCGCTTCGTGTAAATCTACATAGTTACATAAAATATTCAATAAATTTAAGCACCTGTCAAAAAATTGCTGAGGTTTTTCATTTTGACCCTGTCTTAGCATGACTAAGTCTCTATTAAGACAAGCTTCGTCCCTCTGATCAGCGAAACTACGAGTTAAAATTTGTTTAAAGTCTTCCCATGTAGAAACATTCTGAATATTAACCACTAATTTTGCATTACCCTGTAGTTTTGGAATTATAGAATTGAGGATAAAGGTATTTTGAAAATTGTTTGGATTTCTGACATCGTAAAAATTAGCAATAAGTGATTCACTCGTATATAGATACCTATTCAACTCATTATGATTCCCATCAAATTCTGGGATGCACTTTAAATATTCTGGTTTAAATTGATTCATTTCTAAATTTAAATTATTGGGTTCGTTTGCTAAAGCTAAATTCTCATGTTCGTTTGTTATTTCTTCCATAAAATGCACTTAATTGTTTCAATTAGAAAAATGTACTTACATATAAAACAAAACGACTATCATCATCTCACTTATGTTCCTATAAAGATGACTACTAGATCTGCGATTCTGTCTTCTCTATGTAGGTCTCCTTTGCGAATTGGGACGATTTTCGTTCCAAATTCCGGTAGACTACTGGTTTTGAGCTGCGTTGGTTCTGCGATAGATTTGGTTTCCTGATTTTTGAGGAGCCTCCAACACAACACTTCCACACAATGACACACCCTGTATTGTAAGTTCGGTTTTCAGTCAATCGTTAAAACGAAAAATACACGTTCGATACGCGAATTTCTGAAAATCCTACTGACTGCGCCAAATAACTTATCGAGAATGCCGAAGTCGTTTTTAAAAAGATTTATTTCTACAAATTATCAAGTTTTACATATACTTTTATTAAATTACGATCTTAACTGCATGAGAAACAAAAAGAATCTGACGAGATTGTTAACAACTGAAACAAGTGTTCATAGATAAAGAAATATAATATGATGTTGTTGCAATCAGCACTTTTCTTATAATACACCAGTGAAGGCGTGAGGTAATTCACTGCTCCTTTTTTCGTCCCAAGGGTTGTGTTTGGGGACTGGGGCTGCCACAAATTTGTTATTAATAGGTTGTGTCTTTCCTCTTCTCTCCTCTAAGTATTCCTTTCTGTGTAGTGTAACGTGCTTACCTTCTTACACGTGGCTCCTGCCACAAGAACACGTCACTGTGGACACCCTTGATGCAAAATTCGGTTTTAAATCTCGGGCGCCAGATTATTAACGTGGTTTGCTCCACGGCCCCTTGACCCTTAGCGTCAAGAGTTCCAGATAGCCTCAGATGGAGGTTACGGAAAATTCCAGGGGTTTTGTTGAACTAACTTTATTTACCTAATTACAATCAGATATGGATCCTCCAATTTATAAATTACGGGTTAATGAAGGAAACAGGGGGTTCAGCAGAATTGTATACTACCTACGGTTTAGTGTATACCTACGATCACACATTAGGTCGGTATATAACAAAATAATCAAAAAGAAACTTTTAGTCTATTAATACTCTGTGGTCTTTTTTACGAATAATTCTTTAGTGACAAGCAAATTAACAGGGAAAAGAAAATAAGCTATCTTTACCATATACTTGGTACTTTGACGGACATAACGGTCAGGTTATCCAATACGGATCAAATCTACCGGGCTTAACGGGGTCCCTAATACACGATTTAGATCTGCCGGGTAATCAGACAAATTGTGGCTAAGCCTCTTCCAAGTCTGATTAACCCTTGAATCTAAATAAAGCCGGTAACTATTATTCCGAAAAAATAAAAAAGAATTTTCCCACGAGTTAAACGGTACCCAACTATCGACACACAGAGTAAAAATATTAGTACTAGCATAAAATTAAAATATTATAATCCACTTGGATATCAATTTAATATAAAACTACTGAGAACCAAAAGCATAAAATAATTCGAGAATCCACTAATAATTCATATCAGTTAATTAATATATAATAAACGCTGTAAATAAAATTCGAAATCAAATTACAGTTCACAAATCTTTATTTCCATATAAAAGAAACAAATAAAAAACCCAATTTCAATTCAACAACAAAAGAAAAAAAATAGCCGGTCCGAAAATTTTCCAAAGAATACAACAAAGAATTCAACAATTTAATATTAAGCGGCGGTACGGGAAGTTTCGGATACACAGTTTATTTGTAAAAATGATTTACCTTATAAAATACAGCTTCCACCCACAATCTTAATACACTAAATTCTCACAATACTTCTCGGTTTATCGGTTTTCAGTTTATCGGTTATCGGAAGAAAGTTGAGAGAAGAATCACGAAAGAATAATTGAGACTGAATAATCGAGAGCCGGAATGATTGAGAATCTCTTCTATCAATTGTTCACTAATTTATACCCAAAATCCTACCTAAACCTTTTGGCCTTTTTCGTGGTAAGGGAATTAAACGTGAAATTTATCTACTTACAACAAAAAGTTGTACCTATACTGAACGGCTTCGGTTTTAATTAAAATGGTGTATATACCGGGCGTCCCTTCAGTTGAAAAATTTAAATATCGGAAAGGAATAAATTGTGTATGGTAGAATTTGGATTTGCGTAACTCGGATTTATACTAAAATATATAACGGTAATAACAAAAAATAAATAAATCAATGCGGTAGTAGAAAGGGTTGTAAAGTAACGAGTTATATACACCCTAGTGGTAAAATAAAATATATTACGGGAAAAAAAATAAAAATCAAACTTGCAAATAAATAACTCGTTACAGTAGGTATACAGGGCAGGAGTCAGAATTGGCATGGTGGCTGCCTTGGCAGTTGCAGCACTTTGCCGGTTCATTTATGCTTTTCTTGCATTCTGATGTTCGGTGAGGCCCGGCACATTTCATACAATTGGGAGATCTTCCGCAATTGGTGGTAGCATGTCCCCATTGCTGGCAGATATTGCATTGTATGATGGTTTTCTTGGTTATCCTTAGCTCCCAGATTATCCTAGTATTTTCGATTACCCTAACGTGTCTATTCAGATAGTCCAGGGTAATGGACTGGCAGTAATGACTAGAAAGAGTGGTCTACCTTTGGTATTCATTCTACAAATTTCCTTTGGAGAGATTTGGTAGTTTTTAACCATGTCTTCTTTGATATCCAACGGTTCGATGTCGTTTGCCAGGCCTCTCGGGACGAACGCATGTGATTTGTCATCCTTCTTAGAGTATGTGTGAAAGGGTAGCTTTTCTTCGAATAATTTATCCTGAAGCTTTTTATGGTCTTCGTCTTCGTGGGTAAATACAACGACAGATTTGTTATTATACTTCATTTCAAACCTGCCTTTGATGTCCTGTTTGAGAAGATCTACGATGTTTTTGTGCCCAGTAACATGCCCGTCGATGACAATCGGGTGACAGGATTTCTTGTTAGAATTGTCATTTTTGTTTTTACTACTAGTTGTAGTTGCAGTGTTGGTGGTCTTGTTCGTGACCGGCAGAGTGTTGGCTGCCGTCTTTGTTTTATCGGTGGTCTTATTTCTTGACTTCCTCCTTTTTCTCTTTTTCACCATTTGTTCTTCCTCTGGCTGCTGAGCTACTTCGTCGACTTCATCATCGGACAGCGAGTCGTAGGTGTTTTCAATAGGAATGGTGTCTGTTTTGCGTGAGTGTTTAGCAATTAGTTGAGAGTATGAGATGGTCTTTCTCGGTTTCACAAAAGTGTCGGTATCCATTTCCTTTTGTGCCGTTTGGGTGTTATCAACAGTAATTTCGTCCAACGTCTCTTTAAAATTCATGACTTTACCAATGATTTTTTTGTTGGCGGTTGAGAGTTTATTATATTGTGAGACGAATAGGTCATCGTCTTCCTCAATATTTTTATTTATAAGCGACGACGGTCTAAATCTTATCGATGATTGATTGATTTTTCCCCATTTCGTTGCTCTTTTCTAACTCTTCAACTTCCGCACTTCAGTTCAACGAGGTGTCAGTGATATTGACTAGTGCCTGGGTGATGTGTTGGACTTTCACGATGTTGGCAGGGCCTTCTGGTGAGGAAGTGTCCCGACTGGCATCGTTCATTTCAGTTTGATTGCTTTCATGCACTTTTCCAAATGTTTAGGAAAGGTGTATGGAATACTCTCTTCATGGGAGGTTGTGTTCGTAGTAGTTGTCTGCACTATCGTAGTGGTATTGGATGGTATTACGGTACTTTCTATACAGTATTTCGTTGTTTCTTTACAGTTTTTAATTGTTTCGATACAGTTTTCAAATTTTTCGACAGCTTAGCGGGATTAATTTTTGATTTCTTGTTCGAATGAATAGTATTGGGCGAAGTGTCACTGGAAGTAGAGGTGGTTTCAGTGCTACAGCCACTATTCTGTACACATTTTTAAAGAAACTGGTGGTGCAAGAAAATGACTGACGTCCCCTCTGGATTGGCGTTGTCCTCTGGTCTAAGCTCGTTTTTATTTACTGTGTCGACGTAGGCAATTTGATAGAAGCTTTTATCCTCTTCCTTTTCTCTCCTACCGGCTTGCAGTGAGTTCTTTTTCTCCCTTATCCTATCAATTTGTTTCCGGTAATTTCCAGAATAAAAGTTAGAAAAAGTGTATGGAAAGCTTTCCATACACTTTTTGTGTGTATTTTTGGTCGTAGCTTGTGTGGTTTTTGAGCTTGAATTATTAGTAGGAGTAAAGCCTTGCCATTTAAGGTTTTTAAACCGTTCCCTGGTTTTAGTTGACACCACAGGGAATCTCGGTTTATTAGCTTTTTTATTAAATAAAGGTTTCCTACCTTTTATCCTGCTTCTTTTCTTTTTCTTTTTGGATAAATCATAGACCTCCTCTTTGACTTGGTAGAGGTGTCAAAGATTTTCTGGATGGAAACGCGATGGTGATTGATTGATGATATGTTGGATTTTTCTTTTGAGGTTTAACGTGTACTCGGTTGGTTCACTTTTACTGACATCCCCCGGGTCATCGGGGATTGAGACTTTGATGCCACTAATAATATGACGTTTTTTAATGACTTTAAACTTTTTTATCACTTTTTACAATTTTTTTAAACAATTGGATGTATGAAAGAAATATATCCTGATAACGACCGTTTACAACGGCAGCCAATCGTAAACTCTTGCAATATAATCTTTATTAGTCAGTAATTTTATTACAATGGTGCCTGATTAGGCTATAACAAACTATTTATATCACGCATTACATGTGATTAATAGTGCGACCTAGTCGCTCTGCCGATGTACTGGCTCCGTTTACCTAGTAGACAGTCGTCTACTCCCTCCATTACGGCTCCTTGCAATCGGCATTTTCGCAGTATTTTCGGAGAACATTTCCATTCGAATTTGGCAAATTGCAGTTCGAGTCCCACTCTTGGTGCTTGCAGTTGACATCACCTACAATTAAAACTTTATGATGCTGTTGGCTCTGAAATTTTATTTTTCGGTGCATTATAAGCGCCGATAATAACAATTTTATTCTCTATCAAGATAGAAATATTTCCGATAGTCGTGTTTACCGACTTTAGTATTTTAAAATTAATGTTCTTTTTGATTGCCACAAGTAAACCCCCACCATGAGTGATTCGATCCTCCCTGTGAATAAAATACAACGAATTCCTAAGTTTTATGCTATCGTTACTATTAAGAAGCGTTTCTGAGAAGTAAAATATCCGGTTTATAAGACCTGAGTAATTGCACAATATCATGAATTTTGTTTTTAATCCCTCTGACGTTAGCATAAATAATATTCAGATTACCATCAATATGTGTACCTGTGTACCCCACATCGGCCTGAATTTCGAAGTTGACTGCCTGTTTTGATCGACTGTAGCGGAATTTTTCATTCTCTCGGTCTCTTCCACTTCATCACTCCAGTTCGGCGATGCGCTGTGGACTAGCGCCTGGGTTATGTGTTGCACATTAACAATGTTCGCTGGTCCATCTGGCGAAGAGGTATCGCTAGCGTTCTCGTCCATAGTAATTGGAGTGCTTTCTATACACTTTTCTTTGCGTTAAGAAAGGTGTATAGAACGTCTTTTTCTCGGTTGACAGAGGCCGGTGGACTAATAGTCGAAGTCTTGATAGTTGTGAGTTGTAAATCACTAATTATAGGAACTTCTGAACATTTTTTGGTGCTTTCCATGCACTTTTTGTTTCTTTCGATACAGTTTTTAAAAATGTCTGTATGTTTGTCAGAGTCCGTTTTTGTTTTCTTACAGTTGTGTTGGGCGGTACGTGATGTATCACTCGCTGTGTTGGACGATTCGGTACTAGAATCTTCTAGCATGTAATCTCTGTAGTAAGGATCTCTTGTCCTTTGCCAGTCCTTCCTTGTTTTGTTTTTTTCTTTGATTTTGACTAGTATTTCTTCCGGTAGTTTCTCGTTTTTGTTGTGGAGAGTTATTCTTTTCGTCGTTACATCCCTTGCTGCGATAATCTTGTTTTGCAGTTCTACAATTATTAAGTTAAGCTCATCGTTTGATGAAATGTTGTCAACTACTTGAAGGTTATCGTTTATGTGCTTCCTGAAATGTGCCCAGTTCGTAGTTTTATAGTCAAAGTGTATTCTGTTAATTATGTTTGTTTTGTGATTGATTTTTATTTGAATTTGGATAGGATCGTGGTCTGAGGAGAGCTCGTTAAGCGTTCTCATCCTCTGCAAGTGGTCAATGTTTTTGCCGATTGCAATGTCCAATGTACTCGAAATACCACTCGAGAAAGGATAGTAGGTTGAATTGGGAGTACAGAAGACATTGCAGTCGGCATTTTCACAGTACTTACGTAGAACACTTCCATTCGCATTTGGCAAATTGCAGTTCAAGTCCCATTCTTGGTGTTTGCAGTTTAAATCACCTACAATGAGAACTTTAGTATGTTGTTGACACAGGCATGCTAAGTCTTCTTCTGTAATTTTGTTTTTCGGAGCATTATATGCACCGACGACCACGATTTTGTTTTCTATTAAAATTGAAATATTTTCGATAGAAGAGTTTACTTTGTTTAGTATTTTGAAGTTGATACTTTTCTTTATCGCAACTAATAAGCCCCCACCTGGAGTGATCCAGTCCTCCCTGTGAATAAAATAAAGTGAGTTCCTAAGTTTAATTTGATCCATAGGTTTGAGAAAAGTTTCAGCTAAAAACACTATGTCCGGTTTATATGATTTTAGTAATTGTACGATATCATTCTGTTTGTTTTTGTACCCTCTGACGTTTGAGTAAATGATATTCAGATTGCCATCAATATGTGAACCTGTACCCCACATAGCTTTAGATGTTATACCTGTCAATGTTCTGAACGAATCTATTATAAATCGTTAATTTATCAAGTTTTGTACTTGCCTTGAGAAGTTCTGAGTACAAGTCTGTTACGGCCCTGGTCATCTCGTCCAGATTAATGATCTCGTTTAGTTTTGAGAACATTCGGTCCGTTTTTGTTTTCTTACAGTTGTGTTGGGTGGTAGGTGATGTATCACTCGCTGTGTTGGACGATTCGGTACTAGAATCGTTGTTCTGTACACTTTTTAGAGTCGGACGGTGGTGTGACAAGACTACCGTCGTCCCCTCTGTATTGGCGTCGAGCTGTGGTCTGTCCAAATTTTTATTTACGACATCAACATAAGCGATCTGATATAAGCTTTTAACCTCCTCTTTCTCAATCCTGCCGGCTTTAAGCAAGTTCTTCTTTGCTCTTACACGATCAATATGTTTCTTGTAATTTTCTGTGTTAATTTCTGAAAAAGTGTATGGAAAGCTTTCCATATACTTTTTAAGTGGTTTTTCGTCCGCAGATTCCCCAGATTCTTCTGTTAGTGTTTTATTAGAATTAATGGTAGAAAAGCCTTGCTATTTAAGATTCTTAAACCGTTCCCTAGTTTTGTTAGATACCACTGGGAATCTCGGTTTGTCGGCTTTTTTATTTAAGTGAGGTTTCCTACCTTTTATTCTGTTCTTCTTCTTCGTGAGATCGATGACCTTCTCGTGGACTTTATACAGGTGTCGGAGATTTTCTGGATGAAAGTGGGCCGGCGAATGGTTGATAATGTTCTGTATTTTTTTCTTTAGGTTTAACGTGTACTGGGTGGGTTCACCCTGGCTGACATCACCAGGTTCATCGGGAATTATCACTTTAATACCACTTATTATTTGATGTCATTTGATTACTTTAAATTTTTGAATCACTTTTTTTGTTTTTTTAACAGTAAAAAAGAATGAATATAAAAAACGACTTTCGGAAAAAACGGCTGTCTCCAAGGGAGAACAAATTGAAACTGGTAAACTCTTGCAATCAGCTGGTAGACGTGTTTTACCAAGCTCTCTGATTTTTCGATACGACGGGTGTTCGGAACGAAAGTCCGGAAACGGAAAGTGCGAGACGGTGTGACGGGAGTGACGGAAAGTGTTCGAGTAGCGTAAGTGTGAACGGCAAACGATACGAGAGAAGGTATATGTTTTTTTCAAAACATTACCAACTCGAGTGCGGGAAAGTGTTAGTGAAAGTGTAGTGTGTACAGGATTAACCAAGGAAGATCTACTAGAACTTACAAGGTAGGTGGTATTTTAAATATTTGGTGCCAGTGTATTTAGGGAGAGGATGGAGCCATCGGGCTCCAAAAGCGCCGAGAAACCCCACGAGAGGGGGGTCTCGAAAGAGAGAAAACGAAACAACAAACTAGCGGAAGAAAACGAAGAGCTGAGAAAGCAAAATGCGAAGCTACAGGAGGAAGTAGCCAAGCTTAGAGCCCAATTAGGGGATTTACAAGCGACGTCAAACAAAACCAACGTTATACTCGCATCAATACAAGAAGAATTGGTCACCGCGAGAATAGAGGCCGCCTCGAGAAAAGAGAGTGACAGGAGCAGGAGCCCCAGAGACAGGGATCCTAAAACGGTTAGGGAAGTTTCCAAAAAAAGGAAACTAGAAACCGAAACAGATAGATTCGATGAAGTAAGCGGCGAAGAAATGGCGGCAGACATAACGGATTATGTGTCTGAAAAAGAAGCCAGCAGTAAAGAGAGCAGCAGCGAAGATGAAGCAGGCGGGGTATTTCAAATTACGAAATCGCACCGACAAAAAAAGAACCAACGCCGACAGAGAGCGAAGGAAACAACGGAAAAACCCCAGGACATTCAAAAAATACAAAAAGAAATAACGGACATGATGCAAAGCGAAAAGGAACAAAACAAAAAGCCACCAACGGTAAAAAGACCCCCGCCAATCATCTTAAAATCGGTGTTGGCGTGGAATAATCTACGCAAGGGAGTCAACGACAGGAACATAAATGTACAGTGTAGAGTCACAAAGTACACAGCGAAAATCCAGGCAGCTACTCCTGACGATTACAGGAGAATGACTGCATACATGAAGGAATTTAACGGCATTGAGTGGTACACATACGCACTCAATGAAGACAAAGAGAGGAAACTAGTAATAAAAGGACTAGCAGAAAACACGGACCCCGAGGACATCGAAGAGGACTTAAAAGCAGAAGGCCTAAACCCAATAAGGGTTTGGCAACTAACGTCAAGAAGCGCCGACAGAAGACCACTACCTATCTTTATGATAGCTATCGACCCCAAAGAGGAGGTCAAATACAAAAATCTAAGAAGCCTCTGCCACACAAGGATAAATGTGGTAGAACAAAAAAGGAACAATGGGCCTGTACAGTGTTACAGGTGCCAGGGATTCCACCACGGCCAAAGCACATGTAACATGGAGATACACTGTGTAAGATGTGCAGGAGCACATAGAGCCGCAGAATGTCCTCGGGGAAAAGAAGAGGCAGCGACATGTCAAAACTGCGGAGGAGAACACCCCGCAAACTACAGAGGATGCCCCAGAAACCCTGCAAAAACAGCAGCCAACAAGGAACAAAAAAGGAAGGAGACAAACACACAAAACAAAAGCTACGCGCAAGCCACACAAAAAAACCCGACGACGGAACAGGAAAACCAACAAAAAGAATTTGTGACGATGTCACAATTCAAGGAATTTATGGATGGCTTTAAACTCATCCAGGAATTCATGCAAAAATTCCAATTCAAGTAAATGGACATACAAGCCCTACCGAGCAAAATAAAGATCGGCTCATGGAACACCGGAGGACTACGAACTAACATAAATGCCATGGGAGAAATCCTGGAGAGGGAAGATCTTGACATTTTCTCGCTACAGGAAACAAAACTGCCAGGAGATGATTACAGGCTCACCTGGCCAGGCTATAACGTATACAGAAACGACATCAACGGAAACTCCGGCGGCACAGCGATCCTTGTCAAAAAGGAGCTGCGCCAACACCAGGAGAACACGCCGGACGGGCTCACCACCATGGAAGCCACAAGGATCATAGTCAAGACAAATTTTGGAGACGTGAGAATCGCATCGGTATACGTTAGGCCAAACACTGTGATACACGAAGATGACGTGTTAGCAGTGCTCCCAGATGGTAAACAAGGCATCATAATAGGAGACCTAAATGCCAAGTCCCCCACGTGGTACTGTACAGCGAGGAACGGACAAGGAAGAAACTTGGAGAGGATAACGGAACGACATCCCGCTCTCCAAGTAATAGGACCCCACAGACCAACACACTACCCTCCAGCAGGCGGACAACCGAGTGTCCTAGACATCGCGATGTTGAGAGACATCGAGGTGCCCTGGGACATTTGGACCGCCGACGGAGGAGACGCCCACGTGCCAATAGTTCTCACCGTCGGGGACGGTTCAAGACAAGAAAGAAGACAAGTAAAGAGAACTGATTGGACGAAGTTCAGGAGAATAGCGGGCCAACTGCTGGGTCCGATAGAAGAAATAAGAAACAAAGAAGAAATGGAAGAAAGAGTCCGTTCCTTCGAAGAAGCACTATCAGAAGCGATAGAAAGAAGTACCACGACAACCGTATCGGAAAAATACGGAAAATTTCAATACCTGAGCGACGATCTGAAAAATCTAATAAGAGAGAAAAACAGAGCCCTAAGGACCGCCCGAAGAACACAGGACCAAGAGGATAAAAACAGAGCAAGAACACTCAAAATAGAACTAGAAGAAAAACTAAGAAAACACAACAGTGACACATGGAATAGAAAAATAAACGAACTGGATCCGCAAAAACCAGGCCTCTGGAAAATCGCGAAACTGCTAAGAGAACCGAACAAACAAATGCCACCTTTGCACGGAGCAAATGGAATGGCATACGAAGAAGAGGAAAAAGCAGAAGCACTTAAAAATACCTTGGAATTGCAATTCATGCTAAACGAACACCCTGACGAGGATATGGACTTTTCGGACAGGGTAGAAGAGGAAGTAGAAGAACTCATAGAAGAGGAAGAAGAAAACCCAGAAATACTCGGATTCTCGACCCCGGAAGAACTAAAGGAAATAATGCGATTTATGTCAGCAAGAAAGGCACCAGGAATAGACGGGATATCAAACAGGGCTCTGAAAAATATGCCGGTAAAGGGATTAATGCATCTAAACTGCATAATCAACGCGATGCTAAGGATGAGATATTTCCCAACCAGATGGAAAAAAGCCGAGGTAGTCATGATCAAGAAAATGGGTAAATGTCCGACTTTTCCTCAAAATTACCGCCCGATAAGCTTATTACCGTCAATGAGCAAAATTGCCGAAAGAGTAATTCTAAGGATTCTGAAAACTCAAACAAGAGAACTAAACATACTACCAGAGGAGCAGTTCGGATTCAGAGAAGAACACAGTACCGAACAACAAATCCTGAGATTGGTAGAATACACCACTCAGGGTTTCAATCAGAAAGAATCCACAGGAGCAATATTCTTAGATATCAGTAAGGCCTTCGATAGAGTCTGGCACGAAGGATTGATATATAAAATGAATGAACAGGGATATACCAAACCTATTTTAAGACTCCTTTACAGCTACCTCAAAGAGAGGAAATTCCACGTGAAAGTAGCGCAAGCAAAATCTGAAGAAGGACACATGGAAGCCGGAGTACCGCAAGGAGCGATACTTTCACCATTGCTTTACACTATATACACGGCGGACATACCAAAAACAGAGAACACCATGATGGCAATGTACGCTGACGACACAGCTATAGCGACAAGATGCAGAAAACCTAAGAACATCACTAGGAGACTACAAACAGCGACAAAAGCTATAGAAGAATGGTGCACCACGTGGAAAATCCAAATCAACGGAGAAAAATCCCAGGCTGTGTTTTTCAAGAAAAAAAGACACAGACCTGAAGAAAACATAGAAATAGACGGAGAAGAAGTCCCTTGGACGGACAAAGCAAAGTATCTAGGAGTGATACTAGACAAGGGACTAACATTCAACGAACACGTGAACTCAGTGGTAGCTAAAACTAAACAGGCAAGGGCGAGGCTAAACGGACTACTCGGCAGAAGAAGCAAATTGGACTTGAAGACAAAACTACGATTCATAAGAAGTATAATTATACCAATTTTAACATACGCATCAGTTGCATGGGGACACACCAGTGAAACAAACAGGAAAAAACTACAGGCACAACAAAATATCTCGATCAGGCAGGCTCTGGACGCTCCCTGGTGTGTGAGAAACGAGGACATTTACAACGACCTAAAACCGCAGAAGGTACTAGAGATAATGGACGCAAGAGCCAAAAAGCTATTTGAAGAGCTTAGATCTCATCCGAACACAGAGCTGAGAGACCTGACGAGTTATACAAGAGAAGACTATAGGCTGCACAAAAGACCTAGGAAACAATTAGAGGACCACCCATAGGAGGCAAACCACCAGAAAAACCCCACCAAAAAAAAACATACAAAAAAAAAACACAAAAACCATGCACGTGGGTGCGTGTGCGCACGTCAAGGCGGGCGCATGCGCACTCGCTGGCATACCAAAAAAAAACAAAAAACAAAAAAAAAAACCGCGAGTGTGGATGAGCGGGGCGAGTCTGTAACAAGGCAAGCACCGCTTAGCCACATAAGCACCAAAAAAATTTAAAAAACCCAAAAACCAAAAAAAAACCAAAAAAAAACACAAAAACACCGGGGTGGACAAGAAAGAACACGGCGAAGAGGAACCCCCCAACGGAGGCCCCGCTCTTCCGATAAAAAGAAGCGCGGGGATTCCCGAGGGGTCAGCTCTAAAGAAGGCGAAGGACCACTCGGGCTAAGGCCTGTTTCACCAGGGCGGGTGGGACGGATCTTGGCACGAGGCAGCGAAAGCACACACACACAAATCGAACCGACACAACGACATCAAGAGGACAAGGGAACACAGCCACCAGAGCTACCCCTTAACAAGAGGAGACATCCCTGGCGCCCCCCACAGTAGAAAGGGGGGAAAGGGATACGCGATCGCGATAGCACGAGTGAGGTCCTGTCGGAAGAGACAGGGGGTGGTGGAAGGTTCTGCTTCGCATCGACCCGTGGGCCTAAAAAACCCGAGGGTAGATGCGTTGCGGGACGGGCTTACTCACGCGCACGTGTGTGTGTGTGTTTTAAAACGTGTCAATAGTCAATAAATAGTCAGTGTCAGAGTTGAGTGAGGTAGACGTGTTTTACCAAGCTCTCTGATTTTTCGATACGACGGGTGTTCGGAACGAAAGTTCGGAAACGGAAAGTGCGAGACGGTGTGACGGGAGTGACGGAAAGTGTTCGAGTAGCGTAAGTGTGAACGGCAAACGATGCGAGAGAAGGTATAGTAAAATTAATACCTATTTAGAGGTACCAGCCGTTTTAGTAACTTAACGTATGCGGCTTCTTGAACCATCTGACATTAACATGAAATCAAAATTTGACGTAACTTCAAAAACGTGACATCTAATAAATTAGTTACGACGTTCATTTTTGTTGGTAATTTTTTGTTTCAACCGATTTATTAATAATAAATAAGGATGGTCTTATTCTAAATGGGTATAAAATTTACTATATATGTTTTTTTCAAAACATTACCAACTCGAGTGCGGGAAAGTGTTAGTGAAAGTGTAGTGTGTACAGGATTAACCAAGGAAGATCTACTAGAACTTACAAGGTAGGTGGTATTTTAAATATTTGGTGCCAGTGTATTTAGGGAGAGGATGGAGCCATCGGGCTCCAAAAGCGCCGAGAAACCCCACGAGAGGGGGGTCTCGAAAGCGAGAAAAAGGAATAACAAACTAGCGGAAGAAAACGAAGAGCTGAGAAAGCAAAATGCGAAGCTACAGGAGGAAGTAGCCAAGCTTAGAGCCCAATTAGGGGAATTACAAGCGACGTCAAACAAAACCAACGTTATACTCGCATCAATACAAGAAGAATTGGTCGCCTCGAGAAAAGAGGCCGCCTCGAGAAAAGAGAGTGACAGGAGCAGGAGCCCCAGAGACAGGGATCCTAAAACGGTTAGGGAAGTTTCCAAAAAAAGGAAACTAGAAACCGAAACAGGAAGATTCGATGAAGGAAGCGGCGAAGAAATGGCGGCAGACATAACGGAATATATGTCTGAAAAAGAAGCCAGCAGTAAAGAGAGCAGCAGCGAAGACGAAGTAGTCGGTGGATTTCAAATTAAGAAATCGCGCCGACAAAAAAAGAACCAACGCCGGCAGAGGGCGAAGGAAACAACGGAAAAACCCCAGGACATACAAAAAATACAAAAAGAAATAACGGACATGATGCAAAGTGAAAAGGAACAAAACAAAAAGCCACCAACGGTAAAAAGACCCCCGCCAATCATCTTAAAGTCGGTGTTGGCGTGGAACAATCTACGCAAGGGGGTCAACGATAGGAACATAAATGTACAGTGCAGAGTCACAAAGTACACAGCGAAAATCCAGGCAGCTACTCCTGACGATTACAGGAGAATGACTGCATACATGAAGGAATTCAACGGCATTGAGTGGTACACATACGCACTCAATGAAGACAAAGAGAGGAAGCTAGTAATAAAAGGACTATCAGAAAACACGGACCCCGAGGACATCGAAGAGGACCTAAAAGCAGAAGGCCTAAACCCAATAAGGGTTTGGCAATTAACGTCAAGAAGCGCCGACAGAAGACCACTACCTATCTATATGATAGCTATCGACCCCAAAGAGGAGGTCAAATACAAAAACCTGAGAAGTCTCTGCCACACAAGGATAAGTGTGGTAGAACAAAAAAGGAACAACGGGCCTGTACAGTGTTACAGGTGCCAGGGATTCCATCACGGCCAAAGCACATGTAACATGGAGTTACACTGTGTAAGATGTGCAGGAGCACACAGAGCCGCAGAATGTCCTCGGGGAAAAGAAGAGGCAGCGACATGTCAAAACTGCGGAGGAGAACACCCCGCAAACTACAGAGGATGTCCCAGAAACCCTGCAAAAACAGCAGCCAACAAGGGGCAAAAAAGGAAGGAGACAAACACACAAAACAAAAGCTACGCGCAAGCCACACAGAAAAATTCGACGACGGAACAAGAAACACAACAAAAAGAATTTGTGACGATGTCACAATTCAAAGACTTCATGGATGGCTTTAAACTCATCCAGGAATTCATGCAAAAATTCCAAAACAAGTAAATGGATATACAAGCCCTACCGAGCAAAATAAAGATCGGCTCATGGAACACCGGAGGACTACGAACTAACATAAATACCATGGGAGAAATCCTGGAGAGGGAAGATTTTGACATCTTCTCGCTACAGGAAACAAAACTGCCAGGAGATGACTACAGGCTCACCTGGCCGGGTTATAACGTATACAGAAACGACATCAACGGAAACTCCGGCGGCACAGCGATCCTTGTCAAAAAGGAGCTGCGCCAACACCAGGAGAACACGCCGGACGGGCTCACCACCATGGAAGCCACAAGGATCATAGTCAAGACAAATTTTTGAGATGTGAGAATCGCATCAGTATACGTTAGGCCAAACACTGTGATACACGAAGATGACGTGTTAGCAGTGCTCCCAGATGGTAAACAAGGCATCATAATAGGAGACCTAAATGCCAAGTCCCCCACGTGGTACTGCACAGCAAGGAACGGACAAGGAAGAAACTTGGAGAGGATAACGGAACGACATCCCGCTCTCCAAGTAATAGGACCGCACAGACCAACACACTACCCTCCAGCAGGCGGACAACCGAGTGTCCTAGACATCGCGATGTTGAGAGACATCGAGGTGCCCTGGGACATTTGGACCGCCGACGGAGGAGACGCCCACGTGCCAATAGTACTCACCGTCGGAGACGGTTCAAGACAAGAAAGAAGACAAGTAAAGAGAACTGATTGGACGAAGTTCAGGAGAATAGCAGGCCAACTGCTGGGTCCGATAGAAGAAATAAGAAACAAAGAAGAAATAGAAGACAGAGTCCGTTACTTCGAAGAAGCACTATCAGAAGCGATAGAAAGAAGTACCACGACAACCGTATCGGAAAAATACGGAAAATTTCAATACCTGAGCGACGATCTAAAAAATCTAATAAGAGAGAAAAACAGAGCCCTAAGGATCGCCCGAAGAACACAGGACCAAGAGGATAAAAATAGAGTAAGAACACTCAAAATAGAGTTAGAAGAAAAACTAAGAAAACATAACAGCGACACATGGAATAGAAAAATAAACGAACTGGATCCGCAAAAACCAGGCCTCTGGAAAATCGCGAAACTACTAAGGGAACCGATCAAACAAATGCCACCTTTGCACGGAGCAAACGGAATGGCATACGAAGAAGAGGAAAAAGCAGAAGCACTTAAAAATACCTTGGAATTGCAATTCATGCTAAACGAACACCCTGACGAGGATATGGACTTTTCGGACAGGGTAGAAGAGGAAGTAAAAGAACTCATAGAAGAGGAAGAAGAAAACCCAGAAATACTCGGATTCTCGACCCCGGAAGAACTAAAGGAAATAATGCGATTTATGTCAGCAAGAAAGGCACCAGGAATAGACGGGATATCAAATAGGGCTCTGAAAAATATGCCGGTAAAGGGATTAATGCATCTAAACTGCATAATCAACGTGATGCTAAGGATGAGATACTTCCCAATCAGATGGAAAAAAGCCGAGGTAGTCATGATCAAGGAAATGGGTAAATGTCCGACTTTTCCTCAAAATTACCGCCCGATAAGCTTATTACCGTCAATGAGCAAAATTGCCGAAAGAGTAATTCTAAGGATTCTGAAAACTCAAACAAGAGAACTAAACATATTACCAGAGGAGCAGTTCGGATTCAGAGAAGAACACAGTACCGAACAACAAATCCTGAGATTGGTAGAATACACCACTCAGGGTTTCAATCAGAAAGAATCCACAGGAGCAATATTCTTAGATATCAGTAAGGCCTTCGATAGAGTCTGGCACGAAGGATTGATATATAAAATGAATGAACAGGGATATACCAAACCTATTTTAAGACTCCTTTACAGCTACCTCAAAGAGAGGAAATTCCACGTGAAAGTAGCGCAAGCAAAATCTGAAGAAGGACACATGGAAGCCGGAGTACCGCAAGGAGC
Organism: Lochmaea crataegi; assembly: GCA_947563755.1. Taxonomy (NCBI): domain Eukaryota; kingdom Metazoa; phylum Arthropoda; class Insecta; order Coleoptera; family Chrysomelidae; genus Lochmaea; species Lochmaea crataegi. Next base: position 31,714,097 of record OX387434.1, on the reverse strand, counting down.
GATACTTTCACCATTGCTTTATACTATATACACGGCGGACATACCAAAAACAGAGAACACCATGATGGCAATGTACGCTGACGACACAGCTATAGCGACAAGATGCAGAAAACCTAAGAACATCACTAGGAGACTACAAACAGCGACAAAAGCTATAGAAGAATGGTGCACCACGTGGAAAATCCAAATCAACGGAGAAAAATCCCAGGCTGTGTTTTTCAAGAAAAAAAGACACAGACCTGAAGAAAACATAGAAATAGACGGAGAAGAAGTCCCTTGGACGGACAAAGCAAAGTATCTAGGAGTGATACTAGACAAGGGACTAACATTCAACGAACACGTGAACTCAGTGGTAGCTAAAACTAAACAGGCAAGGGCGAGGCTAAGCGGACTACTCGGCAGAAGAAGCAAATTGGACTTGAAGACAAAACTACGATTCATAAGAAGTATAATTATACCAATTTTAACATACGCATCAGTTGCATGGGGACACACCAGTGAAACAAACAGGAAAAAACTACAGGCACAACAAAATATCTCGATCAGGCAGGCTCTGGACGCTCCCTGGTATGTGAGAAACGAGGATATTTACAACGACCTAAAACCGCAGAAGGTACTAGAGATAATGGACGCAAGAGCCAAAAAGCTATTTGAAGAGCTTAGATCTCATCCGAACACAGAGCTGAGAGACCTGACGAGTTATACAAGAGAAGACTATAGGTTGCACAAAAGACCTAGGAAACAATTAGAGGACCACCCATAGGAGGCAAACCACCAGAAAAACCCCACCAAAAAAACATACAAAAAACACAAAAACCATGCACGTGGGTGCGTGTGCGCACGTCAAGGCGGGCGCATACGCACTCGCTGGCATATCAAAAAAAAAACAAAAAAAAAACCGCGAGTGTGGATGAGCGGGGCGAGTCTGTAACAAGGCAAGCACCACTTAGCCACATAAGCACCAAAAAAATTTAAAAAACCCAAAAACCAAAAAAACCAAAAAAAAACACAAAAACACCGGGGTGGACAAGAAAGAACACGGCGAAGAGGAACCCCCCAACGGAGGCCCCGCTCTTCCGATAAAAAGAAGCGCGGGGATTCCCGAGGGGTCAGCTCTAAAGAAGGCGAAGGTCCACTCGGGCTAAGGCCTGTTTCACCAGGGCGGGTGGGATGGATCTTGGCACGAGGCAGCGAAAGCACACACACACAAATCGAACCGACACAACGACATCAAGAGGACAAGGGAACACAGCCACCAGAGCTACCCCTTAACAAGAGGAGACATCCCTGGCGCCCCCCACAGTAGAAAGGGGGGAAAGGGATACGCGATCGCGATAGTACGAGTGAGGTCCCGTCGGAAGAGGCAGGGGGTGGTGGAAGGTTCTGCTTCGCATCGACCCGTGGGCCTAAAAAAACCCGGGGGTAGATGCGTTGCGGGACGGGCTTACTCACGCGCACGTGTGTGTGTGTGTTTTAAAACGTCAGTTTCTTAGTTTTGACGTTGACATGTATACGCTTCATATTATATACAACAGCTTGAAAAATTATTATAAATGTCTCCGTAGCATGATTGTTTAGGTGTCTGAATCCGCGAAATGAAGAATTATTATACGCTGAAGGATCGAATCCGGGTCGCGGTGAAATTTTTTTAAATATTATATTGTAACATTTTGTATATAAATAACCCTCAATATAGGTCCTATTTATCCGTGTCACGTGACCTGTTCATTATCCACACCTATTATTCACTGGTGAATAATGTACGTCATTATACTTGAAGAAGCACACGTAAAATGTAAACAGTATCAAATAGTCGTGGACAAAATAATTTAATAAGCTGTTGTATACATATAATAGAGCGTATATGTCAATCTCAAAACTAAGAAACTGACGTTTCAAATAATTTATAGCCGATTACAAGAGTTTTAATTATTATACTGAATTTAAATTGAAATTACTAGGAAATATAATATAGAAAGCAAATCAGACACTGAAATGAATGTTACCCCGCCCAAAAATTAGAGAAGCAGAAATAAATTTACTGTCAGAAATGCCAAAAATGTCGAAAAATTCATATATGAAAGCCTATAATCCCTTCCTAAATTGGAGGGAGGAGAAAAAAATTCATTTATAAAGAGGTAATTAATAGTAGTGGACAAAATATAGTATTCTACTCGCATATAATGGCTAATATTCACTGTTTATGTGACTCTCGAAGACACTTATACAATTGATAAATCTGTTCTTCATCTGGTGAAACAGCCAGATGATTAACCCGCTTCACCATTCCAGACTTTAGACATTCTGTGAGACCTAAAAGGGGTTTACTCTTAGTATTATCTCCAATTATAAAGTTAATTTTCAATGTTTTGTTTTTATATGTAGTATCTAAATCACCACAGCTAATTAAGGTTATTTTACAAGGTTTAATATCGAATTTTATTTTCATTTTATTTAAAATGTTCACTGGCAAAATTCTGCAATCGGAGCCAGTATCAAGCTTAAAACTTACTTGACCGTCTTCAATTAGCAAATTTCCAGTCAATGACATCTTGCTACTACCACATTCATTTACATATAAATTACTTAAATCATCACCACTCTCTTCTTCTTCTTCTTTTTTCTCCTTTATTGGGTAATATCCCAGAGGATAATATGCCCAGAATTCACAGGGGAGGTATTTTTGTCTTGATCTAGGCAATCGAATATCTACAACTCCAAATAGTGTCACTTGAACTGAAACTTAACTATTAAATCGACTTTTCTAGACAAAACTTCTTCTCGGACGAGAGGATTAGTAGGGTTTCGAAAACACATCACAGGATGTATAACTTTTCTCGCTTGGGGATAGCAGCCAAGCTTACACAAACCAGAGATGAGTTTATTGATGTTATTTTCAAACAAATGGGTGTGATATAAATAATTAAGTTATATATCAATTTTAGCTATAGAGAGAAATTTAAGTCACAAATTTAGCTCCAGAGGATTTAGGTTGGATAGGAGTAAGCAGATATCTATAGGAGTTTGTAGGTTAGTTTTAGCCAGTTCTTTATATACATCAAAATTTGGGGATATATGGGGATATATGGGGATATATGGGAGATATTTGGGGAGATGGGCGACCTTTGCAGGGCCCTTCAGACGGAGTCTCCCGAGAGGGTCCCTGAGACCGGGCCCCCGGTGGCGCAGGACGAGGTGGAGGGAGCGGTGATAGCCCAGGCGATGCCGGGAACAACTGCCCCTTCACCTGAGGGGCCGAAAAGGCACCGCAAAGCCGTTTGCGGTGCCGAGAAGAGGCGGAGACGCCGGGCTGCAAAGGCTGCAGAAGGGACACCGATAGGTGGCCCAACTGGCCCTTGCAAGGAGGTGGCGGCAGCGGGACCAAGCCGGGCCATGCATGAGAGTGCTGGTACCAGCGGGGTCAAGCCTGCTGCCACCAAAGGGGGGACAAAAAGGCTTCGGGTAGCTGACACGCCCCCAGAGGCCAGACAGGCCCCCAAGAAAGCGTGTACTGCGCCTAGTGGGCATAAGACCTATGGTGACGCTGCTAGCAGCGACCTCAAAGTGGCCATCATTTGCGATGGCTACCCGGACAATATGCTCACCAAGGAGCAGCGCGCGCGAATCCACTCGCATCTCCTCGAAGAGATGTACAAGCCTGGCACCACGGTACCAAGCTTTGAGGGACACTCGTTTGCCCGGGGAGCCTTTATGGTGACCTGTACAGACGGGGGCTCTCTGGCTTGGTTTAAAAAGGCCGTGGGCAAGGCTAGGCTGGAGGGCTTGACGCTCAAGATTATTGAGCAGTCGGCCCTGAAAAGGGCGACGGTTTGGGCAACCCGGCTCTGAGAACCGAAGGGTGGGTGATTCGTGCCTCCGGATGGGACGCTGTCTCTCAGAGACAGAACGTTGTATTGGGGCTCGATCCTCGCTCGGTGGAGGTTCTCGAACGGAAGAAGGGGGACGTCCGGTATGGGCTCGGGAAGATAAAATTTATCTTCTCGGGAACTACCGAGACCCCCCCGGAGTAAAAAATGGGTAAAGGAGGTACCTCGTCAGATCTTTGATGTCTGTGTGCGGGGACCTTAAATTTACCCAGATAAATTTGCAGCATTGCCCGGCTGCTGCGGGAGTAATCGCGCAGTGGATGGCAAGTCTGCAGTCTATGCTGTGGGTGAACCTAATCCTAGAGTGTGCATTTCTACACATAGCAGTGTAAATGCAATACTGATTAGAGAACTCTGTTTCAGGGATCTAGTTGCGGTAAGGGTGGACTTCTCGGGCGGGAACAGTACGAGGCGTAGTTTAGTCGTATGCTCTGCTTACCTGCCCTATGACTCACCAGGATTACCGCCTACTGAGGAGCTGCGCAAGGCGGTGGACTACTGCACGGCTAGGAAGTTGCCTCTCCTTATCGGCTGTGATGCTAATGCGCACCACACTATGTGGGGCAGCACTGGCATTAACAGCAGAGGGGAGGCTTTGCTTGACTACCTGGGCACTGATCTTCAGTTACTCAACCGAGGGACGACGCAGACATTCCGGAATAGGATTCGGAATGAAGTCTTGGATGTGACGCTTGCGTCAAGTACCGTAGTTAGTATGGTAAAGGACTGGCATGTTAATGATGATCCGTCATTGTCGGATCACAGCTATATATGTTTCAGATACAATGCTGATGTTGAAGAACAATTAGTAAAGTATAGGGACCCTAGGACTACCAACTGGGAACGGTATAAACTGGATCTCACGAGGAGGCTCGATGGATTCCCTAGGAGTCTCAGTAATAAAGATGAGATTTATTTCACTGATTTTCTTGGCTTTCTTGCATATTTAGAATGGGATCCGGTGGAGGAGGCGGGTCAGGGGGAATTTTGTCCGCCATGATGGCAAACTTGATAGTAAGAATTTATCAAATAAGATAAAGAAGAATAGAAATTGGAAATTGGCAATAACTATAAATGTAAAATAAAGGAAAAAGGTTAAATAAACAAAGGTAGTGTTAGTAATAATAGCCCTTACTAGTATAGTACTCAGCTGCACTTGTTGAAAATCTTCGGACACGAGGACACCATTCACTTGGTTCGTTGCCGAAAAAACCCATCATCACTCTCATCCTCTTGTTTTACTTCTCTTACTTTTTTCTTTGCGTTCCTTTCTTGTGAATTTCCAGCCACAATGTTTTTTGTCCACTGGATCATTGTTTTCACAGGCCTTTGTAAAATGGCCTCGTTTCTTGCAAGCTGCACAAATTTTGTTGAATCCTGGGCACTTGCCCTTAAAGTGTTCATACAAACACTTTGAACATTGTATTTTTTCAGCATGTCTGTCCCTTTTAGTTATAGCTAGAACTTGCTCTCCAGGGTTTAAAGTTTTCAAATGTTTTCTGCTTAGATTCATATCTTTGCAATAGTCAACTATTTTGTTTTCGGTTAGTTCTTGTTCTCGGTTGGGTCTGGCTTCTAATTGTTCATTTGACAATCCTACAACTAGCCTGTTTCTGATCATCCTTTCTTCAAAACTTTCATTACAACCCTCTTTTTTACAATGAAAATCACATATTTTCGCTTGTTTCCTCAATTCAGTCAAAAATTTTTCTATAGTTTGACCATCTGCCTGTTGAAGGTTGTTTAACTTGAAGGTCTCCATCGGGATAATAGTTTTGGGAAGGAAAAAAGAGTCAAATGCTTCCAACAGCTTTTGAAGGGGTGGATTTCTTATCATCTTCCAATGTATTATATATGTCCACACCTTGGTCACCCATACAGTTCATAAATATGACTATTTTGACATCCTCAGGTGCACTGAACTATCCACTGGCCTCCAAGAAAAACTCAAATTTCTGCTTATACAGCTTCCAATTTTTCGAGTCATACTCTGACAAAGCCTCTGGTGGCTTGAACAAATCCATTTTTATTTCGTTGTATGTACTAATCAAGCTGGGCACAATAGTAGATATTTTCATTCACATATAAACAATTTTCTGGTTTGTACGTGAAATGTGCTAATCTGGCCGCACAATTTCAACGCTGCAGAACAAGGGCACAACAATAACGAGAAATAAACAAGTACACATCTGACACCATGTTTTGTGAGTTCTTTATTTAGTAACTAAAGTATTGTAACACTAAACTTGTTTTAGAACTTTCATTGAGTCTTGAAAACTATAATACATACATGTGCCTAACCTATGATGTGGCATCTGCTAAGCGATAAGATCGCGCCTTTCTGTTCTGCCAGTTCTGACATCTGTCAACCATCAAAGTTGCCAACTGTCATAACCATGGCGTGTTCAGTAACAAAGCCCAAGTCTACTCATAACAGGTGATTTATTTATCACTCCATCATCTTCTAATCAATCCAAATTTATATTTACTATTTTGTTTTAGCTCGCCAACATCTACCGCAACTTAGAGTATTGCTAATAAAACGATTGTTCAAATGAGACCTTTCAATTCAATAAAAACTATTGAATTAATTCTTCGTAGTTTTTATAAAACTTTGTGATATACACATTTACCTTTAGAAAATGCTGCATGAATTACTTATTTTAAATATCATGATTAAAATAAAATAATAAATAATGCTACCCAAATTCTTATGAAATTGTTTTATTAAAAAGAAACATTGCAAATTTATAAATTAGTTACACCGGAAAGATTGTAATACTATTTTTTTAAATAAAGTAGAACAATAATTGTCAAATAAAAATCTGAGGATCACAGACAAACCAATTCTAACCCGCAACTACTAGAATGCATCTATCGGCTTGCTTGGCAGTACCCTTTATTAACTCAATAGGATTTTTAAAAAGATGGTAATACTTTGTGACTATTCTGTTCTATCAAATCCACAATGTATTTTGTTGGGGGCTTGTTTCTGAAAAAACATATATTGAAAGGGCAGTATTAAAATAGCATATTCATTCCTTTTCAAATACACCTATATTATTATTTTTGTAAAAATAAAAGTAAAACAACATTTATTGACTATTGGATATAATTTGAAGTAAGAATTTTAAATGTATTAAACTAGTTGTGTTGTATTCTGAACTCTATCATATAATTTGCTATATAACTGTTCAAATACAGTTTGTATCTACTTACCAGGCTACAATATGATTAAGCTCAGCTTCAACATTTGTTGATTAAATTCTATATTGTGTCATTAACCTTATATTATCGAAAAGCATTGTCCATAATTTATTGAAGGTTCAAAAATATTCAATAGTAATTGGTAATTGTTACATTATTGTAACATACCTTTCGACTTGAACGGACTACAGCACAATTTTGGAAAATTCGGGATTCATTAATAAAAACAAATTTATCCCGTGGTTTATTTTTGTTGAAAGTCCTCTGTGTGGATGTGTATCATATTTTAGTAAACTACTCAGAAACATTCTACATTGAATAATTGTTCTTCCTTAAATTGCTGCAGTAACATTCCTAAAGTGACATGATTATCTGTAAATAAATGTCCATGTATAATTGCTAAGTATTAAGAATAATGTATCAGAATATAATAAATACAGTTGATTGGGTATAATATCAAACTTATACTTACTTGCCACATAGGTACAGGCTGTAAATAGTACCAGGAGTAAATGCATTAACTATTGCAGTATTATTAAGTTTCATTTAAGTATACGTTTTTTTGGATGTGACTTTAACTTTGATAACTCATCACTGCTTGTGAAAAATTACTCACAGTTCTTTGCAGTTTTTTAATAACACACAGATAAGAGAATCGAATATTTAAATGAGCAATATAAAATTGTCACAACATAACCCCAAAGATGTCATGACGTCAACTGAACCAAATAAACCATTTTAATCGCGGCAACAGCGCGTATTTTTGCCAACATTATAAAGTTTTCAGTTCAACTGACGTTACTTTGAGATTAATATTTAATTAACCTACGAGTTGTATTTGATATGGAATTGATCACAAAACGTTTCTTCAAATATATAATTATATTTTTTAATACCATGCGACCTACAAATTTCAATATTCATTGAGTTTAGAGAGGCTAAACATAGTGATTGAAAGCAAACGAATGACTTTGATGACGTGCAACGGTTCTAATACTAAAAGGGCTAAACTATCTTCTTCTATCAATATTGATAGATTTATTCTTTTTTAGATGTATTCGCAAACCTTGTCAAACAGCGACTACCAAGCTTAAACGCGGTCAGGTCATTTCCCCCCTGGCGCGTGAGTGCACGGTTGAATGATTGTAAGAGCGCCAAATTTGAATATTTCAAACAATATCTAACGCGGCCAAACTGACATCATTCCGCTCTCGAAATGCAGAAGTCTCGATTCCCAAAAAACTGGAAGCATTTACTAATATTTATGAGTATTAGGAAATTCAAATACAATCTAAAATAGTAACGTTTCTTAGTATTTTTGTAAAAGTTCATGTAATGTAGATGTGGATTTTAAATGAATAGACTTTGTCGAGATTTGCGAAATTATGGTAGATTTGGCAACACTGTACTTGACTATCTATCTGTTTGTTTGTTTTTCTCTCTGAAATGAGCAAAAGAAAGAAATTATTTAGACCGTTCTGGCGTCAACGGTTAAATTTTCATTCACAAAAATAATTCCACAAATGGCGCGATGGGAATACTGCAGTATGCACGAATTCACGATGGGCCATTTTACATTCTCTAGTTAATAATTTACTGAATGACACGATCGAAATATTGCAGCATACACTTATTTGCGATGGGTCATTATACATTTTCTAACTGATAATTTGCAGAATAACACGATGGAAATACTGTCACGTATGTGCGATTGGTTATTTGTTAATAAATTAGCTTAACGAAGTCAATTTGCTACCAAGATCATCAATCTATTACCAACCTAACACGGCATAGATTTATCGAAATTCAGTAGAATTACTGACAAAGGGGAACAGTCCTCTGTTTTTTGCTTTGTGATCATTATTATTAGTTGAATTTTCTAAACTTTGTTCGACCAATCTGAAAACTTTTCGATTCTACTCTTAGCAGGCCTGTTGCGGTTGAACCCTTCGGTCATTAAACAGGCTATACGAATAACTCGCTATACTGACAACACACTTTGTTCGCAGCCAACCTCTAAATCGATTCTCAACAACAACAGCGGAGGTCACAGATTCCAATAACAGTGCCGTGCTGTGTGAGAATTAAAATTTATTGAAAATAGTCATCTTAGATTTATTTATTACTCGAGGAATACATTTTAGTTGCCGTCGATATTCAATTATAAAAATGTATAGTTACACATTGTTTATTTTCTCCTAATAAGATAAATTTGTATTCTTATTAGAATGAGTGAAAAGTATTTATATATCAAATGATGCGACACTGGTAATTTCAGAACTTTAAAACTTCTAGAACTGTTCAGAACCTGCTGCTTAGCTGTGAAAGGATGTGTAAATATCACTTATACCTTACTTATTTACAAAGAACACAATGATTCACCGTATTGTTAATATTATTTAACTAATAGTATCCCCTATTGATCTACATTAAAAATTCGTCACAATATCCAACACAGTTGGATACAACAGCTATAGTTACGTTCCTGTACACAATAGATACCATACATAATAAAAACGCAAACTCAGCATCCAGGAAACTATAAGTAGAAGAAAACACCTTTGTTTTTAGCTTTAGATCTATTCAATATTTTATCGACATTATTAGGCTACTAAAAATAGTTATATTTTTTCCAGTAATATTCCAATTTAATTAATAAAGTTATTCTGAGTTTTTATTTGTATGCGTTAAATTAAAAAGTGTATTTATAAAATAAAAAAGTGTAATTTAAAAGTAAAATAAAATGTTTAAAAACAATTTTCGAGTGTTACGAAAGTTAACTGGCGCAGTCAGTAGGATAGCTACCAAAATTGTGCGAACACGTATGGTCGAATATCGTGCAGTGTCCGTTTTCACGGTTAATTGGTGCGAACCTATAAAAATAAGAACTTTACGAGTACGATAAGAATTCAATCGACCAGAGGATCGGAACAAGCATCGTCCACAACCCTATTGGTGAGGCCCTAGGAACAAGCATCGTCCGAAGACCATAGTTAAGAAGAATGAAAATAACAATTTTTATGTAAGTGCATCCTTTTACCATTTTCAATTTATATTAAATTAATAAATAATATAGATAATTTAGAAGTAAACGAAATGGCTCAACCAAATTTTCAATTGATCAAATATCAAGCATATAATATTCCGCCTTTTGACGGAAATCCTAAACAAATTAATCGTTTTATTAGATCATGTGAGAATTTTTTAACAAACCATCAAGATAGAACTAATGCTCATGCTCCTATAAATATTTGCTTATTCGATACTATTTTAAGTAAATTAATTGGAAGGGCAGCTGATTTAATTGCTCCACGAACAGAACTAGATACTTGGTTAAAAATAAAAGATTCTTTATTAGTAACATTTTCTTATCAAAGATCTGTAGATTGCATAGTTCAAGATATAATTTCATTGAAACCAGAAAGAAATGAATGCCAACAAAATTTTGGTTTAAAGTTCCAAGACGCTAGAAGTATTTTGTGCTCTAAAATAAATATGTCAAATGAACCAAATGAATTAAAGCTACTTAAAATACAACAATATGAAGATTTGTGTCTCAAAACTTTTATAAATGGTCTAAATTATCACATGCAGCTAGTCGTAAGATTAAAAAACCCAGATTCAATAGAACAAGCCATGGGATTTGTTACAGAAGAAGAAAATTTCCTCAATTATAAAACTCGTAATAATAATTTCAATAATTCAAGAACAATAAATTATAATAGTCAATCAAGACCAAGAGGTGGTAGTAATGTTAATAACCAATCACACTCTTATGATAATAGACATTATCCTAATAATAATCAAAATTTCTCAAACCAACGACCAAACTTTAATAATCAAAATTTCCCAAACCAACGACCCAATTTTAAGAATCAAAATTTCTCAAACCAACGACCAAACTTCAATAATCAAAATTTCTCAAATCAACGACCCAATATTAATAACTTCAATCCAAATAATAATAATTTTAATCCCAATTATAGACCACAGTTCCAAGACAATTTTAATCAAAACCCAAACATACAAAATAGAAATAATCAAGTAAGCAGACCAGAGCCAATGGACACTTCTTCTAGTAATACTCGAAGAACTAATAACAGACCTAATTATTTTCAAAATACTATACTACAAAACCCAAATTTTCGTTCTGAAGAACTTTTTACTCAAAATGTAGAATTCGAAGACAACAACAATGACCATAACAGTTGTACTGTCACTCACAATGAAAATGCTGAAAACAACGACCAAAATTTTTATCAAATAGCCTCGACATCCAACCAAAAATAATAAATGTAAATGCCATATACTCCAATTTACCAGAAATAATTATTCCGGTCAAAGTTTTCTTAAACCCGAATTAGCTCATAAAATTTATTCAAATTATATAAAAAAGGAAAAATTCTCTGTGCGATCTGCACATGCTACCTCTTTTCATGAAGAAACAATGACCATTCCTATTTTCCCTACATTTAAAATCGAAGACTCTCATGAATTTTATTTATTTGATTTCTCCCCTAATTTCGATGGATTGTTAGGTTACGATTTTTTAAAACATATAAATGCAAGCATAAACTTCGAAAAATGTATTCTTCAAACACCGCATGTAGAACTACAGTTATACAGTGCTTCACATAAACCAAAAACGCAAAAAAATTATAACGAAATAATAATTCCCCAAGAACTTCCTTAAATGTAAACATACCCGTAGACGAACCTTCTGGTATGGGAATATTAAATTATACAAATTTCGGTAAAGCCGAATTGCCTGAATGTTTAGTTGATATAATAGATTCGAATGCCCTATCAATAATAACTAATCCTAGTGAAAATCCGGTAAAAATTACTTTCACTGACCCTTTTCATATAGAATTAATAAATGAAGACATTCTTAATAATAAAATAGACCTCAATTATTGTTTTGAAAAAATGGACATAGATGAATACGAATTAGATGATTTGCAGCAGCTACACGTAGAAGCATTCAGAGGGTCTTGAAACATCATAAATTCCATCCCTATAAGATTCATCTCGTGCAAGAGCTCAACGAAGACGATCCAGATCACCGTATCCAATTTTGTGAGGAGATGACTAGAAGATAGGTGGACAACCTCCACTTTTTATATTTGATATGCTTTTCTGACGAATGCACGTTCTTTCTTAATGGTCACGTGAACAAACATAATTGCAGATACTGGAGTGATGCAAATCCTGCAATTATGAGAGAACAACATACACAGGTGTAATAGTCGACCACACTATCATTCACATGTGCATTAATCTACCTGCCTATAATCAGAATGTGTGACATCGACAACAGCGCCCTCCTTCGAGATTCAGTTTTTTATAGGTTAATAAATAAAGTTCAGTTTTCCAACGACACGTGTTTGAATCTAGACCTAACCCTTTACATGGCGCAGACAGTGAAAAAATAAAATGAAATCTTCAGAAACTATAAAGGTCGAAACAAATCAACAAACAATAGTGCAAGTTGATACGAATATTAAACAACCAGATGGAATGGTTATGGAAGGATGTTTAGCAGACAATTGGGAGTTCTTTCAACAAAAATTTAACTTATTTTTTAAGGCTTCAAGGTTAACCGGCGAATCGGCGGAATTTAAAACTTCGTTATTGCTATCAAGCATTGGTGACAAAGCACTAAAAATATACAACAATTTAGCCTTTGAGGCAACAGAGGACAAAGAAGATTACGAAACAGTAATCAACAAATTTGATGGTTATTTTAACCCAGAAAAAAATGTGACCTATGAGAGGCATATGTTTTTATCAAGAGATAAAAAACCACAAGAAAAAATGGACGAGTACTGTTCGAATAACCTTCGAACTGAATTTAAACCCTAGATTTATTTCTGCGCGCAAAACGCGACATTTACGTCATCAGCGGTCTAATTGCACAATATTAGTTACGCCGCGAAAAACCGCCCCTAGCCTTGCCACGAGTGCGAAGTGCTTTTCCCCTTCCGTTGACACTTGACTTCTGAGGAGCGGCTAAAGTTCCTAGGAATACCAACGTTGCCAATACCTTCTTCAATTATTTTCCTTGCCCTTATAGATAAATTAACCAATGATCTGTTTTAAAACGTAATAATAATCCCATTAAACCCATGATAAAACAGATCATTGGTTAATTTATCGATAAGGGCAAGGAAAATAATTGAAGAAGGTAATGGCAACGTTGGTATTCCTAGGAACTTTAGCCGCTCCTTGACTTCTGTTCTGATCATCTCATGGCCGCGACGGTGGTAAAAAAGGTTAACGGCCACCCGGCTTTTCATGTTACTTAGTTTAATTTAATATAATGTGCTCCTTTAGTACAATCAGGCAAGTGACAAGCTACCGTATAAGTGTAAGTTCTGTAATATACGAATTTAGTGAAAAACTGCAGTGTTTTCATGGAGGTTTTAGTGATGACCTTGCTAGTATAAAAAACGGCATGGCGACAAGGTTCGCCATATATTACGCGAGGAACTTAAGGCGCCTGTAAGTCGGCATCGCTTATGGGCTCCTCGATCATGATCCTTCGTTGACGGTCCTTTTCGCTCATGGTCCTTATCGAGCTCGGAAATGAAACCGATATTTGTGAATTTTTATGGATTTTTTGGACATTTTTAGTGAATATTGTGATTATGAAAACATTTACTTTCAAAATTTTTCAAATTTTGTTTAATTAAAATTTTATAAAGACTGTAGCAGTGTCTCGTTGTATGAAATTCGTGGCTTTTATGGATTGAGCAGTACTATAAGTCCACAGAACACAACGAGCGAATTGAAAATTGAAAGAAAAAATGGTTTGTTCCTGTCCTGGCAACCCTACGAAGATTTTCGTGAAAGATAGCGTCAAGGAGTGAAATTTATAAGGTATGCCCACGATCATTTTACGTTTTTTAGTTATTAACGTGATTTTTAAATACAATTTTCATATGATGAAGATAGGAAGTTAACTGTGAAACATTTTTAATACTTTTCATATTTCTTTTATGTTTGTGCCTACGTTGATTTGTAAATTGTAGATAAGCACATTGAAACTTACGATCATCTTACCTTATTTAGTTATTAATTTGATTTTTAATAAAAATTTCTTATGATAAAAATAGGGAACTACTTAATTGTGAAACATTTTTTAATAAGTACTTTTCATATCTTATGTTTGTATGCTGATTTGTGAATTGTAGATGAACAAATTGGAACTCGCTGCTAGTTACTTTATTTATTATGTATTATGTATTATGTATAATCAAGGTATAGGTATTGAAAAATTTCAATTTTACTAATTATTTCTCGCTGTAAAGGATTATTTTAGGATTTATGTATTCGTGATACCTATGTATTTGTAAGTAATTAACCTTTTGATGATTTAATAAGTATTCACAATAAGTTATTGCCATTTGAAAAAAAAAATGGATTTACTTGTACGTCAACGCGCAAGCGTTAATTCTGCGATTACTCGCATTTCAAATTGGCTTGATAAAAATGAACAAAATACGGAAAAATATGCATTTAAGTTTAAACTAGAGAGTTTAGAAGCTAATTTTAATAAATATTGTGATATACAGGATAAAATTGAATTAGCAGTTATAGACGATGATCAACTCAGTAATGAAATGTTGGACAGAGAAACTGTCGCAGAAAAATACTTTGTTTTAAAATGTAAGTTACAAAGTCTATTCGATAAAATAAATTTAAAACCAGTTGACACTCTGTCAGCGGTACCAAACAAAAGTTCAGTGACTAACATAAAGCTGCCTACTATAGATATTCCAATATTTTATGGAGATAGAACAAAATATAGTGCTTTTAAAGATTTATTCGATGCATTGATTATAAAAAATGATAATATCTCGACAGATTCAGAACGTTTCTATTATTTAAAATCATATTTACGCGGAGAAGCACTATCTATAATATCGCATCTGCCGGTAAATGATAAAAACTTTTCAACGGCTATAACTGTTCTTGATTCTAAATATACAAACAAGCGCCAAATTGTCACAGCGCACTTTAACAAATTGTCAGCTCTAAATGTAATAACAAAATGTACAGCTGGTCACTTGTCTCATTTAACCTCAGAAGGAAGAAGCATAGTCAATTCAATGTTAAATTTAGATATATCAAAAGAAAGTCTTTTTGACGCTTTGATAGTTCACATGTTAAAAAACAAATTAGATTACAACGCAAAACGCGCGTTAGAAGAAAGCATACTATAAAAAATTTAATTTTTACCTTCCTAGAAAATAAATGCAACGTATTAGAAAATTTAGCGTCCCAAGAAAGTAAACCGGAATATGTTTCTAATTCGCGCTCTCATGTTTCACATTCAAATACGCCGCAGAACAATCGGGTTACTTTATTATCTGATTAAAATGATAAATCACTAACGAATTCATCTAATCAACAAAGCGATTCCTTCACCAAAACACAATTTGTTCCTCTCGCAAACTCCTCTCCCGCCATGACCCAAACCTGTGCTTATTGTAAAAAACCAGGACATAAAATATACTCATGTACTACATTTAGTAAGCTATCAGCACCGTAGATAAACAAGAATAGTAGTTTAACTCTTCGACACGCCCCTAAACATTCCCTCCTTGCCCCGTCTTCGACTTCGGGCCGGTCGGACCCGGAGCTGTATACCAGTTGTCCACAGATACCGCCGAGTATGTATTATACCGGTTGTAGTTTCGTGTTGCGTTGTGTAATATTGTGAGAACGTTGTTTATATTTTTTAATAATTAAATCTAGATTAATAGAAATGGGGTTATTCTGTCCTGCTGAAGGTTGCAAGAGTAAAAGAGGATTATGTGTCTCTTTTTTTCGATTTCCGAAGGATGAAGCTAGGTAAGAAATTAAAAATCTGCTCATAGTACACGCCTGACTATTAAGTGTTTATGCAATTATTTCATTTATTAACAATGTATTGTGATGGTTTTAGATGTAACGCTTTGAAAAATGCTTTGGGGTTCATCGGTAAACATAAATATGCAAATCTAACAGCAAAGCAATGTAACAACACAATAAGGATTTGCAGTTTACATTTTCCGGAAGACAGTTTTATTCAAGATCGAATGAGAATCACTTTAAAATGTAATGCCATTCCTTTGTTAAACTTGTCAAATGCCGAAGGTAAGAGATATAATTGTACCTATTTGAGAATATATTATTTTACATTATTAAAGCTCACTTTGTTTTGATATTTATAAACAAAAAAAAACTTTTCAATTATTATGTTGGAACTGAATTAATAAGATATTTTTTTTAGATCAAGCTTCATGCGGCAGTCATCCTCCTTCATGCAGCAGTCAGCTACGAAGTGAAAAACACATGTTTTGTGATGATTCAGAGATCCTGTAGATCAAGGTAAATTTTTTAAAATAATGTAACGTGCCTACCTTCTTACACGTGGCTCCTGCCACAAGAACACGTCACTATGGACACCCTCGATGCAAAATTCGGGTTTTTAAATCTCGGGCGCCAGATTATTAACGTGGTTTGCTCCACGGCCCCTTGACCCTTAGCGTCAAGAGTTCCAGATAGCCTCAGATGGAGGTTACGGAAAATTCCAGGGGTCTTGTTGAATTAAATTTAACTAACTAGTGAAAATCCGGAAAAGCCAAATCTTGGTTCTCCAATCAATAAATTGCGGTTAAAAATGAAAATAATAGGAATTCAAAACTTTGATCTATTAATACTCTGTGGTCTATTTTACGAATAATTCTCTTTAGTGATAAACAAATTAACCGGGAAAAGAAAATGAGGTATGTATTACCTATATCTGGGATTTTAACGGACTTAACGGTCAGGTTATCAAATACGGTTCAAATCTACCGGGTTTAACGGGGTCCCTAATGCACGATTTAGATCTGCCGGGTAATCAGACAAATTGTGGCTAAGCCTCTTCCAAGTCTGATTAACCCTTGAATCCAAATGAAACCGGCAACTATTATTCCGACGGGGAAAAAAATATAAATAATGATTCTACAAAACGGGAAAAGAACGATTTAGATCTGCCGGGAAATCAAACAAATTGTGGCTAAGCCTCTTCCAAGTCTGATTAACCCTTGAATCCAAATGAAACCGGCAACTATTATTCCGACGGGGAGAAAAAAAAATATAAATAATGATTCTACGAAACGGGAAAAGAACGATTTAGATCTGCCGGGAAATCAAACAAATTGTGGCTAAGCCTCTTCCAAGTCTGATTAACCCTTGAATCCAAATGAAACCGGCAACTATTATTCCGACGGGGGAAAAATATAAATAATGATTCTACGAAACGGGAAAAGAACGATTTAGATCTGCCGGGAAATCAAACAAATTGTGGCTAAGCCTCTTCCAAGTCTGATTAACCCTTGAATCTACTAAAGCCGGTAACTATTATTAAAAAAAAAATTTAAGAACGAGTTAGATCTGCCGGGAAATCAAACAAATTGTGGCTAAGCCTCTTCCAAGTCTGATTAACCCTTGAATCTACTAAAGCCGGTAACAATTATTCCAAAAAAAAAAATATTTTCCCACGAGTTAAACGGTACCCAACTATCGACACACAGAGTAAAAATATTCGTACTAGCATAAAATTAAAATATTATACCTAATCCACTTGGATATCAATTTAATTTAAAACTACTGACAACCAAAAGCATAAAATAATTCGAGAATCCACTAATAATTCATATCAGTTAATTAATATATAATAAACGCAGTAAATAAAAATTCGAAATCAAATTACCGTTGACAAATCTTTATTTCCAGATAAAAGAAACAAAATAAAAAAACCAAATTTCAGTTCAACAACAAAAGAAAAAAAAATAGCCGGTCAGAAAATTTTCAAAACCATACATTTAACAATTTATTACTAAGCGGCGATACGGAAAGTTTAAAATACACAGTTTATTTGTTAAAATTGATTTACCTTAATAAATACAGCCTACACACACAATCTTGGTGCACTAATTTTTCACAATACGGTTTATCGGTTTTTCGGAGGAAAGTTGAGCGAAAAGTCACGAATTATTATGGTAGAGCCGGAATAACTCAGAGCGCGAAAATCAAAGTCTAAGCGAAAAATGAATTTCTTGAGAGAGCCGAAAAATGAATTGATTCTTGAGAGCCCTGAAAATGCGCAACAGCCAATTTATATCCAAAATTTTAGTTACATATTTCGGCCGTCGTGCAGGTGTCGGAATTAAAACGTGAAATTTATCTAGTTTCGACAAAAACTTGTAAGTATACTAGATGGCTTTCGTTTTAATTAAAATGTTGTATATACCGGGCGTCCTCTCAGTTGAAAAATTTAAATATCGGGAATGAATAAATTGTGTATGCTAGAATTTGGATTTGCGTAACTCGGACTTATACTAAAATATACAACGGTAATAACAAAAAAAAAATAAATCAATGCGGTAGTAGAAAGGGTTGTAAAGTAACGAGTTATATACACCCTAGTGGCAAAATAAAATATATTACGGAATAAAATAAAATAAAAATTAAACTTGCAAAAAGCAAAAAAAAAATAACAATAATACAATAATAAGTAAATGTTTATTATACCTTTTGCTTTGTACCACCTTAATATACACAAATTAAATACTTCTAGTTCATTGTCATTTTTATTGTGGGAAATATTGGAACCTATTCATTTTCTTTGAAATTGGGTTTCTCCGAACCAAGTAACCCATACTTGTTTGATATAACAATCCAATTTTGCAGCTTGTAAATTTTAATTTCCTTGTTAGTTGGGACTTTAAATTTATTCCTCTCCAATATAAATATCTTTTTTTAGATGGGGCTTCATGCAGCAGCCATCCTCCAAAAGAGGTAAAAACATTTCGTGATGTTTCAGTGACAACGGGCTCGATAGTTCAAGGTAAATATTTTTAGATAATTGGTACTCGATCATTTTCATAATATCTATAAATATTGTTTTTATGTATGTATATATTTTAGTTAACAAGGCCACCCAAACATCAGCCTCTCTCTCTGCGAATTCTCCAAGGAAAAAAATTTTAAAGAAAGAAATTAATTCACTGAAAAAAACTGTATCTCAACTTCAGAATGAGCTAGAAAGTGAAATAACTCTTGAAGATGTCCATAAATATTTGGAGAAGAACTATCCTGAAGACTCCTGCAGGCTGCTAAAGTCACAAATGGGTTTATTTAATAATACACCCAAAGGGCGTAGGTACAGTGACGAATTAAAGCAATTTGCTCTGTGTTTATTTCCTTGGCCCTAAGGCATACAAAAAAATTGCATCTATTTTTAAGTTATCATCAAAAAGTACCTTATATAATTTCACCAAGCGGTGGGTAATCTCTCCGGGGTTTCAAGATTTTATTTTTAGTCTGCTTAAAATGAAAGCACAAATTCTTACAGGAAAAGAAAAAGATTGCATAATTTGTATGGATGAAATGTCAATTAAATCTCATTTATTTTATGATATTTCCAAAGATAAAATAATAGGTTTCCAGCAGACAAGCGATAACTCTGGTGATTGCACCGACGTAGCAAGTAGCGCTTTAGTTGTTATGGTTCGAGGAATAGCTAGTAGTTGGAAACAGCCTGTGGCGTATTTTTTCTATAAAACAACTGCAGCTGCTAATGAAATAAAAAATATTTTATTTGAAACTGTTAGACGATTGGATGCCGCAGGTTTAAATATATTGGGGGTAGTTTCAGACCAAGGCTCAAATTTTCAGAAACTAATCAAAATTTTAAATGTGTCGGAGAATAATGTTTTTTTTCCTGTGGATTCCTTACAAATTATTTATTTCTTTGACGTGCCAAATTTACTAAAATCAACCAGGAATAATTTTTTTGTCCATAGCTTTGCTTTACCGGGAGGTCAAACAAAAAAGAGTCATTTAGAAACATTTTATAATTATGACAAGAAAAAAGAAAATAGACTTTGTCACAAATTAACTGATGAGCATATATATCCAAACAACTTTCAAAAAATGAAAGTGAAATTTGCGTCTCAAGTACTCAGCCGTTCTGTATCTGTTGCGTTGCATACCTACATTGATTTTAATATATTACCAATAGAAGCGAAAATAACAGCAAATTTCATAAAACAAATTAACGCCTCTCCCAAATGTAGCCATGGTAAATTTAAACGGTAGCCATGTTCTTCTTGCTACCGCTAATATTTTACTTTCGTCCCCCTCTGGCCCCCCCATCATCGCAAGAGCATTGCTCGACCCCGGGAGTCAGAATTCATTCATCTGCACAAGTCTTGTACAAAAATTAAGATGTAATACATACCGACAACCACTATGGGTTTCTGGTATATGTAACAGTGCTCAAGCTATAAATATGATGACTGACATTTCTTTCTTTTCGACACTTTCCACATCTTTGAAATTCGAAACTACATGTGCAATTGTAGACAAAATTATGCAACCTTTACCACAAGTTTTTATTGATGAAAGAAAATTACAAATTCCTCCTTATATGAAATGTAACTTGGCAGATTTAAAGTTCGGGACACCCGCTCCCATCGATGTGTTATTAGGAAGCGATATTTACTTTTCACTTTTGAAACCAGGTATTTTTAAGTTAGGCAAGAATGCCCCCACTCTAATCAGCACTCATCTAGGATGGGTTATTTCCGGTGTAGTTCCGCCTCAGTGTGTTAATAACTCTTATATGCATAGCGTTTCACATTCCTTCCATGTTTCCCAGGCCGTGGCCCCCCAAGGAAAAATATGTGGAAAATCTAATAGAAAAATTTTGGACTCAAGAAGAGTTACCCCCGGTAGATATAATGTCTGAAGATGATATAAGAGCAGAGAAAATATTTAAATCATCATTAAAAAAGTTGTCAAATGGACATTTTCAAGTTGATATACCTTTTTTTTTTTTTTTTTTTTTTTTTTTTTTCGGGCCGAGATGGGAAACTCATGTTCGAATGGGTCCAGGACCCAAACAGTGTTGGACTCATCCCCAAGGAGATGCCTACCAACCAAACCCACCTCAAACTCGCCGTTACCCCCGCCTCGGAATCACTACCCTAGCATACTTCGAGACAGGCGGCGGTCCCTCGCACACTCTCCGCTCACACTGTCATCTTCTCCCTCCTATCACTCCTGCCTCTCATGCCATATCGAGTCCTTCTCTACCCCTTACCATGCTCTCTACTACTCCACTCACCTCCATCCATTCCTCCTCCCCCCTCAACATTATCTCCACCATGTTTTCCCAGTACACCGCCTCCCCTAGTTTCCTCTCCAACTACTTCAGCACTTCCTCGTTCCTCCAGCATCTAAACACATGCCCCACATCATCCTCCACTTCACACCTCTCGCACACACCAGTCTCTCGTTTCCCAATCTTGTGGAGGTACCCTACTCTCGACCCATGTCCAGTGAGCACTTGTGTCAAGAAGTAGTTCACCTCCCCGAATTTCCGGTCCATCCAATCTCTCCTATTCCCAATCGCTCCTTTTAGCGCGCCCTCATACTCCTCCCACCTTCTCTCCATTTCCTCCTCCATCCATTCCCGTACCTCTTCTTTGGTCGCACCCCTCCAGCGTTTGCTCCTAGCTCTAGCCAACACGTCCAATGGGTAGGACCTTGCCAGCACCGCTGCTGCCAGTCCACCCACTGTCCTGTACCCCTGCACCACCCTCAGCAGTATCCCTCTCTGCACCCGCAGAAGTGGCCTAACCCTCGCATTCACCCCCGCTCTTTCACCCCACACCTCCGCACCGTACAGCATACTCTGCTCTACCGTCCTACCAATTACCCTCCTCTTCCACTCTCCCGGCCCTTTCACATTACACATCAATCTCCCCAGCCATGCTGCCCTCACTTTACCCTTCTCTGCCGCCTTTACCATATGGGTTTTGAAGGATAATTGGCTATCCAACCACACCCCTAGGTATTTCACAGACTCCTCCATGCGAATTCTCCTTCCCTTAACCATCACCCCCACTTCCCTCGCCCTGCTCCGTCCCTTCACTAGCAACCCCACCGTCTTCTCTTCCGCCACTTCCAGTCCGCACCGCTCTATCTTCTCCACAATCTTCCTGCACATTCTCTCCGCCTTTCTTTCTATCTCCGCCTCTCCCTTTGCCGTACATACCAGACACACATCATCCGCATACACCGTAATCTCACATCCCTCTTCACATACTATCCCACAAACCTCATCAAACACACACTTCCAGAGCGTCGGTCCAAGAACCGAGCCCTGAGGCACTCCAGCCTCCATCTCATATCTCCTTCCTCTGGAGTCTACAATCACACGCCCCGTCAGGTAGTCCTCCACCAGGTTAACCAACCCCTGCTCCACTCCAAGCCTCAGCAACGCGCTCAACACTGCCCGTTTGCTGACACTGTTGAACGCGTTCCCGACGTCGAAGAACACGAGTAGGGCCAATTTCTTCTTCCTCCAGCTGCCCTCCCTAGCTCTTTCCACCAAACCCATCACCTTGCTCAGTGCCGAGATGCAAGATTTCCCCTTCGTGAACCCATGCTGGTTTACCCTAAAACCCCCATTCCTACCAACTTCCTCCTCAATCCTATCCCTTATTATCCCCTCCATCAATTTACCCATACCACACAGCAGGCTGATAGGCCTATAGTCCCCCGCCCGCTTCCCCTCTCTACCCGCCTTCTTCATCAGTATCACCCTGGCTACCTTCCATCCTTCCGGGAACTCCTCCTCCCTCAGCACCCTGTTGAATAGTTCCCAGAAGTACTCCCTATTGTCATCCAACAGCCTCTTCACCATATCACCCCTCAGGCCATCTATCCCTGGGGCTTTTCTCACTTTAATATTTCTCCCCCAATCTTCTACCTCCCACTTCTCTACCGGCCTTATCCCCCTCATTTTCACTACCCCCCTTGTATCTTGGATTTCCTGAATTCTGCCAACCACTCCTCCTTCTCCCCCTTTGAACAATTTCTCTATGAGTTGATATACCTTTAAAAAGTGAAAATGCGCACAAATAATTAGGAGATTCCTTTGTGCCTGCCAAACATAGATTTCTTTCTTTAGAAAAAAGATTAAATAAAAACCCGAAACTAAAAAATGAATACAAAAAGTTATTAAATGAATATATTGAGTTAGGTCATGGTGAGATAGTTTCTTTATCCTTACAAACTCCTCAATTAGACCACAAATATTTTGTCCCTCACCTGTGTGTGTTCAGAGAGAGCAGCACTAGTACAAAGGTTAGAGTCGTGTTCGATTATTCTACCAAATCTACTTCTAATGTATCACTGAACGATATTTCTTTAAAAGGACCGAGAGTCCAACCGGAACTGTTGGAAATTCTCATACGATTTAGAAATTTTAAATATGCTTTAACAGCCGATATTTCCAAAATGTATAGACACATTGAATTAACTCCTACTCAACGTTATTTACAAAATGCCTTGTGGAGAGATGCCCCAGATGAACCATTTGTTTGTATACAAATGAATACTGTATCGTTCAGGCAGACAAGTGCCCCTTTCCTAGCTTGTAGGGTATTGAAAGAAATAGCTATAAGAAACCTCCAATTTCCTTTATTTCAAGAAACTTTAATGTCACAAACATACGTCAACAAACCCCCTCTCAGACATGTTGCAAATTTCTTCCCCCTCCTTCGAATTGGATAAATTAATAACTAAAAGAATTATTTTATCCACCATATCTCAATGTAACGACCCCCTAGGAATTGTAAACCCTGTAGTAGTTCAAGGAAAATTATTGATGCAGCATCTTTGGCATGCAAAAATAACATGGGATGAACCCATGAATGATCCTCGAATTATCCAAAAATGGAAAACATTTTGTGAAAGTTTATCAATTTTGCACTCATTAAAAATTCCACGATATATCTTTGCCCACAGAACTATTGATTCCATAGAATTGCATGGATTTTGTGACGCGAGCTCAATCGCGTATGGTGATTGCATCTATTTAAGAGCAATTTATTCGGATTATTCTGCTTCGTCGCAGTTGATAATTTCTAAATCTCGAGTAGCCTCCTTAAGTAAGCCGCTGACTATTCCAATATTAGAGTTATGTGCTATGCTTTTGCTATCAAAAATATATTTTCGAGTAACTCAAATTCTAGAGAAACAATTCCCTATATCTCTTAGTGTACTATGGTCAGATTCCCAAATAGTGTTGAGCTGGATTCGTGCTATTCCGTCACGCTGGACTGTTTTCGTCTCCAATCGTGTAGCGCAAATTCAAGAATTAACCCAACAAGCCTCTTGGAGACATATTCGCTCTAAGCTCAATCCCGCTGACCTCCTGTCCAGAGGTCACTCTTTAGAATTTCCCAGTGAACTTTGGTTTTCAGGACCCGTCTTCCTGTGGAAAAATTCAGATGATACTGCTCATCATGATTCATTTAGTACAGTGGTAAATCCACCTGAAGAAAATAAAAAATCCCTCATTACCATTAATGCTCCCCAAAACATTTTCATTGACTTGATAAGTCGAGTTTCCTCTTTTAAGAAATTAATACGAATTGTCGCTTACATTTTCAGATTTGTAAGCAAGATAAAAAAGTCTCGAGTTGAAAAATCATTAATTACCAAACAAGTATTAGATAATGCACAGTCATTTCTAATAAAACAAATACAAGCTTATCATTTTTCTCACATAATAAAATCATTGTCAAGAAACACATTACCTTCTGATAAACAATTAATTTCGTTAAACTTATTTTTGGATCCAGATAATACAATTCGAGTCGGCGGACGACTCTCTCATGCCAATATTTCCTTTCAACAAAAATATCCCATACTGCTACCTTCAAAGAGTCATTTTACTTCCTTGATTTTACATAACGAACATATTCGATTAGGACACAGCGGTCCTCAAAATGTACTTTTAAATGTAAGATTACAATTTTGGCCTCTTGACGGCCTACGAGAAATTAAACGAATCATTCATAAATGTATCACATGTCATCGGTTTAAAGCCATCACTGCCACTCAATTAATGTCAGATCTTCCCAAAGCTCGCGTTACACCTTCACGTCCCTTTCAAACAGTAGGAATAGATTTTGCAGGTCCCTGTTTGACAAAATCTTCCCTGTTACGTAAAGCACCAGTAACCAAATCATATATTGCCCTATTTGTATGTTTCGTCACGAAAGCTATGCATCTAGAATTAGTATCCGATTTATCCACAGATTCTTTTATTGCTGCGCTAAAAAGATTTATTGCTCGTAGAAGCCACCCTTCCGTTATCTACAGTGATAACGGTACGAATTTCGTAGGTGCAAACAACCAACTTAAAGATTTATCTACCTTTCTTATTAATAAATTTGCCCCCACTTATGACTACTTAATGTTTTATCAATTGAATGGAAATTTATCCCCCCTCGGTCTCCTCACTGGGGAGGACTGTGGGAATCGGGTGTCAAATCCCATTTAGTTAAAACAGTGTCCAGTATAACACTTACCTTCGAACAATTCTATACTGTCTTGGCACAGATAGAAGCCATTTTAAACTCACGCCCTTTGTTCCCTTTATCGTCTGATCCAAATGATTTAAATCCATTAACTCCGGGTCATTTTTTAATCGGAGCACACTTGATGACTATACCAGAGAAAGACGTCTCATCCCTTCCGACGAATAGGTTAAAATTGTGGCAAAAATGTCAGTTTATGCATCAGTGTTTTTGGAAACGACTACCTAAACCATCTTCAAACCCGTCCCAAATGGACTACCCCTCAAAAAGATTCATCTATCGGAACAATGGTTCTCGTTAAAGACGACGGCTCCCCTCCCTTGAAATGGCCATTGGCTAGAATTACAGATGTCATCCCGGGAAAAGATGGACGAGTCAGGTCGGTACAAATTCGTTCCGCATCTGGAACATTTGTTCGTCCTATTGTAAAAATTGTACCGCTGCCTGACGCAGATAAAAGATGCAAATTCACCCCTTCTTCCCTAGACTAAAGTCATTGTCTCTGTAAATTTGTACATATGTAAATAAACATAGATTTAGTTCTTATAAAAACTACTTTAACGGTGGCTGTCAAAATGTATGCCCTATTTAGCTTATGTTATGTTGTTTATTTACTCAAATAATTGCGTATTTAGTATAATTATTACATGCGCAAATGTTAGATTGACAACCCTGGAGTCAATTTTGATGTTATGTTTTCGAGGTCACTCTTTCATGCGACGATTGAGTGAACCGCAGATTTTTTTATTGTTCAAGCTGAAAGTTATTCTAACGTTTATTTTAAGTCTTATATCATATCTCTCTATCTCATTGTCGCTGCTTTACTTTATAAAATGTTCGTTGTTACATTTAGAAGGAAACTTCAATTTTCTATATATTTGCCTTCAAACCCAAATAAAAAACTTATGATTACTTTTATTGATTATTTATTTGCTTCTTACTTACACTTATGGATTTATGTATGATAACAAATGAGAATACACTCTTCATTCCATTTATCTTTAATGTTTTAAAATGATTCTTGTACACACTTTACGATTACACATTTTCTTCAGCTGTAGTCGATATACACATATAGATTTGATGATTACACACTGATATTTATTTACACACACTTACACATATTTGAAAAATATTTTATGATTACATATTTTGAGTATAGTTTACTACTTACCCACATGAATTTAATGATTTCAAACTCACATTTACTTATTTACACATGTTACACTTGTTATTATTTCACGATTAGTTCGAATGCCTAATTTAGCTACACATATTTTATTGTACGTTGTTGAGACTAACATTACAATAAAAAATCCTCCTATATTTGAACTAGGTGGTAGTCTTTGCAATTCAGTATAGTTTAAGTATTTCTTATTCATTCATTTCTAACCTTCTTAATTTCTTTAGAAGTAATAGTATGATTCTTATATACCTTAGTAACAAGGTACATATCCCGTGGCTCACCCTAACTGTTGACCATCAGTCCGTTATGCCAAGGCTTAATTTTGGCAAGCCGAAAGCCACTAATCTCTGACGGTCTCATTAGCGGTTCGGGGTGTGACAAAGGTATTATATTTATATAAAAAAATGTATACTCAATTTCGTATTGCTCGTGCATTAGCACTTATAATCTTAGTTTTACTTATGATCGTATTTTCATTTACACTTACGTCCCGTTACCTGTTCATTCCTTACCTGATTACTTTGTTGTATTAATTACGTGTATGTTGCTTAATCTCGCGGTCCAGGGCCGGGCCCCCCAGTATGTTCAAATAACCTTCGAACTGAATTTAAACCCTAGATTTATTTCTGCGCGCAAAACGCGACATTTACGTCATCAGCGGTCTAATTGCACAATATTAGTTACGCCGCGAAAAACCGCCCCTAGCCTTGCCACGAGAGCGAAGTGCTTTTCCCCTTCCGTTGACACTCGACTTCTGTTCTGATCATCTCATGGCCGCGACGGTGGTAAAAAAGGTTAACGGCCACCCGGCATGATCCTTCTTGCTTATGGTCCTCCTCGATCATGATCCTTCGCTCATGGGCTCCTCGCTCAAGTACATTACAGATCTCAGAGAACTCAGTACAGCATGTCAGTTTGGGACACTTACAGACAGCCTGATAACAAGTAAATTAATATTAGGTTTAAAAAATGATCCCGAATTACAAAACCAGTTGATCAGAACAAAAAATTTAACACTGGTAAAAGCAGAGGAAATGTGTAGACTGGCAGAGAGAACAAAAATTCAAATATAAAAAATAACTAAAACAGAAGAAGCAGAAATTTGTAAGATAAAAAAATTTACTAAAAAAACACATCCAGCAAATGGAAGTGACGGCAAAGTAAGCAGCTACAACAACACAGGCCCATCAGGAAATCCAGGGACAGATCGATCATTCTCTCGTTCGGGAAAAAGTGCGCGAGTTCAAACGCCAAAATTCAATTGCTATAAGTGATGTTCTAGGCATGGAAAAAATGAATGTCCAGCCTACAGTAAAGTTTGTGGAAAGTGCAAGAAGCCTAACCCTTTTTCAAAAATGTGTAAGTCTTAGACTTAGACTCTGATGAATACTGCATTGATGAAATAGACGATGATGGTAAAAATAATGACTGGACGGCCATAATTTCTATAAATTCCAATAAAATTAAATTCAAATTAGACACAGGAGCTCAAGTTAGTATAATACCGGCAAATTATTTAAATAAACTTAATATACATGTTAATAACTTGCTATCTAGTAAAATTAATCTAGCTACCTATACAAGGGAAAAAATTGAATGTTTAGGGAAATGCATGTTGGATTGTAAAATAAAAAATATTAAAGAATCTTTACTTTTTTATATAGTAGATCAAGACAAGGCAAAACCTATTCTGGGTAAAGATCATTGTGAAAAATTAAAATTAATTCAATTAGTAAATAATGTAGAAACTCAAATTGGCAATAAAGGGTATGAAAAAATAAAAAGTGAATATAAAGATATTTTTACAAGAATTGGCTGTCTAGAAGGTACTTTTAAAATAAATTTAAAAGAAAATATTAAGCTCACAGTACATTGTGCTAGAAAAGTTCCAATAGCAATACAAGAAAAATTTAAAAATAAATTAGAACAAAATAAAATAATCGCTAAAATTGAAGAACCAACGGAATTTGTAAATCCTTTGGTAATAGTAAACAAGCCCAATGGTGACACATCAGAGTTTGTATGGACCCCAGAGACCTTAACAACTCTGTTAAAAAGGAAAAAATTTTATTACCTGAAGTTGATGACATACTAACTAAATTAAATAATGCAAAGTATTTCAGTATATTGGATGCTTCGGAAGCATTCTATCAAATCATGTTCGATTACGAAAGTTCACTACTATGCACGTTTGCTACACCTTATGGTAGATACAGATTTCTGCGGTTGCCTTATGGAATATCCATAGCTTCGGAAGTATTTCACAAAAAAGTCAGAATGTTATTTGAAAACATAGAAGGTGTAGATACGTACGTAACGTTGTTACTATTTTTTCCCGATATCCGGCAGTAGATATTTCAGTTTTTTTTATTAAGTTCACCCCTCTGTCGTAGCTAGCTATTAAATTGGAGTATTAATATTTATTTTGATATATTATGTGTAGTACTTTTAAAAACATCTGGTATATTGTACCTGTATGATTTACGGTACCGTTCGCGCAAATCAGTCCGCGCATTTCTTAAGATTTGTAAGTAGGAGACCTCCTGAGTGGGGTCTAGAGAAAAATGGATAAAACGGGTGGAGCGAGACAAAAATGGGCTTTTTCACTTTTGACTGTTTGTCCTGCTTCCGATCCCTTCTGGGCCGTTTTAATTGCAGCCGTTGTCAACCGACCGACTGATTTTCGCGCACTAGGTAAGCGAATTTAACAATGTTGTTGTAAATAATTTTTTCCGTTATACATTCACTGGTGAATGACTTCTTTTGATTTAGAATTGATAGAATCTATTTTTGCTTATTGCTTGTTTAATTTTAGGAAAACTTTCTGCGTATTTGTGTACGATTCCGAAATAAATTGTTTTGTTTTATTTGCTGGTTTTACTTTTTGGGAAAAGAGATATCTTTGAGAAATTTCAAGCATTGTCGCTGCCATAGCAGGTATATTCTTGAGAATTTCTCAAACTATTTCGTTCAAACCCGACTGCAGCCGTTTATCTGACGGGAAAAATCTTTTCAGGAATCTCAAAGTCTGATCGCTGCCTGAGCAGGTGAATTCTTGAGTGGCTCTGAAAATATCGAAGAGAAACCCGGCCGTAGGAAACAATTCATTCTAATATACAAGGATATTTGATAAAAGACAACTTGGAATAGTCTCGCACGTGTACGCTGCCATAGCAGGAGCAAAAGTTCGAGGGTTTTCCAAGGCGTGGAGCGAAATATTCTCACGCGTGTTCGCTGCATTTAGCAGGATCACAAAGGAGAGGTTTTCGGATTCTGTCGTCTAACTTTTATTGAAGTAATTGATTTAGCACCAACGGCCGTGGCAACGTCAATCTAAAAAGGGGTTACGATCACAGTAATAACCTGGAATAATCTCGTTCATGTTCGCTGCCAAGGCAGGTACAAAATTTGGGAGGTTTCCAGGCGAATTGATAAAGTTCCCGTTTTTTTTTGTGTGTTCAGTACACGAGAGTATCAGTAACCGAGGGTAATCTATAAATTACCTTTATTTTGTTTAAACCGGTACACAAATATAAAGAAATGTTTGATTAAAACCTACTAGTGCCTTAATAACGCTTTCTCTGTGTATTTTTCATCTGACCGCTAATTAAGTTTCACCATTTTCACCCGCATCTAGACATACTAGTAAAGCCTTGCACTTTAGCTTTTGCGTATTTTGTAAATCAAAATTAAACTATTTATTGCTTGGTGTGTTGCTTTTGGTTTGAGGAATAACGTAGTTAGTTAAACTGTAAATTATTTCGGGGTTGAAATAAAAATTTATAATTTCTTAAGCAACTGGTAGTTTCCTTTCCCGATAGTGGTAAACAAGGAAAGCCCGTTTCCACTACGTGTTACGTCGAGGTCAAGAACAACAGACCCCTGGAATTACTTAACCTCCATCTGTTGCTACCCTGGTAACTCTTGACGCTGCATTTTCGAGAGTTCGGTGGAGTAAACCATTACAAAAATCTGGCGCCCGAGTAAATCTAGGAGATACTGAAGCCCTGGGTGTCATAGTGACGTCGGTAATCATTTTAGGATAAAGAAAGGACGTTACAAGTGTTAGACAGGTGTAAGGAAATTAATTTAAAATTAAACGCAAAAAATGCAAATTTGGGGTAAATAGTTCAATATTCTTAGGACATAAAATATCTGATAAAGGGATTGAGCCAGATTATGATAAGGTAGTTGCCATTAAAGATTTTAAAACACCTTCTAACCGAAAAGATCTTGAAAGATTCTTGGGTATGATCACTTATGTATCCAAATTTATACCAAACATGTCCGACAAAACAAAAAAGTTAAGAGAATTATTAAAAAAAAAGTTGTGTGGAATTGGGAAGAAAAAAAACAGGTAGAATTTGAAAAACTAAAGCAGATATTAATCTCAAAGCCTATTTTGCAATATTATGATGTAAACAAACCAGTTAAAGTTTCTGTAGATTCTTCCCAATCTGCTATTGGAGCTGTTTCATTACAAAATGATTTGCCTGTTTACTATGCATCAAAAGCATTAACAGAAACACAAAAAAGGTGGGCTCCAATAGAAAAAGAAATTTGTAACGGTAAAAGTTGTACCTCACAGGGCACCAGCTCGAAGGGCTCCGGCTAGAGACTCCTCTCAAGGGTGATTCGACCCCAAGTTTATGTCACACAGGGATAACAGAAGGGTTGTAAAAATTGAGGGCGCCACTACCTTTTTAACGATGAAAACTACAAAAAACTAAGGCGGAAAAGGTAGAAACGCCTTGTAAAATTTAAATAAAAGTTAATAAAGAAAAGTGACCCCGGGCGGTATCTCCCTCAACTTTTATAGTTGAGGATTTAAATAAAAAAAGAATTAAAAACAAATTTACAATTTATTCTGCCACAGGAAATGAACAACGGAATTTACTAAAGGAATTTGTACTTTTATAGGTACTTAGCTTAGATGAAGTGGTTTCCTGGAGAAGAAGTCAGGTCTTGATCCGAACTGATGAGTTCTGTTCTAGGGCGGTAGTTTGAGCTAGGGCGGTATCCTTGGCTATATTCTTGGGGTTATATTCGGCTATATCCTCCTAGGGTTATATTCTTGGCTTATATTCTCGCCTAGGGGCTGTGCTTACCTAGAAGTACAAGTGGATCAGGGATATGTAGGAACTTGAATGTTATGGTACATTATGTTGGTCAGCTTTTCAGGTTAAAGAAAAGGAAGGCAGTTATTTGAAAGTCAAAAAAATGATTTAATTTACTGAAAGCTTTCCAACATTATATGTCCCATGTTAAAACAGTAAAAATAGCAATTATCGGCTAAATAAAAAAATATACTAATGATCCGAAAGAAACTTATGATAGCAAAAAGTTATTTATTTAGTTATATGAAAAAATATCGTGCTTAGGAAATATATGAGACCGGCACTGGCGTTACGAAAGAATATTTTATAGGTTAACGGTAATTTATAAAAAATGTTATTTTATAATTAAAAGAGTTATTTCGCAACTGAAAAAGATTGAAAATGTTTGTATGAAAGTAAAAAGTGAATTATAAAAGAATATTTGGCTTAAAACTACCATATTAGTATAAAAGAATAGTTTATGACCACGTGTTGAATTTAATTTCGTCTATCTCTGTAAAAAAATAAAGAATGCATACGAAAATTATATCAGACAGTACTTTAGAAGAAGCTTATTAATTATAGATTATGATTTTGGACTTACCACAGCAAAATTCATAAG
This sequence comes from Lochmaea crataegi, assembly GCA_947563755.1. Classification (NCBI taxonomy): domain Eukaryota; kingdom Metazoa; phylum Arthropoda; class Insecta; order Coleoptera; family Chrysomelidae; genus Lochmaea; species Lochmaea crataegi. Next base: position 31,681,662 of record OX387434.1, on the reverse strand, counting down.
ATAGGTACTTGGGATATGAAAGATAGCGAAAGACGATGTGCCTCTTTAGGCAGACGATAACGAAAAGGCTGTTTAACGAGGCGTTGTCCGTTGGCAGGCGTCAATTGTCTTACGTTCGGGGTAGAAGAGTTTGGGGTCACAGAACTATAATTGGATGTGGCTAGTGACGACGAGCGCTAATTAAAAGGATTTATTCTGTAAAATCGAAACAGGTCGATAGACATGTTACAAACTCTAGCTGTGTGTTTTGGGTTGGAAAGATTTCATCATTTTTTATTCGGTCGGAAAAATGTGATTGTTGAAAGTGATCACAAAACTATCTCACAAATTCATAAAAAACCATTGCATAGTTGTCCTCCGCGAATTCAAAGAATGTTTATAAGAATTCAAAAATATAATACAGACATAATATATAAACCTGGCTCTCAAATGTATTTAGCTGATGCGCTCTCCAGAGCTCATAATGAAAATATACAAAATGAATTTGACACAACCAATTTTGATAAACTACTCGAGGAAAACATAAATGCACAAATTAGCTTAATAGTAAAAAATTTAAAGTTTTCTGATAAAAAGTTAGATGATATTAAAAATGAATTAAAAATTGACACTGAAATGATTGAATTAATAAAGAATATAAAAAACGGGTGGCCAGAAACAGAAGAAAATCTAAATGGCCGATTAAAAATATATTTTCAGTTGAAAAATGAGTTATCTGTTCATGAGGGTCTAATATTAAGGAACTCTAAATTAGTAATACCTAAAAAACTACGAAAAAATATATTAAAAAAAACTTCATTTAAGTCAATTAGGAAAAGAGAAAACTGAAAATAGAGCAAGAGAAATTATGTTCTGGCCAGGTGCGTCAAGAGATATTGACAATATGATCGCAAACTGTAATACCTGTGCACTATATCTAAAAAATAACCTCTTAAGCAACATGAAATTCCAAAAAGACCGTGGCAAAAAATTGCTATACACCTTTTTGAGATTGAAGGTTTACATTTCTTGGGTGTCGTTGATTGCTTTTCAAAATTTCCTGAAGTAATTCAGTTAAAATAATAATCATAATAATAATAATCATCTTTATTTCAAATCATGTACATACATAACATAAAATGAAATGACGTCAATTCTACAAAAAGAGGAACAATGCTTAATTCTATAAATAGAGAAACAGTACTTAAATACTTATATACCTAAATACTTACATATTAGGGAAATCGTTTAGACTGTATGGTTCTGAGCTAAATAACAATTTTTTGATCTCTACTTTAAATTGCTTTTGCGAACTTATTTCTTTAATTTTACGTGGCAAAACGTTGAACAATCTTAAACACATGTAGTGTGGGCATTTTTCAGTGAGTGCCAATCTATGTATCGGATACGAAGTGTCCATTGTTCTCGTTCTATAATCATGGTTTATTTTAGTGTTAAAAATGTCTCTATGTTTAAAAAAGAACATTAGACTTTCAAATACATAGATTGCATAAACCGTCATTATTCCTTGGGTTTTAAATACGCCTCTACAACTGGCCCTGTATTCCATTCTTGTTAATATTCTTATCATCCGCTTTTGAGCCACAAAGACGTTCTGTGTCGCGCTATCTTTCCCCCAAAAATTAATTCCATACCGTAATAATGACTCAAAATTTGCGCAGTATAGCATTCTGAGTGTTTTCTCCCCCATGTATCTACTAACGATTCTGATTCCATAACATATAGAGTTTAATTTTTGTACTAATGTATTTACATGACCTGACCAGTCTAAATGTTCGTTAATATGGATTCCTAAAAACTTAATACTTTCTGAGAGTAATATTTCTTTATTATTTATTCTTACATTTTCAGGTTTCTTTAATGTTGATTGTTTGGTTCTAAAGATCATTGCATTAGTTTTATCTTCATTCAAGATGAGTTTTTTTTTCATGAACCTGTCATTGACCAACAGAAAAAAATGATTCGCTTTTATAAAGAGATCTTGTAAATTTTTACTCCCAACTACTAAATTAGTGTCGTCGGCATAGTTAACAATATGGTGGTGGGACATTTCTGCTATTAAAGCTAGGTCGTTAATAAATAGTATAAACAAAATTGGGCCCAAAATACTGCCCTGTGCTATACCTATTTTATTGACTAACAACTCTGATTTGTAATCTTTGCCACCTTTCCTTATTGTTACAGCTTGTCTTCTATCATTTATATATGATGATAACCAATTTCTAACATTGCCTCTAACTCCGTAAATTTCCAGTTTCCAGCATTTCCCTATCTAGACAATCATAACCCTTAGAAAGGTCTATAAATATTCCACAAGCCACTTCACCTCCTTCAAGATATTTCATAATAAATTCGATAAACTGAAATACAGCCGTTTGTGTACATTTTCCTTTAATGAAACCATGTTGATATTTGGTAAGTAAATTGCCTTCTTTCATAAAGTTCAGTAACCTTGAGCACATGGCTAATTCAAAGATTTTAGAAAATCCCGGTAGTAGACTTATAGGTCTATAGTTGTCCATATTTTCAGGGTCTCCTTTTTTGTACAACGGCTTAATCAATGCTATTTTAAGGCTATCAGGGAAAATGCCATATTCAAAAGAATTATTCACTAGATAACACAGGACATCCCGCAGCTCAGGAACGGATAATTTTACAATGCTTGTAGGTATCTCGTCTATCCCAGAGCTATGTTTATTTTTGATTTTTTGTGCTATTTCACAGATCTCTTGTGGTGTTACGGGTGTCAAAAACATGGACCTTTCATTTCTATTTACATTACAGGTAGACGGTATGTCGTTTAGATTATTCAATAGATTTGGCACTATAGATAATAAATACTCATTATATTTTTCAAAAATTTCCTCCGGATTTCCCACTAGTTTAATGTTTGAAAAATTATCCTTTCCGTTAATTTCTTTACAGATCGCCCACATGCATTTTGTTTTATTGTCAGATTTTCTTACCCTATCCTCATAGTTTTTGGTGCGTGATTTGATTAAAATCTGATCATATATTTTTTTCTCATTATTGTACTTTTGCTTGAACATTCCATTGTGTCTTGAAAGAGATAAGAGTATATTTAACCGATTTTTACATGCTATGAGATCTCGATTTTCTGGTAGAAGAGTTTTAGCTTTTTTTCCTTTAGTTTCAAAGGGAAATTTTGATTAAATAATAACAAAAAACAATTCATAAAAACATCCCACTGCCTATTTACATCAGATCTTTCAACATCATATATCTCTAACCAATCCTGCTGCCGCAGACAGGCCAGAAAAGTATTTTTATTCTCATCTGAAAATATTCTTTTATAATTTAACTAATTTTTTTTGTCTGGTTCAATTTTGAAAATAATTTTCTGCGCTTTATGATCGGATATATGGTGTTCGAATGCATACGCTTCAAGAAAAACAGAATTCGTAAAAATGTTATCTATACAACTAGCTTTATTATTAGTTATACGAGTATTTTTCTCTATTGTTGCAAATAAATTGAATGAATTCATTAAGGAAAACAAATCTGACCAAGCCTTATTTGGTTTTATCATTTCGATATTATAGTCTCCCGCTATGAAAATTAATTTATTTTCACTAAATATATTTACAAGTAGTTCTTCAATTTTTTCCAAGAAAATACTTATGTCCCCAGAATATGGTCTGTAAACAGATATAATAATCATTTGTACCTTGTTCAAGCTGCATTCCACTGCTGCCCATTCAAATTCTCCGATAACTGAGAGTTTATTCAAATTCGGTCGTGATTTACACTTAACTTGCTTTTTAACTAACACTGCCGAACCACCATGTTTTCCTTCTTCCCTGCAAAACATTGACATCCATTTAAAATTTGGTATAGCGAAATTTTTCAGCTGTTTTTCAGATTTCCAATGTTCGGTGACACATAAAATTTCACATTCTGCATTATTGTTTAACATATTACTGATCCTGTTAATAGCATTTCCTATAGACTGCACATTTTGATGTATAATGCTCTTACTCTCTTTTACAGTCATATTGTGATTCTTTTTTTTTATGTTTTCACTAAAAAAGATGAGGAATAGTTAATATAGCTTTGGTGTTGCTTTAGTCTCCTTTGGTATACTGGACATTGTATATCTCGTGCACTATGTTTGTTAAGTAGTGGATCATATTTCATCTTCGTGCAATTTGGGCATATTATTATATCAGCTTCGCAATCCTTACCAAAATGTTCTCCGCCACATTTATGGCAGCATTTTTCTTCTTTGCAGTACTTAGCTATATGCCCAAAACCGGAGCATCTGAAACATATGGCCAGATTAAACTGTTCTTTAACGTACACTTTGACAAGATCAAAGTTAACTTTCTCTTTTTTAAGAAACCATTTTGATATTTCTGGTGGGGCTTGAAGAATCCAATTTTCTTTATATTGATTTCTGCATTGTTTTTTGGCAATTACTTTTATTTTATCTGCCACACTGTATCCCAGCTCATCTTCGATTTCGCTGTTTAATCGAACTAGTTCTTGTAAAAAGTCTTCATATGTCAGTCCATGTTCAATTCCTGTTATCATAAACATTGGGTCCGTGCTTTGAGTTTCCTTAAATTTTATATTCATCTTGTTATTTAGTGCTAATTTGAGTTTTTCTTGTTGTTCCTTGTTGTGGCTTTCAAGGACAATAGCTCCACTTTTCAAGTGCCTAATACTTTTGAAACCACCATCTGTCAAACAGGGATCTACTTCTTTCCTAAGTTTTATACTTGCTTCTTTAGAATTAGTAACGTTTTCGACGGTAATCACTGTTTCAAGTTTTGGTGCTACTTTTGGGCTGACCCACGATTCTGCAGCATCATCCGCAGATTTCTTTCGTTGATTTCTTTGTGCAGGTGTTAGGGTGGTTACGTTTGCATAGGTCTTTGGTACTGCCGTTTCTACTGGTTTCATTTTCTGATTTTCCTTTGCCATATTCATGTTTTTCAAGACATTTTCTTTTTCTAAAATTCCACTTTAAATACTAATGAAGTTAAACACTTGTGAATTGTATTAGTTGCATTTCTGAGACATTCTTGATCTTCTTTCATGAAGCTGTGTCCAATTTGAAGATTTGCTGTTTTTTGTATTTCATCTATTGCTGCGAAAACATTAAGTATTATCCTTTCTGTTGCCAGAGTTTCATGATTCTCTTGTGCCCTTTCTGTTTCTAGATGGTTCTCTAAGTTACAAACAGTATCCGCGTAAATATTTGTCTGTATTTCAATTCTGTCGCATTGTTTCTTTTTTACCTTTTCTGACTCTGGCGTGTCATTTCCGGATCTACTTCTTTTATTTCCTGCATCCGTTTGATTGATTTCTTTTTTTTTTGTTCTAATGGAGGAGTACGGAGAAATGTAATTTTTGGTTTAAAAGGGTTTTCCATTTCAGTCAATTCCTTATTGACCGCTCCTCGTATTTCATTTTTACTGTTATCATAATTCACACATATAGGTTTGTTTACATCCTTTTTATCAGCTAAACAGGTTTGATTTTGAATCGATACCGGTAATTTGTCTATAGAAATGAGGGAAAAACTTCTTGTTTTAACACTTTTCACATTGGCTTTTAATTTGCTTTTCTTTTTATCATCTTCCTTACCATCACTATTTTCTTCCATGATAGGTATATTATTCTTTTATTCACGATATAAATTAAACGTAGCAAACAACTTTATTTGCAGAGCGATAAAGAACACGTCTTTAACACTAGCAAATACTCAGAAGCCATCATTTTTGAAATTAAAAGCATATTTTCTAGTCAGGGAATTCCTGACATAGTGGTATCAGATAATGGACGACAATATAATTCTGCTATTTTTGATACTTTTGCTAAGGACTGGGAATGTAATCACATTACTTCTAGCCCAAAATATCCAAAATCCAATGGGTTTGTAGAAAGAACCATACAAACCGTAAAAAATATTTTTAAAAAGTCGCTATTTTCTAAAACTGATCCATTCCTTGCACTTCTAGAGTTGCGGAATACACCGTTATATAATAATGTATATTCTCCTTCACAATTATTATATCAAAGACAATTGAAAAGCATTTTGCCTGTTACAAATGAACATTTAAAACCCATAAAGGTTAAACAAAATAAATTTAAATCATTTCTTAAGAGCAGGCAAAATTCTCAAAAACTTTACTATGACAAACATTCTAAAATTTTGCCAGAATTAAACAAAAATCAAAAAATCAAAAAACAAAAACATTCCTGGCAGAATTTTAAACAAAAATGTAAGACCAAGATCCTTTAATATTGAACTTGAAAGTGGCTCAAAAATTGTAAGAAATAGGGAAGCTATAATTTGTAGAAATTACAATAAGTATGTTAAAGGTAAAACAACGGTAACCCCACTATATGAGGATGACGTCACAAATAATAGCTCACCTGAAGTAGCCCTACCCACACCCTGCACCTCTAGTGAAGGGTATAATAGCTCACCTGAAGTAGCCCTACCCACACCCTGCACCTCTAGTGAATGATATACCACTCGGTATACCACTAGATATGGTAGAACGATTAATCAGCCTAAAAGATTAATAACAGAAATATAGAACTTAGTTTATAAGGAAAAATAAGATTAATTTTTGTAAAGAAAGGGGGATAGTGATGGGATAGGGATGATAGTGTGGTCGACTATTACAGTCGACCACACTATCATTCACATGTGCATCCTGACTATAATCAGAATGTGTGACATCGACAACAGCGCCCTCCTTCGAGATTCAGTTTTGTATAGATTAATAAATAAATTTCAGTTTTCTAACGACACGTGTTTGAATCTAGACCTAACCCTTTACAACAGGCTCCACAAAAATTGAATGTGTGGGCTGGGGTTTTTGGAAATAATATTGTTGGTCCGTTTTTCCTACCTCACAACTTGACGGGTGAATCTTATCTTAATTTGCTCGAAGACCTCATCTACCCTCAAATTGTGGAGATAATGGAAAACGATGATCAGATCCCAGAAAATGAATTTTTTTTTCAACAGGATGGCGCTCCACCACACTATGCAGCTCCTGTACGTGACTTTTTAGATCAACATTTTCCCGCACATTGGATTGGTAGAAGAACCTCTTCTACCTCTTCTACATTGAATGGCCCCCAAGATCGCCTGATCTATCACCGTTGGACTTTTTCTTATGGGGTTATTTAAAAAGTGTTGTTTACAAAACGCAACCGAACTCTTTAGAAGATCATCTCCACCGGATAACTGTGGCATGTGGTGAAATAACTCCTGTTATGCTACAAAATGTTCGGAACAGTGTTGAACAGAGGTTGTATTACTGTTTGGAAGTAAACGGATCACAATTTGAATACTTACTTTGATTAAAACTTTTCTGAAAACTTTTTTTTTATTTCTTTCACTCTTCCTGCTGGTTTTTGTCATTAATTTCAACACCTAACACAAAAATGTTAGCATGTCTTTAAAGAGAATCGAAATACCTTCCAAATTATGTGTCACTAGACCCCCCATGCCATTAAAGATTCTAGAAGGGGTAGTCACCCCTTTTAGGGGGATGAGCGTACAACCATAAGTTAACTATCAAAAGCTGTCCCCCTCGAAAACAAAATCGACGTGTCTCGGGGTTTGCCGCAAAAACTCCCCCGCCAACAATATTTGAGGTGGACTGTTTCTAATGCGCCACCCTGTATACACGAAACTATTGATATCCGGAAGTTTATAAAAAAGAAGTACAAAGTCAAATAGATACTCTGTTGAAAAATGGTATAATACGCGAATCAAATTCACCTTTATGGATAATAGAAAAACGTCTAGAAGCAAGTAAAAAGAAAAAATACAGAATTGTCTTTGATTACCGTAAATTAAATGAAAAAACCATAGATGATAAATTTTCATTACCCTTGATAGATCAAATTTTAGATAGTTTAGGGAGAGCGTGCTATTTTACTACTTTAGTTCTAGCAAATAGATACCACCAAATAGAAATGGATCCACTAGATGTACCTAAAACAGGATTCTCAACGGAAATGGGACATTCTGAGTATGAGTTTTGGATTAAAAAATGCACCGGCAACTTTTTAAAGAATAATGAATAATGTTTTACGCGGCTTTCAAAATGAAATTTGCTATGTATATCTTGACGATATAATTGTTTTTTCGACCTCGCTACAGGAACATATCGAAAGACTTAGGAAAATATTTGAACGATTACGCCAATCTAATTTAAAAATACAACTTGATAAGTCAGAATTTTTACATACTGAAGTAGCTTACTTAGGCCACGTTAAAACTAAAGACGGAGTTTTGCCAAATCCAGACAAAATTAAAGCAGTAAAGAATTTTCCTTTACCTATAAATCAAAAACAAATAAAATCATTCCTTGGCTTAGCAGGATACTATAGACGATTTATTAACAATTTCGCCAAAATTGCGAAACCTCTAACTAGCTGTTTGAAAAAAAATTCAAAAGTTATTCATTCACTAGAATTTTCAAAATCATTCAATCATCTCAAAGAATTATTAATTAACGCCCCGATTTTAAAATACCCAGATTTTTCTAAACCTTTTTTATTAACCACAGATGCATCAAATGTAGCTCTAGGTGCACTTCTCTCCCAAGGTACACCTCCTAATGACCACCCTGTAGCTTATGCATCCCAGTCACTAAATGAAACGGAACAAAAATATTCCACCATTGAAAAAGAATTACTAGCAATCGTCTGGGCATGTAAAATATATAGACCTTATCTTTATGGACGTAAATTCGAAATTCAAACAAACCATAGACCCCTTGTTTGGTTATTTAATTTAAAAGAACCTAATTCAAAATTATTAAGATGGCGATTAAAATTGGAAGAATTTGACTATACAATAAGTTATAAACAAGGAAAAACTAATATTGCAGACCCCCTTAGCCGAATTATTATTAATGCTTTTGACACAGAATCCAATATAAATAACCCCGGTGACATAGATTTCGACATTGATCAATTTTTAGCAGAATTATCAGAGTCTCATGATTTACAAAATACCGGTCAAGCAAATGAAAACAATAATGAGTATAATGAACCTCAAACAAGTGGAACATCAAATACCGCGAGTCCAAATCCGGAGAATGATAATAATTCCGAAACTGATACGGCTCATAGTGCAGAATCATCACCAGAACAAAATTTTGCATTGCTAGATGAAATTATAAACAATAAAGCCTATCAAGTCATAGTAAAAAAAGCACCTTATAAATCTTATCTTAAACGCGACTTAGAAGTCTTTGATGGTAACGCAATAATAAAAGCTATTATTCCAGATGATAAAACCGCCATAATACAATTTTTAAAAGAAAACGCTGGTAAAAACACTTTATATATTTATTTCTTATCACCCGAACTAAGAAAAACGTTTCAAGAAGTATGGAGTAAACATTTCCCGAGATTAAAATTAGTAGAGTGTACTAAATTAGTTAACAATGTGTTGCCAGACGAACGCGAACAATTAATTGAATACAAGCATGAAGGAAAAACGAGTCATAGAGGCATTGACGGAACATCAAGAACATTAAAATTAAATTACTATTGGAAATCAATGAAAAAAGATGTAGTAGAGTAACTACACCAATACTGTGACACAAACCGGTTTTCAGAACCTGTTTAGCCGGTTTTGAGAACCTGTTTAGCCGGTTTTGAGAACCTGTTTGTAGAGCCGCTTTTTTAGTAGTTAACCTTCAGTTTATTTATATACGTCAAATGAACGGATTGACCTCTAGACACCACTGGATACCAAATACGTAAGTTAACCTCCAATTGATGTATGTAGAGCGTTATTAAACTTTGTCGCTACCTATTACATAACTGGTAACCAGATACAAATTAGTTGAACCTCTAGTTTGTATACACTACTGGATACCAAGTACGTAAGTTAACCTCCAATTGATGTATGTCTAGCGTTATTAAACTTTTTCTATAACATAACCGGTAACCAGATACAAATTAGTTGAACCTCTAGTTTGAATACACTACCACTGGATACCAAATACGTAAGTTAACCTCCAATTGATGTATGTAGAGCGTTATTAAACTTTGTCGCTACCTATTACATAACTGGTAACCAGATACAAATTAGTTGAACCTCTAGTTTGCATATACACTACTGGATACCAAGTACGTAAGTTAACCTCCAATTGATGTATGTATAGCGTTATTAAACTTTGTCGCTACCTATTACATAACTGGTAACCAGATACAAATTAGTTGAACCTCTAGTTTGAATACACTACTGGATACCAAGTACGTAAGTTAACCTCCAATTGATGTATGTCTAGCGTTATTAAACTTTGTCGCTACCTATTACATAACTGGTAACCAGATACAAATTAGTTGAACCTCTAGTTTGAATACACGACTACTGGATACCAAGTACGTAAGTTAACCTCCAATTGATGTATGTCTAGCGTTATTAAACTTCGTCGCTACCTATTACATAACTGGTAACCAGATACAAATTAGTTGAACCTCTAATTTGTATACACTACTGGATACCAAGTACGTAAGTTAACCTCCAATTGATGTATGTCTACCGTTATTAAACTTTTTCTATAACATAACCGGTAACCAGATACAAATTAGTTGAACCTCTAGTTTGAATACACTACCACTGGATACCAAATACGTAAGTTAACCTCCAATTGATGTATGTAGAGCGTTATTAAACTTTGTCGCTACCTATTACATAACTGGTATCCAGATACAAATTAGTTGAACCTCTAATTTGTATACACTACTGGATACCAAGTACGTAAGTTAACCTTCAATTGATGTATGTCTAGCGTTATTAAACTTTTTCTATAACATAACCGGTAACCAGATACAAATTAGTTGAACCTCTAGTTTGAATACACTACTACTGGATACCAAGTACGTAAGTTAACCTTCAATTGATGTATGTATAGCGTTATTAAACTTTGTCGCTACCTATTACATAACTGGTAACCAGATACAAATTAGTTGAACCTCTAGTTTGAATACACTACCACTGGATACCAAATACGTAAGTTAACCTCCAATTCATGTATGTAGAGCGTTATTGAACTTTGTCGCTACCTATTACATAACTGGTAACCAGATACAAATTAGTTGAACCTCTAGTTTGCATGTACACTACTACTGGATACCAAGTACGTAAGTTAACCTCCAATTGATGTATGTATAGCGTTATTAAACTTTGTCGCTACCTATTACATAACTGGTAACCAGATACAAATTAGTTGAACCTCTAGTTTGTATGTACACTACTGGAGACCAAGTACGTAAGTTAACCTTCAATTGATGTATGTCTAGCGTTATTAAACTTTGTCGCTACCTATTATATAACTGGTAACCAGATACAAATTAGTTGAACCTCTAGTTTGAATACACTACTACTGGATACCAAGTACGTAAGTTAACCTTCAATTGATGTATGTATAGCGTTATTAAACTTTGTCGCTACCTATTACATAACTGGTAACCAGATACAAATTAGTTGAACCTCTAGTTTGCATGTACACTACTACTGGATACCAAGTACGTAAGTTAACCTCCAATTGATGTATGTCTAGCGTTATTAAACTTCGTCGCTACCTATTACATAACTGGTAACTAGATACAAATTAGTTGAACCTCTAGTTTGTATACACTACTGGATACCAAGTACGTAAGTTAACCTCCAATTGATGTATGTCTAGAAATAACCGGTAACCAGATACAAATTAGTTGAACCTCTAGTTTGAATACACTACCACTGGATACCAAATACGTAAGTTAACCTCCAATTGATGTATGTAGAGCGTTATTAAACTTTGTCGCTACCTATTACATAACTGGTAACCAGATACAAATTAAATTTACTGTTTGGACCCTTACTTTGTGGAATCTACTCATATTAATGTTATAAATGAAACTAACTGTTTCTAATTAATTCCACTATTCAATTGAAAGATTTATGAAAGTTATTAAAGGATATTGATAATTATTTCGATATTGACATATCATCGTCAGAATGACAGAAGTTACATTTTATGTGATACCTACTTGATGTTTAATATTTTCTTCTTTTTTCTATCCATATATATTAAGTCAATCACAAGATAGGTCACTTACTATTTGGTCTAGCCAAAATATTAAACATCAAGTAGGTATCACATAAAATGTAACTTCTGTCATTCTGACGATGATATGTCAATATCGAAATAATTATCAATATCCTTTAATAATTTTCATAAATCTTTCAATTAAATAGTGGAATTAATTAGAAACAGTTAGTTTCATTTATAACATTAATATTTAGATACAAATTATTTGAACCTCTAATTTGTATACACTACTGGATACCAAGTACGTAAGTTAACCTCCAATTGATGTATGTCTAGCGTTATTAAACTTTTTCTATAACATAACCGGTAACCAGATACAAATTAGTTGAACTTCTAGTTTGAATACACTACCACTGGATACCAAATACGTAAGTTAACCTCCAATTGATGTATGTAGAGCGTTATTAAACTTTGTCGCTACCTATTACATAACTGGTAACCAGATACAAATTAGTTGAACCTCTAGTTTGTATACACTACTGGATACCAAGTACGTAAGTTAACCTCCAATTGATGTATGTCTAGCGTTATTAAACTTTTTCTATAACATAACCGGTAACCAGATACAAATTAGTTGAACCTCTAGTTTGAATACACTACTACTGGATACCAAGTACGTAAGTTAACCTTCAATTGATGTATGTATAGCGTTATTAAACTTTGTCGCTACCTATTACATAACTGGTAACCAGATACAAATTAGTTGAACCTCTAGTTTGTATGCACACTACTGGATACCAAGTACGTAAGTTAACCTTCAATTGATGTATGTCTAGCGTTATTAAACTTTGTCGCTACCTATTACATAACTGGTAACCAGATACAAATTAGTTGAACCTCTAGTTTGAATACACTACTACTGGATACCAAGTTCGTAAGTTAACCTTCAATTGATGTATGTATAGCGTTATTAAACTTTGTCGCTACCTATTACATAACTGGTAACCAGATACAAATTAGTTGAACCTCTAGTTTGAATACACTACCACTGGATACCAAATACGTAAGTTAACCTCCAATTCATGTATGTAGAGCGTTATTAAACTTTGTCGCTACCTATTACATAACTGGTAACCAGATACAAATTAGTTGAACCTCTAGTTTGCATGTACACTACTACTGGATACCAAGTACGTAAGTTAACCTCCAATTGATGTATGTATAGCGTTATTAAACTTTGTCGCTACCTATTACATAACTGGTAACCAGATACAAATTAGTTGAACCTCTAGTTTGCATGTACACTACTACTGGATACCAAGTACGTAAGTTAACCTCCAATTGATGTATGTCTAGCGTTATTAAACTTTTTCTATAACATAACCGGTAACCAGATACAAATTAGTTGAACCTCTAGTTTGAATACACCTCCGAATGTCAAGTACGTAAGTTAACCTTCAATTGATGTATGTCTAACGTTACTAAACTTTGTCGCTACCTATTACATAATCGGCAACGAGAAACAAATTAACCTCAAAATAGGGGTACCCCTATATTTTTGGATACCTTGTATATTTGTATACCTTTTTACCTAAGAACAATCATAATATTTTATTAGATATTTATAACAAAGATGCAAGGGTAGCCTGTTACATAAAAACAGAATTTCCGATACACATTATAACAGAAAAGGCCGTTACTACCAACACAATATTTATATCAAAGATGCAAGGTAAAAAATGGTTATTATTAAAAAAATTACATGAAAATAGTTATACCCCAGTATTTGTAGATACCTTTTTACATGAGGGCAGACCTATTACCTACTGTACATTTATTAAATATTTATAACGAAAAACTATTTTGCATAAACATATAGATTGTCTAGAAAACAATTAAATGTTATCGCCAAGAATTTATAACACTATCCATACGAGAGAAAGATAAATAGTTTATCATAACTTAGAAGTATTTTCAATAACCACTCTGTAATTTTAAAAATATATTCAGACAGTAAAAAAAAATCCGAGGTTATACTTTTATGAGGATTAAAATTTTGCATATAAAACACATACTTACTGGAGTTTCATTCAACATTTTTACATAGGAAAGCTTGGTTAACACTTTAGAAAACTCAAAAACATTAACAGTCAGATTTAAAAAATAAACTGGAAAGTGGAAGAAATGATTTAAATACAAAATATTTAGTCATTTAGTCAGTCATATTTAAAAAATAAACTGAAGATTGGAAGAAATTGCGTTGGTTTAAATACAAAATATTTTGATACAAAACCTCCTTCAATAAGGTCAGACATAAAATTCCCAGACTGATTAAGTGCATAAACGTTTTCAATGCCAGGGTGATGTAGCTTCCAGTTTTTGTTGGTGAAGGTAAGTCCCTTTTAAGAGAAAGTTGTTGAAAATTCTGTATATATATAGACACAGAAAATCTTTTCAGTGTAGTTCCAGTTTTAGTAAAAATTTAAAAATGAATTGTGAAGGGAAGATAGAAGAAATAAAAGAACAGGAAAATTGGGATGACGAACCTGATTCTCCGACGTACATTCCAAATGTTGAAGCAAGGAATGTGATAAGACAGGTTCCGCCAAAGCTATCAAAATCTGCGAAGAAAAAATGGAGGTTGTCTGAACGAAAACGGCTGAATGAAATAGCCAGCCAGCCAGCCAGAGAAGGGAAAAATTAGGTAAATATAATAGTATAGTTGAGGAGATTTACCGTGGCAAGGTAGTCAATGATACATTTATGATGACTAACGCCACCTTACATCTCCTCAACTATATATTGATTTAATATTTTACGTCAAGTTTAAAAAATTGCATGTTGCATTAGAATTATTTCTGTAATGCATCAAATTCATCCTAGAGTCGTAAATATTAACAAAATTCTAAGAATATATCTGTTTTTTTAATTCTAAACCCTTCGAAAGTTAGTTTAAAAATAAATTGGAATTTTACAACAGTAGTAGAATAGCGAGTCTTTAGATAAATTACAGTTCATGCATAGTACCGGAATAATTATTGTTGAGAGAGAAATAGAAATATTATGTTTTATGTGGTGAATTTTTACATCAAACTCAGACTAGAGTTAGAAATATTATCAAAATTCTGGAAATATATCTGTTAAAATTGTATTATATTATATTTCCATACCTCATACTTTAGCAAAAATATCAGTAATATCGTTAATAGAATGATTTTTTCCATATTCTTTAGTATTGAAGATTGTATATCTAAAATGTTCATAAGATCTTATTATCTCGAAACCGACATTCCGGCCGGAGGCGCTAATGTCTTGAATCAATTTAAAATATTTTCATAGGCCAGGTAAACATGAGCATTTTTAAACACTAAAATGTTGTCACGACTTTGTTAAATGAATATTTTTACAGAATTTTCTTGGCGTGAACGTGTACTATTTCACTTCCTTTTCCCGTTTTCTTGAATATTTGGAATAAATTGATAAGAACGGAATGAAAAAAACAAAAAATTAGCATGATGTTTTATGATTGTTTATTGAATTTTGTATTTGGTTGCCAGTTTCAAAAATATGCAATTGTTGCTCCAAAGCTAAGCGATTTAACACCTCTAATTTATTCTTCTCTTTTCTCATATTTGCTAGCTGTTTTTGCATATTTGCAACCTGTTCATCAATCGATGAGTTGTTCCCGATTACTGCACTCATTAACGATTAAAGTTAATTGATCGTCAAGTACAGTTAACTCCACATCATTCTTAGTAAAAAATTCGAGACTCCTATAATTTTTTTCCTTTATATCTTTTAGATGTGGAGGAATCTGCTTCAATGAGGAGGGGGAGGTGGAGGAGGGGGAGAAGGAGGACGAGGACGAGGAGGACGGACCAACAGGATCAGACGAAAAAAAAGCTTCGATGTCTGAAGAACTCAAATCGATGATAGGCTATAAAAAAAATACATATGTAAATAAAAAAATGATTATAGTTGGAAATACTTACTTGATTTTCTTTCGACATTTGCTCCAACGGCTGCAAATTCGGCAAAACTTTTTGCTTCTTAGGTGTAACTAACACGTTAGAATGTACGTTGACGCGTTTTGAAACCATGTTAAAAATATTATCTTGTTTCGAAGAACACTGTGTTTGAGAATGTGTTGAAAATTGAAGTGCGTCGGCTTAAATACAATCTCTGTAGACATAAAAAAACAAGTATATACTTTCAAAGGTTACTCGGGGAAAAATATGAGGTGAAACAAGTTTTTTGTTGTTATTTATTATACAATTGGTAACAAGACAAAAATTGACTGACCTTTAGTCATTGGTACTTTTTCGCTACCAATTAAATAAGTGGTAACGATTTAATCTGTAACTCTGAATAATAAGTAATCAAGTTAAAGTGTGGGGCAACAATCTCTGTAGACATAAAAAAACAAGTATATACTTTCAAAAGATACTCAGGAAAAAACATGAGGTGAAACAAGTTTTTTGTTGTTACTAATTGCACGGTAACGAGACAAAAGTTAACTGACCTTTATGGTCATTGGTGCTTTTCGCTGCCACATAAGTGGTAGCAATGTTTAAGTCTGTTAATATTGAAAACAAGTAATCAAGTGAAGGTTAAGGATAATAAGTTGAAACTGCAGTTTTTAAGATCACGTGATCATATTGGAGTTATATAAAAACCCGGTTGAAATAACAGAAGGTATCAGTAGTATTCGCAGTGCTTACAAGTAGTATCAAAGTGAGAAAGTGACAACAAATCAAAAGGTAAATATACTGTTATTTCAATGATATCAATTCCGTAAACAATATGTATTTCCAGTGAAAAATGGATATGCAAGCTATAAATAAACATCTTCTTTTAGAAGTAGAAGATAAATCGATTGAGAAACTGAATACATTAGCTAAGGATACTCCTTATAAAATTACCACCGCTAGAATAGTGAACTCAAAATATGGAGAAGTAGTTTTAGTAGCGAGTTGAATGACAACGCAGTTTTTTTACCGGCACGATCAACGAAATTTTTGAAAGATTTTTTGGTAGAGTTGGGAAACGGGAAATATTCCCTAGTGTACATTGGACAAAAGGATACCGGTGAAGGAAATCCAGCGGAATTGTTTAAATTTGTAAATAGTAACCTATAATTATGTCAGATAAAATATTTAGTGATGTAAGTAAATTAATTGAAAAATTTTCTGAAAAATATCCTGATTTTACAGTACAGGAAAGTAAAGTATGGTTGCATCATGTAAAGATTGCTATTGACTTATGCTCTGAAAAAATCCGTTCTAGTATATCTATTGGTAAAAAAAAGAAATGGTTAACCAAATTAGGTCATTTGAAATCTATATATATATAAAATTAGAGATAATAGGTAAGGAAAGCACAGATACAGTCAAGTGGGAAGATTTAATTTCAATATATAATAATAGAGTAACAACTGGAGTAATAATAAACCTAAAACATTTAGATGCGGACGAATTTTTGATAGATTCTTTTAAAATATTTTATAGAAAAATACTTGATGCTTTACAAAACTATAACTTAATTAAAGTAAATTCAACATTCTGTGCAGAGTTTATGAAGCAAAATTTGAATAAAAACATAACAGATATAAAATACTTCCATACTGAGAATAGTGTGATAGATAATTCAACTAATATATATGAATGGTTCATGGATCGTGTAGTAGTCTTTATCGGAATTAAATTGTCAGAATTTCAAGAAAAAGATTCAGCATGGGCTTTAAAAAGAGTTGTATCACTATCAGTCAATATTAATAAATTAGAAATAGGAAACAGTTCATCTTTCATTTCATTACCGCATTTTATAGCAAATAAAAAGGCTTGTATAAACGTACATAATTATAATGACGAAGCTTGTTTTTATTGGAGTATTGTAAGTGCTCATATCCGCATTATAGTCAAGTATTGAAATTAGAAGGACTTGAAATTCCAATGCAATTTAATAAAATTCATCTTTTTGAAAAGATTAATAAACTATCTGTTAATGTTTACGGTTTGGAATTGATCGGGAAAAAGTATAACGTAGTTCCATGACGTTTAACAAAAGACAAAAAAACAAATCATATTAATTTATTATTAATTCAAAATATATACTTTCCTAAACTAAACGATTATGATGCTCCTGATCCATTAGACGATGAACGTATTGAAATAAAATACCATTATTGCTGGATTAAAAACTTTTCTAGGTTATTAAATGTACAATTAAATAAAGATGGTTGTTCGATTTTTGGCTGTTAAAAAACTCAATACCGAAAACTATAAAGTGGACTGTAATAGGTTCTGGTTCAGTTTGAATTATTTCTTTTGGTAATTAGCATTGGAGTGGGATTCCTTGATTAAAATTCAACCATTAATTAAATACATTTAATGGAACTTTTCTTCGGCACATAAATATCAGTAAACTACATAAATCTTCCTATACCTAAGTTACATCTCTTGACGTAGCACTTTGCCGTGTTTAAGAGCTTAATTTGTTGCACAGAAACCACTTTTACATGAGAGCTTTAAATAGCGACTTGAAGTATTCACCTTTTACTATCTTTAACAATTAAGCGACCCTGTGTGGGTGAGATTCTGTTTCCTGTTTTGAAAACACGATATTAACTATAAATGCGACCCGACGAATGGGTGAGATAATTAGTGATCATAAAATACTGGTTTACTATGCGACTCATTAAATACATAGCTAGCGAAGGTGTGTATTGAACAACGATTTGTAGGCTACTGCTAAGGGCGAAAGATCGTTTCTTTCGATTTGCGATCTTCCAACGGAGGTGGGGGATTGGCGCTGGATTTTGGGGAGAGAGAAGGAACGAGACGTTTCAGTGCATGTAAGAAGAGATAGCTGCGTTAAATAAATGCATATTTGGGTTAATCCACTATCTTTAGGGTAAAGACGGTGGAAATTCGTTACAACTGGACAAGTCGAAGTTACAATTTGTTGTATGTTTTTAGGTAGGTACGCTAAATTGAAGTGAGATGAGATATTGTTTTGTCTTCAGTGGAAAGTTTTTATAGGCAATAAGTAAATGAAGGCTGTGTTTTTTATGAGTCTGCTAATGGGCTGGGAGAACTTTGAATATTAAGTAGACAGAGTCGGTTTAAAGAACTGAAAGGACATGTTTGATTTAATTCGAGTGTGGCTTGAACACTTCAGTTAAAAAGGCAGTTTATGATTTTTAAACATACTGGCCCGCGCGACGGAGTGACCGTACGTGAGATAGAATCGTTAAGTGTAAAGAGATACTAGAATTTATAAGGCAATCATATACAATACATTAAAGTACAAATGTGGGACATAAACAATACTCAACCATTCATATTCAATGATTATGGTAACAAATGTTAGGATATGCCAGGTCAACTCGCGGACACATCCCAGATCAGTGTCCTAGCGTTTCCTCTTCAGCATCAAAATACAATATATAATAAAAAAATAATCAAGACAATTGATGAGCAAGGTTGATGGAGCATGTCCATTTGGGTGTTCTAGAAACATACTGAGCACCAGAGGGCCAAGCGTCTCTAGCTTACTTGGTCTCCTGACACGGGAAAAATTGGGGCGTTTGTAAATAAGCAACAAATTCAAACTTTTACATATATTAACGAATCAAGGTAAGGATTTTTAGTATATTAAGTGCAACTAGGTGATATCTGAGTAAATGTGTCAACTGCTACTGAACTAAGGATTCGTTAGGGTGAGGTGTGAGAGGAGGAGTGTTTTCATTTTTAGTTACAGGGATGCGAGACAACTTAGTAATATTTAAAGATGCGTCCGAGAAATCTTTTTCAGGGAGGGAAGTGAGTGGGGCACCTATAAGAAAATGTCCTGGGGTTAAGGGGTTGAGATCTGAGGGGTCGTTTAACAAGGGATGAAGAGGTCGAGAGTTCATTATCGCTTCTATCTGAGTAAGTACAGTTGTCATCTGTTCAAAGGTTAGGACTAGGTTTCCAACTATGCGGACCAAGTGATACTTGCAAAGCCGAATGCTTGATTCCCAAATTCTTCCCCAGTGCGGGGAATTTGGAGGAATGAAGGTCCAAGTTGTTGCAGTTCGGGAGAGAGAGTTTTGTATTTGATCTAAATTTGATTTGTTTTTAAAGAATTTATACAAGTCATAAAGGGAGTTTTTTGCGCCTTGAAAATTGGTTGCATTGTCACTGTACATAGTGGCTGGGCAACCGCGTCGGGCAATGAACCTTTTCAAAGCTGCTAGAAAAGCTTCAGACACTAGTTCTATGTGCACTGCTTTTGTTGACATGCAAACGAAAATTGAGATATAACTTTTAATAACTGGAGCTTTCCTCAGGGTTGAGGACTTCAGAGAAATGGGGCCACCGAAATCTACACCGGTATGGAGAAGAGGGCGTGATGCGGAAACTCTATAAGCAGGGAGATCAGACATAATTTGAATAATGAGCTGAGACTTGAATTTGTGACAAATTGTACATTTTGAGATTATCTGCTTAATTTCTCTAAGGCCATCTAACGGCCAGTATGTCAAACGCGTGTTTGACAAAACGTTTTGAGGACCACTGTGTCCCAGACGGATATGTTCATGACGTAGGATGAGTGAGGTTACTTTTCATTTACTAGGCATGAGAATAGGGTGCTTTTGATTATATGGCAAAGACGAGTAAGAGAGTCTTCCTCCGACTCTTATTAATTTGTTAGAGTCCAGGAAGGGGTTGAGAGATAAAATTTGTTTGTTGGGTATTAACTGATTAGATGACAGCAAGGAGCGTTCTTTGGGAAAGTAAGATAACTGTGTTCTGAGCAAGATAAATGTTCTAGACTTTTCTAATTCTGCAGTAGTGAGAGGTCCTGTAACCTTTGTTTGAGTTGACTTGACGTTATTTGTGAATCTAAACATGAAGGCGAGAGAACGTACTAATTTAGAGAAGGAATTAAAAGAATTGAACAATGATATCCAAAAGTCAGGGATATTTGTAGTTACAGTCAGTGTAGTCTTTTTAGTTTCTGGAGGTGAGGGTACTAAAGTGAATGAGTCAAGGGAGTTAAAATCAGTGTCAGGGTTGTGCAAAAATGATGGGCCATGAAACCAAAAGTCATGTTGGTTTTGAGGGAGAAGTCCTCGAGATAAAAGATCAGCTGGGTTAAGAGAAGATTTAATGTGACGCCACTGGAAATTTTTAGAATTACCTTGAATTTGAGATACTCTGTTACTTACATAAACTGACCAACGGGAGGGGTGTCCTTTTATCCAAGACAGGGCAATTTGAGAATCAGACCATAGGTTTATAGATTTAAACGTAAATTGATTGTTGAAAATGTTTAAGATACGGTTAACAAGGGTAGTGAGTAAAGTCATTGCGGTGAGTTCTAACTTGGGAATAGTTGCAATTGTTTTGAGAGGTGCTACACGAGATTTAGAGGCTATTAGAATGCATTGCACAGTAGTGTCAGTGTACACAGAGCGAAGG
Source organism: Lochmaea crataegi (assembly GCA_947563755.1). Taxonomy (NCBI): domain Eukaryota; kingdom Metazoa; phylum Arthropoda; class Insecta; order Coleoptera; family Chrysomelidae; genus Lochmaea; species Lochmaea crataegi. The sequence goes on along the minus strand of OX387434.1, from coordinate 31,660,145 downwards.
TAAACATTTCCACCATAAGCGACCGAGCTTGCATCGCAAAAGGCATGAATCTCTAAATAAGCTGTCGTTTTTGGTAACAACACATGACGGGGAACTTCTAAGTCTTTTAGAAGTGTAAGGGTTTGACAAAATTTTGTCCAGTCTGACAAAATGTTAGCGTCTGTTATGGGTTCATCCCAATCAATCTTGTGCAACCATAACTTTTGCATTATAAGTTTACCTCTAGCAATTAGGGGGTTTACTGAACCGAGGGGGTCAAAACAACTAGAAATTACTGACAAAACAATTCGTTTAGTTATATTATTTACAGGGACTTGCGAAGGGACAGTTATGCGAAAATTGTCACTCGAAGGTGTCCAATTGAGACCTAAAATTTTACAAGATGAGTTTTCGAGATTCAGATCTTTTGATTCCACGTTTACATGAGATTTATTTATTCCCAAATTTGAGCAAAACTTGTGCAGTGCAAAACCGTACGGGTTTAGACACTCTTGTAGTTCATTTTTTAAATGATTTAATTCTTGTACTGAATTTGCTCCAGCGAGAATGTCATCGACATAAGTTTGAGTTAAAATTGCGTTACTAGCTAACGATAATTCAGGGTTGCGATAAGCTATTTCGTTTAAAGTTCTAACAGCGACATAGGGGGCACTTCTTTGGCCGAAACTAACACAGGTTAGTTCAATACAGGTCAAGGGATCATTTGGGGAGTTTCGCCAAAGGATATTTTGGAGAAAATTGTGTTCAGGGTTCATTACTACTTGTCTATACATTTTTTGTATGTCTGCGGTGAGTACATAAGAAAATGAGCGAAAACGACACAGAATATCGAATAGTTCCGGTTGCACTCTAGGGCCTGTTAAAAGAATGTCATTCAAGGATTTTTTTGAAGTGGTAGGACAAGAGAAATCAAATACAATTCTAAGTTTAGTTGAGAAACACTTTGATCTCTACTAACAACTAAGTGAGGGACGAAATATTTATTTTCTTGTTTTTCATTAACAAGAGATAGTGGGATTATACGTGCATGACCTAGCAGTAAATATTCGTCTAAAATTTTGTTGTATTCTGTAAAGAGGGTAGGATCTTTGTGTAACTTTCTTTCTAGGGAGAGAAATCTGTTTCTTGCAATTTGAAATGAGTCTCCAAGAGAGGTGTGACTGTCCTTGGATATGAAGGGTAAATCAACTTGAAATTTTCCATTACACAGTCGTTTTGTTGTGCTTTTGTAAATTTCTTCTGCTAGTTCGTCTTCTAGAGACACGATGGGGGAAAGTAATACTTCTTCTTGTTACCAAAACCTTTCCATTGCATTTTCAATAGAATTAAGCCAAGTGTTATATGAGTCCAGTTGACTAATACCTTTCTGCATAAATTCATATTCTTGAGGTGCTTTTGTTCTAGATGAGTGTAGAGATTCTTGAGATATAGGGGGGAGTGAGTCAGTTTTACGTATTTTGTTGGAAAGAGTGAGAGTGCGAGATATTAGTTCTGGAGACAAGTTGTTGTTTACAAACGATAAATTATGATGAGATGAGTATTCAAAATTTTGAGTGAGAGGTTTATTACTAACATTTTGAGAGGGAGTTAGACTTTCAGTGTTGTGAGAGAGGAATAGAGTATCGTTTTTCTGAGCTAAATTATTAACATTTTGAAAGTGAGATAAAGTTTCTATGTTTGTACAAAAATGCGAGAGCGAATGATAAGCACTAGAGGGAGAAGCGTTTTCTGTTTCAACACTTCCTGATATTATCCACCCTAAGTGTGTATTTACTAAGGTGGGTAATCCTTTGTCTAACTTATGCAATCCGTTTTGTATAATTTCAGAATATTTATCTGAACCTAAAAGTAAATCTATCGAGGAGGGAGTTTCAAATGAAGCATCGCCTAAATAATTTATAAAGTATTGGGGTATGTTCAATTTTTTCCTATCAATTGGAATCTGGGGTAAATGTGATGTTATCTTGTCTACTACTGCACAAGTAATGTTAAAATTAGGGTTGTGAGAGTATTGCGAGCTAAAATTAAAATTTACCATGGTGTTTACCACATTAGTATTTTGGCAAATACCCGAGACTTGGAGATGCTGATTGAAAGGTGTGAGACCGGCTTTTTTAAGCAATGACGAGGTAATAAATGAAGTTTGACTTCCGCTGTCCAGTAATGCTCTTGCTAAAACTGGGGGGCCGTGAGGGGATTGAACTAAAACATGGGCAGTAGCTGAAAGTACATAGTTTTGGGAGATTGAGAGGGCTGAGGCTGACAAGACAGTCTTATGTGCTGGTCAGCTACTCTGATTATTTCTATCTAGTTGCATATGTGTGGCTGGAGGTGAGGAGCTTGTAAATTGAGGGGGGGGGAACATGTACATTTGGGGTAGGATGAGATACAACTTGTTGATTTTGTTCATGTGATTGAAAGTGTACTAGGGGGTTATCTACATCATGAATTAATGTGTGGTGTTTGCGATTACAAATTGAACAACGTTTTTTCGATAAACAATCCTTTAACTGATGCTTTTTTCCTAAACAATTGATACATAAACCATTATTAAAAATAAATGACTTTCTATCATTTATAGAAAGAGCTAAAAAATGCGAGCAAGTGTAAAGTCTGTGAGACGTGTCTTACCTGATTCGTTTTGAGATACATAAAAAGAGAATTTTTCTTGTTTAGAATTATTTACACGTGGTGAGATTGTTTTCAAATTATGATCCGATTTAATTGTTTGAGAGCTAGCTGTATTTTCTAAGACCACACAGCGCTTGTGTAGGAAATCAAAAAAGTCATTAGGTGTGCTTAAAACATCTGTTGATTTAATTTGCTCTTCAAGAGCTTTGCGCGATTGATAATCTAGTTTCTGAACTAAAATTTGAACTAATAAGGATTTAAATAACTGATCCGGAGTAAAGTTTAAAGTATTTAGAGCTTCCCATGTGGTTTGTGAATTAGACAGAAAAGTTCTTAAATTGGCTATAGTGCTAATAACAACTTCTTGCGAGCTTCAAATATTTTGAAATAAATTGGCAACAATTTGCCTGTTATTGTTGTACCTTTTTTCTAACAAATCTAGAGATACATGGAAATTCTGATCAGTTATACTAAGCGCCTGTACTAACGAGAGTGCTCACCAGTTAAGTGTGACCTGAGATAGAACAATTTCTCAGATTCTGACGTTATGTTTGGATTATCAATGATTAAAGATCTAAATAAATTTATAAATGTGGGATATTCGAGAGAGTTCCCAGAAAATGCAGGTATTTTGATCTCAGGCAGTTTTAGTCTAGAGTTTGAATTATTAACAGATTGACTAGTGCAAGATTTAGTGTCTTTGTCTACTTCAATTTGGTCTAAAATGTTTCTTAAAATTTCCTGAGCGTCGAAATACGTTCTTTCTGTTAACTCGCGGTCGTCGGAAGTCTCGCCAAGTTTCTCTAACTCATCCTGGTTCTCTAAATATTGGTTGAAATACCTTCCGGCTTGTTCTAATCTGATTTTAATTTGATTTTTGTTTGTACAGTCTAAATTAGCTTCGGTCCAGTTTTTGAACCGTGTAATTTGATTTTTGCAAACGGTTCTGTTTTTCTTCAAATCATCCATTGTTAAAATTATTGTAAAACTTTTCTACAAATAATTCTAAGTGTTGAAATAAAATTGACAATAGGTTCCCCTATAGAGAACACATTTCTAAAGTGTAGAAATTAACTTTATATTTTGTATTATTAAAAAAGAAATTTAAAATTAAAACTGTTAAAGGCTATATAAAACTTGAATCAGATTTTTGTGTCCAAAAGATATTTTAAATATTTTATATTTCCATAAATACTAGTTTATTTATACTCGTAAAAAATGAGTAAATGTTTAAATAACAATTATACAATATTTTGCCAGTAATTACAATTTTGCGATCATACAAATAGGATTGGGAAATTATTTTGGGATTAAATAAAACACTTTTTATTTTTATTCCTTGTAGCTGCTTCACCCTGTAACAAAAAAAACAAAGCAACATACACATATAAAAATAGATTGTCCGTTTGACAATCTGTTACAAAAATAAACATATAAATGGGGAATGTATGTTTCGCAAATTCTACTGGCAAAATTTAAAAATAAAATAAAAACCTTACTCAATTTCCTTGTGAAATTCACCAACGTACACATTAACGAACTAACACACACTTTTTCTTCTTACTTGAGATGAGGCAGTCTTTTTTCGATGTACCAAATTTTTCATAAAAAATCCAGCGATGAAACTTGTTTTTACCATTCCAATTAAATTAGCTTGAAATAATCCGGTTCGATTAGGACCATGTTCGATTTTTGGCTGTTAAAAAACTCAATACCGAAAAGTATGAAGTGGACTGTAATAGGTTATGGTTCAGTTTGCATTATTTCTTTTGGTAATTAGCATTGGAGTGGGATTCCTTGATTAAAATTCAACCATTAATTAAATACATTTAATGGAACTTTTCTTCGGCACATAAATATCAGTAAACTACATATATCTTCCTATACCTAAGTTACATCTCTTGACGTAGCACTTTGCCGTGTTTAAGAGCTTAATTTGTTGCACAGAAACCACTTTTACATGAGAGCTTTAAATAGCGACTTGAAGTATTCACCTTTTACTATCTTTAACAATTAAGCGACCCTGTGTGGGTGAGATTCTGTTTCCTGTTTTGAAAACACGATATTAACTATAAATGCGACCCGACGAATGGGTGAGATAATTAGTGATCATAAAATACTGGTTTACTATGCGACTTATTAAATACATAGCTAGCGAAGGTGTGTATTTAACAACGATTTGTAGGCTACTGCTAAGGGCGAAAGATCGTTTCTTTCGATTTGCGATCTTCCAACGGAGGTGGGGGATTGGCGCTGGATTTTGGGGAGAGAGAAGGAACGAGACGTTTCAGTGCATGTAAGAAGAGATAGCTGCGTTAAATAAATGCATATTTGGGTTAATCCACAATCTTTAGGGTAAAGACGGTGGAAATTCGTTACAACTGGACAAGTCGAAGTTACAATTTGTTGTATGTTTTTAGGTAGGTACGATAAATTGAAGTGAGATGAGATATTGTTTTGTCTTCAGTGGAAAGTTTTTATAGGCAATAAGTAAATAAAGGCTGTGTTTTTTATGAGTCTGCTAATGGGCTGGGAGAACTTTGAATATTAAGTAGACAGAGTCGGTTTAAGGAACTGAAAGGAAATGTTTGATTTAATTCGAGTGTGGCTTGAACACTTCAGTTTAAAAGGCAGTTTATGATTTTTAAACAATGGTCATAAGAAGTTTATATGTGAAAGATGTTTAAATTATTTTTCTAATCAGGAAGTGTTAACTAATCATTCAAATTTATGTGAAAAAATCAATGATTCCAAAATAAACATTCCAAAAGAGAAAATTGTAAAGTTCAAAAATTTTTCAAATAAACAACGAACACCTTTTGTTATTTATGCTGATTTTGAATGTATGTTACAACCTCTTGAACATAATTTCCAGAAAACACCTAAATATCAAAAACATATTGCGTATAGCTGCGGATATTACGTTAAATGTGAATATGATAATTCTCTTTCATACTTTAACAGTTATCGTGGAATAGATTGTATGCAATGGTTTGCGCATGAAATGGAAATATGTGCTGAAATAATTTATTCTAAATTTAAAAATATAATTCCTATGGATGAAAATAGGACAACAGTAAATGCTAAAATATGTCATATTTGTGAAACTGAATTTACAAATGTTGATATTATTGTTCGCGATCATAATCATTTCACAGGCGAGTTTAGAGGTTTTGCACATAAAATGTGCAACGTAAATTTTAGAAAAAAATTTTGTGTCCCCACTATTTTTCATAATTTGAGTGACTACGATTCTCATTTCATTATAAGAGATCTTGCTAAACTAGGTAGAATTTCATTGTTACCAATCAATAAAGAAAAATATATTTCGTTTACTAATCATATGTCGAATAATATTAAATTCAGGTTTATAGATTCAATTCGCTTTCTGAATTCCTCACTTGATAGTTTGGTGAAAAATTTAGATGAGAAAAACTTGAACAATACAAAATATGAATTCAGAGACTGCAGTGATGAACAGTTCAAACTTTTAACAAAAAAAGGAGTATTTTGCTATGACTATATAGATAAATTGGAAAAACTTAAAGAAACTGAATTACCCGAGCCAAATGAATTTTATAATAAACTCTGCGATGAAGAAATCACTGAGGAGCGATATAAACATGCTCAGAATGTATGGCAATTGTTTAATATTCAAAATTTAGGTCAATACTCTAATTTGTACCTGAAAACTGATATAATGCTTTTATCAGATGTATTTGAGAATTTTCGAAATATTGGGTATTCCACTAGCGGCTTAGATCCAGCTTGGTACTATACCATTCCTGGATATTCATGGGACTGTATGTTAAAATATACTAAGTGCGAATTAGAACTATTACAGGATGTTGATATGATACTGTTTGTTGAAAATGCAATCCGGGGAGGAATAAGTCAATGCTGCTGTCGATATTCCGAAGCTAACAATAAATATATGAGGGAATATGATAATTCGAAGCCGGACAAGTTTATACTTTATCTGGATATCAATGCACTGTACGGATGGGCAATGTGTCAACCACTGCCATATGGAAATTTTGAGTGGGTTGACACAAACATTAATGTTAGTGACATACCTGACGACAGTCCCGAAGGATACATTTTGGAAGTGGATTTGGATTATCCGGAGGATCTGCATGATATTCATAGAGATTTTCCTTTTTGTTCTGAACATCGAGTACCCAAAGGCTCCAAATTACCGAAACTGTTGACCACTCTGTATAACAAAAACAAATATTTCATTAATTTTCGGGCTTTAAAACAAGCTCTACCACATGGGTTGGTGTAGACAAAAATTCATAGGGTACTAAAATTCTCACAATCAACGTGGTTGAAACCTTATGTAGATTTAAATACAAGCTCTAGGAAAAAAGCTAAAAATGAATTCGGAAAAGGTTACTTTAAACTCAACGTAAATTCAATATATGGAAAAACAATGGAAAATATTAGAAAACATCGCATTGTTAAATTGGTTAGTCAATGGGAGGGAAGGTATGGAGCAAAAAACTTGATAGCTAGTCCAAAGTTTACTGGAAGAACTGTATTCGATGAAGAAAGTCAGTTAATGGCAATCGAATTGAAGAAAGCAGAACTTTATTTCAACAAACCCTTGTACATGGGAATGTCTATTTTAGATATTTCAAAAACTTGTATGTATGAGTTTCACTATGATTTCATGTTACCTCAATGAAAGGATTATTGTAAAATTTTATATACTGATACCGACAGTTTTATTTATGAAATTTTATGTAATGATATTTTCGAGGAAGTGATAAAACCGATTTGATACTAGCGAATATGGTGTTAATAATCCGTACAATATGCTACTTTATAATAAAAAAGTCCCTGGTTTAATAAAAAATTAGGCAAATGGTAGAATTATTACTCATTTTGTAGGATTAAGATCGAAAATGTATAGTTATAAGATACAGGATTCAAAGTTGGTTAAAAAATCAAAGGGTGTTAAATCGAGCATCTTTGAAAATAAGATTACATTCGATGACTACATCAACTGTTTAAGGGAAAACAAAGATAAAATTATTTCGCAACGTACAATTCGTTCATATGCTCATAATGTTTACAGCATAGAGCAAACAAAAGTGGGTTTGAATGGATTAGACGATAAGCGTTGTATATTACATGATTCAATCAATACTTTACCTTGGGGTCATTATAGTTTAAAGTAGTTATATGTATTTGTATGTATCAATAAACTTTATAAATATATTTCAGTGTATGTATAAATAAACTATAAATATATTTCAGTGTATGTATAAATAAACTTTATAAATATATTTTATGTATGTATCAATAAACTTTATAAATATATTTTAGTGTATATATCAATAAAATTTATAAATATATTTCAGTGTTTTTTTTTCTCGTTAGTATTCAAAACACATTCAGTATGGTTACATGTCCACAGAAAATGTATTTAGGTGGGAAAATAATTAATTTGACTAATAACATCTTCATAGTGGTTAGCATATCTCATGAATTGAACTTTGAACCATGTGTTAGAATATTCGGATAGGATAATACTATTGAATTGACTGAAGTGGAATGGTATGAACTTCTATCTTCAATTCAAGCTGTAACAAATGACTATACCATATATGGAACAAATTTTGAAAGGAAAATAGTGACAGATCATTCCAGTATTTATTTGGAATCTGATTGTATAATGGAATTATGGAAATTACATCCATTAATAACGTATAATTTGGAGCTACTGAAGAATCAACAATTTTATAGTTGTTTTAAAATTTTAAAACTTGGTGTGGATAGTGAGAACATTGTAAACTCAGCTCTCAACATAATGGACTCTGTGAAATATATAAATTGTGTAACATACAGCTTGGCTCTGGAAGTGATTTATAAATATCCTCATATGTTGAAGAATGAAGAAAGTAAGATTCAATGAAAATGTTCACATTCACTTATTGATCACCTGGGCTTTCGCTTACAAAAGCACCCGAAAATGCGAATTGAGATATCACGATGACTTGAGATTTCAACGTCGAATACAGGAAGCTGCTATTATTATCAATCCTATATTAGATGTAAGTCACAGAAATAAAGTATATCGACGAATAAATAATTTAAATTAACTCTTTGTGTTTTTTTTTTCAATGAAACAAAAGTATAACGTATACGTTTTTTATTCAAAATTATTACAATTTATACAATACTATTTTTATTTATCAATGATTGAGAGTTCATTCCAAGCCACTTAACTAATAATCGATCACCTTTTTTTCTCAACACTTTTTCAATTAGAAAAACATCCGGATATTTCACTTTTTGTAGCTCTTCTGAATAGAATGCCCCTCGAATTTCTTCTTTTTTCTCATCTTCCAAAATGTAAGTAGTGGGATTGGTGAGTTTAACAGATTTAATCTTGAAAACCTCAGTAGTCCAGTTGGGAGTGTATCCTTTTTTAAACATATTTACTAAATGCATTGATTACAACTAAAATATAATTATATCCCTTGTTTTCCTCGGCATGTGGTGACATAATGGCCAAGTCTGCCTGTATCAAATCGTGTAGACCCTTCACAATAACATGTCGTCTTCTATAATTTATTCGAGCTGGAGCATGTAATTCTTGTATTACTTGTGCTTTAGACATTTTTTACTAACGGACACTGTAACAATAGTTCAGTGCAGATAGCAGCTGGCGTTCCTAATTTAAACTTAATTATATCTCCTTTTATAATATTTTTGGTAGCTAGTTGATTGAATTTAGATTCAATATCATTTATTAGCACCACTCCGTCTGCTGTATAATGTGATACACTTTCAATTATGCAGGCAAACTTAAATTTGAAAGCAATACCCCCATTATCTAATACATAGTACTCTTTATTCAAACTTTGTTTCTTCTCACCTCGCAAACGAACTAGACATTTAACATGATAATCAAATGAGTCGCAAATATAAAATGGAGCAGTTAGTTCAGCCGGACTCAAATAATGTTCATTGAACTTGTTGAGAGGCATGTTTGAAATAAAACTAACACTGAATAAATGTGTATTTATACACTTTTTTCTAGAGGAACTTGAATAACAAATTGAACATAACAATCACTTCTCATCGACCCTTGGGAATGAAGTTCAAACTCTATTCTATCTCCTTTAATTACAATTTGATTTTCTAGTAACTGATTAATGGGGTTGTTATGATTTTTATATGAAACAAATAAAGGTGATGGATAGCATTGAATACTTTCAACCTTTCCGGTTATCGGAAAAGTGTACACAGTGGTTAAATCATCTAATACATAATTAGTTTTACTTAAATTTGGGTTGTTTTTTCCATGAATGTAAAGTATACATTTACTATGATACTTAGATGGTTGACATATGTAAAATGGAACATCTTGAGGTTTACTTTTGTCGATAGTAAGAAAATGTTGATTAAACTTGTTGATAGGCATGATGTAAACTGAGCAGTTGCGGAGTAAATGCTCCATTTATAGGATTATTTTTCCTTCACGTAATTCTTATATAATCGAAGCTATTTCGTTATTATGAGCAGAACTACCTGCATTCTTTGAACTCAAAAGTAATTTCAATCTTTCAACTATTTCATTGTAGTCATCAAAATATTTGTAGTCTACGGGCTTTGACGAATATTTCATCATTTTCATTCCCTTTCCCCTCCTTGCCATATTTCTAGTAATTACATTTCTCAGCATAGCGGAAGTTTGCGTACCAGATCTTGCTCTTACAGGTGGCTTAAGTTTCGGTTTTATAATGAAAAGATATTTATCTTTGATATCATTGGCAAATTTCTTAATAGGCAAGTCAGGATCATAATTTCGATGGATAGCGTTTGTTCGTTTCATAATATCCACGTAATTGTCAATATCTTTCTGATTCTGTAATGTAATATTTTTCAAAAACAGTAAATAGTACAGGCCTACAGTACCAGGGTATTGGCGGGGTTGGCTGTCTTTGCTCATTGTTGCACTGCTTGAGCTACTGCTTGCTGCTTTTGCATGTATGTTAGCTTAGGTTATGGAATGGCAGGCAAATTCAGCTATCGGGTGTCTGCTTCCACGTTAGCACCGCTGGTAATGGGAATAACAGGATCATTTTTGGTGCTGTTATTCTTTGACTAAATGACATCCCAACGGTTTTGGCTTAATCCTAAGGTGTGCGTATCCGTGCCGAGGGGATGTATGACAGTGAGCCTATCATTTGTCACTAACGGAACCTTCGAGATACTAGGCGCCCTCTCGTCGTAAGTAAGCCTTGTCACGGTAATGCAGGGCTCTGCCGTGATGGACATCTTTTCCCTAGCTACTCGTGGGACTTTTTATGGAAGTAACAAAACAAAAAAATCATCTGGAATCTACAGAGGAAATGGAAGTCGATCAATCGGCTCCAACTGACCTCCCTGTTACCTCAGATCAGGAACGAGAGCTCCTTAGTTCTCCAACTCCTGAGAGCAATCCTAGGAAACTAGGAGGTGCAGCCAGGAAGCGACTCAGTCGCCTCCTCAAGAGCGGGGTACCTTACCAATCCGCCTTGAACCAAATTTTAGAGCAGCGGAAGCAGGATCAGCCGCATGGGGCGAAGAATATTCCCTCTGTGGCTGGTTCAAGCAAGCGCTTATGCTCTAATGATGACTCACCCGGACAAGAGGCAAAAAAGCCCTGCTCGGCTGAATCAGTTGTGACGTCAGATAAAATTGACTTACAAAAACCCTCTTATGGGCAGGCTGTATCCGGCATCAAGGAGGGAATATTACACCTTGAACATCCGACAACCTCCATAACGACCAACCAACTGGAATCTCTTCAGTACGCTATTGTGGCCGCTGTAGAGGATATTCCGGAAGGTGGTCCGCAAGTGCAGTTCCAGAGCTGTACATTCCGGCCTGGATGGCTGCAGGTTACCTGTGTAGATCAGGAGAGTGTTTCGTGGTTGACTGGAGTAGTCAATACCCTTCAACCATGGGATGGTGCCTCCCTGAGATGCGTCTTGGGTGACCAACTTCCAAAGCCACACATCTGTGTGGCTTACATACCTGATGAGGGCAGTCGTAGACTAACCTCTGAACAGGTCCTCACTAGGCTGAGGAAAATGAACCATGGTCTGTTAACCTTGGAGTGGACTATTCTACACAAGGAAGTTACAGGCCCTGGCCAAACATGGACCTTCGCCATTGACGATAGATCTATGACCGAGCTGGAGAGGGTGGGTTTTAAACCTTACCTGGGTTTTGGGCAGGTTGTTTTCCGCCCTAAAACCCGGTCTTCCTCCCAACAGACAGCAAAACCGGGTCCCTCGAAAGGATCTGAGAAAATCCACGGCCCGGGGCCGAGCGTAAAACCCCCTGCGGCAGTGAGGAGAACCAAAACTCCTCACAGGCTTAGGGGTAGTGCACCGCCGGCACGTAGCCAAGACACCAGCCAACCAAAAGCTGGGAAAGCTGGATTTCCGAAGATGAAGACGGGTATCGTCTCTTCTAGGAAACCAGCAAAAGAGACTGGACCTGGTGTCCTGAAATCGAAGACCGTCATGGCCTCGACAAAGGCACCAAAAAAACCAGCTGGGCCGGCGACGGAGGGTGATCAAACCTCGTCGTCTGCACCAAACACAGCCTCATCATTGGCAGGAGCCGACTGATCCTTCCAATATTTGAGGAGATATAAGTCACTCTGCCACATTCAATTGTTTACAGGCAAACTTACAGCATGCCAAGGCCGCTTCTTATATCCTTGGCAAAAGGTTCAAGGACGAATTAATCGACCTTGCCTTCCTGCAAGAACCATGGACAGGAAACACAGACCGAGTAACCGGTCTCAGCAATATTCCTGGTGAGGTAATAGTCTGCCCTGGGGTGAAACCTAGAGCATGTCTACTCATCAGGAAAAATATTAATTATTTTTTGCTTACAGGCTTTTGCAGCATTGGGCTGTATCTACTGAACCTTCGTGTTCAGATCATAGACATATTCAATTCAACATTGAAATAGGCCAGAGGCCAGTAGTGGAATATCGCGACTCAAAAGCTACTGATTGGAGTGGATATAAAAATTCCCTTCAACTGTACATTGAGGATGGTTTCACCACAATTAACAGTTGTGATGGGATAGATACTGCAGCGGAAAAACTTCGCGAAGCAGTGATCTTCTCCTATCATGAAAACTGTCCACTCAAGACTAAAAGAGATAATCGCAACTCTACTTGGTGGAACAAATGCCTAGAAAAGCGAAGAAAAGAAGTTCGACGACTATTTAACCGAGCTAAAGAGTCAGGCAACTGGGAGCTTTATAGAACTACTCTAACAAGTTACAATAAAGAAATCAGAAAGGCGAAGCGGGAGTCTTGGAAAAAGTTCTGTGAGAGTATTTCTGATATACCTCGTAGTACTAGAATCCACAAGATTCTCTCTAAAGAGTCGATTGCCGAGATTGGGTCGATGAAGCGACCTGATGGCACTTTCACGACCTCTAGAAAAGAAACGTTAGAGCTTTTGATTAAAAATCACTTTCCTGGAAGTTTGACTCTGGATAACAATCGACCTCCGCTCTTTGAGGGCGCAAGGCGGCCAAAAAAGATCGATTGGGAGGCCGCCAAGGAAGTTATCACAGCACCAGCAGTTGAATGGGCAATCAAATCTTTTCAGCCTTTCAAATCTCCTGGTGAGGATGGAATATTTCCAGCTCTGCTGCAAAACGGACTGGAATTACTTCTACCCATCCTCATTAAACTGTATAGAGCTAGTCTGGCGTGGAATTACATACCACCCAGTTGGTTGACGGCTAGGGTGGTATATATACCGAAAGTGGGCCGCACAGACCCACACCCTAAATCGGTCAGACCAATTAGCCTAACATCTTTCCTGCTCAAAGGACTTGAAAAAGCACTGGATTGCTACATCAGGCGGGTAGCTTTATATAATTCCCCCCTGAGCATCCACCAATATGCTTATCAAACTGGCAAATCAACAGATTTAGCATTACACAACCTTGTTGAGAAAATCACACAATCACTTAACAACAAAGAGATTGCGGTGGCCATATTTCTTGACATTGAAGGAGCATTTGACAATGCACTACCGACCTCCATTGGTTCAGCTTTAACTGAAAAGGGCATCAAACCAACCATTACCGGTTGGATATATGCCATGCTCACTAATAGGACAGCCACTACATCTCTTCAGGACGAGACCATTAGCTTTAAGGTTTCCAGGGGCTGCCCACAAGGCGGAGTACTATCTCCCCTACTATGGTCACTCTTGATGGATAACTTGATTAGCGCTCTCGAAAGAAGAGGGGTAGAACTGCAAGCGTATGCAGACGACCTTGTCATCTTGGCAAGGACCAAGTCAGGAAGGGTAGCATATAATACCCTCCAAAAGACGTTGGACGATGTCCACAGTTGGTGTCAGAGGGAACAGATGTCTGTTAACCCTGGTAAAACTGTAATAGTTCCCTTCACTAGGAAAAGAAAGTTGGAGAATATTCCACCACTTTCCTACAATGGTGAAGTTATTCCATTTGCAGCGGAAGTAAAATATTTGGGGATTATCCTAGATATGAAACTCACTTGGAACGCTCACTTGGAAAAAGTTATCCATAAGGCCAGACTATCCTTGTGGACATGTCGTAGGATCTGTGGAAAATCTTGGGGCTTGGGACCCAAACAAATCTATTGGATATATGTGATGATCGTTAGACCAATGATCACATATGGAGCTATTGCCTGGTGGCCAAAAGCTTTACAGCGAACGGCCCAAGCAAAGCTCTCTGGTTTACAGAGACAGGCTTGCCTGGCAATCACTGGTGCTATCAGCTCCACACCGTCAGCAGCCATGGAAATCCTTCTGGACCTACCTCCTCTCCATATATTTTTGGAAAGAGAGGCTAGATGGACAACTTACAGAATTGCGCATATTTCTAAATGCACAAATCAGGCTTATACAGAACGAAGCAGAATGCTAGTGGACACTGAAAGTCACAGTATTCTGGGAATGACCTCTGACATAATGCCTCCAACAGTAAACTACGACCTGCCTTATACCGTCCCAATTCCAAATAGAGATCAATGGGTCCTCCGTAAGGATGAACTATTAAGAGCAGACAGCTGTTGGTACACAGACGGTTCAAAAACACCCTCAGGCTCTGGTGCAGGTGTATACGGGCGCAGACCTAGGACATAAATCTCAACCTCTCTAGGATCCTATGCAACCGTATTCCAGGCGGAAATTTACGCCATTGTTTCATGTGTGGAGAGATTGGATCAAGCCAATCTCATACATAGAACAATAAAAATTTTCTCGGACAGCCAAGCGGCTTTGAAAGCACTTAGCTCTCACCGTGTAACGTCGAAATTGGTTTTAGACTGCCAAAGAAGACTCTCCTTAATCGGAGAACTCAATAAAGTATTGCTGGTCTGGATCCCTGGCCATTCTGGCATGGAAGGAAACGAGGGTGCCATACGTGCTTCTATCGGACCAGAACCAATAATTGGCATCGCAATAAGTTTTGCCAAACAAACACTGAATACCTGGACGGCAAGAAGAGCTTTAGACTTCTGGCATAATTTACCAGGATTGGTTCATTCAAAGGCTTTCATACATCCTTCGAAGAATGTCTCCAAAAAAATGTTAGACTATAGCAGGCATGACCTACGTTGTCTAACAGGTCTTTTAACAGGCCACTGTCATCTGAATCATCATATGCTAAAACTTGGACTGTCGGAAGATCCGACCTGCCGTCTTTGTCTGGAAGATGATGAATCAGCAGAGCATATAATTTGTGCCTGCCCCGCCGCGGCTCGAATCAGGTATCTGATGTTTGGCAGGGATTCTCTCTCGCCCTCGGACCTGAAATATCATTCACCAAATAAACTAATTGGCTTTGTTAAGAAGCTGAATTTGTTTGGTGAAATCTGAATAGGCGTGAGCCACAATAGACTCTTGCGAGTCGCAGTGGAGGGCCTTATAGACCCACTCACCAAAAACCTAACCTAACCTAACCAGGGTATTTAATATTTTTAACTGAAATATTTGCACCTTCAAAATCTACTTCAGAATCCCCGATATAAAACTTTTCTTTGATAGGATCGTGAAATAAACCCAAATCATGATCATATTTACCATTTACGTCACGTACCATTCCTTCAATATACTCTCGAGGCAGAGGACTTTTGAAATGATCAAAATATTCGCGATACACCTCAGGATTGGATAAAGTTTGATAAAATTGAGAAAGGGTATCATCAATGAATTGGTCGTCGCGACTCTTATCAATCTCATCATCATTATGATCAATTTGAGATTGAAACACTTCTTCGGGTGCAGGTATCATATTCTCTAGCTGAGTGCTATTGAATAGTGGTCGAGCAGGGGGAGTAGTTAGATACGCTAATTTATTATATTTGGTGATTTGCGATTTAGGTGTTATAGGTGACATTGATTTTCTTTCTTCTTTAATCGATTGTTGAATTGGTTCCTTTAAAGCGGACACCAATTCCTCAAGTGGTCGCGTAATTGGTTGGTATGATTGTTCTAACTGAGATTGAGATTGAACTATATCACTTTTCAAACTCTTATATTTTTTCTTTAAAGCCTGGCGTGCCTTTACGAGTTGTTTCGCTAATTGTGTCTCCATGGTTACTACTAGGTGTATGTTCCCATCAATACTATTTATATACTAACAAAAATGTCAAACCCTTTTCTATATCGACCAGACGTCATTGTACAATCTTTATCAATTGTGAGAAATCCAAATTTATCTTGCCAACAAAACGAACACAAATTTTTCAAATCTTGAAATGACATATCAACGTTAACGTGATCATCATAAATGTGCTTCAAATTGGTCATATCTTGTTGAAAGACTATTAAGAGATTTGCATTATCTCTAATTAGCTGTTTGGGTATTGCCGAATATGTTTGACATAAATAGAAGCAGTCTGTGTATTTGTGTCGACCAAAACAAAAATAACTTTGCATTATGTTCTGATTACATGTAGCAGCATCGTCAAAAATTATTATAGAATTATCTTTAATTAAGTCTGGAGAAATAACATCTTCTGCATTATCATATTCTTCATAGCCAATCTCTTTTATGGGTTGAATTAGATTTCTTAGATAAGTATATTTTGGTTGCTGTAGACTTTTCGAGTAAACATACACATTTTCAAATCTCAAACCATTAGGATGATCAATTAACGATAACATAACATTTGTTTTTCCACATCCACTAGGACCAATAATTAGCCCTCTTTTCGAATCTCCTCCAAACATTGCACCATGTTTTCCAATTTGTTTCACCACTCCATCATCGTAATTTTTAATGGGTAGTGAAAGTTGTTGTTTATGAATCTTCATGTTGACTGAGGGTATATAAGCACATGTCACTATATATAAGAACTTAGAATGAAACGAACCAGAAAAGTAGGAAGAGGTTTCATTAATACTCTCATCAACAAGCTTCCTGTTGAACTGCATCTACCTGGGTACGAATTTTGTGGTCCTGGTACTCGGTTAGAGGAGAGACTACGACAAGGAGACTTGGGAATTAATCCTTTGGATCAAGCGTGCAAAGAGCACGACATTGCTTATTCTCAAAATAAAGATTTGAGTAAGCGACATCTGGCAGATAAGATTTTAGAAAACAAAGCTTGGGAAAGAGTAAAGGCGAAAGACGCTAAAACAGGTGAAAAAGCGGCTGCTTGATTTGTTACTACAGCTATGAAAGCTAAGCGTAAAATTGGAATGGGAATGAAAAAAAAGAGAGTTGGGAAAAAACGTACCATTCGAACTCCAAAAAAGGGTGGTTTCTTACCATTACTGTTACCATTACTAGGACCATTAGGAGCTATTGGGGGCGGTGCAGCTGGAATTGCAAAAGCAGTGAATGATGCTAAAGCCAATCGTGAACAACTAACTGAACAACAAAGACATAACGCAGCAATGGAGCAAGCGGTAAAAGTAGGTCAAGGTTTCTATCTACGACCCTATAAAGGATATGGTTTGAAAAAAAAAAGTTTGGAATCCAAAAAAATTTCGCTGAGCTTACCACGTCATGCGATGACAAATATTGAGCTAGAAGAGTATGCAAAATATATCCCTAATTTTCGTGGTGTTTTCATGCGGGATACGTTACCTAGTAAAATAAAAAAATATGAGTCAGGTATAGTCAATCTTGATGGTACAAGTGGAAGCGGAACTCACTGGACTGCTTACACTAAACATGACAAGCATGTGATTTATTTTGATAGTTACGGTAATTTACCCCCTCCATTAGAATTAGTTAGATATTTTAAGAGTGATGGGTTGGTTGATATAAACTATAATTATGATGTGCTACAATCATTTAATTCACATCAGTGCGGTCAATATTGTCTACGGTTTTTATTTAGTCACTCAGATGGATCATTATGTCATACACATTTACTTTGAGTGGAGAATCATCAGTTTTAAGTGATGATTTTAATCCCCCTATTTATTTAGACGAAAATGCTGACTATGAAATAGGTTTAGCAAATTTTGATAGTTTTAATAGTATTAGTAACGTATGAGCAAAATAATGTGTTGGTGTGGGGTGATCATGATGAATATAAATTTGAAATTCCTGTTGGAGCATACGAAATTAATGATATAATACAAATTATTGAACGGGAACTGATTCAGACTGGAGTTAGTATTCGTATTAGAGCAGATCCACGAACATCAACACTTACAATTAAAAGTAGTGTTTGGATTAATTTTGACATTGATAATTCTATATAGGTCATCTTTTGGGATTTCCCAGACGAAAACTAAGTCCAAATGTAATTCATACTTCTAAAAGTGTCAACATTTTACAAGTGAATACCATTTGTATTGACTGTAACATTGCGGTTGGTTCTTTCCTCAATGGAAAACCAGTTCACATTATTCATCAATTTTTCCCACAAGTTCCAAATGGGTATAAAATAGTGGAACAACCACTAACAATACTCTATTATCCAGTAAACATCAAAACTGTCAACAACATTACTGTGAGAATTCTTAATCAGTTTGGAACTTTGATCAATTTTCGCAAAGAAACTATAACGGTTCGACTACATCTGCGAAGAATAGAATAATGGTTTGGCGGTTTTCGGAACATCCATATCAACCATATAAAAGGCAATTCGAACGTCGAAAAAACAGTGCAACACTGGTGACTGATCGGTTAACATCAGAAAATCGTAAATTTTTACAGTCTGTTGGATTTCAAGTTTTAGTATAATGGAAATGTTACACGTTTCGGGTGAACCATTTATTGATAATACCATTGAAGATTATCAGTTCCATACCTACCAACCTTATACTTCTAGTAATTTAAATTATAATGATGAAATCAGAATTCCTATTCAAGATTTGGATGCATACACACTACCATGTAATAGTTATCTTTATTTAGAAGGTAAAATCTTGACTGATCAAGACAAAGTACCCACAAAATTTCAACTTATCAACAACGGTATTGCTTATTTTTTTCGAGAACTACGATATGAATTGAATGGTGTTGTAATAGATTCTGTTAGAAATGTAGGTTTGGTTTCCACAATAAAAAATTATTTGTCGCTCACTGACAATGAGAGTAAATTACTGCAAAACGGAGGATGGTTTCCCAAAGATGGTAAGATTCTTCTTGATGGCAATGGAAACTTTAATGTTTGCATACCGTTGAAAGTATGGTGTGGATTATTCGAGGATTTTCGCAAAATTGTACTTAATATGAGACAGGAGTTGGTGTTAATTCGCGATAAAGATGATATAGATGCGGTTATCGCGAACGATAATAGCGAAAAGCCGAAAATTCAAATTAATAAATTATCTTGGAATATTCCTCATATAACACCTAACTTACGAGAACAACTTCGTTTAAATAAAATTATTCAAAGCAATGTCGATCTCCCTATCAAGTTTCGAAGTTGGGAAATAATCGAATATCCCACTTTAAATGATTCGACACGTCATACTTGGCCTGTCAAAACTTCAACTAAATTAGAAAGTCCTCGACATATCATAGTAGCACTGCAGGCTGGTCGTAAGGGAGAATTATTGAAAGATATGAGTCAATTTGATCATTGTACATTAACGAATATGCGCGTCTTTCTTAATTCAGAACGTTATCCTTATCATGATTTAAATTTGGACTTTGATACTAACCGTTTCGCAACGTTGTATGAAATGTTTGCTAATTTTCAAGAATCCTATTATCACATTCAAACAAATCAACCAATATTCACACCTGAGGAATTCAAACAAAAAGCTCCCATTGTTCATATCGATTGTTCTCGGCAAAAGGAAATCATTCAAAGTGGATCTGTTGTTCTTCGTATTGAATTTGAAACGAAAAAGTCAGTAGGTAATAATGTAACGGCGTATTGCTTAATTTTACATGAAAAAGAGTTTATGTATAATCCTCTAACAAAAATTGTAAGACAAATATAGTGCGCATGCTTTATATTTTGTATATATATATATTTTCACATTCGGTTCAAGTTTACAGATAATAATGGTCAACGAATATCGAAAGAGATTACATAATTATCTCATAAAATTAAAACAACTTCAATCTGATTTAAACTATTATGAGAAACATCAGCAAGTTATAAAAGAACTAATCAAGTTAAAAATATGAAATTGGTTGTGGATATTCAAGGATTCAAAATCGGAAATAACAAACTTATAGTAAAGGAGTTTGCAGCTTTTGATGGTTCAAAATTCTGTCATTACGTTTTCAAACCTCCATTTCCGATAAAGATGTTACCTCCAGATTTACACAAACAGGCTACTTGGTTAGTGACAAATCATCATTACATAAATTGGGACGCCGGATTTACACCTGTTCATACTTTTGGTGTCTTGTTTCAAGATTTGCTTACCAACGTTGAAGCGGTTTATGTCAAAGGTAAAGAAAAGGCAAATTATTTAAGAACATTTTCGACAGTTCCCGTTTATGAATTTGATGAACAACCGAAATTGGAACATATGGATCCATCATGTTTTTACCATATGAATGATAAATGTATATGTGCAGTAACAAATGTATATTTTTTGTATAATAACTATTTAATGCATAAATAAAACAATAATTAAATTTCATTAATTTTTTATTTCATAATTACATTTTTATTTTTCCTGTTCTTCCTCCCCATCATTCTTCAAGCGAAGTAACTCCGGCAGTAAGTGATTGTATTCGTACATCCATCTATCCAAATTTAAGTGTTTTAATAATTGTATTAAACATACAATACAAATCACACCTTTCGCGAAATATTTGCAAGCGTCAGCTCCTTGTCTATACCTATCCGCATGCAGCATACACTCTTCGTGTGTGTATTTTCTTCCCATTCCATATACTGCTTCCCGCTCATACACTTTTTCTCGTTCATTCAAGTCAAATACTAACGTTTGCACTGCTGCTTTCAATTCTTCCATTTTGTAAACAGTTTTAACTTTCAGAGTCTTATTTGCTCGAAATTTATACAGCTTTTCCCCCTTTGATGATGGTGTTGGGTAAATAAGTAGGAGGAGTTGGGTATAAAAATTACACATTTCACAACATGACTAAGTTTTTGTGCAAGAAATCGTTTCATGATTTCACTACCGAAGAATTTAAAGAGCTTCCAATTGAATACCTAATAGAGAATGTGAGACCTTCCGTTCTGCTGGATATTTGGCATAAACTTCCATATGCCTTTCAATCCAACTTTCAATTGCAAATACGATTACCTTGTTTTGTTCACTATAATCGTCCTGATTGGATAACTCATTGGGATGGTCCTGCTAGTGCACAATAAAATTGTCATTTTTGTAAATATGCACTGAAATTATAAATTGTACTATTTGATGAATAAATAAAACACTTAAAATATTTTACTGATTTTTTATTTTATGATAACATATTATTTTCTTCCTCGTATTGTTCATAGACACTATCCTCCTCCTCCTCATTCTTCAAGCGAAGTTCCTCCGGAAGTAAGTGATTGTATTCATACATCCATCTTTCCAAATCTAAGTGTTTCAATAACTGCATTAAACATACAATGCAAATTAATCCTTTTACAAAATTTTTGCAAGCGTCAGCTCCTTTTCTGTACTTCTTCGCCTGCTGCATACACTCTTCTACTGTGTATATCCTTCCCCTACCATATATCTGCTCCCGATCAAACATTCTTTCATGTTTGTTAAAGTCATATACTAAACTTTCAAAAACTTCTTTCAATTCTTCCATTTTGTAAACAAACACTTTTTAACGTTCAGAAATCTTATTGCATCGAAATTTATACAGCTTTTACCCACCACTTGCATTTCAGCTTTTTCCCACTACTTAATTGAAAAACAAAATGAGATCTAAAAATCCCAAGCGTCACCTCAAAAAAGGTCACCGATTCTAAGATCACACAAAAACCTGTTTCAAGGTTCCACAAAGTTAGTGATCAAGGTGAACATGGTCAAACTGGATCTACAAACAGGTTCAAATTACTCGGTATCCAGTGGTGTCTAGAGGTCAATCCGTTCATTTGACGTATATAAATAAACTGAAGGTTAACTACTAAAAAAGCGGCTCTACAAACAGGATCTCAAAACCGGCTAAACAGGTTCTGAAAACCGGTTTGTGTCACAGTATTGGTGTAGTTACTCTACTAGTAAATATATTAATAAATGTGAAATTTGTCAGAGAACTAAATATAATAGGAATCCTCCTAATAAACCTTTAGTGCTAACTAACACACCCTCTAGACCATTTGAAATCTTGCATATTGATACGTATAAAATAGGAAGTAATAAATTTCTAACCATTATAGATAAATTTTCAAAATTTGGACAAGCGTTATCCTATTTTGGAACGTCCATATCGGCTTGTCAACAATTAGTACATTTTTTCACATTTTTCGGAATTCCTAAGCAAATCGTAGCTGACTGTGGAGGAGAATTCAACAACGACGCCGTAAAGGAATTATTAAAAACTCATAAAATTGACATACATTTCACGACACCCTATCTTCATGAATCAAACGCCCCTGTGGAAAGATTCCACTCTACTCTAACCGAACACATAAGACTTTTGAAAGAACAAGACAAAGACTCAGATTTACTGACAATAATGCCTTATGCAGTCATAGCGTATAATAATACAATTCATTCGTCAACAGGTTTTACACCTTTTGAACTAACATTAGGTCACACGGATAGTAGAGACGCAATGTCCTTAATACCAACTCAAGCTTACACCCAATATGTGAATGCTCATAAAAATAATACTCAAGCCTTATATCAATCTTTACAAGAAAAGTCCCTAAGACAAAAACAAAAAATTATCAGTAAACAAAATAAAAATCGAAATCCAAAAAACTCTCTTTTAGGTGCTCAAGTATACAGAAAAATTGAAAGTAGAGCAGGAAAACAAAAGAATAAGTATAATGGACCGTACACATTAACAAAAATATTAGAAAACGGAAAAATAGAAATTGAAAAAACAAAAACAAAAAATAAAATGATAGTGCACATAAACGAAACTAAAATTATTTCCCAAATTTCAGATTCCTCGTCGTCAAACTTACCGGAACAACCTCAGTCAAATTCCACGACCTAAACAAATATCCTGGTCTCCTACCTTATAAATTAGGCACTATAAAACTCATTTCCTCACATTGGTCATTTATTCAAATTTACAATTTAACTCCAATTATCTCAGAATTTTATTTAATAAAAACCCGAGCAAAACAGCTTCACGAAAGTTTCAAATCTAAAAAAGTATTTTAAGCAGAATTCGAAAACTCTTTTATTCCACTTTTGTCCATGCAAACTAAAATTGAATCTCAGATCAATCAAATTAACCCAGCGTCAATAAATGAAAATCATAAAGTAAAAATAGGATTATTTAATCCACTAGGATCTTTAATAAAATGTATAACAGGCAATTTGGACCAGTCAGATGCAGAAAAAATAGAAAATGAAATTAAACAATTACAAATAAGTCAAAACAAATTAAAAACCAATTCAATTAAACAAATCAACTTATTAGAAAGTACCATTGAAAATTTCAATAGCCTTATTAACAACATTACGCACAATCAAGAAACTTTAAAAATATCAATTAATACGATACAAAAGCGTTTAGAAGATTTAATCATATTTGGACATAATATCAATAATTATATTCAAAAATTTCTTTTTATCAATCAAATTACTATGCTATATCAGACCATATATGACATTTTTGAGAAAATAGAAGTAGCTATCTCTTTCGCTAAAATAAACACATTACATACCTCAATAATAAATCCAACAGATCTAATAAAACCCATAAAAGAAATTAATTTTCTGTCAACCAGTAGCTCTTTTCCTTTTGAAATTACCCCTCAATAATATTTTAAAACTTGAAAAATTAATCGGAATCAAAAGTTATTCTATTAGACCAATAATAACCTTCATTTTAGAGATACCGGTAGTTGAATCAGAGGTATACCATTATTATCAATTGTTTCCTATTCCAGTTCCTTTAAACCACTTAAAATTCTATTTTTACCTCCCCCGTAAACCTTTCCTGGCACTAAAAGATGAAAGTTTCTCCTTTATGGATAAAATCTGTCAAAATATTCAAGACGATCGGTACATCTGTGAAACAGCCCACAAATCACTAATTACCAAAGATGCCCCTTGCGAAGTATACCTAATTGATTTTCAATCCAAACCTTCAAGATGTGAAACATTTCCAATTCGATTTCAAGAAATGCAGACTACTAGAATCAGCGATGGAAAATGGATCATAACTCTACCTTTTGAAAAAATTGCTACAATCGACTGTCCTAATTCAAAAATCAATAAACCACTCATGGGAACATATCTACTAGAATCCACTCCAGATTGCATTGTAAAAATAGAGTCAATTATATTCCAATCTACCAGAAAAAGCCAAATTGATGTCATCCATTGTTCCTAAAATAAAATTTAAATCCAACTTTAAAAACCTTCCAAATAACAATACTCATTTTTTACCAATAAATCTCAATTCTATCATTTTAAAAACCACACAAGAGCTTCAAAATAAATTAGAAATTCAAAAACAAAGCCTAGAGAAAATTAAGATTCCCGTTTATTATAATCGTTCCAATATTTGGACCATTCTTATCTATGCCACAATCCTTTATTTCTGTCTATATTGGTTATGGAAATTCTTAAGAAGACTTCACCAAAGAAGACATCCCCCGATACAAGAAATTCACGAAGAATTTGTTATTTAAGAAGCACACCCTGTAGGCTATGCTTCTTTCTAGGGATGGAAGAGTTACGTTCCTGTACGCCATAGATACTGTATATAATAAAAACGCCAACTCAGCATCCATAAAACCATTGTCTAAAAAAGAATATGATAAGAATGATAAAACTATAAGTACAAGAAAACAGCTTTGTTTTAAGCTTTAGTTCTATTCAATATTTTATCGACATTATTAGGCTAGTAAAAATAGTTATATTTTTTCCAGTAATATTTCAATTTAATTAATAAAGTTATTCTGAGTTTTTATTTGTATGTGTTAAATTAAAAAGTGTATTTATAAAATAAAAAAGTGTAATTTAAAAGTTAAAAACAATTTTCGAGTGTTACGAAAGATAACTCATTCTAATACAACATGCAGTTTTTTAAACTTGACGTAAAATATTAAATCAATATACAGTGAGGACGTTTAGGTTGGAATAAATTCAATATTTTTTTGTCTAAAGCTATTATAACAAAACGCTTGCACAGGTCAATTTTTATTTTCAATTCCGCATCGTACTCTATCATTGGATGTACGAATGACGTCACCACTTTCGCGTACATGACATCATTGTTATTTTTTTAAATAGAACAACATATGTTTCTCTATATTTGACTACCTGGCAATAACCAAGACGGTTTCAAAATTCCTCCAACACTTTATTTAATGTTTAACGGCGAATGAGTCTCACCTCATGAAGAATTCTCTCTTTTAAATATTCGATATTCTTAGGCCTATTGAAGTACACTTTAGATTTAAGATAACCCCAAAAGTAAAAATCAAGGGGGGCTACATCAGGAGATCTTGCTGGCCACTCTATAAATCCTCTCCTACCTATCCACCTGTTGGGAAAAATAGTATTGTAATGTTTTTGTTTTTTATTAAAACAGTTTTTACTTGTGGGATAAAATTATACACACTATGGCTAATTACTATCTATTTATTTAAAGAAACACACACACTCTGTATTAAACTTAATTTATACACACTCTATACTCAACGTCTACTGATTTATTTACACTCGGTATATTAGTTCTAATTTATTTTCACCACTTGGATATTACCCTATTTATCTGCACTATTTAATTCACGAATTCTTCCGAACTAACTGCACTGTACTGTACTCGTTTCACTAATTGTTTCGAACTAACTAACTAACCAACTAACTCGAGAACTCGCGTATATATAGTCCTTATCGGTTCTGGAAAGTTCTAGTATTGTATGACGCTCCTCATATGCGTAAATACTGCAATAGACCAGAAGGTTCTGGAAAGCGCATTCACCAAAATTTATAATCGAGGGACAGGACCGGCTTTGAGTTGGTGACCTCGCAACATTGCCCCCTCCTTAATGGGAAGTTCCTCCTGGAACTTCTGTGTGGCCGGGACTGCATGTTTAAATCGGCAACTGGACCCATATCCACACTTTCCGGTCGTATGGAAATAACAGGGCACTGTCTTCATTGTACACTGATAACGGGGGGTATAGCTGCAGATTAATATGTGGACACCGGTATCTTCGAAGATCACTTCCATCATATTCCTGATGACTCGCCAATCCAACTGGTTGCTCTCTATCTTAGGCATAGCTAGTTTTTTCACGTTGGATTCCAGCTCATGGTCTCGAAGGCTACGTAGCGCTTCCCACACATTCCGGTAGGTGGATTGATCTTGAAATTCGTTCTTTGTTACCAGGTAGAAGATGTACCGTAAATTGTGTTTGAGTCTCAGTGTCTTGCCAGGGGTTGGAATCTGTACTTCAAGTTTTTCTAGTTGCCCAAACTTCTTTCGGAAGACGGTTGCCAGGCCTTGTGCGTTTTTAATACTGGCTGGGATGTTGTGTGCCAGAGAATAGTCTTCCGGGAGCGTGAATAAGTCTTGTCGCTGCTCTGTAGTGGCTCCAAATCTAGCCTTACCGGTACCTCCATATGCGCCCATAAACTCTTCGAAGGCAGGATCAGAATCTTCCTGGACATGGTTCACTCCTTCTTCCATGTCATTGTCTCCTTCGAATGGCGCTAGTCGATTTTGGTGAACTGGTTTTCCATTGGTTTGCTTATGCGATAGATGACGTCATTGATCCTCTTCTTGATCAAGTACGGACCCTCCCAAGATTTTTGTAATTTTGGAGAAAAGCCTTTTCTCCTCGTCGGGTTGTGTAACCATACTTTGTCCCCTTCTTGGAAACTGCCTTCTGTGGCCTGTGTGTCGTACCGTTTTTTCATTCTGTCGCTGGCAACTTGAAGATTCGTTCGGACCAATTCGTGTACGTCGTCCATCCTTCTTCTCAACTGGATTACGTAATCTTCTCCAGCCAGATCCTCTCCAGGTCGACAACCAAATTCTAGGTCACAAGGAAGCTTCATTTCGCGTCCAAATAGGATTTTCGCAGGTGTTTGACCTGTGGACTCATTGATAGCGGATCGATAAGCCAGTGCAAACAGGGAAAGATATTGGTCCCAATCTCTCTGGTGGCTGGAGACTACTTTGGACAGGTATTTTCCAATAGTCCTGTTCATTCTCTCGACCAGTCCGTCTGACTGTGGATACAACGCCGTTGTCCTGGTCTTCTTCATTCCCAGCTTGTCACAAATTTCCTGGAATACAGGGCTTTCGAAATTCCTTCCTTGATCGCTGTGAACTTCCAAAAGCACTCCAAATCGGCAGATGAATTCCTTCACCAATACATCCGCGACAGTTGTGGCTTCTTGATTCGGGATCGCGTAAACTTCTACCCACTTTGTGAAATAATCCATCACAACCAGCATGTATTTACCGCCATTTTCTGTCGTCGGAAATGGTCCATCGATGTCTAAAGCAATCCTTTCGAATGGGCTTCCAACATGAAACAGTAACTATTGTTTCTTATATTAACGTTGGAGTGGTAGAAGGCATTTCCAGGGAATTATTGATTTTTACATCTGACCTGCGCTTCTGTGGTTCTTCGCTAAGACAGAGAGGAAGTTGTAAATCAGGCTGGGTTCACAACACAACCCCAATTAGCATTGCAACTGGGATATTATAAATAGAGATGAAGTTACGATGCGGCCAGTCACGAGCGGCGCTACAATCGAATAAGCAACGGCTACATTGATGCATATCGCAGCATGTTATTGGCGCTACCAACTGTCAAGTGAATTTTTAAGGCAATAACACCAATCAGTTATACTCTTCTGATGCGCGAACGCTGCATATGAAGTTGACTTTTTTGATGCTGTTTGTGTTTTGGTTCGGCCATTGTTTATTGTTTGCATGTTGTGTTCTGTTCTTTGCTTTTAAAATTTATTATTTTTAATACATTTTTTAATTCCTTCTTTGTGTATAAAGATGGAAACCATCACCCACAAGAACAAAAAAAATGCAGCGTCCTAGGATGTCTGACACCACCAGTAGTCAGTATCGTTTCCCGAATCCCAAAAACGAATTGAATATGTTACAAACGTGGTTAAATGTAATACAAAGTGATAGACTAAGTAACATGACTGCAGAAGCTATTTACAAAAATGTGCGTGTTTGCGAAAGACATTTCAGTGATGAAGATAAACTTAAAATAGGAAAAAGAGGTGTGAAGAGAACAGCGATTCCGGCTTTATTTTTGTTAGATTATTAGAAGTTACAGTATAAGGGATACTTCTCCTAGTGTGTCAAATGTTGCTACAACATTTAAAGCTCTTCTAATTAACAACTTTCTGTCATCACATTCACCATACTCTAATTGTGAAGAGAATGTGACTGAGGGGGACAATCTTCGGTTTTTTCTAAGTGGTGAGTATGTTTCTGGATGTACTCTTCTTGAACCACATATAAATTTGGATTTACCTTCAAGAATCTCAAATTTTAAGAGAACTCCAGTGGGAAAATGTACAGTTATAGTAAAATTAATACCTATTTAGAGGTACCAGCCATTTTAGTAACTTAACGTATGCGGCTTCTTGAACCATCTGACATTAACATGAAATTAAAATTTGACGTAACTTCAAAAACGTGACATCTAATAAATTAGTTACGACGTTCATTTTTGTTGGTAATTTTTTGTTTCAACCGATTTATTAATAATAAATAAGGATGGTCTCATTCTAAATGGGTATAAAATTTACTATACATACATTGCGGGATATGTGGCTAAGAAAATTTTGAAAGGTCTCAATTGTAATGATTGCGAAGCCAATATTTTGTTTAGAGAAAATTATGGCAATTTAGATTTTATTACAGCTAGAACTTATCAGAACTCGCAAATGACTGTACCAGGAACATATATGACATATTTAGTATCAGAATCACTGGCAATGCTATTTTATACAATCCCGTGAGTGTGTCATTTAACCAATATACATGCTACTTTAGTTAGACAACTTTTGAAATATTTAAATTTTGTACCTGTTAATTGCAAAATACATTCAGATACTGGTGCAAAATTATGTAAATTTATAGTTAGATTTCGTTTGTACTTCTGGTGTAAAAATAATAATAATAATAATAACTTTATTAATAGCATATATAGCTAAACAATTACAAAAAAAAGATCCAATCAAGTTGAAAGCCCACAATTGGTAGAAGAGCAAGAAAATTAAAAAATAACTCCAAAAGTAGCTTATAAAATTAGAATTTCTCAATAATAATATATATCTATATAGTTAGCTAATTAAATTGTAATATTTTGACTTTATATCATGTTATTTGTTTTCTGTTTTTTTTTATATATAATATTGCATAAATTGTCTCAAATGGAAAACGACCGTTATCCAAAGCTGTGTTATAACCAACAATTAAAACTAATTGAGTCTTGCGATATCAACTACAATTGGTCAAGGCAAGTAAGACAGTTTTCCATTGATTTGAATGTATTCGATTACTGGAATAATTTTTCATCATTCAACTTTTCTGTTTTAAAGAAAGACGTTTTAGCTAAATATTACCCACATTTTCACAAAGTGGATGTCAATCTTGTGTCTAGGTATTCTCATATTTCTTTATATAGAATTTTTGATATATTTCTGAAGCACCAAGTCTGTATTTACAAAAAAAGTTACCTATACAAGTCACCTGCACCCTGGCTCAACTATGTATGGTTAATGATTATAAAATTAAATTTACGTTTAACGGTATTGTCTATTATATTGACCTGAAATTAGTTTGCTCTATATGTAACAATCAAGAAAAAGAAACACACCTACATGTTGTTTTTGAGTGTCCCATAAATACTGTGATGAAGCGCAATATATCTTGTTTACAGAATGTAGATGCTTTAATTAATGCTTTGCAAAATATTACAAATGAGGAAGCTATGGTGATAAGCCAATACATCTGGAATATACTCAAATCAAGATCCTTTATATTAAATGACTAAGCTTTTATTCTTTTATTATTCTCAGTCTAGCTGACTAATTGTATCAAAATATTTATGTAATTTTATGTGTTTGTAACCACTTGTTGCTGTAAGCAAGTTCTTAGAAGCAATAAATATATTATTATACCTATATAATATTTAGTGTATTTTTTATTATTGTATTTTATATCCACACAATTTTACTCTAATTTTGTATGAAAATGGTGAAACCACTAAACAAATATATAATAATTGTATTTTTATTTAATTGATATTAATTTTTCTTTTACCTATGAACAATTTAATAAAATATAGATTGGATATATTACCTTTGTTTTAATGCCCCATACTGAAAAGTATTTATGATCCAATAACTCCGAAATGGTTTAGATTTTGAGGTTGACAACAGGAGCTGGTTTCATTTTAAGTATTTTTTCTGACATTAAAATATCAATTCCCAGTAAGCTAACCTCAAGTTATCACTTTCACCCAACTTTTATCCTATATACAATTTCGTAAAATTCAATGTTGATTAAAACTACAAATTAATTTTAAATTTGGTGTACAAACGTTAGAAGACTAGTCTTGAGGGTGGATAAGGGACATATTAAACAGAGTTGATTTTTTAATGTAATAATAAAGAATATCTTCGAAATCACCTCGTGTTTTTAACCTCAAATATCTCAAACCGCTATATAATTAATTGCAGTCTTTTTAAATTTTACCGCTAACCTTCAAATGGTTATGCGGCCAGTCACGAGTGGCGCTAGTAACTGTATCCCTACTCTTAACATGGAAGTTGCAATGCTAAGTGGGGTTGTGTTGTGGCTGGGTTGTCTCTCTGAATCTATCGCTAAGAAAGGGCGAAATAAAATTCCTTTGAAGCCGCAGAGATATTGAAGAATTATAATTTGTAAACAATAAATGGTTGTTAAATAAATGGTTTAAACGATCTCTGGTATGTTTTTATACATCAATTAAAGACATATAGATTAACTAAACTGTCGATGTGTTTGGATTTAAATGGAATGACAGATAATATTTTTACATGGCGGAAGCTTATAAAAAATGAATCTGTTCTTCCTATTGAATTTTGCAAACGATACTACTATTCACTTACCTGTTGTTTAATTCCTAAATTCTCATATTTCTATTACCTAACATATTTGTACAGAATTCAAAGATAACCAAATTTATAAAAAAAACTTTCCAGGGGCATGTCAAGATTGTATTTTTTTTATATAACTATTCACTATTTTCATTAGACTCAGTAATCATTGAGACTGTCTTTTATTTTTAATTTCAACTACCTACCTGCAGTAAACAAGTAAACTTCAAAATAGCTACTACCTAGAGTCTTTGTAGGTCTTTTCAAAGTTTTTGAGAAAACTTTGTGGCGCCCATGGTCTTTACTTACAAGATATTATTACAATAGCTCTAAATCATGTTATCGGATTAGACTATTCTCTGCAATTTACTCTAGGTTCATAAGAACCCACATTCATAGCTTCAACCCTGAGAAGTGAACAAAAATATCTTTTTATTGGCTCATATTTTGGTGCTCAACATCTTTTTGAGGGTCTCATATGCTAAAAATCATTTTTTCTACACCCACATGTATATTATCCATTTTCTGCACAATTTACAGAATGTAAATGTAGGCCATTCCGGTTAACTGAACGGATATGATTTCATATACATCCTAGAACGTATATGAAATCCACCAATCAGCATTTGCGTTTAGTACCCGCCAACTAATCTTTTTTCAATTTCATAGAAACGTCAAAATAACTTGTCAAAATATTTCTATAGTTTTTAAGAAAAATATTAGTAAAAATGAGTGATTCCAGTGATGAATCAATAAATAATTTTCCACCAGATATTCGCTTAGCCGCAAAGGAGACGTATAACGTATAGAAACAGAATAAATTGAATACTTAAGGGTACTCCTGACAAACGTCAGTTTTTGTGTAATACATTTGACGTAGATAGATGATTAGTATATTCATCTGTAGTCCAGTGGTGAGTATCCCAGCCTCTCACGCGGTAGATCAGAGTTCGATTCTCCGTTGGGAAATTTTTTTTAATTTTTTTTTATTTATTTATTTATTTATTTACGGGCAAGCCCAATTACATATAAAAAATAAGTGAACATGAAAAATTTTGTTTTATAATTGAAATACCTACAAATGCAGTATAAAATACAGTAATACAAAAAATACAATTAATGATAAAAAAAATACAATACGATAAAAAAAATACAATACAATGATAAAAATGAATACAGAAATAAAAGGACAATTTAGTAAAAATGGTAAAATAAACAAAACAAAACAAAAAAAATATATAAGAATTTTAAAAGCGTAACAAAAAACATTACTACTAAGTATATAGTACAAAACAAAAACAAAACTATGGAAATTACATCCGATAAATTCAAACGTTTAGTTGAGACAGGTGGTTCTTAAATTGATTAATAGAATTACTGAAAATCTGTAAACTATTGAGGGAATTAGCTAGTCTCATGGCTCTGGGCAAAAACGAGTGGAAAGCATAATTGTATCGATGGAAAGGCACATTAAATGTTCTTACCTGCCTAGTTAAACGAGGTGGCACGGACAGGCAGATCTTATTAAGAAGCTGAGGACAGTTACAAATACCATTTAAGATGTTAAATAGCAATAAAAGGTCTTTTTGTTTTCTACGGCTCACGAGAGAAGAGATGCCCAATTGATGCTGCCATGTGTTGTAATCCTGATAACTATTAAGCTTAAATGCTATATAGCGAAAAAAAAATTTTTGAACTTGTTCAATCTTCGTTATGTGAGTTAAGTAGTGAGGAGACCAAACAGATGAGCAATAATCAAGATGGGACCTAACTAAGGAAAAGTAAAGAACTCTTATAGAATTTATGTTGGTGAAATCACGAGTTGTTCTTTTTACAAAACCCAACATTTTCATTGATTTTTGTATGGCATTAGTGATGTGACAATTGAAACTAAGAGAGTAATCGAGAGTAATTCCTAAATCCCTAATCTGATTGACAGAATCTAGCAACTGACCATTAATGTGATAATTAAATGGTATTGTATGATGTGTGCGATGAAAGCTAATTACATGACACTTACTGGTATTAAGATCCATGCCATTACATGAGCACCAAGAAGACAGGTTAGTTAGTTCTACTTGCAACAATGAGGCATCTACACAATTGTTAATTATTTTAAAACATTTCAAGTCATCTGCAAATAGAAGGGCGCTGCTCTCATGAAAACAGTAAGTAATATCATTGATAAAAATATTAAAAAGTAATGGACCCAAGTGAGACCCCTGGGGTACTCCCGAAGTAACAGAAAATGCATGAGAATAGAAATGGTTTACTCGTACCCGTTCTGTTCTGTCAATTAAGTAGCTATTAAACCACTTCAACATGGAACCACATATGCCATATGAATTAAGTTTCTGGACCAAAAGCTCATGGTTAACTCTGTCAAACAAGTTAGCAATGTCAACTCCACAAGTACCTACCAAGGTATTAAAAGTCATTAAGTCAGGTATAGTGTTATTTTCACGTTTACTAGTTACAAATTTCCAAAACGACTTTGCATTATTTGTGATTGAAATTTCAGTGAGACGAATGTAATTATCATAGCAATGCTTTGTCAGTTGTTTACATTCTGTTCAAGTCGACAAAATTCCGCATAACTCGAACGAGTCTTAACAGTTTTATACATTTTGTGAACTCTAATTTTGTCCTGTACTAATTGGTTGAGGTCTGAGGAGTACCAACAGGGAAATTTCGAATCTATGATGCGTGATACTGGAAAAAACTGTTCAATAACCGAGTAAATGATATAATAAAAAATGCCAATCATGTCGGAAAGATCCCTATCATGGAAAAGACTATCCCATTCTATAAGTTCTAAACTCTGATAAATGGCTGGAAAATTTGCATTATTGAAGTTGTAATAAAATTCTTCGCCAAAAACTGACTTTTTATCAACGTTTAGCTTTATGGTAGTTACCAAAGGAGGATGATGAGGGTCAGGTGAAATTAAGACATCGTTTGCTTTTAATTAATTTAAATTAATTTTAATTTTATTTCTTAATAATAATAATAGTAAGATTATTAAAATTTTTTAATTTCAAGTAATATTATAGTTTAATAAAATGTTTATTTTCTAGATTTTTTCTTAAGTGGGTCGTAGAAAAAATATACTGTTCGACTCGTGTGAATTGTCCATATCGCTCTCGGACGATTGAGCGCTCCGCCTACGGCGTCGTGCTCAAACTTCGTCCTCGTGCGATATGGCCATCATATCCACACTAGTTGCACAAACTACTATTGTGGCTCATTTTTTGGCGCCCAACGTGTTAAAAGTGGCTATAACTTTTTTTTGCCTTAACTTAGCTTTTCTCTTATTGTCTACATATTTTTTGATTTCTTTCTCTTGCTTAATAGGGAAAATTACAAATATTTTTAGGTTTGCTTGATTACGCAGTAGGTGAAAAATATTTAATAACTAAAATTATACAAATTGTAAAAGGGAAAAAGTGAATGCCAGTTGAATTTATTTAGAATTTTACTACTATCTAGTATCTACATTCAGGTATCAGTGAGTTTTTTATAAACCAAGTTTCTAGTACGGTACAATAACTCTTTGAATTTAACTTTCAAAATTTATATCTTTCCCTTTTTGTGGAAATTTTTCTATCTCAATATCTTAAATAAGGTAAATGCTTATTTAGTATCTAAACGAAATTGTTTTCTAATTGCTGTGGATTGCTCTTCCAGTTTTTTTTTGGAACGTTAATTGATTGATTTATTTTTAACTTCACTCAATTTATTTTCTATTAATAATTTATCGAATTAGAACATAAAAATGTCTTTGACTTATAAATTGAAGGTCGAATATTTATTAAGCCATGAATTGGAACACGAATTGGCTTATAGAAATGTTGAGGTATTACCAACAGTGGCAGAGCGTAGAAAATTGTTAAGGGGTATTTTAGCTCAAGAAGCATCCGGCCGTAGCTCTATTGTTTTAGGGGATGTTCACTTAAATTTTGAAAAAGAAGATAGCGGTATCGAGGTAACTTTAATAGATTTGAATACAAAAATTTCTGAATTTGTTGGATCAGATAGGGATTATGAATATCAAAGATTGGTATGTAGATTATCTCATGTAAATAATCGGGTTTCGCGATTGTCTTGTCACAATGAAGTTGAAGAAAATACCAAAAAGCAATATGCCACTCAAATTTTATTGTTAGAAGGTGAACTTGATAGTAGATTACCGGGCAATATTCCGGCTCATTCAACTCCGGTGGGTACCTATTTATAAATGGGAATACATTTTTCAGGAACTTCTGAAAATGAGTCGCTGGCAGGATTTTTAGAACGTGTAGAGTGTTTAAAGATTTCTCGGGGTGTTACTGACAATGAACTATTTTCTAGTGCAGCTGATCTCTTCACAGATCAAGCATTTTATTGGTACTTAAATAACAGAAGTCAATTTCAAAACTGGTCAAAGTTAGTTTCCAAATTAAAGTCAGACTTTTTACCTTATAATTATCAGGAAGATTTGTTAGATGAAATCAAAAATAGAAAACAATATCACAATGAGAAAGTAACTTTATATATTAATTCGATGTGTAGTCTCTTCAATCGTTTAGAAATAAAACAGGATGAATCTTCTAGAATTAGAATAATTAAGAGAAACATGCTTTCTGATTATGTACAGCCACTGGCTTTATTAGATATTAACAGTATTGAAGAATTAACTGATAAATGTAAAAAGTTGGAAGAATCTTTTACCTATTCACAGCAATCGTCAAATACCAGTCATGATTTAAGAAAACCAAAAATATATCTAGAACCCCAATTAAATAATACCTTTACCTCATCTTATCGGCCTAGAAATTACAATAATTCTAGACAAGTGTCTACAGTAACTTCACATAAGGTTTGCTGTAATTGTGATCACATTGGTCATACTTTTAGTCAATGTAAATTACATAGGAATTTATTCTGTTTTGGCTGTGGCCATCCTGGTGTCGTTAAATCCAAATGTCCCAAATGTTCAAAAAACGGAGAAGGTGGTCGAGTAGCTACCCTGTCTTCTCGTACCGTAGATTCAGTTCAAGCAGGGACGTCTTCAACCAAAGGTAAGAAAAACAAAAACAGTACAGAGCCACAAAATTCCAACAACAGTCAATAAACCACAGTAGTTCCTTTTATCTGAATTCTAATTATAGTATAAAGAATACAATACCTGATTTTCCTTTTGATACCTTACCGTATTTTGATAAAGATGATTGGAATGCATGGTTAGGAATTGTCGGTAGGTTTTACAAAAAATCTACAAATTTAATATCTGTCAAGGCTTCAAATTCTGACAATCTTTGTGTAGACTCATTATTGTATACGAAGGCACAGGATAATAGACCATATGTGGACATTTCCTTTTTGATAAAACTTTTTCTTGTTTAATTGATACCGGTAGTAATTTGAGTTTATTAGGTTCTCTTGGTATAGATAGTATCTCTAACTTATCTTTACCTATTGAAAAGGGTGATTACCGGGTTTCCACAGCTGATGGGAAACTTCATGAGGTAGTAGGATTTATCGAAACATATGTCACAGTAGATGAAATATCTCGGATTATAAAATTATTTCTTTTACCTACAGTAAAGCATTCAGTGATAATTGGCATGGATTTTTTAGAAACCTTTAATATTAAAATTGATTTTTCTAAATTTACTATGAACGTCAATACCTTATCGTTAGCTGTCATTAATACTGTACAGGATTTTTCAAATTTATCTTTGCATGAAAAAACACAACTCAAAAAAGTGATTGAAAATGTTAAATCAATATACGTTACCTCAAGCGTTACAGGTACACTTAGAAAAGGAAGTTGAGGAATTACTTAAACTAGGTGTGATTGAAGAGAGTAGGTCACCTTATCGTTCTCCTATTTGCTTAACTGAGAAATCTGATAATTCTTATAGAGTTTGTTTTGATGGTCGCAAACTTAATAGTTTAACAGTTAATAAAGATTCCTATGTAGTGCCTAATATTGAGGTTATTCTGAGTCAACTTAGGAATACTAGATACATTTCCAGCATTGATTTGCGACATGCATTTTACCAAATACCTTTAGAAAAATCTTCTCGTCCAAAAACTGCATTTTCTGTCCGAGGCAAAGGATTATTTCAATTAACTTGTACTCCTTTTGGTTTAGTTTCTGCTCCAGCCTCTATGTGTCGTTTAATGGATATGGTCATAAGACCTTCTTTAGAGCCATATTGCTTTTATTATCTTGATGATATTATAGTTTGTACTTCCAGATTTGAAAAACATCTAGAAATTTTGAATAAAGTTTTTGAAAAATTAAGGGAGGCTAACTTGACTATTAATATAAATAAATGTCATTTCTGTCGTCCTTCTCTTAAGTATCTTGGATACTCTTTAGATGAACATGGTTTAGGTATAGATCGCGAAAAAACCAGTTCAATTTGTAACTATCCCGTTCCGAAAACTACTACTCAAGTTCGTAGGTTTTTAGGAATTGTATCTTATTATCGCCGCTTCTCAAAAAATTACTCTACTTTATCTGCACCTATCTCTGACCTCCTAACGAATATGAAAAAACATCATCCAATTACGTGGACTCGGGAGACACAAAAGGCTTTTGATGATATTAAAATTGCTTTGACTACCGCTCCAGTACTTAGTAGTCCAGATTTTAATAAACCTTTCTATCTAATGTGCGATGCTAGTGATGTTGGTGTTGGTAGCGTACTTTTTCAAATTGAAGATGGTCTAGAACACCCAGTCGCTTATATGAGTAAGAAACTTACTAAGGGACAAAAGAAATTTTCAACCACAGAGAAAGAAGCACTTGCTGTTCTCTTAGGTATGGAACATTTTCGATATTATCTTCTTGGAAGGCATTTTACGGTTATAACTGATCACTCCTCTCTTATCTGGTTGAACAATATGAAAAAACCATCACCTCGTTTAGCTAGGTGGATTTTACAATTGTCTCAATATAATTTTTCGATCGTACATCGTCGAGCTACCGGAACAGTACCTGCAGATTTTTTGTCTAGAATACCTGAAATTAACGTTTTAGATTTATCTTTGTTAAAGCCTGACTGTTGGTATAGGGACATGATTACAAAAATTCAAGATAATCCTGATAATAATCCTAACTTTAGGGTAGAGAATAATGTGCTTTATAAACATGTCTATAACAAATATTCTCACATTAGTAATCTTACTGATTGGAAAATTGTCGTTCCTACCGAAAATAGGTCGGAATTATTGGCTAAATTTCATGATGATCCAACTGCATCTCACTTTGGAGTCTATAATACGTTAAAAAGAATTTCCGAAATGTACTATTGGCCTAACATGAGAAAATATGTCCAAAGGTATGTCAGACATTTTAAGGTTTGTGCTGCTTGTAAGCCCACAAATTTACCACAAGCTGGACTCATGGGACAATATCGCAATATTTCTTTTCCCTTTCAGTTAATTTCTTGTGATTTGATTGGACCTTATCCCAGATCTCGTCAAGGAAATCAATTTGCTCTGGTAGTTGTAGATTGGTTTACTAAATTTACCTTTATTCATACCTTACAGAGGGCAACAGCTCCCGCTATAGTAAAATTTTTAGAGAATATCTTTTTGATTTTTGGAGTACCGCAAATAGTAGCTGTAGACAATGGTAAACAGTTCACTAGTCACCTCTTCAAAGATTTAATGACTAAATATGATGTTCAAAGTATTTGGTATACCTCTAACTTTACACCTCAAGCGAATCATACCGAAAGGGTTAATAAATCTA
The DNA here is from genome assembly GCA_947563755.1 of Lochmaea crataegi. Classification (NCBI taxonomy): domain Eukaryota; kingdom Metazoa; phylum Arthropoda; class Insecta; order Coleoptera; family Chrysomelidae; genus Lochmaea; species Lochmaea crataegi. The sequence continues at coordinate 31,621,067 of OX387434.1, read as the reverse complement.
TCGTCACAGCTTTACGTTCCTATTGTTTTTCTGATCATAGGACATGGGATGTAGAGATTCATAAAGTTGCACAAGCTATACGCTTATCTAAACATGAAGTTACTGAATGTCCTCCCTCTTTCCTTGTGTTTGCTCGAAACGTACCTGTCTCTGGTTCTTTTTATGGAAAAATTGTGGATAATCCCATTAATCAACCTACAATTTCAGATAAAATTCATAGAATTCAGGAACACGGGAGATGCCTAAAATTTTTGAAGATGTGAGAAAGCGCCTCTACAAGGCATATTTACAAACCAGTAATCGATACAATCTTCGTAAAGGAGATGTAAAATTTCATGTAGGTGATCATGTTTGGAAAAAGAATTATCCCAAGTCTGATGAAGCTCAATATATCTCTGCCAAATTTATGCCTAAGTATATTCACTGGATTGTACATCGTGTTATATCTCCTTTGATTTATGAACCTAATGACCTAAATGGTAAAAATGTCGGTCGTTGGCACGTAAAGAACCTTAAAGAAAATATCTTATCTACTGTTGACTCAAATGACGAAACTGATGATGAGTCTAGTATCAGTTGCGAAAGCTCTAATGATTAATTATCTGCTAGTTATGATTTTCTATTTTTCAATCTAATTTAAATGATAAACATGGTTATCAGTATCTATTTTTTTAAAATTTGTCCGAGTATTAATATCTAATACTTGTGAAGGTGGTTATATTAATTTGAGAATAATAATTTTGGAATACTGAGTAGAGTACCTAAATTTAGGTGTTTAAATACTAGCTAATACGGTTAGTATAATACCTTACTTTTATGCTAGATGTTGCATATATACACTGGCAATATTATCTTTACCGTTTAATTACTTTATCTTATCGATGTCTTAGTTGACATATATCGCTTACCTTACCTTATGTCTCAAGTGACATATATCGTACCTTATGTCTTAAGTGACATATATCTTACCTTATGTCTCGAATGACATATACCTTACCTTATGTCTTAATTGACATATACCTTATCTTATGTTTTAGATTACATTTCTCTTGTCTTGTTGGACAATTACCTAGCTCTAAACTTATCCTTGGTACCTGTTAGTATCTTTATCTAGAGCTAAACTATCTTAGTACACGATAAAGTGTATTATTGTATTATATTGTATAGTGTAGTTATGTACCTTATCGTTATCGTCTTCCTGTATATATGTATATAGTAAGTTCAATTCTAATTGAGAGATTGTTCCTTTGAATTAGTACTCAAAATCAAACCCATGGTTTCTTTATATTAGTTAGGGAAATAACTTATTTAGTACTAGTTTCGAATATCTTATAATTTTTTTATTTTTAACCTTTAACAAGCAGATAATTATATTATTTAGTACAGTACCTTATGTCTTTTTTTTAGACAAGTATCTTTATCTTTACCTCACTATTTCTCTGAATGGGTTAAGCAGAAATTAAGTTATATATCATTCCTTTTGATATTTTTTTTTAAGAGAAGAATACTATAAATAAGTTCAGAAATTAATACCACATCCCAGAATATGACATCGTTTTGTAAACATGTTAATGTAGGATTAATTGTGTGTTCCAAGTTTAGTAGGTACCGTATTTGTAGTAATACCTTCACTATTGCTTATTTGAATCTTTTGATGATCCCAATAGTTCATTTTTGTAGATTATGCTATAAATAAGTTCAGAAATTAATACCTCACCACCGATTATGCCATCTTGGTTTACCAGATGTTAGTGCAGGATTGATTGTCTGTTCCAATTTCAGTACCGTATTTTTAGTGTAACTCTAACTATTTCTACATTTATAAGTTTTCTTTTGACTCCTAAATGACTATTGACGAAATATCTTATCCCGATGATGTCGGTCTTATATAAGACATCTAATTACGACATATATTTTCTTATGTATGATTAATTTTAGTTCCGACTTTGACGCCATATATCTGCAATAGCATTCCCATGACGGAATTTTTGGAGGTTTTTCCTATTTTCCTGCAAAAAAAATAGTTGCAGTTTTTTTTAGTTTTTTTGTTACGGCCTGAGTTCATTATGGGTGCGAGTCTTGTTGTGTTGTCAGTCTTAGGGACAATTATTGAACCAGTTTTTCTTGTATGAGTTTAACTTTACATGGATGGACACGCCAGATTTAAGGGAACCATCGCCTCCGAGGGTGTAGGGTGTTACGATTACTTGAGAAATTGGCGAGGTAAGACTTCACAGGATTGAGTCACAGTGTAATGAATTTAAAGAACCATTCAATATATCTTTCTGGGCGTTGTTCCATGTCACTTAGTACCTATTTAAGTTTTGTTAGATATCTTAGTAAGGTGTAATGTTGGAGTGAAAGATCTTCCCGAATTATAACTACCAGGGAAGTTAACCACGACGCTGACGAACATCTTACACGAGGTCTTTCCAAGGGTGGTTATAGTTCTGGTTGGTTTTTCTCACCAATATTTTAACCTTGACCAAAGATGATATCGGAAGACATTGGTGTCTTTGTTTTCCTTTTTTTTTTCTTTCATGTGCAGGTTAGGTTAGTGTTCGGCGTATATTAATCTTGCGGTGGGTTTTCTGGTTGTTATAAAAAAAAGTTTTCTCACTGAAATTTTTTTTCCGGCTATAGGCGACTCGGGTTAAGATTGCAGCGCTGCGGACGGTGACAGTTGGAATCTAGCTATGGGCCATTATCAGCCATTATATTTGTTTATTTAACTGTGTTTGCGTGTGTTGATCTAGTTAATGTGTTTATTTTTGGATTTGTGTTATTTTTTCTTTGAAAAATATCTCTTGTAGATTGTCTTGATTTGGATTGTGTTCATATATCAACATAATTAGACATGAAGTTGAGCATAGTAGATTACATGAAATACAGTAATGATTCATTTTCACATAATGAAACTTCAGCAAATAAAACGAAAACTAACTGGAATACGATGTAACAACTGTTAAAAAGCACTTAATTAAATACAATGCAAAATACGACAAATGACTGATGACATTGCCCATAGCTCGGTTACCTGAACGTCCGGTAGGGGTCGTATCGCTTATGCCAATTAATCAATTAGGGGGATGAAACATTAACTATTGTTTCTTATATTAACGTTGGAGTGGTAGCAGGCATTTCCAGGGAATTATTGATTTTTACATGTGACCTGCGCTTCTGTGGTTCTGCGCTAAGATAGAGAGGAAGTTGTAAAAGCAGGCTGGGTTGTCTCTCTGAATCTATCTTAAAAAACTGTTATTTTTTATATCTTTTAGCGGTTTTTTTTATGGTTTTCTATGGGTTTCTAAAGGCTTCTATTGTTTCTACGGTTTTCTAAGAAGTTTTTTATAGTTTTCTAATAGGTTTTCCGGAAGGTTTGCCTTGAGTTTTCTATGAGGTTTGTGAAGCTTAGTTCACAGCTTGCCTGAACTTACCTTGCACTTACTGCAGGGTACCCATCATCCATCGCGGGACCTCACCTACCAGCTTCAAGAATCGCTACAGATAAGTAGATTAAGAGATTTTGTGCGGCATTCATTATATATATATATATTCCCTAATGTTAAAAATATCCAACACTAACTAACTAACCCTAACAAAAAGCAGTCAAGATTGTATTTTTTTTTGTTTGTATAACTATTGTATTTTTTTTATATAACTATTCACTATTTTCATTAGACTTAGTAATCATTGGGACTGTCTTTTATTTTTAATTTCAACTACCTACCTGCAGTAAACAAGTAAACTTCAAAATAGCTACTACCTAGAGTCTTTGTAGGTCTTTTCAAAGTTTTTGAGAAAACTTTGAGGCGCCCATGGTCTTTACTTACAAGATTACAAGATTACAATAGCTGTAAATCATGTTATCCGATTAGAATATTCTCTGCAATTTACTCTAGGTTCATAAGAACCCACGTTCATAGCTTCAACCCTGAGAAGTGAACAAAAATATCTTTTTATTGGCTCATATTTTGGTGCTCAACATCTTTTTGAGGGTCTCATATGCTAAACATCTTTTTGAAGGTCTCATATGCTAAACATCATTTAGTGGCTCAAACATTATACTGTTTCATGGGTGCCTTTCCCTTGAGATGTGGTCCATTACTCGTAGCACAAGTCGTACATTTCTTACACCAGTCCTTCACATCGTCGGAGCTGTTCATCCAATAAAACCTTTCACGGACTCGCTGAAGGGTTTTCTTCACTCCCAGATGACCTCCCGATGGACTGTCGTGTAACTTCCTCAGTACTTCAGCTACTCTCGTTCTCGGGATGACTAACTGTCTTCTATTCTCAGAACCATCATCGTTTTCAAGAATTCGTTTCAACGGGCCTTCTTCCAGGACAAGGGAGTCCCACTGGGCCCAATATGTCTTGAGTGTCGGTGAAAATCTTGACACTTCTTGCCAGGTAGGTCGCCGATTTTCTTCCTTCCATTGCCGGATCATCTTCAGGTGAGGGTCATTCTCCTGAACTTCTCTGATCCTGGCGGGTGACCATTCCTCATTGACTATTGTAGTTCTTGAAACAGTAGCTTCCTTGAATTCCGCCTTGTTGCAGTGGGGACAGACTGCTGGGCGCGGCCGTCTAGACAGGGAGTCGGCATTTCGGTGACTCACGCCCGCCCGATGTTCGATAAGGGGGTCTTTGGGACGATGCTGGGTCGGTGGTACTTGGCTTGCAGGAATCCTGGGACGCTTACACGAACTGCGTACATGCCCTACATCGCCACAATTCCAGCATCGAATCTTCTTCGGCTTCTTGTCTACCAACCTTTTTATCAAGTTGACGATCTGGTCAAATCTATCTTCGTCACCTTCTTTTTGGATGGTCCTAGCTTTGTTAAACTCCGAAGCCTTCGTGTCTGTTTCATATTCAAGAGCAGCAGTTAATGCATCGACCAATGTTTTGAAATGCGCCAAACGAAGCGTCCTCTGCATATCAGGGTCACGCAAGCCATCAATAAAGGCCTGGATGCCCAGACATTCCATCATGTTCTCCGGTGCTGATAGATAAGCAAATCGAACTAGTCGGGCGATATCCACTTCATACTCTTGAAGAGTTTCGTCCCGTTTCTGCCTTCGGTTCTTCATCTGAAATTGGTACAAGTGTTCAAGATGTTCGTGACCATATCGCATGTCCAACCTCTTCTTCAGCTGCTCGAAGGCATCCGTTTCTTCAAGGGGTATCGTCAGAAGCACATCTAAAGGTGGGAATAGACCAAGCAAACATTGTTGTGCAACAGTTGAACAACAGGTAGGCAACTGTTGGCTAACTTGTTTCCATGGGGAGAAAACATTTTCGACAAACTGTTGGGCAACATCGACCAGCCTGCTTTCTCCGGTGTTTGTCCAGTGTTCGTTCAGGCAGGCACCATGAGCGACGAAGAAGATGCTTCACCCGAGTGGAGTGCGTTTTTAGTTTAGTTTTAGTTTTTTAGTTTCGTACAGTCCGCCTGGAACCTATGATAAAGAAGATATATCCTCCGGAATTTTGACTCCTGGATCCTGGCGAAACGAACCAGAACCCTCAGGAACATTTTTAAATGTAAAGAGAATTGGTAGAAAAGCAACCAGAGTAGCACATGAGGTCCGGGAACAATTCGCGCGTTATTTTTCAACCACTGGAAGGGTGCTGTGACAAAATGGAATGAAAAATAATATTGTTTGTGTTAATGTTATAATGATTCTGTGAAAACGCAATAAAAAAATAATGCTTACTCGCTTACCTCGACTCGAGTATCTCTCGTTTGTCTCGGCTTATTCTTGTCTTTCAAAAACATTAAATGTGTATACCCAAACCAATGGGAGACATACAATTCACTTGTTCCTTGGCCGGATTTTGTGGCACTTTTGATACATTCTCGTCTGAATTGATTTTGCAGAACTTTCCATTTTCGCTCACATTCTTCCCGCGAAAGCCCTACAGCTTCAGCTATGTTATTGAATGCATCAGTACGTTTGTTTTTGTTTTTATACATCTCATTTCCGGGATTCCATATATTCGGAAAATCTCTCACAAGATCTATCAAGATCAGAGTTTGCTCTTTGTTCCAGTTCGACATTTCAATAGCCTATGAATACTCTTCCGATACGATTCGTCTCACTGCTCGAATGGGAATAAACCACTTACTTATTAAAATGTAAAATTGACCCGTATATGCGTCTACACTGCAGACGCTGTGTGCGCACTGTTCGGCAACATCTCCTTTGAAGTACCGCCTCGGGAGCGAACACCGACCATCAGTTCGGCAACAGCTGCACAACTGTTGTGCAACTGTTGCGCAACACGTACACTCTGTGTAAACTTGTGTGTTTCTCGAGTGTTGTTCCACTGTTGCACAACAATGTTTGCTTGGTCTGTTCCCACCTTAAAGCATCTCCCCGAAGCGCAATGGTTAAGTTCACTGCCTTCTCCTTATCGGACCAATTATTCGCTCTAGCGGCTGCTTCAAACTGTTGGTCCACGACATCTTTCCTTGACCTTGACTCGGGCAAAACTGCCAATATCTTTTGTTTTGAGGTGTGCTTCTGGCTTGCATGGTTTTATTTGTTCGATCTTTTTTTCTTCTGCTGGCGTGTCTTGTGTTCGTAAATCTGCCATTTTCTCTCTAAGTCCTGGACTTTCTCGTCTATTGTTGTTATCGTATTCTCCATTTCTGATTTTAGAGACGAAATTTTATTTTCGACTTCAGCGGCAATGTCATATCTCATTGATAATATATCGGCAGAAATATCGTTTTTCATGGTAAAAATCTTCTCATCCATATTAGCAGAAATATCGTCCTATATGGTAGATATCTCATCCTACATATTAGCAGAAATATCGTCCTTCATGGTAGAGATCTTCTCGTCCATAGCGGAAATGTTAGCAGAAATCTTCTCGTCCATTGCGGAAATGTTAGCCGAAATCTTCTCGTCCATAGCGGAAATTGTTGAGATTAAGGTGGAAGCCTCGTCGTTGAATAAAAATATTTCCGGATCCAATCCGTCATCTTCCAGCGCTATTTTCAACCTTTCAACTAATTCACACTTCTTTCCGGACGTTTCCAACTCGCGATTTTCCAATTCTGCTTTTAGTTCAGTCACTTTTGTTAATATTATCAGATCGTCTAACCAGAAAAAACTTCCCTTCGTAATAAAATAATGACTTTGTCTAATTATAATTTTATTTCAATCAAATTGACATATTCTATATATTAACTACGTAACTCACTCATTAACTTATTTCAAATACAGGATGGTAAATTACTTAGATGTATTCTTCATTCTGCTTCAACACCTTCCCTCATTGAGTAATTTGCCAACCCCATTCCAAAAAGTAATTTTTTCAATCTGTTAGAAAACAGTGGCTTCGTCATAATATCGGCTAATTGATTTTCAGATGATACCTTTACTACTTCAAGTGATCCATCCAACACCATTTCTCTAACAAAAAAATGTCTAATATGCATATGTTTAGTCCGACGATGAAACTCGGGATTCTGCGTTAATCTTATGGCAGATTCATTGTCCACATGTAGTGTCGGAACCAAGTTAACGCCTGTTAATTCCGTAAATATTCTTTTTAACCAGACTATTTCTCGTGCAGCGTTACTTGCAGCTACTATTTCTGCCTCTGTTGTCGATATGGCTACTGATGTTTGTCGCTGACTGAACCAAGATACAGCTGCTCCAGCATAAAGACACAATACCCCAGATGTCGATCTTCCGGTAGTAATATCACCTCCATGATCAGCATCACTATAGCTTGTTAACTGAGGTTGTATTTCTGGCTTTTACATATAAGTTAAGCGATAATTTATTGTACCATTCAAATAGCGGAATATTCTCTTAACTTTCACACAGTCGTTTTGACTTGGATTTTCTAATTTTCTGGATACAACACTAACAGCATAAGCTATATCTGGACGTGTACCCGTCATTAGGTACATAAGAGCACCCACTGCTTCGCGATATGGAAAAGAAGTATTCGATTCCGTTTCACTAGTTTCCTTCCCTAATTGGATGACTTCTTTTACAATCGGGGTCGAGACCGGTTTGCTATTTTCCATGCCAAAACGTTCTAGCACCTTTTTTGTATAAGCTGACTGGGTAACACTTATTGAGTCGTCTTGATTTTTCTCTATTTCCAAACCTAAGAAATATGTAGCTGGTTTAACTGTTATTTTAAACTTCTCCTGAAGTTTCTTCAAAAAATCCATCTTCATTATCTCATTCGTACATGCTATTAGACCGTCGTCAACATACAGCACTAATATCAACATGTCTTTTCCTTCATTCTTAATAAATAAACATGGGTCTGCAGTACTTCGTTTAAAGCCAAGCGAATCTATAAAGTTTCCAAAACGCTTATTCCAGCCCCTTTGGTGCTTGCTTTAACTTCTCTGAAGATGACAAACCATACCAGTACCATCATCGTAGCCTTCTGGTTGTTTCATGAACACTTCTTCGTCTAGAGTACCGTAAAGAAATGCAGTACAGACATCGAATTGTGTGAGTGACATGTTTTTACTAGCAGCTATACTTATAACGGCTCTTATCGTACCACCTTTAGCTACTGGACTAAACGTTTGTTCATAATCTTCTCCTTTTCTTTGTGAATAACCCTTCACTACCAGACGAGCTTTGTATTTATCAATTGAACCATCTGGATTGGTTTTGAGTTTATACACCCACTTACAAGGAATTGCTTTTTTGTTTTCAGGTAAATTTTTCAAAACCCATGTACAATTCTCTTTTAATGACTGCATTTCATGCTCCATTGCCAGCCTCCAGTTATTTTGTTCACAACAAACAATTGCTTCTTTGTAACTAAGTGGTTCTTTGGGGTGGTTTATTTCAGCAGCAACCATCATAACGAACTCGTCAAAGCGTGTCGGTTTCTTAATGTTTGATCTTTCTCTCAATTGTCTTCTAAATTCTATATCTTCGTCTAAACTCTCTTCTGGTTCATAACATTGGTCATCTGCTTGGTAATCTAGATCCATTTCTTCCATAACATCAACAATGTCTATTTCTTCTGTATTACAATTATTTTGAACAAGATCCAAGACATCTATTGTAGGTTGCAAACATGGAAATTGTTTGGATTCTTGTACCACACCTAGAGTTTCAAATTCATTAAAAATAACATCTCGTGAAAGTATAAGTCGATGTTGATCTTCTGACCATATCCTGTATCCATCATCATTTTCATAACCAACGAGTATACCTTTAATAGATTTCTTATCCAATTTTCTTCTGCAAACTTTAGGAACATGAGCATAACAAGTACTACCGATTACTCTTAAATGTTTAAGTTCAGGCTTCTTGTTAAACCATATTTCATGTGGTGATTTACCAGGAATACTGGATATACCAGATCTATTTAAGATATATGTAGCTGTGTTTATTAATTCAGCCCAAAATGTTTGATCAAAGATACTTTCTCTTGCATGCATTAAAGATCTTGCACATTCGACAATCGTTCTGTTATCACGCTCTGAACAGCCATTTTGTTGTGGTGTATACGGCATCACCAATCTTTGTTTTATTCCATATTTGTTTAAAATATTTGCTACTTTATGATTATCAAATTCTCCACCATGATCTGACAAAAATTCTTTAACACCATATCCTGCAGCTTTCATTTCTTTTAAAACTATATCTAATTTATCAGCTATTTCTGACTTTCGCTTTAAAAAATATACAAATCGATATCTGCTAAAATCATCTTTAAATAAAACAAAATATTTAAAACCTGATTTTGAGATCTGAAAAGGTCCACAAACATCTGAATGGATCAGTTCTCCTGGTGTTTCTGTTCTTTTTCTTATGCCAAACTTTTTCACAGAAGCCTTTCCATAGACGCAGCCCTCACATAATTCACTATCCAGCTTCACGTCAATGTTAAATTCTTGCTTAATTACATTTTTAACATGTCTCTTACTTTGATGACCCAGCCTTTCGTGGTAGAGTTGCAATATATTTTCTTTAGAAGTAACCATATTGACACTCAGATGTTCAGGTTTGGTTGCCCGCATCTTCAATTTATATAGTCCACCAGACTGACATCTTGATCCAACAATTATTGTTTCGTTAAAAATTTTAAAATAGCAGCACTTAGTGGTGGAAATAAATTCACTTTCTGGATGTTTGTCCTGAGCAGACAAAGTTGAGAAAAGATTTTTCTTGATATTGGGTGCATACCATACGTTGGTCAATGAAAACTCTTTCTTTTTTCCGTTTACAAAAGATTGTATTTTGATGGTACCTTGTCCTAATGCAGGAACTGCATATCCATTAGCAGTTGTTATTGTTTGCTCTTCGTTAAATGGTGTATACGATTGAAATACATCTTGTTGATGTGTTATGTGATTAGTCGCTCCGTTATCAACATACCAATTTTTAAAATCTGCTTCGCAATTCAAAACATTCGATGATACAGCAACTAATGACATCTGAATTTCTTTCGCTTTAGAATTTGTACGTTTTTTCGAATTCTCTGGCTTAGGAGGTCTTCCATATGTTTTCCATTTATCGCATTGCTTCACTTTATGACCTTTTTGCTTACAGTAATTGCAATAATAACTATATTTATGTGCTTTGCTCTTATTCACTGTATATAAAACTTCTTGCTTGCTCTCATTTTTGTTTGTTAATGCTTTTTCATAAGAGCATAGCTGATTTGTCAAGTTATCTATTGTTCTGTCCTTATTTGATACCAGAATCCAACTAGACTTGAATGAGAAATATTCAGGTGGTAAAGTTTCTAATATTTTACAAATAAGCAAAATATCTGGCAAGTCGCACTTACAGTAATTTTCAGCAACTGCTTTATCTTTTAAAATTTCGTTTTGCAAATTATTCCAAAGGTTCTTAAGTTTTGATGTATGAGTAGCAATATCGTCATCTGATTGTCTGATATAACTAAAAAATTGCATACAGATATCATAGGTTTTATCTGCTGCACTACCATCATACAAACGATGAAGCTCCAACCAGACTTCCCTGGCGGTCGAAAATCTCATGACTTTTTCTAATGCGCTTTGAGTCATATTTATTGTAAGAACTAATAAAACAGTACTATCTGTTTGATTGAAAAATGTAACATCTTTTTCATACTTGCATTTTTCTTCTTGTGTTGCTTCTTGGGGTAACGACTTCGGTGAAGTTAATCTACCTTCAAGGACGTCCATCGCGCCTTTCACACTTCTCAGAAGAATAGAAAGCTTGTATTTCCATGTAGTCCAGCTATCTTTACCTTCAAGTAATCCAATTTGCACCTTACTGGGATCCATTTTACTCTGGATTTAATTGAAAATGCGTTTTATTACTTTATGAAGATGACAGCTTTCAGAGACAGTTACAAAATCTTTTTTAATTTTTATTCTTACTTAATTTCTTGTTTCTTCTAGCATTACCATTTAGGCACTGTACGCTCTGCTACCATGTTAATATTATCAGATCGTCTAACTAGAAAAAACTTCCCTTCGTAATAAAATAATGACTTTGTCTAATTATAATTTTATTTCAATCAAATTGACATATTCTATATATTAACTACGTAACTCACTCATTAACTTATTTCAAATACAGGATGGTAAATTACTTAGATGTATTCTTCATTCTGCTTCAACAACTTTCAGGTCACTTAGTCTCTTAGCCATTTTTTACGTAATTATTTATTTATACTATCCCACTTCTGACACCATGTAATGTTTTTGTTATTTATTTAAACAGTTTTTACTTGTGGGATAAAATTATACACACTATGGCTAATTACTATCTATTTATTTAAAGAAACACACACACACACACACACACACACACACACACACACACACACACACACACACACACACACTGTATTAAACTTAATTTATATACACACTATACTCAACGTCTATTAATTTATTTACACTCGGTATATTAGTTCTAATTTATTTTCACCACTTGGATATTACCCTATTTATCTGCACTATTTAATTCACTAATTCTTCCGAACTAACTGTACTGTACTGTACTGTACTCGTTTCACTAATTGTTTCGAACTAACTAACTAACCAACTAACTCGGGAACTCGCGTATATATAGTCCTTATCGGTTCTGAAAAGTTCTAGTATTTTATGACGCTACTCATATGCGTAAATACTGCAATAGACCAGAAGGTTCTGGAAAGCGCATTCACCAAAATTTATAATCGAGGGACAGGACCGGCTTTGAGTTGGTGACCTCGCAACAGTATCTAAATAATCACGCACTATTAGCGCATAATGTGGTGGTGCGCCGTCCTGTTGAAACCATATTAAATTGCCAGGCATGTTTGGATTTTGATTGTCTGGATATAACGCGGCAATGGTTGGAATAATATCATTTTCTAGCATTTCTAAATATTTTTCAGCAGACAACGTTCCTTCAATAAAAAAATGGTCCCAAAATGTTGTTGCCAACAATTCCTGCCCAAACATTAACTTTTACAGGATACTGAGTGTTGGCCTCCATCATCCAAAGAGGATTAGTGTCTGACCAGTATCCACAGTTTTGCCTATTGACAGTACCATTTAAACAAAATGTTGCTTCATTTGAAAATACTACATGCTCTACAAATTCCTACATCCTTCGATCAAAATCATCATCGTTGAGTCCATGAACTAAATTAACTTTGTACGGGTGAAACTTTTTTTTTCAAATATTTTATAACTGTAGATTTACTCAATGAGTTTTCCGTCGCGATTTGTCTACTGGATATGTGTGGATTTTCTTGAAACGGTTAAGAGCAAATTCAACTGCTCGTCACCAGCAATTACAGAACGACCTTTATAATTATCTCTCACGTAACCAAATTCTCTAATTTTTTTTCTATTTTCGATACAGTGGATTGACTAATAGAACGATCTGGATATTTATCATTTCACAATTCACAAACTTCTCGCTGGGTTCGGGACTTGTCACCACACCCACACATTATTAAAATTTCAATTCTTTCTTTTTCGCTTAAACGTACCATTATTGAGAAATTTAACAACTAGATAATTGACAATGCAGTACTTATTGTTTGATATCAGCATTGTAAACAAAAACAAAACATATCAAAAAAACCATGGTAATGAATATCTTCATTATGTTCATTATTCATTTTATTTTATTAATAATGAAATCCTAAAGTTCATATAATACCCTTCTTGGTGTGCGTCATTGATTGTTAATGTCTTTCTAACACATTACCTTGGAAGAAATGGAAAAAAAGGCAGGTCTGTGATTAATCCTAATCAAAATATCACAATAATGAACCGTTTAAACGTAGTACAAACGTTAACCCTAATCTTTGACTTACAAAAATTTGATTGGTTGATGTTTAGATTACGCGCAAACGCGACCTATCAATCGGGCGAAATTACATCGTTCAAAATACTATGCAGACGTTCCTTTCGTGTCTTACGTATTTTTCCAATGTCCAACTGACAGTTCTCGTCAGGTCTGTACTTTGTTGTTTACGGTAAATTATTATTTATGAAAAGTGAATATTGATCTTATTGTTAGCATTTTATTTATTCAAATGCAGGACTATATTTACCAATATTAAATTATTTTAATATGTAAATTAAATATACAATTTGTTTTATTTTGCAGTGTTTTCATATCCCAAGTATTATTAATTTCATAGCCTTTTCGAATTTGGCTGAATACGATCCTGATGATTTTATTTATCAAATTAAAGGTTAATTATATGTCAAAATAACAAATTAAATATCGACATACCCAAAACCCGGATATACGTCACAAACGATGACGCACACCAAAAAGGCTGTTATATGAACTATATCATCTTTATTAGTCCAGTCATTTCAAAAAATTTTATGATTAAAAATTTCTGATACATTTGTCACTAATTCACAAACCAATGCTTTGGTCTATAAGTATTATACATTTTTGTAATCGTCTGTTGTGGAATTCAAAAATATAGAGAAAAATATGTTGTTCTATTTAAAAAAATAACAATGATTTCATGTACGCGAAAGTGGTGACGTCATTCGTACATCCAATGATAGAGTAGGATGCGCAATTGAAAATAAAACTTGACCTGTGAGCGTTTTGTTATAATAGCTTTAGACAAAAAAATGTCCTCACTATACAGTTGAGGAGATGTAAGGTGGCTATATTCATCATAAATGTATCATTGACTACCGTGCCACGGTAAATCTCCTCAACTATACTATTATATTTACCTAATTTTTCTATTTCACTCAGCCTTTTCCCCTCCGCCAATCGCCATTTTTTTCTAGCAGCTTTTGACAGCTTTGGCGGAACGTTTCTTAATATATTCATTGCTTCGTCATTCGGTATATATGTGGGAGAGTCCTCCAAATCCCAATTTTCCAATTCATCCCCTGTTTTCACTTCACTTTCCATTTTTTCCATTATTCACATCTTCACTAAAAACTGAAACTACGCTTTATTGATTTCTTTGTGTCTATATAATACAGACTTTTCAACAACTTTCTCTTAAAAAGGGATTTGCCTTCACCAACAAGAACTCTAAGCTACATCGATGTGACATTGAACACGTGTATTCACTTATTCAGTGGTTAGTCTGGGAATTTCATGTCTGACCATGTTGAAGGTGGTTTTGTACCAAAATATTGCATTTAAGTCTTTACACACAGGAACTCCAAGATCTCATAATATAAATATCAATTATGTGGCAATGAAAACGTTTATTCACTCATACAGTAGTTCGTCTGAAAAACATTTTATATCTGACCTTATTCAAGGTAGTTTTGTATCAAAATATTTTGTATTTAAATCATTTCTTCCACTTTCCAGTTTATTTTTTAAATCTGACTGTTAATGTTTTTGAGTTTTATAAAGTGTTAACCAAGTTTTCCTATGTGGAAAATGTTGAAATAAACTCCAGTAAGTATGTGTTTTATATGCAAAATTTTAATCTACATGAAAGTATAACCTCGGATTTATTTACTGTCAGAATATATTTTTAAAATTACAGAGTGAATATTGAAAATACTTCTAATTTATGATAAACAATTAATCTTTCTCTCTTATGGATATTGTTATAAAGTCTTGGCGATAAAATTTAATTATTTTCTAGACAATCTACATGCTTATGCAAAATAGTTTTTTTCTGTTATAAATATTTAATAAATTTATATTAGGTAATAGGTTACATTTAGCGAAACGTTTGGATAGATCCTCCGTATCATCTGATAGGCTATCGGCGGTGTCATAAAGACTTAACCCTTTAAAGGATGACTCTGACTCGGGGTCCATTTTCCTTTTTGGGGCTCTGGTCTTAAATCAACTATAACAAAACAAACAAATTTCTATTATTCGTTCGGTAGTGTCGGATGATCATTGTTATCCTGAGTAAGTTCGGTTTTACCGCTTCTTTTAGTTACCGAAACTGACAAAAATGGTATGTACAACAAAACTAAATGGAGAAACTTGAATAAAGGTCTTTTTCCCAGCGGTTATCAAATAAAAATAAAATCCTAAAGAAAGAAAAACACTTATAACTAAGTCAGTTTTCATGGGGCGGAGGAAACGCACGCACAATTAAAAAAAACTTAAATACCGTCACTGGTGGTTAACTATCACGAGATCTTATAAAAAAAAAAACTAGAAGTTGTCTCAATTCTAACGGGGGGAAAAGGTGGTATGGAAATGTTATGTCGTTGGCCATCGGGCCCTTTTATCCTCACGACGTGTCTCCGCGTGGGCTGAGCGGTACCGGGTCGCAGGAAAGCGGTTCGCTCCGCCCACTCCCTTGGCCAGGTTGTGAGCGTGGCTGCTGCAGCGCAAAGGCCAGGATGGCCAGACTTCTCGTTCGGCGATCTTCTCGCTCCGGTGTCGCTTTCTCTTCATGTTTTGGGACTTCTTCCACTTCCAGGATTCTGGTGGTGGGTCCTGGGTTATCGTTGTCTGTGGTGAATGTGTGATGAACCCCGGAGTGATACTGAGACCCGGCTTCTGTAGTCTCTTCGGTGACCTGCCAGTCTTGGTCCCTAGTATGCACCGTCGTCCTTTCGAACACGGTGCACACTAGGTACGATTACCGGTGCACTCCAGTCTCCGGTGGTGGGAGTGAGGGTGGAGGGGTGGATCCCGGTACATAGGGGTCCATATCGAATACCACTGGGTCATAGTCCTGCTCCACATCCGCTTCCGTGGGGATGTCGAAGTCGAACTCGTCCATGAAGTCGAAGGCGGATTCGAGGAATATGTCCCCGGCTTCAGGTTAGGGAGAGCCGGTTGAAGGAGTCGAGGCGGTGAGGTCCATGACCTCATAGTCGCAGAGGTTTGGCGACTTTCTCAGCCTTCGGTCGGCTTCTTTGACCTTCTCGGTCCGGGCTTGTTCCCTTCTCTGTCGCTCTACCAGGTCTTCGTAGGGGTTGTGGCAGGGCATCGGCTCACTCCCTCGGGGTGGTGCGTCGCACCGCGGTTTCATTCTGATATAAACTAATTGGTTAAGGGTTTTAAATCCTTAATATGTATTCGGTTATATCGCTTGCCGTTTTCGCCTCTTAAATCATATACTACCGCAGAGACGACGCGTACAACTTCATATGGCCGAGAGTATTTCGGGGCTAATTTCGCAGCTACATGATCATCTGCTGAGGACAAAAAAATGTTGAATTTATTCCAACCTAAACGTCCTCACTGTACAGTTGAGGAGATGTAAGGTGGCTATATTCATCATAAATGTATCATTGACTACCGTGCCACGGCAAATCTCCTCAACTATACTATTATATTTACCTAATTTTTCTATTTCACTCAGCCTTTTCCGCTCCGCCAATCGCCATTTTTTTCTAGCAGCTTTTGACAGCTTTGGCGGAACGTTTCGTAATATATTCATTGCTTCGACATTCGGTATATATGTGGGAGAGTCCTCCAAATCCCAATTTTCCAATTCATCCCCTGTTTTCACTTCACTTTCCATTTTTTCCATTATTCACCTCTTCACTAAAAACTGGAACTACGCTTTATTGATTTCTTGTGTCTATATAATACAGACTTTTCAACAACTTTCTCTTAAAAAGGGATTTGCCTTCACCAACAAGAACTCTAAGCTACATCGATGTGACATTGAACACGTGTATTCACTTATTCAGTGGTTAGTCTGGGAATTTCATGTCTGACCATGTTGAAGGTGGTTTTGTACCAAAATATTGCATTTAAGTCTTTACACACAGGAACTCCAAGATCTCATAATATAAATATCAATTATGTGGCAATGAAAACGTTTATTCACTCATACAGTAGTTCGTCTGAAAAACATTTTATATCTGACCTTATTCAAGGTAGTTTTGTATCAAAATATTTTGTATTTAAATCATTTCTTCCACTTTCCAGTTTATTTTTTAAATCTGACTGTTAATGTTTTTGAGTTTTCTAAAGTGTTAACCAAGTTTTCTATGTGGAAAATGTTGAAATAAACTCCAGTAAGTATGTGTTTTATATGCAAAATTTTAATCTACATGAAAGTATAACCTCGGATTTATTTACTGTCAGAATATATTTTTAAAATTACAGAGTGAATATTGAAAATACTTCTAATTTATGATAAACAATTAATCTTTCTCTCGTATGGATATTGTTATAAAGTCTTGGCGATAAAATTTAATTATTTTCTAGACAATCTACATGCTTATGCAAAATAGTTTTTTTCTGTTATAAATATTTAATAAATTTATATTAGGTAATAGGTTACATTTAGCGAAACGTTTGGATAGATCCTCCGTATCATCTGATAGGCTATCGGCGGTGTCATAAAGACTTAACCCTTTAAAGGATGACTCTGACTCGGGGTCCATTTTCCTTTTTGGGGCTCTGGTCTTAAATCAACTATAACAAAACAAACAAATTTCTATTATTCGTTCGGTAGTGTCGGATGATCATTGTTATCCTGAGTAAGTTCGGTTTTACCGCTTCTTTTAGTTACCGAAACTGACAAAAATGGTATGTACAACAAAACTAAATGGAGAAACTTGAAAAAAGGTCTTTTTCCCAGCGGTTATCAAATAAAAATAAAATCCTAAAGAAAGAAAAACACTTATAACTAAGTCAGTTTTCATGGGGCGGAGGAAACGCACGCACAATTAAAAAAAACTTAAATACCGTCACTGGTGGTTAACTATCACGAGATCTTATAAAAAAAAAACTAGAAGTTGTCTCAATTGTAACGGGGGGAAAAGGTGGTATGGAAATGTTATGTCATTGGCCATCGGGCCCTTTTATCCTCACGACGTGTCTCCGCGTGGGCTGAGCGGTACCGGGTCGCAGGAAAGCGGTTCGCTTCGCCCACTCCCTTGGCCAGGTTGTGAGCGTGGCTGCTGCAGCGCAAAGGCTAGGATGGCCAGACTTCTCGTTCGGCGATCTTCTCGCTCCGGTGTCGCTTTCTCTTCATGTTTTGGGGCTTCTTCCACTTCCAGGATTCTGGTGGTGGGTCCTGGGTTATCGTTGTCTGTGGTGAATGTGTGATGAACCCCGGAGTGATACTGAGACCCGGCTTCTGTAGCCTCTTCGGTGACCTGCCAATCTTGGTCCCTAGTATTCACCGTCGTCCTTTCGAACAGGGTGCACACTAGGTACGATTACCGGTGCACTCCAGTCTCCGGTGGTGGGGGTGAGGGTGGAGGGGTGTTCCCGGTACATAGGGGTCCATATCGAATACCACTGGGTCATATTCCTGCTCCACATCCGCTTCCGTGGGGATGTCGAAGTCGAACTCGTCCATGAAGTCGAAGGCGGATTCGAGGAATATGTCCCCGGCTTCAGGTTAGGGAGAGCCGGTTGAAGGAGTCGAGGCGGTGAGGTCCATGACCTCATAGTCGCAGAGGTTTGGCGACTTTCTCAGCCTTCGGGCGGCTTCTTTGTCCTTCTCGGTCCGGGCTTGTTCCCTCCTCTGTCGCTCTACCAGGTCTTCGTAGGGGTTGTGGCAGGGCATCGGCTCACTCCCTCGGGGTGGTGCGTCGCACCGCGGTTTCATTCTGAAATAAACTAATTGGTTAAGGGTTTTAAATCCTTAATATGTATTCGGTTATATCGCTTGCCGTTTTCGCCTCTTAAATCATATACTACCGCAGAGACGACGCGGACAACTTCATATGGCCGAGAGTATTTCGGGGCTAATTTCGCAGCTACATGATCATCTGCTGAGGACAAAGTATTTTCCTTTTTCCTAACTTTATCTTCCAGTCTCGACGGCGTAAATTGTGATAACGGCTTTCACTTGTGAATACTCTGGACAGATTTAAACGGACAAGATCAAAACACTCTTGTAATTTATCAAGTCTCAAGAGATGCGATTTTGCAGCTTCCTCGACGGGGTTTTGAGTTTCATCTCCTTTTCTTGAATCGTTCTCAGGATTATCTTCAGTTTCCTTCCTGAAGGAATTTAAAAAGGCAGGTGAAAGCCCAGTAGAATCGTGTTTGGAGTTGTTCATCGCAAACTTCAAATCGGCTAATCTTATAACCCAGTCTTGGTGATCTTTTTCGCAATATTGCGCAATCATCGTTTTCAGAGTGCGATTGGCTCTTTCAACCGGATTAGCTTGAGGCGTATACGGAGGTGTGAAACGATGTCGAATTCCCAATTCTTTTAACATATTCTTGAACAGTGTACTGTTATACTTAGTTCCATTATCGATTAACACTGTACGGGGACATCCAAATATTGTCAGTATTTCTTCATAAAATGCAGTAGGTACTGATGCTACTGGCAGTAGCACTCCTTAATGGTTTACATTGTACCCACTTGGTAAATCGGTCTTGGAACATTACAATATAGCAGTTACCCTTCTTACTTCGCGGCAATATCGGAACTAACGGTATCCCATGGTCGTTGGTTTGGAGATGGCTGCATCTTTCCTGGAGGTTTCTGTTGTGACGGTTTGTACTTCTGGATTTGTAAACACCGGTGAACGTTCTTGATGATGTCTCGAAACATTCCAGGCCAATAGTACGACTTGGCGATTCCCATGTGTCCAGCATTTGCAGCATCATGGTTCTCTTCCAGAATACGGATTCTCTGTGGCTTCGTTACACACAGCTTCCAGGGATCAGACAACTCTGGCTCTCTGAGATCATTGATATCCCAGAAATGACGGTACAATCGGTCTTCTCGAATGCAGTAGTCTGGAAACTTTTCTGGATCCTTCAGAACCTCTTCCTTTTTGTTCCGGTACCACGAACTTTCGGCGGGTACATCGGTCAGACAGAATATAGATGGTGGGCCGGCATCGGCGGTCATTGGTAGCGTATTTCTAGATAGAGCGTCAGCCACACGGTTTAGAGCACCTTTACGATACTGTATCTCGAAGTCATATTGCTGCAGAAAGATAATCCATCGCGCTAAACTTCCGAACGGACTATCTATAGAATGTAACCGTCTTAGGGACTGTTGATTGGTAACAACCGTGAAATAGTAGCTCTCTAAAGAAGGACGTATCTCCCCATACAATGGCAAGACATTCTTTTTCTGTGACAGAGTAATTTTTCTCGGCAGGACTCAGAGTGCGACTTGCATACGCTACGACGTGTTCATTTCCATCCTTCTGCTGGGTGAGGGCTATTCCCAAACCGTATTCCGATGCATCGGTCTGTAGTGTGAATGGTATACTGAAATCGGGACAGCTTAATACAGGAGCTTCCGACAGACAGGTTTTAATTTTAGTGAAAGCGGTTTCTTGGTCTTCAGTCCATTTCCTTCTCTGAGATTTGCGAAGCAACTTTGTTAACGGAGCAACATTCTGTGAAAAGGACGGAACAAACCTTATATACCATGAGGCAACTCCCAAAAATCTCCTCAATTTCCGGACTTAGATGGTATACAAAAAAGACATTTTCTGGATTAAATTTCAGTTGGGCTCCTGGTAATCGACGGAACACTTCAAATAAATTTTCCAAATGCTGTTCGAACGTTTCTCCCAGAACGATGATGTCATCCAGATAAGCAAATGCATATGGATCTAAATCTGGTCCTATAAGTTGATCAACCAGTCTCTGGAAAGTGGCAGGTGCAGTGTAGTCCAAATGGTAAAACCGTGAATTGAAATAACCCACGTCCCGGAAATATACTTGGCTTTTCGCAGCTTATCCAGGATAGCATTAATAAATGGAAGAGGGTAGGCATCCTTCATGGTTACTTCATTAACTTTACGGAAGTCAATACAAAACCGGTTTTTCCCATCTTTTCTCCTTACTATTACAATCGGAGGACTCCACGGACTGGTGGAGGGTTCTATCACTCCTTCTTTTAACATCATGTCTACCTCGGCGTTACAAATTTCTTGAATTTTTGGATTTTGAGGTCGGTATCTCTGTTTGATCGGACGGGGATGAAGCAAACGGATTTCTTGCTCAACTAGCGTAGTTGGACCTTGAATCTTCTCAAACATCGGAAGTTCGTGGTTTAAGAAAATATTCAACTTCTTCTTCTGTTCATCAGTCAAATTTATTTCTTCTCTGTGGTTGATTATCTCTAATGGACATCCTTCATTACCATAATCGTTGGTATCTTCTAAATTTTCCGGAGATAACACAGATTTTCCAAATCCATCATCTTCTTTCCTCTCTCTCCTCTCTACGAAAGACGACTAAAAGACTACGGCCTCAGATTGCTCCTTGTCAACCCCTAACACCAGGGAAGACGCAGAGACTTCAGAAACAGATTGCTCCTTGTCATCCCCTAACACCAGGGAGGATGTAGAGACTTCAGAAACAG
Source organism: Lochmaea crataegi (assembly GCA_947563755.1). Lineage (NCBI taxonomy): Eukaryota > Metazoa > Arthropoda > Insecta > Coleoptera > Chrysomelidae > Lochmaea > Lochmaea crataegi. Next base: position 31,599,338 of record OX387434.1, on the reverse strand, counting down.
ACATATTTTCAGAACAGCGGTCTTTTAAGAGACAATTGTTGGTATTTTCCATTCTTAGTAGCGGTACAGCAGCATCGGTTTCTTTTGTGGGCGGGTTCACTTCCTCCAATACTCCAACAGGACTGGCTAATTGTGAACGCTGCACTAGTTTATCATTCATGTATATTTTCCCGGTTCCTAGTTCCAAACGTAAATTATACTTTTGGAGGACATCGAGTCCTAACACAATATCAGTTATTAGACCAGGGAAATGTTCGAACGGACCTCCCATAATGACGTCCTGGATCTTCACTTTTAGCTCATAAGTGTCAGTGATAGAGACTAAATTTCCAGTAGCTAAACGGGCCCTCGTAGCTTGATGGACGGTGGTTTGCTTTCTTTGGGAAAATGTCCTAGCTATCTGATAACCGATGTATGATTTTGCAGCTCCAGTATCCAATAGGGCTTTAAAATTATATTTTTCAATTTCGACGTCGATGTGCGGTCGGACATCGGTATTTTCTTCTGGCGTATCATCTTGAGAGGCAAATATTTGCGGAAGCTGTGTCGGCCTCTCCTCGGGACAGCTTCGATTTAGTTTTCCGGCCTGGTACAGGAACAGACTCGGGAAAATACCCCTTCTCTACGACAACGGGAGCAGAATATTTTCGGTGGATTTGGGACAGGTATTTCTGAAGTGTCCGACCTCGCCACATCGGAAACAGATTGGTTGAGAAGGTGGTGCTCCAGAAGGCTGCCGAGTATCACTTGGTGAAGTCTGACTGGAGCTGGCGATAGGCTCTCGGAATGGACCAGACGTCGTCCCAATCCTTGATCTACTCATCGGCTGCGGCCGTGTTGATCCACGATTCGGACCACTGGTGTTGGGAACATTCTGGAGCTCTTTTCTGAGAAGCTCATATTCCCTTACCACTTTTGGCAAAACATAGGAAAATCCTGGAAGTCTCCTTTTCGGATCTGCGGCCGGTATTCGGGTAGAAGATTTCGGTACAACCATGCTAACTGCTGATCGGGTGTTAGCTTTCCATGTCTGCGCATGAGAGTTTGGAGTTCGGTAATGTATGTAGTGGCGGACTCATTCCCCCTTTTTAGACGTTTACCTATCTCGGCTTCAAAATCGACTTTATAATTAACGGGATAATAGAAGATTCGGAAGTCTGTTTCAAATTCGTCCCAAGTTGTGTACCTGCTACAGGAAGCAAATTGTCTTTCTGGACATTCTTTGCCGTACATATCTCTTCAATCCTTTCTATAAATGCGACAGGATCTCCTCGATTTCCAAAGCACACCTTCCAATCGTGTACACTTTTCGATGGGGTTGCCATAGCGGTCGGATAACTAACAGGTTCGGTTTGCTCAGCAGCGGGTTGTGGAGAAACGCTTCTTCGTCTTAAAAAGTTAAGAAGTCTTTTCCGTTTTTCAGGAACGGTTCCAGCAACCGATAAATTTCTCTTTTCTAGCTGGATAGTTAGACCTTCGTTTTTCAGTAAATACACCCAACTTACTAGGTGGTCTGTGACTTCTTGCACGAAACTTACGGTAGGAACCAAAATATCAGATTCGGATTTTTCCGCTCCTCCTTGATCAAACAAAAGGGTCAAGTCAATGTCTTCAGAGTTTTCTCTAGACACAAAAAAACACTTTCAGTTATTCAGCGGTAACTAGACGGGTTAGTTTGTCTATCTCAAAACTCCTCATCTTCTTCTTATCTCCACAATCTTCGCAGCACAAGAAAACAGTTTACAAAAGACCTTACTCTTGAAAAAATACAGATAAACAAGCTATATATAACAATCAAGTCCCTGCTCAGGCGCCAAAATGTGACGCGATTTTTGCCAGTTCCTTGCCACCTTGGCACGTCATTTTTGACAACTTCAGAGCCTTACACTTTCTCGGGCGCCAGATTTTTAAGGTGGTTAACTCCACGGCCCCTTGACTTCAATCGTCAAGAGTTCCAGGTAGCCTCAGATGGAGGTACGGTAATTTCCAGGGGTCTAGTTATATCCAATCCGGCCGGGTTAGTGATAGAAGCGTCCTTACTGGTCCTAAAACAAAAGGTTACTCTCCTGGCCGCCCACACTACGGGGAAGCTAAATTCATGCAGCTAAGCAACTAATCTACTATAGGGGTACTCTATACTCTACAGTGGGTCAGTAAAACACGCAGGTTCAGTTAGGTTTTAATACAGTAGTTGTGGTTATTTGAAGCAGTTACAATAATAATTAGAAAAAAAAACACTATTATACACAGAAATATAAGTACTATACGGTGATCTATGAGTTATATGCACATTAGAGACGAAGCGGTCAGGACATAAGCGAGAAAGGTTTGTAAGCGCATTCAAATGTTTTGTATGAAAAAGAAGCGGTAAAAGCATAAAGCAAAATTAGGATTCAGGGGTCTTTTCATTAACTCGGTTACCTTAAAAAAATCAAACGTCACTTCTAATAAAATTTTAATCACTTCGGAAACACCCGGTAGAGATATGTCAACATTATTGTTGAATCATAATGATTGTATTAATTGATCGGAAGAAGAAAAGGTGAAAGGGATTTCGGTCCTCGAGTTAAAATATCAAAGAGCCCAGTGCCAGGCTTAGACGCCTTGCACTCAACAAGATTTCAATCGGAACGTGAAATGGGAATCGGGAATAAATATAAAAGGGTTTAGTCCTCGGATTAAAATACCAAAAAGCCCTGGCTTAGACGCCTGGCACTCCTCAAGATTTTAATCGGAACGTGAAATCGGAATCGGGAATAAATATTAAAGGGTTTAGTACTCGGATTAAAATACCAAAGCGCCCTGGCTTAGACTCCTGGCACTCCTCGAGATTTTAATCGGAACGTGAAATCGGAATCGGGAATAAATATTAAAGGGTTTTAGTCCTCGGATGAAAATACCAAAGAGCCCTGGATTAGACGCCTGGTACTCCTCAATATTTCAATCGGAACGTGAAATGGGAATAAATATATGAAAGGATTTTATCAAGAGTTAACTGCACTCGAGTTCAGGGTATATTTGGTATAAAACGTAAATACTGGAACTTGCCATGAAATGAAATTTTAATGCAATTGAATAAACTTTGTCTATTAGTGATTGTTGGATTTCCATTTAGTTATGTTTAATTATTGTCCTGCGAGGTAGACAACCCAAACAACTGGCCTTTTTGTACTCGAGGTGGTTATTTATGCGCGCGTTTAATTAGAGATTTACTATACATTTTTGAATCGACAAAGTGACTGGGACAATAATTCAGCTAGTAGAATTCGTGTGAATTATAAAATTAATGATATGGGCGTTTATCTCGGTTTTCCTACGTTTTTGAAATAAAAGGAAAAATACTGCTATTGATGGTAAACGAAGCTGTGTGGGAGAGCGCTCTCTGAACGTTTTGGAGTTGTCGTGATAAAAACTGAGGTGAGTAAATCTCTATTCGTTACCGGTCAATTTTGTATTCTCGCTAATTTGGCATCTTCTTAAATAAAACCAGATTTCAAGACATATTTTTGGGGTAAATTGTACAGTCCCAAAGCTTAACTCTCCTCACAGGAGTTCTTGAAGATAGATCCATAATAGCGGATCGCACATTGGTCCTTCGAAGTACGGATTCGTCTGGTTTACTCTTCAAAAAGGTTTGATTTTTGGTTTTAACGAAATTAAACTTTAATATTCAATTGTTCAATAAATGTTGAGGTGGCTTGTTATCCTCGTTGGAATGTATATTGCTAGTTAACAATTGATATTTTTAGTGAAACTTGCAATTTGAATAAGGTCAAAAAAATATTGCTTACAGTTTTTTCGAATTTTTTGTTGTGTATTTTGGTCAGTTTTGGTGACCTTGAATTCAACCAGTTTTGGAATACGAATAAATAGGTTTGATTTTAAATTCTAGTTATTGTCTTTTGCAGTAGGCAGCTTGATAAGGATTTTTTGCTTGAATTTCATAAATTTAATTGATGGTCATTGAACTTTCATTTCTTTAAAATTATTTGCAGGTTCATAAATAAATAACTTTAGTTTTCTCTTATGCCAGTGGCAGCTTGACAAGGGGCAGTGAGTTTAAATTTATTTCCTGATAAATATTGGGTTTTTGATACTTGAAATTAGTATTTTGTATGATTGGGTACGCTTTCCACCCGCATTACAAGTTTGATTTAGGTGAAATAAAATTTAATTCCTGTTAAATATTGCCATTTTTGAGTTTTCTTTATAATGGCTGATAAATTAAGAAAATACACCTTACAAAGGAGAACCGCTCTTAACGATTTGGATGCTTTGCTGCGCTTATCCAACGCTGCTGCTAATGAGTTAAGTAAGCAATCGCTCTTTCGTATTCGGTATTCAGAGTTAGATGATATTTTAGAGAGCCTCAATAAACATCATCAAAGCATTTTTTCCTCTTTGTTGGGCGCTGATGCTACTGAAGCCCAATTAGAATCTGAGGAAACTATTCGTGGACAATTTATGAACGATTATTATCAAATCAAAGCTAATTTTGCTGATCTTTTTGAAGATGAAGACGCTAAGAGTAAGGTTGTCGTTCCTCAAGCGGTACAACAAGTTAGTAATGTTCGGTTACCCCAATTGGAACTGATTAAGTTTTCAGATGATTTTACTTCGGCGATTTTTTCGATTTATTTGATGCGCTCGTGCACAATCGAAATAATATACTGAAAAGTTGAGTTACTTGATTCAAAGTTTGGAAGGTGCTCCTTTGATGTTAGCTAAATCTTTGCCTTTAGCTAGGGACAATTATGTTAGAATTTATGATAAATTGAAAAATAGATAAGTATTTGAATAAAAGTTTGCGTGCGATGGCACATTGGGGCAAAATTGAGGAAGCTCCATCTACTACGTTTAAACATTCTGACAGCTACTGTAATTTAATTGACACTTTTTCGGAAAATCTATCTGCTTTGGAAAATTTAGGTTATCAAATTTCGGATTTCGTGTAAGCTTATAAAATTCTAACTAAACTTGATGACGAGACTCAGCAACGTTTTGAATTATTACATGGCTCCGGTGAAATGCCCACTTTTTCTGATTTATCTGCTTTTCTAGAAAGTCAGTGCATTTCTTTCGACTCATATTCTCTGTCGACAAGCTCTACTCAGAATTTTGGTAGAAAAAATAAATCCTTTCCTTCTAAACAAAATTTAAGTAAGACTGTTCCTAAATCTAGTAATCGTTATAGTTTTTTTTCGAAGCCTAATTCAGTGACTTGTACTTTATGCAACGCAAGTCACCACTTGCAAACGTGCTCTTCATTTTTAAATAAATCTCCTCATGACCGTTACAACTTTTGTAAAAAAACGCGTCTTTGTTTTAAATGTTTAGAAAAACATGATTCGCGCATTTGCGCTGTCACAGTTCGTTGTGGCCATTGTAACTTGCCTCATCATAAGATTTTACACTTTAAGAGGGCTTATGGTATGGGAAAAGACAAAATACATAAACGGGAAAAAAAAATGTATGTGGCATTATTATACATGTATTAGATATATTGTATTACTATATCATGTACGGACATAAAATTTGGTTGGGATTCCTACTTACTCGTCCCTATTAAAAAATAAATAAATAATTAAAACATAATCGGCTAATGGACTTTGTCCCTGGTCATAAACAGGAAGAAAAAAAAAGGGCTTATGGTGGTTCTCACTCTGGTAATAGTGGGACCCCTGTAACCTTAAAATTGAGCTCAAGCCCGAATAAGAATAAAGTCATAAAATTTAATTAATTAAAAAAAAAGTGTAAGATTGTGAATAAATTTGTCTACTTGATTACATAAGTTTCGGTTGCTCCGGTGACAACCTTAGGCCTTCGACGTCGCTCAGAACGGAGGTAGGGGTGGATCCCTCTTATTGATCTTCCGGACAAAATAGTAGACAACTTGTGTGGGCGCCAACTGAGTTTTCCACTTTGGCCTAGCACGACGAATTTCCCCCGATAACCCAGTAAAACAAGGGATGAAAATAAAAGGCAAACCTCAGCTTATGTTCCTTATAATAACTAAAATAAAATACCTAATATCCTTAAGGGATATTTTACAAGTATTAGCTAATGTGAACCCTAGTAAATGCCCCCCCACTTAAAGAAAATAGTGAGAACCTCTGTCACACATAATAAAAAAACCAAATGATTAACAATTAAAGTCCAACATATCCCAGTTAATTGACCTTACGTAGTGGGAAATTAATATGGCTGTTCGAGTGTACCAATACAGATTAAATACAAACTTTCAATTATATGTTACCTGAAAAGTAGTGTAAAGTTTATGAAAAAAAAACAATTCCATATAAGGCGACACCGTAGTCAAGGCGTTGGTACCAAGGCAGAGACGCATGCGCAAGTGGATAAAATTATGAAAATTAAATTGTGAAAATTTACCGCAAAATATTAATTTCCACCATTACAATTGCATAATAAAATAAATCAGTAGAAACTACCTAGCTAATGTATATACATATTGGCGTAAAGCCTAAAGTAAAAATAAGTAAATAAACCAGAAAAACCCCCGATACCAGGTTACCCTAAATGTGGTCTTCTTCAAGAAGTTGTTGAAGAGTAGCAGCAAACTGCAGAAGACATCACCATCGATCTACCAGGTAAACTCCAAACAACCCGAAGTGTGTATCTGGCCCCACAGGTGAAGTGTGTATAATCTGGCCCCACAGGTGAAGTGTGTATCTTGAGGGTGGTAAGTATACCCTGGCCCCACCGGTGAACCCTTAAAAATTAAAACAGGTATCAGCTAAAAACTGAGCCTATACAGGAACCAATCAAACACCTCGACAAGTTAAGCTTGTCTCGGCCTATGCCAGAAGTAACGTACAAGTCAAAATCAACCCCAAATTAACTTAATCAAACCCACAAAGTAGTCATAAGGTCTACTTACAATCAACAGTGTCAGTAACAGTATACTACACTGAATTTAAATCAAATAATAAGAATGCGATAAGCATCTAAAATAAACTGTTTTTGGTCGTAACCAGGGTAAGTTTGAAGAACCACCCACGAATTATAGTATTCGTTAGACTAAAGCGGGCAAAGAAAACAAAATATACACAGGGTAACAGAATAGACTGTCTTAATCAAAAATTTACAATCAACAGGTAGTATTTTACCACCAACTGTTTTATCTATAAAAACTACAAATCTATGAGACATACCTTTTCCAAAAAGGGTCCAATACTCAAAATTTTCCTTACTGGATGGCTACCAACAAATAACGAACCAACAACAGGTGGCACACCTCCAATTTCAAAACTTCAACGTTGGCGATTTCCTTTAAATAGTGATAAATACATAGTGATGCGAAAACAGTAAGTAGAGAAAATACTTACAATAGTTTTAGTGCAATATATCCCCTATAAGGGTTTGTGAAAACGGCTTCCAGAACAGGACGGAATTCTTCAACAATACGAACTCCCGTAGAACCAAAATACTAGCCGTATATTCCACAACTCATTCAGAACGAGAACCTATAAATCCCAGCAGGAGATGACTAGCCAGTCAAAAATAAAATTCAGATTCAAGCTCCATGCACTTTTGGAAACCAACTATCAAGATCAAGTAGGAGCACACACCGGAAAAGAAGAAGTGAGTGACACATCTTCAACTTCAATACAGAATACTACCACAGAGAAACCTAGCCGAAACATACATCCGAACTACACTGCTCACTACACCGAGCGTGTTCCGCACAGATCAAGTCATAAAGTGCTACACTTCTATGTAAGTCATGACGAACGAACGCTTTTATCCAAAGACACAGCTGTCACGGTCCAAATGTCATTGTCATCCTACAAATAAATACTTGTAAACATTGGAGATAAATGATAAAGTCAATGTATTAAAACTTATTCAAATAAATTTGAGTAAACATAGTACCACAATACCAAACCAACGTAAACAAAGCAAGATCAAACACTCGGATTTAACATACAAAACACATGGCGATAACAGCTAATATATTATAAATAGATGTTCAGAATATATTCGATTGCCAACCTACACCGAAGATTTCTAAATAGTATGTCTTTACTCAAGCCAAAATATGGTAGATAAATGAAGAAAATATACCTTTAACTCAAAAGTAAAGTATGTCTTTATAGATCAGTAAGTTTTATCAAACCTAATTACTACTTTAAATGTTTTAGAACTCAAGTCAAGGAGTCAGTAATAATTTATAACTGAACCCTAATAAACTTTAGCGTTTATCAAGCTGAAGCGGACAAAGTATTTGGACTACTGTGGCTACACCCCAAAGGTGATATAATCAAAGCCGGAAACAAAATCAGTAGTCCCACGGTAACTAAAAACTAACGAAAAATCCACAAGAGAGAAAACCCCTTACTACCCTTAATTATGAATTATAATATAACAAACAAAAAGAAACAACTAACATGAATATATCTATACGGACATTTACCAAGTAGGCACTAGTTTTATTATTTACCTTACCTAGCGACAAAATATAAAATTGTTGTCAAGATGTGAAGACAGGTATGGTTACAGCCCGCACCACTTCACCGGAAGGATGATGGCAGAGTAGTCCCTAAAACTCTGGGCTGACAGAAGCTATTTAACTACTGAAGTACTTTCGTAGTGAAAAATGATATTAGAAACATAGAGACAATATCGGTCAGGTAATTACTATATACAAATACTTAACGTATACAATAGACGTAGTGACAAATTCAACCGTTACAGATTCCCCCCTTACTTCAAGAGAATTCACTCAGGTGAATTCTCACCAGCGCTAGCTGGCTTCAAGTCCTTGATATTCCAGGTACCACGGTCGTTACCCTTGTCATCCATCAGTACATATGTCCATGGTGAAACTCTTTTTTTAACTAAGTAAGGACCTACCCAACGGGGTGCCAATTTCTTGGTGTAAAACTGCGCCGCGTCAGACAAAACAAAATTCTTACGCCAAACAAGTTGGTGAGGAAGCAACTCCTCTCGTCGCCGCCGGAGGTTATACGTTCTCTCATTTTTCTGCGAAGCCTTGTCCAAGCGAGCCCTAACTTCCTTAAACAACGCGTCAAAAGCTTTACTCTTCCCTGCATCATCAACAGCAGAACTCCTATCCGAAGCGCAATCCCTAAGCCTATCCTTTAAAGCAAATTCATCACCTTTCAGAACCATATTCCTACCAAAATTGAGATAATAGGGAGTCTGTTTAGTGGACTCATTAAAAGCTGTTCGTAACGCACAAGTAACTTTAGCCAGATCAACGTCCCATTTCCGATGATTATCCGAAACATACATGGCTAACATAGTCTTCAAAGTTCTATTATACCTTTCCGTGGGATTCGCCTGAGGATGGTAATGGGCGTTGAAACGTACCGACACTCCATACTCCTTCATCAAAGCCGAGAACACTCTCGAAGTAAATTGAGGACCATTGTCGCAAATCAACAAACGTGGTACGCCAAACAACAAGAATACGCCCTCCTCGATTCTTTTCCCTACTAATTGTGTGGTAGAAGACCTCAAAGGAAAAGTAAGAGTAAATTTAGTGAACAAATCAACCACAACCAAAATGAACTTATGTCCAGCCATAGAACGAGGTAATGGTCCTATCAAGTCAGTAGAAATAATCTCCCATGGTCGAGTAGCTCTGGGCTGAGGTGTCATCTGCCCCTTCGGTCCACTTTGATCAACCTTGTGCGCCGCGCACACCACACAATTCCTAACAAAAGAAGCTACATCCGACCTGAGCTTAGGCCAATAAAACCTAGCACTGATACGTTTGAAGGTTTTTAGTACACCCATGTGTCCTGCTAAAGGCGGATCGTGCAGTTGTTGCATAACTCCCCATCTATCAGCCTTCGGAACAACCTCCTTCCAATCATCGGCAGCATCGCCTAAGGATCCAGAATTCGTGCGAACGTGCTTATACAACTTACCCTCGAGAACTCGCCACTGTGAATACTTGATCGGATACTTCGAGACTTTCTGAATCATTCCGACATACCAACGATCCTTAACGACTGAAACCTCACTGATCTGAATCTCCGGTATAGCCCTAGACAACGTGTCAGGTACGACGTGCTCTTTGCCCTTGCGGTGTATGATCTTAAAGTCGTATTGCTGTAATCTTACGTTCCACCTCGCTAGACGACCTGCAGGATCCTTCAGATTCTGCAACCACACCAGAGAATAGTGGTCGGTGATAACCGAAAAAGGGACTCCTTCTAGATACGGTCGTAACTTCTCCACTGCCCATAACACAGCCAGACATTCCCGTTCAGTAGTGGAATAGACCCTCTCCTGCCTACTCAATGACCGACTCAAATAACAAACAACGCGGTCTCCTTCAGGATGAGGTTGGACGAGAACAGCCCCAAGTCCATACCCACTAGCATCACAATGAACTTCAAACGGAAGATTGTAATCCGGACAGCTTAACACAGGAGCCTTTACCAAACATTCCTTAATCTTACTAAAAGAGGCTTCACACTCTGGTGTCCAGACGAACTTCCTACCCTTACGCAACAAAGCTGTGATCGGAGAAATCAGGAATAAACCTGCGATACCACGAGAAAGTACCAATCACACCACGCACATCCTTCACACATTTCGGAGGCGGTAACATCAACATAGCCTTGACCTTATCAGGATCCACATGAAGTCCAGTACTATCTACAACATAACCCAAGTACTTCAACTGAGGTCGACAGAAAAAACACTTATCCCAGCTGACGGTCAAACTGGCTTTACCAATCCGCCTAAAAACTTCCTCCAAAACGGCAAGGTGTTCTTCAAAGGTTTGAGTAACAATAACCACATCATCGAGATAGGTAAAAACGTTGGGTTCCAAGTCGGGTCCAAGAACTTGATCGATGAGTCGTTGCCAAGTAGCTGGAGCATTATGGAGACCAAAAGGCATCCGTTTAAATTGAAATAGACCACGTCCCGGAACAGTAAAAGCGGTATAAGGCCTTGAAGACTCCGCCACCCTTACCTGCCAGTAAGCGGACTTAATATCCAGGGTAGAAATATAGTGAGCATTCCGGAGCTTGTCCAATGTGTTGGAAATGTAGGGGAGAGGGTAACTATCCCGTTCAGTGACAGCGTTTAATTTGCGATAATCCACGCAGAAGCGGAAAGTACCGTCCTTCTTTTTAACTAATAAAATGGGAGAACTCCACGGACTGTTCGACCTCTCAACTACACCAAGACGAAGCATTTCCTCTAACTCCTTATCAATATGCCCCTGCATCTTTGGGGAAACTGGATAATATCGTTGTTTAATGGGCGGAGAATGACAAACTATAGTATGTTCCGCAAAATTCGTACAGCCAAGACTAGTTCCCAATATAACCTTATTATGCTCAATCACTGCATCCAAACGAGACTTCTGTAAGTCGCTCAGCAAATATCTACTACGAAGATGATCTACAGTTGCAATCCCAACAGGTGACTCTGAAAAATGCCATTCATTGTGTCTCAAGTCTGGAACAACTCCCATGATTTTCCAAAAGTCTGCTCCCAAGATGAGCGTATGAGGGACGTCCAATACCACCAAGACAGAGATGATCTTCAGTTGATCGCGGAGAGAAAATGGAACTAAACACTCACCAATAGACTCACACATCTGTCCATTCGCAACTCTGCAACTAGTTCTCTTAGTGGTGTCCACTTCTAAGCCTAAAGTCTGCAACAGTTTCCAACCAGTACTACCCAAAATCGTTCTCGTAGCTCCCGAATCCAAAAGTCCTAATACCTCAGACCCCAAAACATTCACCTTAAGATACGGCCTCTCATCGTTCACAGCATGATCTAAAATAAAATCAAGAATAGGTTGAACTTCGGTCGAACGTCTTACAGCGCTACCTCTTCGACCAGTTAAGAGCGCCTGTTCTCGTTTCCCTGGCTACACTTGGGACAGGTCCTCACAGTAAAACCTTCTCGCTGACACTTAAAACATTTCAATTGCTTGGGAAGAACACATCCAATGGCTCGATGGCCAGGCTTCTTACAACGAAAGCACATAACTGAAGACTTTTTATCGCCCGACAAATTCTCTACATCCAAGCGATCTACGGGCTGAGATGAATCAACCTCGACAAAAGCCAGATCCTTCTCCAATACATTACCCCTACGGACACTGGGCTCGACATAACTATTAATAGCATCGCGCCTATCCTCCAAACGACGACATGCATGCCTCAACTCCTCAATAGTAGTAGGAAGTGGATCTCTTAAACGGTCTTGATAAAATGGGTGCAAATTCTTTATAATAATTGCCATCTTGGCCCCCTCAGGAACAAAACAACCTAACCTACTAAAATAACTTGACATGATCGCAAGATAAACTCCTATTGATTCTGACGAGTGCTGAGTCCTCTTCCTAAGCTCGTCGAACAAATCATCCGTATGATGAGCGGTCAAATACTCTCTTCTGAATTCATCCTTCAACTCGTTCCAAGAATGCACTCGCAGTCTGACATCCTTGTAGAATTGGTATGCCTTGTCCGAAAAAAGATCTACACCGGAACCAAACAACACATCGTCCGGAACATGACGAGCCATTTTAAGTTCTTCTACTCGTTCAAGAAAAGCTGTAATGGACAAAGATCTAGACGAACCAGAAAACTTCTCCAAACCCCATTTATGTGGTGGAATCATCTTTGAAAGGAAGCTGTTTGATACGTTACCGTGTGTGGTATTAATCGGTGGGTGATTTGCAACGGGAGACGAACTAGCGACATTCTGCACACCTGTCAGATTGCCAGTAATGACATCTAAAGCTGCTGGCACAACAACTTCAGCAGTAACACGAGTGGATATGGCGTTAAATCTATCATAGAGACCTATCAACTTAGTTAGCAACTCCGACCTCTTTGTTTCCTTCTCAGCATCCCCTGCAGCGTCCAATTGATCAAACCTATTCAACGCGTGAGATACCTTCGTCTGCAACTTCTGTGTTTCACTGATATTGGAACTGCCACTGTAACTAGCCAACAAAGTTTCGATCTCTGTACATTTCCTAATAAGAGCAGCCTCATCTTCCTCAAATGGAAATGAGTATTTGGGATACCTGAAGCTGTCACCAGATTTCTCCATACGAAGAGCCATAGAAAGCTTAGTACGCATCTCCTCCGCAGTTCCGATCTTAAGACCACTAAACTTAAGCTCCCACTCAAGCTCCTCTTTCTCCAACCTATTAATAAACATTTTCCGAGCCATCTTGATGTCAATATCAACAACGAGTCAAGGATACGAAAAAAAAATATCAACAATATAATCACCCTCAGTTATAAAAAAACGATATTTACAAGCTATGACGAGCCATACAACAGGGTTAGGGAAAATAATATAATATATAGTACACTTGTGTATTAAGTGTATTACGACTACTATGCAATAATCAGTTTATCAAAATGGTAACCATATACTCAATATACTTGGTTTCACGAAGAACAGCCATATAACTACCAAAAAAAAACTATAGCAAGTCTTGCTTATGAACAAAAACATGCCCCCACTAAATAAAAAAGGGCCCCACGTTGGGCGCCAAAAATGTAACCTTAAAATTGAGCTCAAGCCCGAATAAGAATAAAGTCATAAAATTTAATTAATTAAAAAAAAAGTGCAAGATTGTGAATAAATTTGTCTACTTGGTTACATAAGTTTCGGTTGCTCCGGTGACAACCTTAGGCCTTCGACGTCGCTCAGGACGGAGGTAGGGGTGGATCCCTCTTATTGATCTTCCGGACAAAATAGTAGACAACTTGTGTGGGCGCCAACTGAGTTTTCCACTTTGGCCTAGCACGACGAATTTCCCCCGATAACCCAGTAAAACAAGGGATGAAAATAAAAGGCAAACCTCAGCTTATGTTCCTTATAATAACTAAAATAAAATACCTAATATCCTTAAGGGATATTTTACAAGTATTAGCTAATGTGAACCCTAGTAAATGCCCCCCCACTTAAAGAAAATAGTGAGAACCTCTGTCACACATAATAAAAAAACCAAATGATTAACAATTAAAGTCCAACATATCCCAGTTAATTGACCTTACGTAGTGGGAAATTAATATGGCTGTTCGAGTGTACCAATACAGATTAAATACAAACTTTCAATTATATGTTACCTGAAAAGTAGTGTAAAGTTTATGAAAAAAAAACAATTCCATATAAGGCGACACCGTAGTCAAGGCGTTGGTACCAAGGCAGAGACGCATGCGCAAGTGGATAAAATTATGAAAATTAAATTGTGAAAATTTACCGCAAAATATTAATTTCCACCATTACAATTGCATAATAAAATAAATCAGTAGAAACTACCTAGCTAATGTATATACATATTGGCGTAAAGCCTAAAGTAAAAATAAGTAAATAAACCAGAAAAACCCCCGATACCAGGTTACCCTAAATGTGGTCTTCTTCAAGAAGTTGTTGAAGAGTAGCAGCAAACTGCAGAAGACATCACCATCGATCTACCAGGTAAACTCCAAACAACCCGAAGTGTGTATCTGGCCCCACAGGTGAAGTGTGTATAATCTGGCCCCACAGGTGAAGTGTGTATCTTGAGGGTGGTAAGTATACCCTGGCCCCACCGGTGAACCCTTAAAAATTAAAACAGGTATCAGCTAAAAACTGAGCCTATACAGGAACCAATCAAACACCTCGACAAGTTAAGCTTGTCTCGGCCTATGCCAGAAGTAACGTACAAGTCAAAATCAACCCCAAATTAACTTAATCAAACCCACAAAGTAGTCATAAGGTCTACTTACAATCAACAGTGTCAGTAACAGTATACTACACTGAATTTAAATCAAATAATAAGAATGCGATAAGCATCTAAAATAAACTGTTTTTGGTCGTAACCAGGGTAAGTTTGAAGAACCACCCACGAATTATAGTATTCGTTAGACTAAAGCGGGCAAAGAAAACAAAATATACACAGGGTAACAGAATAGACTGTCTTAATCAAAAATTTACAATCAACAGGTAGTATTTTACCACCAACTGTTTTATCTACAAAAACTACAAATCTATGAGACATACCTTTTCCAAAAAGTGTCCAATACTCAAAATTTTCCTTACTGGATGGCTACCAACAAATAACGAACCAACAACAGGTGGCACACCTCCAATTTCAAAACTTCAACGTTGGCGATTTCCTTTAAATAGTGATAAATACATAGTGATGCGAAAACAGTAAGTAGAGAAAATACTTACAATAGTTTTAGTGCAATATATCCCCTATAAGGGTTTGTGAAAACGGCTTCCAGAACAGGACGGAATTCTTCAACAATACGAACTCCCGTAGAACCAAAATACTAGCCGTATATTCCACAACTCATTCAGAACGAGAACCTATAAATCCCAGCAGGAGATGACTACCCAGTCAAAAATAAAATTCAGATTCAAGCTCCATGCACTTTTGGAAACCAACTATCAAGATCAAGTAGGAGCACACACCGGAAAAGAAGAAGTGAGTGAAACATCTTCAACTTCAATACAGAATACTACCACAGAGAAACCTAGCCGAAACATACATCCGAACTACACTGCTCACTACACCGAGCGTGTTCCGCACAGATCAAGTCATAAAGTGCTACACTTCTATGTAAGTCATGACCGTGGTCATGACGAACGAACGCTTTTATCCAAAGACACAGCTGTCACGGTCCAAATGTCATTGTCATCCTACAAATAAACACTTGTAAACATTGGAGATAAATGATAAAGTCAATGTATTAAAACTTATTCAAATAAATTTGAGTAAACATAGTACCACAATACCAAACCAACGTAAACAAAGCAAGATCAAACACTCGGATTTAACATACAAAACACATGGCGATAACAGCTAATATATTATAAATAGATGTTCAGAATATATTCGATTGCCAACCTACACCGAAGATTTCTAAATAGTATGTCTTTACTCAAGCCAAAATATGGTAGATAAATGAAGAAAATATACCTTTAACTCAAAAGTAAAGTATGTCTTTATAGATCAGTAAGTTTTATCAAACCTAATTACTACTTTAAATGTTTTAGAACTCAAGTCAAGGAGTCAGTAATAATTTATAACTGAACCCTAATAAACTTTAGCGTTTATCAAGCTGAAGCGGACAAAGTATTTGGACTACTGTGGCTACACCCCAAAGGTGATATAATCAAAGCCGGAAACAAAATCAGTAGTCCCACGGTAACTAAAAACTAACGAAAAATCCACAAGAGAGAAAACCCCTTACTACCCTTAATTATGAATTATAATATAACAAACAAAAAGAAACAACTAACATGAATATATCTATACGGACATTTACCAAGTAGGCACTAGTTTTATTATTTACCTTACCTAGCGACAAAATATAAAATTGTTGTCAAGATGTGAAGACAGGTATGGTTACAGCCCGCACCACTTCACCGGAAGGATGATGGCAGAGTAGTCCCTAAAACTCTGGGCTGACAGAAGCTATTTAACTACTGAAGTACTTTCGTAGAGAAAAATGATATTAGAAACATATAGAGAAAATATCGGTCAGGTAATTACTATATACAAATACTTAACATATACAATAGACGTAGTGACAAATTCAACCGTTACACCCCAGCTGTTGGTTCGGCCCCTTCTGCTTCTCTCGATCCTCAGGACGCTGATGGAGCCTTGAGGTCGCCTGTTGCAACCTTATGCAGTGTTGCCTCTAAAAGCTCGAACGTTTTGTTAGCTACTGCTGTGGTAGAAATTATGGATGGTTGTGGAATATATCAACCTGTTAGAGCTTTAATTGATGGAGGTAGCATGACATCTTTTGTATCCCAGTCTTGTTTGCGTCGTCTAGGTATTAATAGTATATTCTTCAACGAGTGAAGAATGTTGGCTATTATTCACCTGGATGAAGTTTCCAAAACGAGCGAGCGCAGCGAGTGAGTTTTGGAATCATCCAAGTGAATAATAGCCATTCTACACAAGTAAAAGAATATACTTTCTCCACGACTATGCATTAATAGTATATTCTTCAACGAGACTAGAATGATGGCTATTATTCACGCGGATGAAGTTTCCAAAACGAGCGAGCGCAGCGAGTGAGTTCTGGAATCATCCAAGTGAATAATACCCATTCTACACAAGTAAAAGACTATACTTTCTCGACGACTATGCATTAAAAAAAATCCAATGGGAATCGAACCCTGGTCGCCCGCGTAGGAGTCAAGTATCTGTACCACTGAGCTATCAACCACATTTACTTATTAAAATGTAAAGAACATAAATACAGGTAACTCATATTTTTAATATAATATATTGTATTTACATTTTTAAATGAAATTATAACATTATTAGGAATAATAATACAGATAACATAAATACAGATGCTTAATTTAGATTCATTCTTTTGCAAAATTTATGGTAAAGTTATTACAATTGCTTATTTTGTGTAGTTAGACATTTGACGTTTTGAAAGAGACGATTTGATTGGTTAATTTTAGCGTGAATTCTGATAATCAGAGAATGTGATTGGCTAACGAGAGTGAATTCTTTTTCATTCTTCACTAGTGTGAAGAATTTATATCATTATTCAGCTAAATATGTAAAAAAATGTGTGCATCATTATATAGTCGTGGAGAAACATTATTCTGCTACTTTGTCCGTACAAGGGATTGGAGCCGTTAGAAGTACGGTGGTTGGTAGAGTTGTAATGATGATCAAACCTGTGGATCAAATGTGCCTGTTTTCAATTGTGCGGCATTTGTTCTGCCAAAAATTTGTGAGGACTTACCTGTTGCTAGTTTGTATGTTGAGCAGTGGTCTCACCTAGCTAATTTGAAGCTGGCCGATCCCCATTTTCATCTTCTGGTAAGATTGAGGTGCTACTTGGAGCTGAAATGTTCTCTCAGATTTTGTTGGATGGCAAAGTTAAGGCACCTGCTAGTATACCGGACGCTGTTCATACCGTTTTTGGGCATGTGCTTATGGGTAGTTGTAACTCTGCTCCTATAACGTCGGCCACATCATTGTTTTGTCACATGAATCGAACGGTTTCATTGGAGGAGTCTATTCAGCAGTTATGGAGTTTAGAATATGTTCCTCAAGTAGAATGTTTGTCCACTGATGATGTTCTTTGTGAACAAAACTTTGTTGATCATGTCAGACGAGATGACACTGGTCGTTATACCGTCGCTTCACCTTTTCGTGAGCCTTCTCCTGTTTTTACTGGGATGTTTGATTTAGCTGTCAATCGTTTTGTAACTCTGGAAAAGAGACTTTTAAAACAGCCGTTTCTTTATAAAGAATATTGTTCCTTTATGAAATAATATTTGGATCTTAATCACATGGAGGCTGTGTCAGAGACCTCACGTCCTATGTTTTGTTACTATATTCCTCATCACGCTGTAGTACGACCTGATAGTTTGACTACCAAACTGAGAGTGGTGTTTAACGCTTCTGCGCAGGTTGCCAATCAGAATTCTCTGAATAAGTGTTTGTTTACTGGGAAAAGGCTACAGCAGGATATTTCAACTATTTTGTTAGGTTTTCGACTCCCTAGATATGTGTTGGGATAATTCTAAATTCCCAGATATTTTCATTCCAGAACTAAAGCGGTTATTTCTATATATTTTAATTCATTAACGTTTACAAAAACCAACGAATCTTACATTATTATAAATAATTATGTCATGTCGACATTTAAGCAAAAAAGTACAACCTTGATCTCCCTCTGTCTAGTCAACAAGTTTATAATCAAAACACTCGATATGCACTTCGAACAAAGAACCCAAAATATTCATTAATTATTAACATATACCACCCACCTTGAAATATTATTTCAAAGGTCTTCAAAGTTATCCAGCACGCCTAGTTTTTAGGTTTCACTTAATCTTGTAAGGGTAGTGGACACAGTTTTGTTATAGGTCTTTTAAAAATTCCCGTACTCGTCTTCACACAGACAACACGAATTTTATTGTCTGGCCCTGGAAATAGTTCAATGACTCTGCCAAGTTTCCATCTTAACGGAGGTAAATTGTCTTCTTTTATAATTACCAACTCATCTAATGCCAAGGAACGACTTTCTGTATACCATTTTGCTTCCTTTTGAAGTTCTACTATGTAGTCTGATGACCACCTTGACCAAAAGTGTTGTTGAAGCATATGTAAATGTTGGTATTTTGACAATCTATTTTCTGAAATATGACGAACATCTGGATCTGGGAGTGAGGTGAGGCGTCTTCCAATTAAAAAATGAGCCGGTGTTAAAACATCCATATCATCTGAACTTGATGATAATGGGTATAACGGACGCGAATTGAGAACGGCTTCAATTTGTGCAAATACAGTGGTGAGACCTTCAAAAGTTAATGTAGAATTACCTAAAATAAGTTTCATGTGAAACTTGCACGATTTTACCCCCGCTTCCCAAAGCCCTCCAAAATTAGGTGATTTTGCCTGAATGAATTCCCATAGAACCCCTTCATTTCCAATTTTCTCACTAAGGGATTCTGCATGAGTTTCTAAGAATTTTTTAAATTGATTGTTTGCACCCACAAAGGTAGTTCCATTATCAGAGAGAATTTTGAAAGGTTTTCCCCTTCGTGCAATAAATCTATGAAAACTGGCTATAAAAGCATCACTAGTTAGATCTGAAACTACCTCTATATGTATAGCTTTGGTAGAAAAACATACAAATAAACATATACAACATTTATTAATTTGTGCACCGCTACCATACTTGCTCTTGATATGAAATGGACCTGCGTAGTCCAGTCCAACTATATAAAACGGCGGGGATGGTCTAACCCGCTCTTTTGGAAGCATCCCCATTAGCTGCTCACAAGGTTTAGGGTTTCCTCTAAAACATTTAATACATTTGTGGAACACTTGCTTAGCCAAATTACGTCCACCCAAAACCCAAAAATTTTCTCTAATACTACATAAAATCAATTGGGGACCTGCATGGAGTAATTCGGTGTGTGTAAATTCAAAAAACAATTTTACCAACCGATGTTTGGCTGACAACAAGATAGGGTGTTTTTTCGAGTAATCCAAATTAGACAATTGCAACCTACCCCCTCCCTAAGGAATCCTTTTTGGTCTAGAAAAGGACTTAACTTGTGTAAGTTTTTATTAGATAATGACTTTCCCATTTGTAATTCATTTATCTCCAGAAAAAATGTTTCTTTTTGACGCATACTAATCAATTCCATAGGTCTTAGACATCCAATCTCAACTTTCTCTTTTTTATCCTACCTATAAACCGCAGGCAATACGCAAAAGATGTTTTTAACTTAATAAAACAATTAGAATTCTTAAGACAAAAAGTATCTAGCTTGGTTGTACAATTAAAAACATTAACCTTGGTCTCAGGAAGTGTTGAAGGTTTTTCAAACACACGAGACACTGGCCAATAAGAGTTATCTAAGTGTCTCCATTGATGACCATTCCACCACATTGAATTGACTACAAGATTTGAAGCAAATAGTCCCCGAGATATTATATCTGCAGGGTTGTGTTCTGATCTCACATGCATCCAATAATTTGTATTAGTCAGTTGTTGTATTTCGGCTACCCTATTTCCAACAAAAATTTGTAAATTACTGGAATTCATCTCTAACCAACATAATACGACAGTTGAATCACAAAAATAAAAAAATGTGTCTATTATTATAGTCAACGCCTTCAAAACCCTATCCATCAGTTTTGCCAACAACAATGCCCCACAAAGTTCAATTCTCGGAATAGTTAAGACTTTAAGTGGAGCCACTTTAGCCTTAGAACATAGAAGATTCACAAATATTTTACCTCTCTGGTCTTCACTTCTAAGATAAATATTTGCCCCATAAGCTTGAGAGGATGCATCACAGAAACCTATCAAATCAAGCTTCCTAAAATTAGTACATATCGCATGTCTAGGGATTTTAAGAGAATTTAAAGTAGATAAATCGTCTCTTAGTTTAAACCATTGACTTTCTAATTCTAAAGGCAATGATTCATCCCATCCTATTTTTTCCAACCAGAGCTTTTGTAGTAAAATTTTTGTCAATATGACACAAGGTCCAACCAATCCAAGAGGGTCAAAATTTTTTGAAATTTCTTTGAGTATTACTCTTTTCGTTACTCCCTCGCGGTCAATGGAAAGTTTAGTAGAAAACTTTAAGATATCCTGTTTAAATTGCCAAAACAATCCAAGTGTCTTATTTTCAGTTTTCTCTCCAAAACAAACTTTATCCCTAACCTCTATTCCATCCAATACATTAAGTACATTTGAATCATTTGATACCCACTTAGGAAGTTCCATCCCTCCAGAATTCAAAATTAGAGAAATTTGGCAACAGGGCTCTATAGCCTCCTCAGCTGACTGAGCCCCAGTCAGCAGGTCATCTATGTAAAAATCTCTCAGTATAGCATGTGAAGCCTTAGAATATGTGGCACAAGCCTCAATACCCAACTGTTGCAAACACCTTACCGCTAAGTATGGAGCATATGTTCCATATGTAACCGTGTTAAGGGTATAATCTACTAATGGGTCTGTTGGTGAAGATCTCCAAATTATCTTATGCAATGACCTCTGAGATGGATCCACCCATATCATTCTGTACATCTTAGCTACATCACCACATACAGCCCACTACGTGTTCTCTAAATCGGAGAAGACCTAAAAATAAATCATCCTGTAATCTCGGGCCAATATACTGGATGTCATTGAATGATATTCCAGAATCTGTTTTTGCCGAACCATCAAAAACAACTCTAAGTTTGGTGGTTTCTGAATTTTCATTCGAAACACCATGATGTGGAAAATAGTAATTTATCTCTTCATCCCCTGCTGCATCAACCGCAGACATATGACCTAAATCTAAATATTCCTGCATAAATTGAACGTCTCTCAACTGAGGATTTTTCTCCAACTTTTTCTCTAGTGCAAAAAATCTCCGTAGTGCTGCGCCTCTGGAATTCCCCAATTTTGACAAAGGTTCCTTTAGTGGAATTGTAACAAATTTCCCATCATTAGCTCTCCTGGTCGTTTCTTTAAAAATATTTTCACACTCCAAATCCTCCTTAGAAACAATCTGTCTCTCATCAGAAATCTCTTCTAATTTCCAAAATCTTTCTACTTGTTCCATAAGATTTATATTACATTGTACCCTATTTTTAACTTTTTCCTTAGACCATATTGGGCCAGCTACAGTCCAACCCAATCTAGTTTTTTGCAAAGTAGGTAAATAGTTACCTAATTTTATTTGGCCCACACAGAGTAATTCATAAAACAAATCTACACCAAGCAGCAGATCAACTTTATTTGATTTAAAGAAACCAGGATCAGCTAATACTATATTGTCAGGAATATTCAAATGGGTTATTTCAATTTTATGACTAGGTATATTTCCACAAATTTTTGGTACTACAAGACAAGAAATCTTTTTACTAAAATTAACTAACAGTGACTTAATTTCCACAAAACATCTATTCATGATGTTTGCAGATTGTTGATTTATTCCAACTATTTCTGTATTGACTTTTTTCAGCTCTAAACCTAAAAATTCTACTAATTCAGTGGTTGGGTTGACTGCCATTATCCAATAAAACTCTACAAACATGTAACGAACCATCTTTAGCTACTACCTGAAGTAATGCAGTAGACAACAGTATATCTCCTGTCACTTCATCACCATTATCTAAAAATAAAGATGTTACCTGAACCTGTGAACTGGAAGCGCATTATTATCAGAATTATTTTGAATGCAATTTGCCTGTTATTTCATAATTTCTTAATGCGGTTCCATTTGCACTCAAATCTTTCTTCTTATTTTGTTCATGATGAAGAAGGGTATGATGTTTTGATCCACATTTCAAACAGTTTCTGTGACTGCATTATCTACTAGTATGATTTCTACCAAAACAGTTTAAACATAAACCTAATTGCTTCACCACATCATACCTAGAGTAAGTATTCAGTTTCAAAAATTTAGTGCACTTTTATAATACGTGTTTACTTTTACAATAAAGACAACTATTATAATTTTCAATTGAAACAAATGATCTTTGATATTTATTTTTATTTCCAAATTTATTAACTTTTCCATTTTCTTTTCTGTTGCGTTCTATAGTTTCAAAGAAGATACCCTATTAATTAAGAACGAATTAAAGTCATCCAAGGATGCCAATAATCCATGAGGTTTAGCCTCTTCCCATTTGATAAAATCTTACATTATTATAAATAATTATGTCATTTCGACATTTAAGCAAAAAAGTACAACCTTGATCTCCCTCTGTCTAGTCAACAAGTTTATAACCAAAACACTCGATATGTGCACTTCGAACAAAGAACCCAAAATATTCATTAATTATTAACAATATGTCTTC
Organism: Lochmaea crataegi; assembly: GCA_947563755.1. Classification (NCBI taxonomy): domain Eukaryota; kingdom Metazoa; phylum Arthropoda; class Insecta; order Coleoptera; family Chrysomelidae; genus Lochmaea; species Lochmaea crataegi. Next base: position 31,576,006 of record OX387434.1, on the reverse strand, counting down.
TGCACTGATATTAAACATATGTATAAGCAAATACGAGTTGATAGAGCTCATTGTGATTATCAAAGGATCGTCTTTAGGTTTTCTCCTGATGAAGTTTTGCGGGAGTTTCGGTTACTTGTAGTAAACGTAGTATGTTGTCAGAATTGGCCGTATTTGATCCTGTAGGCTTTCTGGCTCCTATGACTTTGTTTACTAAGCATATTATTCAACGTTTGTGGTTATCTGGAATAAATTGGGATGACCCTCCTCCAAAAGTTATTTGTGACATTTGGAACCAATATAAGGAACAGCTTTCATCACTTGTGCATCTTCAAGTACCTCGTTTTATGTCCGTGGTCAGCTTTGTTAGTTGTGAGCTGCACGAGTTTTGTGACAGTAGTGAAAAGGGTTATGCTGCGGTCATTTATTTTCGTTTTGTGTTACCAGATCGTCAGATTCGTGTCTGTTTTGTATGCGCGAATTCCAAAGTGGCTCCCATTCGGACTGTTAGTATCCCCGTTTGGAGTTGTCTGCCGCTGTGTTACTGGCTAAACTCATGTTTTTTGTAGTCAGAATTCTAGAAGTTAAGGTTACCATCGAGAAGTTGGTGGCTTGGTCCGACTCTGAGATTGCCCTTGGTTGGATAAAATCCTCTTCTCATCGATGGAAGACTTTCGTTTCCAATCGAGTAGCCTATATACAGGAACGCATATCTCCTGATAGTTGGTTTCATGTCCCTTCTGCTCAGAATCCCGCTGATTTGGCTTCAAGAGGTGTTTTACCGGCGTTGATGTTGGAGCAATCTCATTGGTTTGCTGGTCCCAAGTTCCTTTACAACTCCCCTCTTTTACCAGACGCGTCCCTTCCTTATTTTGTCTGTGCCGGAATGTTTGAGGAGGAGCGAAAGGTAACCTTGGTTTCTATTGCCGATGGTAATTTTCTTGAAACGTTGTTAAACAACAATTCTGATTTTGTGTTTATTCAACGTCTTCTAGCTTGGGTTTTAAGGTTTGTTCACAATTCCAAGTTCCCCTTAGAAAAAAAGGCGGGTCCTTTATGTTCCAACGAACTTTATGAGTCGCTGATGATTTTAGTTAATTATACTCAACATCGATATTTCGAGAAAGAGTTGGAGGGAAACAGATTTTCTAAACCCTTTCAAAAGTTGTGTTGTTTTATCGATGATCGAAAGGTACTACGGGTTGGAAGTCGTCTTCGATATTTGCCTGTTTCTGTTGATAGAAAAGTTGTATATTACCTCGCGAAAGTCGATTAACTTATTTGCTTATCGACTATTATCATAAAAGATATTTTCATGCCGGGTTACGTACCGTGAACTTTTTACTTGCCCAATCCTTTTGGATTTTGTCTCCCAAGCGAGCCATACGCTCGGTTTTGTCTAAATGTATTTCGTGTTGGAAGCAAAATCCTAGACATTACCAACCTGTTATGGGTAACTTACCCTTAGTTAGAATTTCCCAGATTAAACCCTTCCTCAATTCTTGCCTTGATTTTGGCGGATCGTTTCATGTGGTGATGAATCGCTATCGAGGAGCTAAATCTTGTAAGGTGTACTTGTGTCTCTTTGTTTCACTTAGAGATAGCCTCTGATTTGTCCAGCGAAACTTTTCTCTTGGCTTTGCAACGTTTTATCGCTCGTCGTGGTGAAGTTGAGAATTTATACTCAGATTGCGGTCGTAATTTTGTTGGTGCGGGTAACTACCTTAAACATATGAAAAATGCTGCGTCAAATGAAAATATTTCATTTTAATGCAGCCTCTGCACCACACTTTGGTGGATTGTGGGAAGCTGGCAATAAATCTGTAAAGACGCACACTTAGCTCGGGTGATAGGTGATCAGATTTTATCATATGAGGAACTTAATACCATTATAATTCAGATCGAGTCCTATCTTAATTCTATGCCGCTGACTCCTATGAGTTCAGATCCTAACGATTTGTCGGCTTTAACCCCGGGCCATTTTTTAAACCTAGAGCCACTTTCGGCTGTACTTGAGCCGTTGACAAGGAACTCTATTCCTGCCTCGCATCTCATAAGGTGGAGGCTAATTAACAAATTGCATAAGCATTTTTGGGAACGGTGGAGCAAGGAATACTTGCATACCTTGCACCAACGCAGTAAATGGACTTCTTCTGACAATTTGAAACCCGTCGAAGTCGGAACGATGGTTCTGATCAGAGAGAACAATAGTCCTCCCTCAGTGGCGTTTAGGCCGCAAATCTGAATTATTTCCAGGACAAGGGACTCTTCGGCGAACCCTAGTCAAGCTGTGTCCGTTGCCTATCTAAATTATGCCTTTTTTTTTGTATATATTTAGTGGGGTAATAGGTATTTTTGGGACTTATTCAATAATGCATAAAAATCATCGACCATCGATTAAAATACGCGCAATAGATTGCGATGTTGGGAATTACATTAGACCCAATACGTTCTTATAGCTTATTGACCATTTTTTCAAAATTTTGACAATTTTTGATAATTATTGGCCATTTTTTCAAAAATTTTGATAATTTTTGACCATTTTTTCCAAATTTTGACAATTTTTAGAAAATTTCTGACAATTTTTGACCATTTTTTCAAATTTTAACAATTATTGACCAATTTTGACAGTTTTAACAATGATTGATCATTTTTCAAAAATTTTGACCATTTTAGACAATTTTTCCAAATTTTAACAATTATTGACCATTTTTGACAATTTTTGAGCATTTTTGACAGGTTATGACACTTATTGACCATTTTTCAAAAAATTTGATCCTTTTCAAAAATTTTGACCATTTTTAACAGTTTTTGACCATTTTTGACCATTTTTGACCATTTTTTCAAATTTTAACAATTATTGACCATTTTTGACAATTATTGACCGTTTTTGGCAGTTTTTTAAAATTATTGACCATTTTTTCAAAATTTTTGACAGTTTCTGACAATTATTGACCATTTTTGACAGTTTCTGACAATTATTGTCCATTTTTGACTATTTTTCAAAAATTTTGACCATTTTTTTATAATTATTGACAATTTTTTCGAAATCTTAACAATTTTTGACCATTTTTCAAAATTTTAACAATTATTGACCATTTTTGACAGTTTCTGACAATTATTGATCATTTTTGACAACTTTCAAAAATTTTGACAATTATTGTAAATTTTTCAAAATATTCAATAATTTTTGATCATTTTTCAAAATTTTAACAATTATTGATTATTTTTTACAGTTTTTGACAATTTTTGACAGATTCTGACAATTATTCACCATTTTGGACTATTTTTCAAAATTTTGACAGTTTTTGATCATTTTTCAAAATTTTAACAGTTATTGACTATTTTTGACAGTTTTTGACAATTTTTGACAGATTCTGACAATTATTAACCATTTTTGACTATTTTTCAAAAAATTTTACAATTTTTAACAATTATTGACCATTTTTGACAGTCTTTTATAATGATCGACCATTTTTGACAATTTTTCAAAAATTTTGACAATCATAGACCATTTTTTTTAAATATTTAACAATTTTTAACCATTTTTGATTGGTTTCGACAATTATTGACCGTCTTTGACAATTATTGACTATTTTTGATAATTTTTCAAAAAAATTTACCATTTTTCAAAAATTTTTACAATTATTGACCATTTTTTCAAATTTTTGAAAATATTTGGCAATTATTAACTATTTTAATGTTATAAATGAAACTAACTGTTTTTAATTAATTCCACTATTTAATGAAAAAATTATGAAAATTATGAAAGGATATTGATAATTATTTCGATATTGACATATCATCGTCAGAATGACAGAAGTTACATTTTATGTGATACCTACTTGATGTTTAATATTTTGGCTAGACCAAATAGTAAGTGACCTATCTTGTGATTGACTTAATATAGCTCGCCTACCGGCCAGCAGAGGAAAGGAGCAAAGCAAGGTAAAATGTCATTTAATAATTAAATTAAGTATTCTCCGAAAATACAATTCATTGAACAGCTGAAATTTAAAGGAAAGTGCTATAGTCGTGAATATTGGTCCTTCGAGCCTAGATAATAAATTTTATTTTCATTCATAGATTTTAATTATAAATGTGCATTTGATTATTTTATAGGTATACTCTTTCCAATCATTTTAAATTGACCAAATTTATCAAAAAGTGAGTGACCTTGAAGGTATTGGACCTGATTTTGTTGCCGGCTAACTAAACAAAAAACTAGTCGTTTTGTTATTGAATATTTTTCTAATTTTTACACTTTCGAAACTGAAAATTCGTTATACAGGGTGATTCAACAACTCTTTTAAATTATTTGTTTATTTCAAATTTTACAGTTCGTAACAGGTAGTTTGCATAATATCATTTGAAATTTGATTCAATTCACTTGTAATATTTTGTTGAAAACTTTCATCTTTTGCTTCGATAATTCTGTATATTCTTATTTACAATGGATAGAATCCAACAGTATCGTTTTCATCGCGTTATATGATCTTCAAATATTGAGCGATTTTGCCAATCAAAGTAAGAATGACAAGTCGGTTCGTCCTCTTTTACAAATTCGTGCAACTGAATTAGATTCAATTCGTGACACTTTTGTGAAACATCACGATTCAGTGATTACCAAATTGATGGCGCTTCCGGATCCTCAAGACCTAGATGCAGAAGAACAAATTCGTGTGGCTTTTTATCGCAGTATTTTCAAACAAAACTAATATGTTCGGACCTTTTTGATAATTCCAGTCGTCAATCCATTGCTAATACTAGTGCTTTTCCACAAACTGGTTCGAATATCCGATTGCCGAAAATTGATCTTGATCTTGATGTAGAAAAACTAAAGTATTCAAAAGCGTCATTAGAAGGTACCCCTTTAGGTTTAATTCGTAATTTAAAAATTACTGACGATAATTATGATATTGCTTACGACCTTATTACCAAACGATATACCAATCAAAGACGTTGTGCCAAAGCCCATTGGGATGCCCTTGAACAGGCCCCAAAATTAAATATAGTTACTGCTGAGACTTTGTCTAATCTTATCGATAACTTCTTAGAAAATCTTTCTGTCCTCCAAGTGATTGGTTTACCTACAGATGAGTGAGACTTTATTATGCCACACCGTATCCTTAGATACTACTTTGAAAACTTTCTGGGAAACCGAAACGGTCCCAGAAGTAATTCTCGTTTATTCTGATGATATTTTGTATGATGATCTTTCCAAAGATAATTTTTCTCGTAAACCTTCGGGACAAAATGTCGTATCGGGCGTCGGCCCAGCTTTGTAGTGGAACGCTTCTGATATGATAATTACAACCAAGCAAGGTCGAGCGAGGTTAGTACTTGCATCACAGCTCGCAGGCATTATACCACGAGGTATAATGTAGATATGCCGTCTTTCGGATGAGACGTAAAACCGAGGTCCCGAGTCCATGGATGTGTGGCTCGATAAAGATCCCTTCCACTGGTTGGAATACTAGTCGATTCGGCAAAATTTCCGGTTAGGGGTAGAATGCTCCCGGCGTCGGTGATTAGACTGAGTTGCAGGAATATATGGAAAAATATGTTGTATCATTACCTTTTCGGGAAATTAATCCTACTTTTGGGTGAACTTTTTTTAGCTGAAACCAGTTTCAAAAAAAATATTTGTTTTTTCAGTATATAGATGCCTCCCCGAATACAAAATCACAAAAAACTTTCTGCGGAAATGCATCATTTTCCCGACTTTAGAATATCTGAAACTAATAAATGTGTGTGTGTGTGTGTGTGAGGTTGTGATATTGACTGCGGATCCTTACGGTTCCATTAGCCTAATCAATTTCTTGACGAAACTAATAAATAAACTATAATAAATAATATAAACCATGTAAAAATTGAGTTTAATCCTCTTCCCGACCTTTAACACAGATCAATGAATAATATCTATTCTTATCAGCTTAATATCGCTTCAAAAATCTCAAGAGACAAACGTTTATGTACACGCCTGTTTTTATCAATAAATGAAAATGATATATTTCCGCAAGAAGTTTTTTGCGTGTTTATGTTTAGAAAATCGTCTAAAATGTAAAACAGAAACGTATTTTCTTGTAACTGGTTTCAGCTATTCTAAAGTCGAAAAAATGAAAATTATGCATTTCCGCAAAACAAATTTCGACTCTTTCTGTTTACAAAAGGTTCCAAATAGTAAATAAACGAATGTTTCTTACATAACTGATTTCAGCTAAACGAAAATTGATCCCTACTCTTCCTGGTATACGAGATCTGGCTTTATATCATTTTCACTCTCTTGGACGCAGACTTCTCAAGCAACCCGACCTGTATGAACAATATTCTGCCTTTATCCAAGAGTATCTCGACTAGGTCACATGGAGTTGATTTCTGCTGACAATGAAGGGAATGGTAAATATTATATTTCTCACCATTGTGTGGTCAAACCTGATAGTTTTAGCATGTCTATCGACCTGTTTCGATTTTATAGAATAAATCCGTTTAATTACCGTTCGCCGCTACATTAGCCACTTCCAATTATAGTTCTGTGATCTCAAATTCTCCTACTCCGAACGCTAAGACAATTGACGTCTGCCAACGATGGCTTCCATTTTTTCAACGCCACGAGGGACACCCCTTTCCGTTATCGACCCTCTTTGAGGAAAGACCTCAATTTTTTATCGCTTTTATACCTTTTCCATCTAATTAATTTTGCTGTGGTAAGTTCAAAATTATAATTTATAATTAATAAGCTTCTTCTTAAGTACTGTCTGATATAATTTTTGTATGCATTCTTCATTTTTTTACAGAGATAGACGAAATTAAATTTAACACGTGGTCATAAACTGTTCTTTTATACTAATATGGTAATTTTAAACCAAATATTCTTTTATAATTCACTGTTTTACTTTTGTGCAAACATTTGCAAGCTTTTTCTGTTGCAGAATAATTTTTTTAACGATAAAATAACATTTTTATTACAGAACGAATCTGATAACCTATAAAATATTCTTTCGTACCGCCAGTGCCGGTTTCATATATTTCTTAAGCACGATATTTTTTTCATATAACTACATAACTTTTTGCTATAATTAGTTTATTTCAGATCATTAGTATATTTTTCAATTTAGCCGATAATTGCTTTTTTACTGTTTTAATATGGGACATATTTGCATATAGTGGGAATAAGCACATAAGTCAAGAAATCACATTTTTGTATTGTCATATTCGTTGACAACAACTACAAATGCATGACTGTGTAAAGTCATATAAGTCAATACCGAAATGTAAGCAGGTTAAAAATGATTGTGTATATACACATTAGTTGAAATGATTTGATATGGGGTGGGTAAAATAATATAAGTCCGACTTATGTAGTTTCACACTACCCATTTTGCAGGGAAAAATCACATAAGTCAGACTTAACTGCATTTTGTACGCCGGCGCCGATATTATTTACGTTTTGTTTCTAATTACATTTGGAACTGCCGGTATACTCAAAGGGCGAATCAGTGTGTCGAAGTTTATCACTTATATATGGAAGAAGATCCTGATCATGCTATATTTGAAAGGAAAAAAAACAAAAAACTGTACTTTGATAGCCCATCCCTATGATTGGTATCAACTGGTCCGATCGTGCGGTCCTAGATTTTCTGTTATTGAGATGACTCAGGACGACTTTTTAGAGTTTTCAAAAAAAGTTGAAAGGTCTTTTAGTAAAAATTAAAAAAAAAGACATTGCACAGAACGATTTTAAGTGGCAACCTGTGCATTCCTTAAAGTACAGCAAACGGTTTGGTATCATCATTAAAATCAGCTTGGATGATTATGAACCATACCAGGAGGTGTCGTTTTTGCGAAAGAAAATATCCTTAAAATGTTTAGCTGATGGTGGCAACGTCCAAAAATTAGAAACACGCTGACCTGTTGTCTCTACTGGAGTGTATTCCACCTGTTTTTCATAATTTTTATAGGAGCTTACCTTCATCCGACTCAACTGTATCGACAGATCCCGATTTGGATGAAATCGATGCTGACAATAATCAAAATTGAAAAATTCCGAAAACTCTAAATTTTGACATTCTCAATTAAAAATGTGCGATCTTTGTTTAATAATTTTATTGTTTTAGTTCTTTCTATCACTATAATAACTTTGTTGTTAATTTTAATAAAAGTAGAAGGCGTTTTTGTTTCTTGTTGTGTGGCAGATCACATAAGTCAATATTATATATTTGTTTCTAGTGCCAAATGCAACAAGTCTCAAAAATCAATGATTATATTGTTTAAATTCAGTGTACTCTGTGTAAATTGTAAAAATGTTCAATTCTTGAAAGGGTGTTAACTTCATGTTGTTTTATTCCTAAATAAATCAGTTTTTACTTCCACCTGAAAAGTAGCTCTTTTTGACTTATGTGCTTATTCCCACAATACGCAGATATAATGTTGGAAAGCTTTCGGTTTTGTAGGTATTTACTTAATTACAGTTACCTGCAAGTAATTGTCATATTGGTAAAGCGTGATCTATAGACGTCAAAAAAAATAATAGTTCAATAGTATTGAACGCTTTACAAAATTAGAAAAGTTAATTTCCAAAGAGCAGACCGTCCACTAGGAAGCAACAACTACTTCTCGGGCTATATGCCCCGACAGACATTGAATTACACTTCTAAAGTAAACGGGGTTGGTATATCTGTTAAGATAGAACCAACCATTCTGGTTTGCGATTAGAAGGAATAACATCACTTGTAGACCGGTTTCGGCGTTTTTGCGCCTCATCAGCACAAGGTAGATGCTATTCGACCAGAAGATCTGAGTAGTCTCTAGTCCAGGATTATGCTCTCATTGCTTCTGGACGAATAGCATCTACCTTGTGCTGACGAGGCGCAAAAACGCCGAAACCGGTCTACAAGTGATGTTATTCCTTCTAATCGCAAACCAGAATGGTTGGTTCTATCTTAACAGATATACCAACCCCGATTACTTTAGAAGTGTAATTCAATGTCTGTCGGGGCATATAGCCCGAGAAGTAGTTGTTGCTTCTTAGTGGACGGTCTGCTCTTTGGAAATTAACTTTTCTAATTTTGTAAAGCGTTTAATATGAACTATTTTTTTTTGACGTCTATAGATCACGCTTTACTAATATGACAATTATTTACAGGTAACTGTAATTAAGTAAATACCTACAAAACCGAGATGGTTTTTTTTGTCGATATAGAATTTTGACATCGCTTTCCACAAGCGGCTAAAATCATCCATACTTGCTCTTATATTGATGATTTTTGTTTTGGCTCGAATGATTTTGCCGAAGCTCAAACGCTTATGCAAGATTTAATTTCTCTTTTGTATCTGGGAGGTTTTGAACTTCGTAAATGGTGTTCAAACGAACCCCTCTTCTGTATCTGTAGAGTGGGGAGGGTGCATTGTACATCCTCACGAGGAGTTGTCCTCCTAGGTCATCGTCCATCCTGTCCTTTTCAGGAAGGTGGACAGGTCACTAGGAGACATCTCCTTCATTTCGGCGGGTGTAGGCCAAGACTCACCGAACACACACTCTCTTATTGACGATAACTCCGGGCACTCACATAAGACGTGCCCGACAGTTTCATCTTCTTGTTCACACATTCTGCATAGAGGTGTATCCACTAGCCCCATAGTATGGAGGTGTTTCCTTAGTTGACAGTGGCCAGTCAGAAATCCTACTGCTAAACGTAGGTTTTTCCTGGTCATCGCCAAATATTTCTTCGGTGCCAGCTTTCCAGGGTCACCCAAGGTGATCCTGACAAGACTGCATCCTTTGATTCCATCCCATCTCTTTAGGGATTGAGCATGGGTGTAACGCTTGGCTAGTTCCGCAATTGTCGAAGTCGTTAGGCCGTAGGTGTCACTGGTTCCTAAAAATTTTTGTCCAGCCGCTTCCCTGGCTAAAGAATCGGCAATGCGATTACCTTTACTCCAGTCGTGCCCTTTAACCCAACTCAGGATAATATTGTTATCTACCGAGGCGTTAGCTAAATCTTGGTGGCACTCTAATAATAGCCCTGATGTAACACGTTGTCTGTTCAAGGCTAATAGGGCTTGTCTGCTGTCAGTGCAGAACCCCTCTTATTATCTAACTTACCTACTTCTTTTATTAATCCCCATTGTCTAAGTTTTGAACCAGATGTGAACAACTCTCTTAAAGCTTTTGGGTTACGCTGGTCTTCTCACCCGGACTGTTTTACATTTTGTGTTCAACCGCGAGAAAATCTTCCTTGTACCAAACGATGTATGCTTTCGGAATTAGCTCGAATCTATGATCCTCTAGGATTTCTAGCTCCTATCATTTTCTTTACCAAATTTTTAATTCAGCGACTGTGGCTAGCTGGAACCTCGTGGGATGAATCTTTTGATATCATTCAAATTTGGGAACAATACAAAATTGAACTTCCTCTACTATCTCAATTTCGCATACGTCGCCCTTTATTGTTTTTCAATTTTCCTCTAGTCGAATTAAATGGTTTCTGTGACGCAAGTAAAAGAGGCTATCCTTGCGTCTTATATCTTCGTTGCGTGGATTCCGAGAGTAAAGTTTCTGTCCAATTATTATGTGCAAATTCTAAAGTAGCACCTACGAAAAAATGGACCATTCCGCGTCTTGAGTTATGTGCCGCTGTTTTGCTCTCCAAGTTAGTTGCTTATGTTCTTCAGATATGTCCTAACTTCAATGAGATCCCAACTTATGCATGGTCGGATTCCCAAATTGTATTATACTGGATTAAAAGTTGTCCTCATAAATTAAAAATGTTTGTGGCCAATCGTATAGCTTACATTCAATCGAAGATTCCTCCGACTCTATGGCATTATATTGATTCTAAGCAAAATGCTTCTGATATTGCATCCTGTGGTGTTTTACCATCCGAATTTTCATCTTCACTCGAGTGGGTTAATGGTCCTAATTTTCTCTACGACTATCCTTTTGTTTCCATAGAGTACCCGTGTCCTTATCTTCAAAAGAACTTTCCGAAGAAGAACGGACTATAGCTCTTGTGTCTCTGTCCTTGGTACCTTCTTTCTTAGAATCTCTTATAGTCAGACATTCATCGTTCGCTATATTACAGCGAGTGTTAGCATATATTTTACGACTCATTTATAATCTTCGTCATGTTTCCTCTCGACGTTCAGGTTTCCTAACTGCTAATGAATTACATGACTCTCTTATATGTCTCGTCAAATATACACAGACTAATTATTTTCATAAAGAACAAACGCCCAAAATATTTTCGAAAACTCTGGTGCTTTCTTGGATGAAGATACGCCCCTTGGGGTTGGTGGTCGATTAAAACATGCTCCTTTATCGTATGCTTCTAAATACCCCCTTTTATTACCCCGCAATTCTCCTTTAACGTTGATTCCTATTAGATATTTTCATGAGAAAAATTTACATGCTGGAACAAAAACAACCCAATTTTTGATATCCCAATATTTTTGGATATTATATTCGAAGAGCCATAAACTCTGTCACCTCAAAATGTATTCGTTGTTGGAGTCAGTCCCCTAAATCTTTTCATCCTATGGGCGATTTACCTAAATTCCGATTGCCCTTGCTTAAAGCGTTTTCTCAGAGTGGTGTGGGCTTTGGAGGACCCTTTTATATTACCCCTTCAAGATATCGTGGTGTTCGTACAACCAAAGCCTACATATGTCTCTTTGTTTGTTGTGCCACTAAGGCTTTACATCTTGAGTTAGTTAGTAATTTAACTTCTGTAGGTTTTCTTGTCGCTTTGTAAAGATTTATTTCTCGTCGTGGTCGTGTATCACAAATCTTTTGCAACAATGGCACCAATTTTACTGGAGCCGCGAGAGAACTTCAAGAATATATGAAAACCGCTGCTGGGCAGGAAACCTGCCAGTTTTCTTTCAGTCCGCCTTCCGGACCGCACTTCAATCGTCTTTGGGAAGCAGGTATAAAGTCAGTCAAAACCCATCTTACACGCGTGGTTAGAGACCAAATTTTAACTTACGAATAATTTTATACTATCTTAGTTTTGATTGAAGCCTTGCTTAATTCTCGACCCCTCACACCTTTAACTCATGATTTAGAAGACATCAATGCTCTCACTCCTGGTCACTTTCTAACTAGAGCCATTAAAAACCCTGTCTCTTCCTGATTTTTCATCTTGTCTCGGTGGCAGCTTCTGCAATGGCTGCATCAAGATTTTTGGTCTCGTTGGAAACGAGAGTATCTTCATACTCTCCAACAATACTCAAAGTGGCTAATGCCCACATCACCTTCTCCTAAAATAGGGCAACTGGTCTTAATTCATGAGGATAATGTTCCACCCGGGCGTTGGGTCATGGCTAGAATTGCTGCTTTGCATCCTGGTCAAGATGGTATTGTTAGGGTTGTAAGCGTTCGGTCCGCCAATGGAATTTTAAAGCGCCCCTTGGTTAAATTGTCCCCTTTGCCGATAGAGGACACTTAATGTACTCCTAATAAGTATTTTTTTTTCTTTTTTTTTAGTTTTATAGTTACTTTAGTATTTTGTAAATATATAATCAGATACAACATTTTCAAGGTACCCACAATAATTACTTTCATTTCTTTATTATTCTTTTTTTTATTTTTATTTGGAAAATATCTACATTTTCTTTCTTTTCTTGTCAAAATGCACACATGTATTTTAAATTCAACCGCGCTACTATGACATTTTCACCTCGCCCTGTAATCGGTCAAACTTGGACCTAGTGGGAGTACTGGAATTACCTCAAAACAGTGCAAAACTGTGCTTGTGACTTTAATATATTGAAATCATCCTGTGGTACCTACATCGCCCCATCGCCGGCCGGCCAGCAGAGGAAAGAGCAAAGCAAGGTAAAATGTCATTTAATAATTAAATTAAGTATTCTCCGAAAATACAGTTGAAAAGCTGAAATTTAAAGGAAAGTGCTATCGTCGTGAACAATGCATGTATAATAAGGTAGTATGTTTTGTGAGCTATGTGTATGCAAAATGATCTATTACTCATGAAATAGTCTTGTGTAACGGCAGAAAAATAAAACGATTCGTCTTACTCAAAAGTGCATTTTATTCTGGTTCAAGAAATATCTATTTTTACAAAAATGTTTTTAAGATTCAAGTTTCCCTTTCTTTTACTATACAAACATAAACAAGTGATAAATCTATAGATAGCAGATACCTGAATCGACCCTTGTGGTTTTAGGAGCTTACACCAAAGATTACAAAATATATATAAGATAGTTCACTTGAAGGCGGTCTGATTCTTCTTAGTGTTTTAAACGATCGCCGCACTCATAAGTCATATTTACGGCTCCCTTTTGTTGTAAATAACGACACCGCTAGGTACCAGGGAATTGGAAGAGTATATTTTATTCCAAGCTATACAGGGGTAACTTGAGAAATATATATTTAAATAGGATGATTTATTAAAGGTTTTTTTATATAATGTTTTTAAATGTTAATTATTTCGAAAAAAGTTCAGGATATGAATTTGAAAAGGAAAGTTTAGGTATAGGTAAAAAAATATATTAAAATTTTTAAAATGAATCAATTGACAGATTTTATTCAACATTTTAGTAATTTTGTGATGCTTATGAAGATCTAGCGGTTATTTATACAGAATATCACAAATTAAATTATACATACTTATTGGCCACCAGAATAATAGGACCACTAAAACAATTTTGATCTTTAAATTAGACACTCCGTATTTTTTAGATTCACAAGGTTAAAACAGTAAAAACATATTATGCAGCTGTAGGATATATTTATTAATAAATTAGATATGTGAATTTTCAAATTTCTATGAATACCCAGTATCTATAAGTACTAAATAACTAACTAATTTATATAATATCTAATATATATATATCTAATTTATCTAATATCTTTGTTACAATAGTTTAAAAAAGTTGAATTCTGTCTTTGATAATAACTAATTTAATACCCACCTCTCAACGTCTTTGGGACAACGATAAAAGGATATTTCTGGTTTTCCCACCTTGCTGGAACAACCGATCACAGCACAACACACAGGGATTTTAAAACCACAATTATAATATTATTAATGTTACTTTTGGAAGACAGGAGTTAAAATAATGCGAACAAGAAATTTTACTTCCGGAACGTTTCCCGAAAACTAAATGAAATACTTCTACAAAGTTTCTAGAGATTGTAAGGCACATTTCTGGCCCTTAATTGCTTCTCTATATTTTTATCATTGTTTACATTATAAGTACTTAAAATCAAGACTGCATTCAGAATTCGTGGGAAAATGATAAACTACCATTTATTATGTATACAACTAAGACTATTAACAAATATCACAAAATATTTATTTTATAAGTTTATGGCCAAAAATGTTTCTTCCAAACAGCGAACGGCAGCTCTTCGTCTGGCGGCACTGGCTCGTGGTTCCAATGATTAAAATTTGATAGTTACAATGCCTTGAGCGCCACTAAATTTTTGTTGACATGGAATCCAGAAACCGTTGAATTATTTGAGACAGAGTATTATGAAATAATAGTCAGAAACCCCAATGATGTTTTATTGTTCAAAATAAGCAATGATGATGAATATGTACAAATATATACAGTCATATTATAATGACAAAAGAAAATGTCGAAATGTGATTTCTGGAACGGTATCCAAAATAACTAGTTAAAATTAATTATGAATGAAATCTGATCAGATTCAAACAAATATATGATCAAATATTACCTCTAGATATAATCGTCGGATACATAGTAATATACAGTTATGCATGAAAATATTTACATAAAATGGTCAACTTAAAATACCTCTTTATCTAATGGTTTCTCAGATAATCTGCCTTCAGATCGTTTTTCGATGTTGGTAATTTCTCTATGTAGATATCCAACGGTGAACAATAACGTTACAGGTATGAATATTCAGATTCCAGACAGCTAGACATCTAGGTGATAGCCCATATTAACGTAGGGTTGAGCACGGTACTGAGTAGGGGTTGACTTGAGCCCCGCAGGCCCCAATTTGAACTCGCTTTGAAGCTGGGCCCCCAAGTAGAAATAGGCCTCGATTTGAGAGTCGGCCTCGTTCTTAAAGTAAGCCTCTCCTTGAACCCTGTGAAATAGGTAAAATGACAACCTATTCCAACACGTGTTGAGTGAAATAAAAAAGTGAAGAAAAAACCGGAATAGAATTACCAAAAAATACATACCCCTTTACTCCAGAGGGTTCACAAAAAACTGAAAGTCATCAATTTCAAATCACTAAATGACTGAATGGTGTAGATATAAAAAGCTTGAAGATATTGAGACACCATGAGGAACGACATATCTCCTCGACGTCTCCTTGATCTTTTCTTCTTCCTTCTTCTTTCTTACCTCCACGAGCCGGAAAATCGTATGACAATCGGTGTTACCAATAGTCGAAAGTAGAAAATAAACTCTCTCATTCACTCGAGGATAGAACATGCACGGAACCAAAAATAAATATTGGAGAACACTGAAGTTCACACTGAGCGAATAGGTAGTGTACGAAAAAGGGACTAGAATACTTATTGGTAATGTGATCATGTGATCGCTGCACCAGCTGATAATAGTATACTCTCGTGAATATCAACCTATAATTTGACAAATGAAAACAAAATATTACCACCATGAATTATGATCGAATGGCTCTGAAACTAAACATATTATCAATGGAAAACAATTACATAGTAATACAATAACGTGAATAAAAAATAACAATTATTAGGTAGGTACGTACAATAATATTCATTTCCGTGACAATATTATAAATGAACGATTAGTAAATAAATTCAACCTCACTATAATGTAATTGTTCAGTCCAGGACTACGAGACTAGTCAAATAACAAAGCATAGTTTTGATAGGAGACCGTGCTTGAGGAGCGAACAGGTGATGGTGAAAATAAATATACAGTGCGAGAGGAAAGAAACGCTATACACCCCCCTCCAAAAAAAAAAATGTCTATCCCAATAGACCATTTTAATATTTCTATAAGTATATTAATAGCATGCACAAAGAAAAAAAATGTCCAATTAACTTCAATGTAGGCAACCTTATCCTCAAGATGATTTTCCTAATTATAACCTAATAAATGGATAACTAGACTGTTGATAAAGAAATATATACAGATCCTGAGAGCTTCATAATATTCTATGGCACTTGATATCTACGCGTATCACACGCCCAAAAATATATATGGGAATAAAATTGGTAAGTCAAAATCGGCAAAAGGTCAAAATCGGAGAAAGGTCAAAATCGGAGAAAAGTCAAAATCGGTTACAGACTTGCCAAGAAAGTATGCCCTACTGAATGTATACTGAAATACAAAATTAACAGATCGTACTAGAGAAAATGGTATCTAGAATTTTAATTTTTTTTTATGGATCTTCAAAAATTTATAAATTAAACTACCTAACACCGAACCCCATTGCTGTAGACACCAGTAAATAATCAATACCTACCAAATATTTATGTAATTCATAAATGTTAATAGGTACACGATGAACAGCTGTGCTTAACTAAAAGTTACTATGGGTGTAACTATAGATATACCGTATATACAAAATATACAAAATTTATTCTGAATCATCTGAGGAAAAACTTCTCTCAGAAACGCTAGACTCTGAACCTTCATAAGCTTTCAGGTCCTTTATATGCCAGCGGCCAACATTATTACCATCCATATCAGTCAATTCATAAACTAATTTAGATAGTTTTTCCTTCACAATAGAAATAATGTATCTGGGAGCAAGCTTTGCTGTAAAACGATTTGCTGCATTTGAGAGTACTTCATTTCGACGCCAAACCCTGTCTCCAGTTTCGAAAGTGGCATCCCTTTTACGAAGATTGTATGCTTTACAATTACGCTCATAAGCTTTATGAAGCTTCCCCCTGACTTCATCAAAAATGTTTCCTAAATTTTGGAAATTTTCTGAATAAGATTTCCTATTTCCAGGAAATATCTCATAATCGTCCTCGGAATGAAAATCACTATAACATTTTCCTGAGAGAGGTGGTTGTCTACCAAAGACTAAAAATGAGGGTGAGAACCCAGTGACTTCGTGTTTCGCTGTGTTAATTGCTTGACGAATTTTATAAATTTCCTTATCCCAATTCTGGTGTTCGTCAACATAACTACGAATCACAGTTCCGATAGTCCTATTATTCCTCTCAACAAAATTTACATGTGGTGAATAAACTGCATTATACCAAATTTTTTTGACTTCATATTTTTTACAAACGTTTTTGAAAGTTTTTCCAGATAATTGAATACCATTATCACATATAATATATTGTGGAACTCCAAATACAAGAAATACTTCATTTTCCAAAATTCTTTCAATCTGATGAGCTTTAGCATCTCTCAGAGGGAATAAAAGTGAATATTTCGAAAACCAATCTGAAATAACTAAAATCCATTTATTTCGTTTCTTTGAAGGAGGTAACGGGCCAATCAGATCGAGGCCAATGATTTCCCAAGGTTGCTTAACAACCTTTTCTTTTCCCATTAGTCCCATTCTGGCATTATTTGGCATTTTCTGTGAACCACAGACTTTGCAGGATCGAATGTACTTTAAAATATCATGCCTCATTTTAGGCCAATAAAACTTTTCCTTAATACGACTGAAAGTCTTGAAAAAACCAAAATGGCCACAAATAGGTAGGTCATGTAATGACTCAATGACGTCTTTACGTTGGGGCTTGGGAACTAATAGTTTCCATTCAGGAATGTTCGATTCCATAGGAATATTTGAGGGAATATATTTATACAGAAAATCATTTTCTACCTTCCACTGAGGGTATTTATCTGGGTCTTGTAATACTTTCGATCTCAGGTTATCATACCAGGGATCGATTCGGTCAACATCAACATCATACATCGCTATTTCTTCGTTTACAGGAACTATACGCGACAAAGCATCAGGGACAATATTGTTACTCCCTTTCCTATAGACAAGATCGAATGTATGCTGTCGAAGTCTAACCGCCCATCTCTGGAGTTTTCCTGAAGGGTTTTTCAAGTTGTTTAACCAAAGAAGTGAAAAATGGTCTGTAATTAATCTGAAACGGACTCCTTCAATATATTGCCGAAACTTTTCAATACTGAAAATTATGGCTAACACCTCTCTTTCCGTTGTAGAATAATTTCTCTCCGCTCGAGACAAAGTTCTACTAGCATATGCAATCACACGCTCCTCACCATCAATTTCCTGCGTGAGTACACCACCTAAACCTGTGCCGGAAGCGTCGCATTGAATAGTGAATTTTTTTGAAAAATCTGGTTGAGATAAAATTGGAGCTGATATAAGTAATTCCTTAATTTTCAAAAATGAATTTTCTGCAGCGTCATTCCATTGAATTGCCTGAGATTTCTTTTTGCCTTTGAGCAAATCATTGATAGGAGATAAAAGAGAAGAAAAGTCTTTAATAAATCTCCTGTACCAAGAACACATTCCTACAAACCTCTTAATGTCAGTGGCTGTTCGTGGGCGCGGATAATTAACCATACTAGCGACTTTATCCGGATCTGTTCTCAAAGAATTTGAGCCTACAATAAACCCTAAGAATTTTAATGATGTCTTGAAAAATTCGCATTTATCCAAATTAATAGTAAAGTTTGCTTCATTCAATTTTTCCTTCACTTCTTTCAATGATTGGATATGTTCTTCGAAAGTAGAGCCAGTAATAATTATATCGTCGATATAAGAAAATATTTTTGGCTCGTATCGAGGACCAAAAATTGCGTCAACAAGTCTCTGTTGCGTCTGCGCAGCATTACATAGACCGAAAGGTACCGAAACAAACTGAAATTGACCTCTGCCAATAACACTAAATGCTGTCCTTTCCTTTGAGGAAGGATCTAAAGGAATTTGCCAAAAACTTTTTCTTAGATCTATAGATGATATATATTTTGCGTCTCGTAACGAGTTTAGAATTCTCTCTACGTTTGGTAAAGGGTAACTATCATACTTCGTTATTGCATTCAAAGGACGACCATCAAAGCAGAAACGATACTCTCCACTTGATTTTTTAACTAATAACACTGGTGAGCACCACGGACTTTGAGGTGGCTCAACAACTCCTAATTTCAACATTTCATCTAACTCATCGTTCAAGATTTTTGACATGTAAGGAGACATCATAAAGGGTCTCTTACGAAAAGGAGGTTCATCTCCAGTATCTATCTTGAGAGAGATTTTATTGGTACGACCGAATCTTTCTTTACTAGAGATATCTTTAAAAGAAGCAATAAGACTTTCTGCTTGTGCTCGCTGTGCTGCAGTTAAATCGTCCAGTGATTGTAAATTTGTAATTTTATTACTATGTTCAGGCCCATTAACAACATCAATTTTACCATGAGAAAGAAGGTTGCTCTGAACTTGCCAACTATTATTGTGAAAGTTAACCTTAATATTGAATTGTCTAGCGAAATCACAACCAAAAATGAAAGAATGAGGCAAACTTGGAACAACTAATGCTTTGATTACTTGACACACACCATCAATCACAATTGGCAAAAATACCACACCTACAACTGCCTTTTGAGTTCCATCTGCAGTAGAAATATTTTTTGAAAGAGTATGGCTTATTTCAAGATTAAATTTTTTTAAAATATCTCATCCGGCTGAACAAACTAGCGAAGCAGTAGCTCCAGTATCGAGTAAAACTGTAATATCTTGATCAAATAAACGAACAACTATATAAGGTCTATTATCCAAAGGTTTTTCAATAAAAAGGGGAGAAACTTCATTTGAGCATTTCATATAATTTTTATAAAATTTGGCAACAATGGATAACCAATTATTCCAATCAGCTTTACTGAATCTAACACAATTAAATTTGGCCCTTGTTTTGGGGGTGGAGTGATGGCCATGTAACGCCTTGCCCCTCACTCGTTTTTTGAACAATTTGAACAATTCGAGAATTTGACACCTGCTAACCCACATTTGAAACAGAAAATTTTCCTTTTCACTCTACAATCAGAAAAAACATGGTTAGGCATTCCACAATTCCAGCAAGTCACTGATTTATTACCGGACGCACCTGAAATTCCCGTCCTAGAATTATGTCCTAGACCATCAGTTTCACATTTTCTTCCATTATTAGTAACGGATGTCTGGTTGCTGTTCGTGGAAGCTCGACTGTTATTTTTTCTGAATTTATTTCGGTTGAAATTTTTCGAATTGTTGTAAACTCCCTTCTCTTGTGTCACTTCCGACACCTGAGCAACTTGAGTAACCAAATTATTTTTATTTTTGAGGCTATTAGCCTCTTCAAGTCTTCTACATAATTTTGAGAGATCGGTTACAGTTGAAATTTCATGTAAAGCTAACTGACTAATGTACTCAGGTAAAATATTTCTCCTCAAATATTTAACTTTTGACAATTCGACAGGTTGTCGAGACAATCTACCAAATAAAGGTTCTACATGAGCGATAAAAATAGCAACAGTCTCGTTTTTCCTCTGTTTTCTTTGTTTAATTTGTTCCCAAATATCTTCATCGATATCTGTACTTAAAAAATCTCTTTTGAGTAAGGAAACAAGTGATTGCCAATCATGAACTTGTGATTTGATACTACGATACCAAACAAAAGCATCACCTACAAAAAATTCTATCGCAGATTCATAAAGAGTTTGATCATTAACTTTACGTGCCTGCGCTAACTCTGTAACATGTTCTAAAAATGAATGTACCGTTTTTGGATCACCATTGAATTTCACTTGCCATTTAGGAATTGAAATAAAATTGTTTGAACAATTTACCACAGGTACTGGAACATTAATAACTGGTGGTGGCTGTACATCAACATTTGTGACAACCGGACCTGTAGTTTTTATACTATCATATAAATCAGCTTCTAATTTCAAACATGATGCGTAAGCTTCATTTTTAAATGTATTAAGGTCATTTTTTATGTCGTCGGAAATTTTCCCAGGAATATTCAACAACGTTAGGAGTCGCCGAATCCTATTCAAAAGGTGTGCAATTCTAGATTTAATTCGGTGAAACAAAGTATCTGTAACCTGGCCAGAATCACTAAAATCAATGATCAATTCAGTAATGGAAGTTAAACTTTTATTTATAGAATCCTGTTCTGTTCTAAAATCAAAATCATATGAATCTAACTTCAAGTTTACATCTGGATCTACTTGTTCTTTACTCAAAAGTCTACTCAAAATTTTCCGTTTATCTGCAACTGTGCGAGCGGTAGTGATACCACGAATAGTAAGTTCATACTCTAACTCAAAATCAAGCAAATGGTTAACTTGGAATTGTTCAACACTCATTTTGCCAACCCCTGTATATCAAAATTAAATTCTAAAACTAAATCACTAAAATGAGGTAGACTCCAATCCTATAAACACAATTGTCAGTTATCGAAAAAAAAATGACTGTTTATTCATTCACCCTGTATGTTTCCAAAATATCAATTTCAGTTTCATAAAAAACATAAAAAAGTCACCATATGTCATAAACTGAACACTTCTAGCAAATATAAAATTAGACCTTCACTTCAGCGAAAATCTTACAAAAAAACAAATAAAACATTGTTAATCAACATGCAAAAACTATATAAGAAAACACCAAATATATCTTCAGTACTCGATAATAATACAAAATATTTATTATAAAAACAGTAGATGTTTCAACTATAGAAATAATATAAAAAGCGTTACTTTAACCTTTGGCCATAAAATTCATAAAAACCTATGTTTGTCCTGGTCTCTGTCTGCATTCATCTTCAAGTATTTTTGTCATAATAAATTGTAAAACGT
Source organism: Lochmaea crataegi (assembly GCA_947563755.1). Taxonomy (NCBI): domain Eukaryota; kingdom Metazoa; phylum Arthropoda; class Insecta; order Coleoptera; family Chrysomelidae; genus Lochmaea; species Lochmaea crataegi. The sequence continues at coordinate 31,554,253 of OX387434.1, read as the reverse complement.
AAAATTAGAAACCATTTCATAAGCTCTGTCATCAAATATATTCAAACTTAATAGCATGAAACTATATGAAATATTAAATTATTTAGAATAAAACGAACTATCAAAGAAATAAGGCCCCACGTTCGAGGGTGCCATTTATTGTATGGCCAAAAATGTTTCTGCCAAACAGCGAACGGCAGCTCTTCGTCTGGCGGTACTGGGTCGTGGTTCCAATGATTAAAATTTGATAGTTACAATGCCTTGAGCGCCACTAAATTTTTGTTGACATGGAATCCAGAAACCGTTGAATTATTTGAGACAGAGTATTATGAAATAATAGTCAGAAACCCCAATGATGTTTTATTGTTCAAAATAAGCAATGATGATGAATATGTACAAATATATACAGTCATATTATAATGACAAAAGAAAATGTCGAAATGTGATTTCTGGAACGGTATCCAAAATAACTAGTTAAAATTAATTATGAATGAAATCTGATCAGATTCAAACAAATATATGATCAAATATTACCTCTAGATATAATCGTCGGATACATAGTAATATACAGTTATGCATGAAAATATTTACATAAAATGGTCAACTTAAAATACCTCTTTATCTAATGGTTTCTCAGATAATCTGCCTTCAGATCGTTTTTCGATGTTGGTAATTTCTGTATGTAGATATCCAATGGTGAACAATAACGTTACAGGTATGAATGTTCAGATTCCAGACAGCTAGACATCTAGGTGATAGCCCATATTAACGTAGGGTTGAGCACGGTACTGAGTAGGGGTTGACTTGAGCCCCGCAGGCCCCAATTTGAACTCGCTTTGAAGATGGGCCCCCAAGTAGAAATAGGCCTCGATTTGAGAGTCGGCCTCGTTCTTAAAGTAAGCCTCTCCTTGAACCCTGTGAAATAGGTAAAATGACAACCTATTCCAACACGTGTTGAGTGAAATAAAAAAGTGAAGAAAAAACCGGAATAGAATTACCAAAAAATACATACCCCTTTACTCCAGAGGGTTCACAAAAAACTGAAAGTCATCAATTTCAAATCACTAAATGACTGAATGGTGTAGATATAAAAAGCTTGAAGATATTGAGACACCATGAGGAACGACATATCTCCTCGACGTCTCCTTGATCTTTTCTTCTTCCTTCTTCTTTCTTACCTCCACGAGCCGGAAAATCGTATGACAATCGCTGTTACCAATAGTCGAAAGTAGAAAATAAACTCTCTCATTCACTCGAGGATAGAACATGCACGGAACCAAAAATAAATATTGGAGAACACTGAAGTTCACACTGAGCGAATAGATAGTGTACGAAAAAGGGACTAGAATACTTATTGGTAATGTGATCATGTGATCGCTGCACCAGCTGATAATAGTATACTCTCGTGAATATCAACCTATAATTTGACAAATGAAAACAAAATATTACCACCATGAATTATGATCGAATGGCTCTGAAACTAAACATATTATCAATGGAAAACAATTACATAGTAATACAATAACGTGAATAAAAAATAACAATTATTAGGTAGGTACGTACAATAATATTCATTTCCGTGACAATATTATAAATGAACGATTAGTAAATAAATTCAACCTCACTATAATGAAATTGTTCAGTCCAGGACTACGAGACTAGTCAAATAACAAAGCATAGTTTTGATAGGAGACCGTGCTTGAGGAGCGAACAGGTGATGGTGAAAATAAAAATACAGTGCGAGAGAAAAGAAACGCTATAAGTTTTGCTATTGAAGAGGAAAATATGAATATTATTTTTTCCTTATTGCAATAATTAATTAATAAATTTAAAATATCTATAAAACATAAACATGAACAACGAATTCTAAAATACCAGCGCTCGATAGGCGACAACCCGTATAATATGCAAAATTAAATGCAAGTAAGGATTTAGCGACATACTGTAGCATGGCGCCAACCCATAAGTCACCAGACAGTAACCAGCGGTATGAATCCTTTGATCGATAGAATTCGTACGAGTGAACAATCTTATATATATTTTGTAATCTTTGCTTACACTCTCCCTTCTAAAGAAATACTTATACAGGGTGGTATTTTAAATATAAGCTAGAAGAAATGTTATATATTACGAATTACTAAAAAGAATACATAGGATTTCATCACATTCGGCCATCCTGATGATTACTTAGACGTCCTCGTCTTCTTTTCATTGAATTTTTGATTCAGAGACCTGCAACCAAAACAGAATCAAGTAGTTGAAGCTTAGTGCAAATGAAGTTTTTATTGCTGCCTTTTTTTTATTATAGGCTGCACTTTTATTATTATTATTTTTTTTTATTTTATGGTAGGTAGTTAAAACAATTTTGATTTTTTTTTGGAGTTTATGGTAGTTAAAACCATTTTGATTTTATGCTCTTTAGAGCTCATATCGTTTTTTTTTGAAGTTTATGGTAGTTAAAACCATTTTGATTTTATTTTTTATTTTATGCTCTTTAGAGCTCATATCGTTTTTTTTTTAGTTTATGGTAGTTAAAACCATTTTGATTTTATTTTTTATTTTATGCTCTTTAGAGCTCATATCGTTTTTTTTTTTAAGTTTATGGTAGTTAAAACCATTTTGATTTTATTTTTTATTTTATGCTCTTTAGAGCTCATATCGTTTTTTACTTAATATTTAGAATAGGTACTTAATTTAACTTTCCAACAAATCTAACAATTCGTCGGTACTGTTAACGCTACTGTCAGATTCGTCTTCGAGTATTACGCATGATTTAAATTTTCTCAGTTGGTCAGCCGGTATTGTGGCCTTGTACTTTTTATAACCTTTCATGCCCTTTAATGAAGAAATTTCGTAACGATCATTACCCTTAACTTTAGTGATTTTATAAGGCCCCCCAAATTTAATGGGTGTTTTTTTTGTAACTTCTTTCCGCGAAGTTCCACTGCCGCTCCATAATACCAGATCACCAACTGAGTAAGAAACTGCTATTTTTCTTTTTTTGTCGAATAATATTTTCATTTTTTTAGCTTGTTTATCCATGTTTGTTTTTGCTATTTTTCGATCATTTATTTTATCTGACGTTGTGGTATTAGATTTTTCCAAATCTACATGTTTTGGGGATTCAAAACTGAACATAAGTTTGCACGGAGTAAAACCTGTGCTCACGTTTACAGTATTGTTTATACCCCATACTGCATCTGGAAGCACGGAGTACCATTCATTTTCATCATTAACACTATCATTAATAGCCGATTTAAGAGTCAAATTATACCTTTCCACTTGACCATTAGACCTGGGCGAAGAGATATAGCATTTAAAATATGTTTAAATTGATATTTTGTTGAAAAATCTTTAAATTTTATGCTAGTAAAGGCTTTACCGAGATCAGAAATAATTCGTTTGGGAACTGTAAACATACTGAAGAGATATCTTTTAAAATATATATCACTTCTTTGGAGTTGGTCGATTTTGTTGGTCGCGCAAATAAAAATTTTGAAAAAGAATCAAATATCATTAAAATATAGCAAAAACCACCAGGACTTTTGACACATGGACCCAAATGAACAATATGCCAAGTATGCAAGGGTTCAGTGGGCTTATCAATAGGATGCAAGAACCCTGACTTTTTCCCATATTGGTCTTTTTTATAGGCACAATTAATACAGGAATACACATATTTTTTAATAAAACGTGTCATACCCTTAAACCAAAATTTACTTTTAATTAGCGCGTCACATTTACGATACCCAATGTGTCCAATATCATCATGATACTTTCTCAATATATTAAACCTAGCGAATTTTGGTATAACTAGTTTTTCGTTTTTATCTGCTTTTATGCAATATAATCTATTATTTTTAATAGTGTATAAAGCTTTTAATTGCTGATCACAATTTTTTTGAATTAACATATTATAAATTGTTTTTATAGTGTCATCTTGGTGCTGAATGCATAAAAACATCAGAACAAAGAATGCTAGATACATTACGACTTAGAGCGTCTACGTGTTTCATTTTATTTCCTGGCTTATGTTTAATTTCAAAATCGAAGTCTTGGATAGTAAGCCACCATCGGCTACACGTGGTAATATATCACGTTTTGTAAAAGTAGACCGAACAGCTGCGCAATCAGTTACAATTACAATATGTATCCCGGTTAAATAAATTTTAAATCGTCTAATGGATTCCACTATAGCAAGGGTTTCCAGCTCATAAGAATGATATAGCATTTCATCTTTTGATGTCATACGACTATAATACATCACAGGTTTAAAGTTTCCCCATGTTTTTGTAATAAAATGCTAGCTATACCCTTGCTGCTGGCATCCGTATGTAATTCAGTTTCTAAATTTGGATCATATATACAAAGTAATGGCCTTGACGTTAATTGTTTTTTCATTTCATTAAATGAATTTTCCTCTACAGATGTCCACTTCCATGGTACTGATTTTTTTAAGAGATTCGTCAATGGAGCTACTATTAGCGGATGATCCTTGACGAACTTCCTAAAATATGAGCTCAAACGGAGAAACTGTCTTAATTAATGCAAATTTTTAGGTATTGGAAAATTTGAAACGGCCATAATTTTATGTGATCCTGGACGCATTCCCTTTGCATCTATTTCATATCCAAGATAATCGATACTAATTTCAAAGAAGAAACATTTTTCTATATTTAGTTTTAAATTTGCAGTTTTTAATAAATGGAAAACGATTTCCAGCATTTTAAGGCCTTCCTCGATCGTCTTGGATGAAATTAAAATATCATCTAAATAAACGCTTACATTTTTTTTACGGATCGGAGAATAAATTATTAATAATCTTTGAAAAGTCGCTGGAGCATTCGATAATCCGAAGGGCATCCGTAAAAATTCGTATTGTCCGTCCTGTGTCACAAAAGCTGTTTTATCTAATGAGTTTGATGCAACAGGTATTTGGTAGTACCCTTGTGTCATGTCCAAACTTGTAAAATACTGTTGTCCAGCAAGACGACCGTTTCGGTCTTCTATGTGTGGAAGAGGATACCTGTCCTTTACTGTTATAGAATTCAATTTTCTATAATCGATACATAATCTGTGATCACCGTTTTTCTTTTTAACCAAAATTGCCGGACTTGAATAACTAGACCAAGACTTTCTTACGATTCGGTTTTCTAGCATTTCCTTGACTTTGTTACGAATTATATTTTTTTCTTTTTCCGAGTATCGTTATGGCCGGTAGAAAATGGGTTCATTTTTCTCTAAATTTATTTCAAATTCTATTAGATTTGTAAAACCTAATTCAGAACTGTTTTTAGCAAAACAGTCTTGAAACAGTTTTAACATTATAAAATTGGGTTAAATAGGGTTCTTTTAAAACTCTTAAGTCTACCTTAACATCAGTTAAATTTAAAGACCACGTAAATTGTATGGCTGCTTGTAAAAAATCGTCTTTATTTTCGGAAAAATGTATGTCTTGGCCCCTTGCTAAAATTCTCCCTTTATACAAATTTAATTTATTAGGACCTGTGTTGGTAATGCTAAGAAAATTATTATAATCGCTTAAAAAACAAGTAGGAATGGCATAATGTTCTGAAAGTTTTTTGCTGAAATAAGTAAGCATTTACTACTATTTGTACTAACGGGAACTAAAGAGGTACAATGAGACTTTATTGAAACATCTTTTTCTAATATTACTGGATGACTATCTTTCACATCAATTATTTTGTTTAGATTAACTTGTCCATTTTGAATATTTAATATTATCTCATTATGATTAATAATTGGTTGACCGATTATCACCTCAATATCGCCCATATCTACGTCTACAAAATGTAAAGCCGATTTTAGAGAAAAAGTTTTAAATTTAAAATCAACAAAATTCATACCTTCGGGAAATATAATGTTATTCCCAAAACTTTTTATAATAATGTTCGATCGATTTAATTTAATATTTAGCTTTTTTATAATAGAAATATTTGCTACATTTACTTGACTACCTGTATCTAGGTAGCCTTTGCAATTTATATTATTTATACAAACATTAATATTATAAGTACAAATTGGTACTTGCCTTTGTAATAGTTGTACTTTGACGGGATTTAAATGCCAACAGTATTCCTTAATATGTCCTTTTCTTCCACAATGACTGCATTCTTTTAGTTTTGCTTTGGCACCACCGAAGCTTGAAGTTTTGTAGTCCCTGGGTTTTCTGTCTTCCACGTTCTTATTTAGTCCAGATAGTCCCGCGTTTGAATCTCTAAAGAAGCAATTTCGTGAGAAATGTCCACTTTTTTTGCAAATATTACACTTTATAAGATCATCTTTGGATAGTCTTTCACGTTTTTGTGACAATGGCGGTGTATTATCCAATTTACATAAAAACCCTTGAAATAATTCTTCGGGTGTTCTAAAGTTTGCAGATTTTGCTGTTGCTTGATGTTCGATGGGAAGTCCATCGATAATACAAAAAGTTGCATTAAGATCAACAATATCACACTTCCTTATTAGCACACATTTGGAATAATAGTAATGTAACATTGTCTCGTCAGGTTGTTTTTTTCTTGCAATCATTGACTTTATGTTTTCCATAAAATTTTCATTTGAAGGAAAAGCTCGTAATAATTCAGTTTTCCAGTCTGTCCACGATTTATTATATTCTTGAAGACCGTTATACCAGACTTTAGCGATTCCTGACAATTTTGACTGCATAAAATAGGATTTTGTTACATCATTCCATTGATGAATTTGTCCAAGCTGTTCAATCTTATTTAGCCAATTTTGGGCGTTCATATCACCAGTTTCGGGATCAAAAATAGGTACGATATCACTCTTGGCTAGATTAATATTATTTGTTGCGGATTGACGACTCGCATTATTTAAAAAAAGATTATTTACAACCGGTTGAATCGGAGGTTGCATTTGTTCAAGTATTTCACTAACCTTTGTAGCTATAAGCTCTTGAATTCTGCGCTTCTTTGCAGCTTTTCGCTGATTAGCTTCGAATTGTCTGTTTTCATCATCTGATGAACACTCAGGCTCTTTTTGCCTTTCCGCAGAAAAATTCCTTTCTAACTGATAGCGCCTACGTCGCCGCTGTTTCGACAATTTATCGCGGTTATCACTATCACTACTTATATTTTCACAGTCACTGCTCATCTTTGTCAAATTGTCTTTAATAATAATTATAAGTCTGTAATCAAAGGCGTGCGGTATATAAAAAAAAGAAAACACACAACAACAACAAAAAATTCCGATCTCACTTCTGAATTGTAACGGCAGAAAAATAAAACGATTCGTCTTACTCAAAAGTGCATTTTATTCTGGTTCAAGAAATATCTATTTTTACAAAAATGTTTTTTAAGATTCAAGTTTCCCTTTCTTTTACTATACAAACATAAACAAGTGATAAATCTATAGATAGCAGATACCTGAATCGACCCTTGTGGTTTTAGGAGCTTACACTCTCCCTTCTAAAGAAATACTTATACAGGGTGGTATTTTAAATATAAGCTAGAAGAAATGTTATATATTACGAATACATAGGATTTCATCACACTTGTCAAATACCATAAGGGCATCTAATTTTTCCTGTGAAAAAAATCGAAAAAACACAATGCAAGTAATATGTTTTTAACAAAATGCAGGTGTTGTTGCCACCAGCACTCATGCTTCTTGTTAAAACATTACTTAGCAACGTGTTTTTCGATTTTTTTCGGAAAAATTAGATGCCACTATGATATAACTTACGAAAATTTTACATGATCGAATGAATGTTGAGTCGATATTTCTAAGCAATAAGGGAGATAGCAAAGAGCAATTCAAAGAGCGAAATATTTTCATACCTACCCCTATGTTCAAAATTTCTAACAAAAAGAGTTTTTGCGGCATGAAAGGAAAGGACTTTACTGAAATAACACATCACTATTTCCTGTCCTCCTTGGATCTGAGAGCACACCTCCAATTCCTACGTTGCTTGCATCAGTGTCAAGAATGAAATCTTCCTCTGGTAACGGATATCCTAGTATCGGCGCCGTGGTCAAACGTCTCTTCAGGGTTTCAAAAGCAGTTTGACATTCTTCATCCCAATGAAAAGTTCTTGTTTCTTCTGTGAGTCTAATTAGTGGCTTGGCAATATCTCCAAACTTCCTTATGAACCTAACTTGATGTTTGTCGGTTGGTTGCTTCTATTGCTTGATGGAAGCAATTTTCTCTGGATCCACCACCGCTCCTTCATTGCTCACAATGTGACCCAGATAGTTGACTCGGTTTTGGAATAACTGACATTTCTTCGGGTTTAACATGAGCTGGGCAGCTTGAAGTCGTTTGAATACGTCTTCCAAATTCTTCAGGTTGTCCTCAAATATCTTCCCTAATACTACGATGTCGTCCAAATAGACCAGGTGTGTTTTCCAAGATAACCCTCGACATTTTCGACATTTTCAATGGATGGTTCTATTAGTTTATCTTCCTCCATCTCTTGAATTATTCTTTCAGCTTCCTCTCTCTTTGCTCGTGGTAGTCTCCGAGCTGATTGTCTAATTGCCCCCTCGTAGCCGACCCGTTCTAGTTTCCCTGGGACTGGGGTTCTTGGTTTGCTGGAGTCCTAGGGCGCTTACACGAACTGCGTACATGCCCTAGCTCACCACAAATCCAGCATTGTCAGTCAATCATGTTTTCCGGTGCTGATGGATAAGCAACTCGATCTAGCCGGGGGATATCCACTTTCTAGTTTCGTCACGTTTCTGCCTTCGGTTCTTCAGCTGGGATTGGTACAAGTGTTCCAGATGTTGATGACCATATCGCATGTCTAACCTCTTCTTCGGCTGCTCGAAGACATCTGTTTCTTCAAGGAGTATCGTCTGAAGCACATCTTAGGCATCTCCCCGAAGCGCGATGGTTGAGTTCTCTGTCTTCTCCTTATCGGACCAATTATTCGCTCTAGCGGCTGCTTCAAACTGTTCAACATAGTTGGTCCACGACGTCTTTCCGTCGAAAGTTGGGGCCTTAACTCGGGCAAAACTTGCCAATATCTTGGGGTGAGTTTCTGACTTGCCGGGTTTTGTTTGTTCGATCTTTTTTTGCTTCTGCTGGCTTGTCTTGTGTTCTTGAATCTGCAATTTTCCTCTCTAACTCCTGGATTTTCTCGTCCATCCTTGTTATCTTATTCTCTATTTTCTCAATATCTGATTTTAGAGGCGAAATTTTATTTTCGACTTCAGCGGCAATATCATTTTTCATTGATAATATATCGGCAGAAATATCCCTCTTCGTACCAGAAAAAATATCGTTCTTCATAGTAGAAATCTCGTCCTTCATAACGGAAGTTTTAGCAGAAATTGACGAGATTAAGGTGGAAGCCTCGCCGTTGATTAAATATGTTTCCGGATCCAAGCCGTCACTTTCCAGTGTTATTTTCAATCTCTCGACTAATTCACTCTTCTTTCCGGACGTTTCCAACTCGCGATTTTCCAATTCTGCTTTTAGTTCCGTCACTTTCAGGTCACTCAGTCTCTTAGCCATTTTGCCCGTAATTATTTATTTATATTTCCCCACAACTGACACCAATGTAATGTTTTTCTTGTTTATTTAAATAGTTTTTACGGGTGGGATAAAATTATACACACTACTATGGCTAATTACTATTGATTTATTTATAGATACACACACTGCATTAAACTTAATTTATATACACTTTACTTAATGTCTACGAATTTATTCACACTCGGTATAATAGTTCTAATTTATTTTTACCACTTGAATATTACACTATATATTATAAACAATTCACTATTCCATTCACTGTCTGATTACTAAAAACTTTTTATGAACTAACTGCTTACTAACTTTTTTTAACTCACTCAAAAACTCGCGTATATTAGTCTTTCTCAATCCTCGAAGGCTCTTGAATTTACCACGCGCCTCATATACTAAACACTGCCGTACTAGAAGACTCTAGAATTCGCATTCGCCAAAATTTATATTTTAGTGATAGGGCCGGCTTTGAGTTGATGACTTCGCAACGGTGTTAAGAGAGATAGCAAAGAGCAATTTAAATCGCGAATCATTTCCATACCTACCTCTTTGTTCAAAATTTAAACGAAAAAATTTTTGCGACAAAAAATTCTTAAAACTCGTAACCGTGGGTTTCTTGATACGAGAAAACTACTGACACAGTAAGCAGCGGGATTCTATTTCACGACACGATTTCGTCGAGTCGTTCGATGTCGAATACGATCTTCAATTCGATCGTATCGGATCATCCCATTCTATTTTACGATCGAATTGAAATCGGGCGTTGTCGGATTTGGACAGCAATTTTGATCTTTCAAAGTGAAGTTAGTCCAAAATGTTTTTTGTCATTGTCCACAGAATTCATTTGATATTTGGTTGATTAAAAAAACTCTTTTTACATTTTTGAACATTTGATTTTTATATTTACTAAAATACTATAATAATGTCATTGAAAATACGAGTTTGCCACTGGGAAATTCTTCTCTAATTTATGGAAAAAAATAGAGATTTTGCAAATGGCAGGTTCATTGTTGCCTCAAACTAAATTCATTGGGATTTGAAAAAATAATAATCCTTTTATTGATCGGCAGCGGGATTCTATTTCACGACTCGGTTTTATCGAGTCGTTCGATGTCGAATACGATCGTATCGGATCATCCCATTCTATTTTACGATCGAATTGAAAGCGGGTGTTCTCGGATTAGGAAACTAATTTTGATACGAGTCTTTCAAAGTGAAGTTAATTCGATAATGTTTTTTGACATTGTCGACAGAAATCATTTGATATTTGGCATATTAAAAAAACTCTTCACATTTTTGAACTTTTGATTTTTATATTTGCTAAAATACTATATTAATGTCATTCAAGTTACGAGTTAGCCACTGGGAAATTCGTCTCCAATTTATGGAGAAAAATAGATGTTTTGCAAATGACAGGTCCATTGGGATCTCAGGAAGCGATAAACAGAAAAAATTATGGGGTGAATTAGCCCTCAAACTAAACTCATTGGGATTTGAAGAAATAATAATCCTTTTATTAACACGCTTTTATTAGCTTCACCTGTATGTGAGTTTGTGGGTTTGTTTGTAAGTTTCCAAGCAAGTGGCTTATATTATAACTATTAGTATATCCAAACAATTTAAGTACGTTCGTTGGCCGAGCGGGCTAAGGCGCGGATCTTCGACGACGTCGGATTCACCGGTCGTGGGTTCTAATCCCGACCACGACATTTTTTTTTAATTAAGGTTCACTTGTATGTATGTTTGTTTGTTTGTAACGCAACCGCTTTCATAGCATATTAAACTAAAAAGTGAAAAATAAATATAGTTCAAAAAAACTAAAAAACACGCTTTTAAATAATATCGGACTAAAAAGTTCAAAATAATTTTTTTTAAATTAGCTTAAAGCAATAATGAACGAAAAATACTAGTATTATTGTGAAAAAAGCATCGGGCGCTCGATATACGAAAAATACACAATAATACTAGTATTTTTCGTTCATTATCGCTTTAAGCTAATTTTTTAAAAATTATTTTGAACTTTTTAGTCCCATATTATTTAAAAGCGTGTTTTTTAGTTTTTTTGAACTATATTTATTGATCTGCACTATAAGGGTTCTAGTTGATTTAAAAGATATAGATTTTTGATAGTAATAATATCAACATTTTTAAGATGACTACTATGAACTTACCGCTTATTTAATCTATAAAGTTCTATGAATCGCAAGTCAAGTATTTCAAAGGGGTTACTATTTCTAAGTTTTTATCGTTGTCGACGAAGAAGTAAATTATTTTGGGCTTGCTCTGACATTAAAAGACCCTTCCTCACAATAGGCAATATTGTACGAAGAATAATAGTTTATTTCATAAAAAATGACTTCTCTTGATGTGAAAGAAACACATAAAACGTTTTTGGCTGATTCTGAAAAAAAGTCGAAATTGATGTCTTTGATCATTTTTATAAACCAGGATCGTCAATTATGACGAGTTTTTTTTTTAATAAAACGACTGTAGTAGATCTACGAATGTATGAAACAAATTTATTTTTTATATGATAAACAACAAAGATTTGTCCAAGAAAGTACCCTGAAAATCATTCCCTCACTATGTCCCAAGCGCTAAATTTGAAGATAATCATCAACTTAAAACGTAAAATTCCTAACAAATTGTTTATTATCATATTTTTTACTTATATAGGATAGCATTGACTATACCTATATGAGTTCATAGTTTCATAAATGCGAATGGAAATATTTTTAAATATAATTCAAAATTTGTCCTTGAAAAAAGTATCATTCCCTCACCGTTTTGTAACAGTGTGATTGGAGCAATACTGTAGGGCCTACCAACTCCCACTTTAATTTTTTTTGTAGTTGGCAACATTGCCCTTGAGAACATACACTAGAGTGGACAATTGAAGAAATGATGTTTTCTTAACATCAATTTGACAATAAGTTTTGTGAATATTACATTTTTTAATGTCATTTCCTCGTGTAATGTTATTAAAAGGTAAGCATTCTTTTATTTAATAATCATAGCATATTTTTATATGTTTTCGGTAGTAATAAAGTACCGTTTACAATTCGTAAGAAAGTAAGGTTATGTTCCTAAGTTTGTTGCAATTTTGTTTAGTTTTGTCATTCCCTCATAAAATATTTTAATGACGGAATGATATCGGTGAGGGAATGATTTATTTTCTAATAAATATAGAATACTTATGTTTGTTTGATTGGTTTCAGTACCCTGAACGTCTATAATGTCGAGAAGTAGAAAATCAACCGCTGCAGAAGCAAAGCTAAAGAAAAAGGAGTATGACACAAAGCGAAGAGAAAAATTAAAAAATTGTCCTGAAAGTTTGGAGAAACTTGGAGAGAAAGAAAGACTCAAGTATTTAAAGAAGGGAAAAGGTCAGGTCAAGTCTGTAAGTGCTATGAGTTCAAGAGAAAGAAGGCAGAAACAGAAACAATGGCGATTAAACAGTTCAAAATACAGTGAGAAGAATCAAAATGTGCGTAAAAATCTAGAAAGATTGATGAATGAGACACCACCTGCCAGACCAGTTTCACCAGCAAAACCTAGTTCACGAGTAAATGATGTTAAAAACGAATCTGTTGCTTTACGATGAAGGCGTCAACTAAGAAATCGACGAGCAATATTGTATGGAAGAATAGCAAAGTTAGAAAAAAATTTAAAAGAAGAGGTTAGGAAGAGCGAAAAATATAGAAAAAAGTACACGCGGTTAAATGACCGAATAAACACATCTTCACCTGAGGCAAAGGTCAAAACCCAGATAAAGTATACAAAGTTAACCGAGACGGTTAAAAAAAACTTATATTTTCTGAAATCATCACTAAACAATTAGCACAATCTTATGCAAACCTAAAGACTCAAAAAAATAAACAAGCATACTATAAAAATTTTAATTTAGATCCTTTAAAAAAACACAAACTTATGCATTATTCTAAAATCATTTTCAAAAATCAAAATTACAAAACAGGTAGAAACAAAAAACTTAAATCAAAAATTTTAAAAGTGAAACACGATATTATTGATTTCTTGGAGAAAGATGAAAACTCTCGAATGTGTCCGGGAAAGAGGAATTTTGTTAGATCTGGAAAATTACTAAAACAAAAGCGTCTGTTAACTGATAATATGCGCAATTTGCATAAAAAATTTTTAAGCTCTGTTACCAAAATAAGTTTGTCAACATTTTGTAAGTACAGGCCTTTTTGGGTAACTTGGGCAAATCTTAAAGAACGAGACACGTGTAAATGCGTCGTTCACGCAAACATGGAACTAATTTCAAAATTACATGAAAATAAAGCCATCTTACATAATAATATTCCAAGTTTGTTATCTGATATAACATGTGATATTTACTGTACTGAATGTTTATTTAGAGAATGTGTAAATTGTAGAAACAAGGCTCTAGAATACAACCTTTCCCAAGCTACTGTTACCTACCGACAATGGATGTACGAAAATTCAACGTATGAAAAAAATGGAGAGACAAAAACAATGCGTAAACCTTTGAAGAAGGAAATAACTGTTACTTTGAAGGAACTTGTTTTAGTATTAGAAGAGACATTAAAATCATTCTTACTACATGCAGGAAATATTGCACACCAGTATCAAATGATGACTCAGTTAAAAAAAAATTTGTCAACAAATGAAGTGCTCATCCACATTGATTTTAGCGAAAATTATTGTTGCAAATACTGGGAAGAAATTCAAGCAGTTCACTTTGGTGGTGGTCGGCAGCAAGTTACGCTCCATACTAGCGTGTTATATTTGAAAAATCCTGATGATACTGTAAAAACGCAATCTTTCTGTACACTCTCTGATAATAGTCGACATGACTCAATAGCAGTGTGGGCTCATCTTAAACCAATATTCGATTTGCTTAAAAATCAAAGACCGAACAACCATACTGTTCACATTCTAAGTGACAGCCCAGTTAACCAGTACAAAAACAAATTTGTTTTTCACATTGTTTCTCATCATTTGAAATATTTTTTGCCAGGTATAAACAATTTTAGAAGGGTGGCAACGGTGCGTTGAAATAATAAAGTGTTTATAAAATTCGCCTGCATTTATTTCGATATATCGGAAAGTGCAGCGAAAATTAATCAAATAGAATTTGAATTGTATCAACAAAAGGAAAAGTACGTAGTGCTACAAAAGAAAAAAAACAAAAAAAACGTTAGATTTTGTAAAATCAATTAAATAAATAGGTTAGTGTTAGGTTATTAAAATAAAAAGCAATTGATTTAAGGCGAGTCCAAAACAATATAATTTGCGACGTTGTCAAATTTAAAAAATAAAGGACAAAATAAAGAAAGAAATTAGATATATATATAATAAGTGGCTGGATAGATCAAGTATCTCCGAAGAGTAGATCTGGGTATCTTGGTCTTACGCTACCACGAAAATAATATAATTAAATAGTAATTGAATACAAAATATAAACAAAATGGATAGTGATGATTATTCTACAGAAGATTCAAAGAAAAAAAAAATGGATGCTGTATTTGAAGTTAGCAAGAGGACTAGCAGAACCCCAACTAAAAGTAAAAAAGATGAAAAGTTAGATCAAATCATAGCGTTAATGAAGGAAATGTCTGCAGATCAAAAGGATATGAAATGGGAACAACAACTGATTAAAAACGAGATCAAAGAAACCAAAGATCAACAGGCTCTGTTTAATGAGGAAATATTAAAGCTGAAAGTTGAAAATGAAGTATTGAGAAAAGAAAACCAAGCAATTAAAAAAGAAAATGCAGAAATGAAAACAGAAATGGAAGAGATTAAAAAAACGATGGAAATTATAGATAAAGAAAGAAGAAAGAATAATGTGATGATAAATGGATTAAAACTTGATACTAATGAGCCGTCGAAATTGGTAGAAAATGTCAGAAACTTTTTGAGTCAACAACTAAAAATAAATATCGAGCCTAAAGCAGTTAACAAGATAGGGGAGAAAATGTGTATAGTGGAATGTCAAAAAGAAGCTGATAAAGAAAAAATTATGGCAAATAAAGCTAAATTAAAGGAGAGGAAAGAAGAAAGAGTTTTTATAAATAATGATATGACCAAGAAGGAAAGAGAAAAACAAAAAGAGATAAGGATGTTTGCAAAATTAGAAAGTCAAAAGGGAAAAGACGTAAAAACGGGATACAATAAGGTTACGGTAAATGGGCAAGAATGGAGATGGGATAAAGAAACAAATAGAATGAGAATACTGGAAAAAATACATTCAAAAAACTAAATAAAGAAACAGATATTCATGGTAACAGAGAAAAAGACACAGCAACGGAATTGGATATGAATAAAGTAAAATCAGCAACGGAAATGTGGAGAATTGGAACTTGGAATGTAAGAAGTATTTTAGGAAAAGAAAAAGAATTAGAAGAAGAGTTTGAAAATACAAACTTGAGAATACTAGCTATAACAGAGACAAAAAAAAAGGACAGGGGATAGTGAAAATGGATAATGGCCATATACTCATATATAGTGGTATTGAAAATGAGAAAAGAGCGGCAGCAGGAGTTGCATGCAT
This sequence comes from Lochmaea crataegi, assembly GCA_947563755.1. Taxonomy (NCBI): domain Eukaryota; kingdom Metazoa; phylum Arthropoda; class Insecta; order Coleoptera; family Chrysomelidae; genus Lochmaea; species Lochmaea crataegi. The sequence goes on along the minus strand of OX387434.1, from coordinate 31,538,223 downwards.
AATACATAGAAACTTAGAAGAACAAATTACTGGATGGAGGGGATGGTCGGAAAGATTATTGGTGATGGAAATGAAAGATAAAAATATGAACACAAAAACTATAATAATTGTATATGGACCAAATGAAGACGATACAGTAGGAAATAAAGATAGGTTTTGGGAAGATCTAACTATGGCTACAGAAAATGCAAAAGGAAAAATAATTATACTTGGAGATTTGAATAGCAGAGTGGGAACAAAACATGACATTTATAGAGCAGTAATAGGAAAACATGGTGAAACATTTAGGAATAATAATGGAGAACGGCTGCTGGATTTTTGCATATTACACAATTTTATTGTAACTAATACATTTTTCCAACATAAAGACATACATAAATATACACGTGTGATGGAAAGCAGAAATGAAAGGTCAATAATAGATTATATATTAGTGGAAAAGAGAAATAGAAAGGAAGTATTGGATACCAAAGTTAGAAGAGGACCAGAAATAGGAAGTGACCACTATTTACTTGTAACAAAAATAAGAGAACAAGTAGAAATTACAAACCATAATAGACAAAAATTAGAAAAAACAATAGAATATGAATCGGTCAGATCATACAAACTACAAAACAAAGATATGGCAGAAAAATACAAAATAGCATTATCAGGAAAGTTCTTAAATAAATGTGATATACTGAAAAATGGTAATTTAGAAGAAATGTGGGATTATTTCAAAAAAACCGTATTGGAAACCGCTAAAGAAATATGTGGTTGTAGCAAGAAAACTAATAAGAAAAAACAAACAGCTTGGTGGACGGACGAAATTAAAATAAAAGTAAAATTAAAAAAAAGAAGCGTGGAAAATGTATATAAATAACAAAACAACGGAAAACTATGAAATGTATAAAGAGAAGAGGAAAAATGTAAAAGAGATGGTAGCAGTAGCTAAAAGAAATCAGTGGAAAGAATTTGGCGAAAAAATGGAAAGCAATAGTAAATCAAATCAAAAACTGTTTTACAAAACATTGAAGTCATTAAGAAAGGAAAAAACACAAGAAATAACCTGGATAAAAAATAAAAAAGGAGATATACTAAGAAATGAAAACGAAGTAATTGATAGATGGAAAGAGTATTTTGAGGAATTACTAGGAGCAGACAACAAAGTTCAGGACATTAACAAAAAAAAGGATGCAATAATAGAAAATAAGGACATTGTAACACTAAAAGAATTACAGGAAATAATAGATGAATTGAAAAATGGAAAATCTCCAGGAATTGATAAATTAACATCAGAAATGTTCAAGAATTTAGGGGAAACAGGAACAAAAATATTATTGAAAATATACAACACTGCTTGGAGTGAAGAACAGATTCCAGAAGATTGGAAGACAGCCTTAATAGTTCCAATATATAAAAAGGGGGATAGACAAGACTGCAATAATTATAGAGGAATAAATCTACTTAGTACAGCTATGAAAGTCTACGAGAATATTATAGACAGTAAGCTAAGACCACTGATGGGAAATACTCTCGAAGAATCGCAAAGTGGATTTAGAAGAGGGCGAAGCATACAAGACCACATATTTACGGTGAAACAGATAATTGATAAGTTCTCACAACAAGAAAAAGAGGTATATATGGGATTTATAGATATGGAAAAAGCTTTTGACAAAGTACCAAGGGAGAAGTTATGGAAAGTACTAGAAGGAAGGGGGGTAAACTACAAAATAATAGACATAATCAAAAACATTTACAAAAATAATAGAAATTGTGTAATATACAAAAATAAAGCATCAGAATCATTTTCAACACAAGAAGGATTAAGGCAAGGAGGGGGACTAAGTCCATTATTATTTACAATTTTTATTGATGAAATAATTAAAAAATCGTCAATCAAAATGGCAAAACTACACGTTGGATACAGACATTTAGGAAGAGTGGATATATCAGAAGCAGCTTTTGCAGATGATTTAATAATTATGGCAGGGAAAGAGAAGGATTTACAAAAGAATATGGAAATATGGAGCACGGTATCTGAAGAATTTGGAATGACAGTTAATCAAAGCAAAACCAAAGTTATGGTTATAGGTCCGCAACAAAAAAATTTGAATATACAATTAGATGGAATAAAAATTGAGCAAGTTAGAAGATATAAATACTTGGGAGTAGAAATAGAAGAAAATGGAACGCAGGAAGTCGAAATTACCAATAGAGTACAAAAAACGATGAATCTTTATCACACGATGAATTCGACATTTATAAATAAAAAAGAAATTTCCAAGAAAACGAAGTTAAATATATTTAAAACAATTTACCGGCCAATATTAACATTCGGATGTGAATCTTGGGTATTAACAAAGAGACAAAAGAGTCGAATACAAGCAGTTGAGATGAAGTATCTTAGGCGAGTTAAAGGAGTCACAAAGAAAGACAAACTAAGAAATACGAAAATAAGAGAAGACCTTGACATAGAATCAACACTTAAATTCATTGAAAAGAGACAATTAAGCTGGTGGGGACATTTACAAAGAATGAACGATACAAGACCAGTTAAAAAAGTATGGCAATCAAAAATACAAAAAAGAACGAAAAAGGGAAGACCAAAACAAACATGGGATGGTGTTATGGTAGGCATACTGCAAGAAAAAGGAAAAACATGGACAGAGGCAAAAACAATGGCAAAAGATAAAAAACAATGGGCTAAATTTGTACATGAATAAAATTCTATCTGGACCAAAGCATCGATGAAAAAATGGATATATGTCTTAAGCATAATACTATGTAGTTGAAACAAGTATAATTGTAATAGTATACCCTACACCATACACTATGGTAATTGGGTTTTTGATAATATATATATAAACAATTTTACTTGGAACTATTCTGAACCTGGTCATGGTAAAGGAGCACCAGATGGTGTTGGTGGCACCTTAAAGAGGTCAGCCGGATTTAAATGAGTTGAAAAATATTCTGAGTTCAAAGTGTCCCTCAATAATGCTTATTGAGGTAAGAACAGCGGAAATCAATAATACGGATAACTTGATCAAAAAATCAAAGTCTATTTCAACTTTTCCTGGTACTCAAAAAATCAGACAATTGGTGTTCACAAATGATGTGCTTGAATTCTTGTTTTGACTGCGTTGGAAAATGCCAACATTTTCATCTTGGTTACTATAAAACTTTTGAAGTATCGGATAAGGACACAGTAGAAAGTAATGTGAAGATATCGAAGATTACTCCTTCTGAAAAAAATACCTATGGATATAAAGTTGGTGACCATGTCCTTATAACATGGAATAACGAAGTTTATCCTGGTAAAATTCTTTCATTATCTGATGACGGTGTATGAAGAAAGGATCAAAGTGCTGGATGTGGCCGACAGTTAAAGATGAAGAACTTTATGCTTGGCCTGACGTGCTTCGAATGATTAAATCCCCAAAGTTACTCAGTCGAGGTTGTTATTTTGTTAAAGAAGTCGATGAGAAAAAATAAAAACTTTAAGAAGGTGAAAATAACTAATGACAACTTCGATTAGATTGCAGAGAGACTGATAACTGATAAATAATATTAGATTAGTAAAATTACAATTTATTTTCTCTTTTCATTATTTTAATTCATTATGTATTTATGTATGTTAAAAACGTAAGTCAAATTTTAGACTTATTACTTCTTAATTTCGTTCCTTAAATTATTTCAACTAAATTAATATTTAATATTACTTTTATGAGTCAACGTGTTTTGTTTGTAACAATTAAATTGTTACAGTATGGATTTAATTATTATATTTTTGCAATAAAATTATTTAATTATTATAGTTTTACAATAATAGTAATTATGCGCCAAGGTAGAAAAGTGAGTTATTATTGTCGAGCTTCGCTTCTCGGTCTTTAATGGATCCGAGACATTAATACACTTTTCTACCGTGGCTCATATATCATTTTCTTCACTAATGGCATTTTATTTTTTTAAATATTACTTTTTAAAACTAATAAAAATCGAATATGAATTTCAAAATTTCTTAAAAATCAAATCATTCATGCTTCTGTCAAATGTAAAACACAATCGTCAGTTTATAATATTTTCATATTATGAGGGCCGTTCGGCAATGCTACTCCATTGACTCAGTACACTCCTCCCTTCTTTAAACCGTTCGGTTATTACAGAACGAGTAAAAGGAGCAGTCTTTAAATCGTTCGTTTACTGTGGAGTGGTGTGAAAAGAGTTTGTATCACCTCGGCGAGGTGGGGTTTTAGGAGTGAATATGCGCATTTCGATTACCAGCCAAAAAATAAAATTCATACGCATTTTAGGTTACATAGTTTACAATTGCGAAGTAATAATTATTCATATTAATACTAAAATATAACCACAAAAATATTACACCGAATGACATTTGTTTGAGTTTGACGTTTGATAGATGTCCCTCGTTCGACAGTTTGAGAGTTTGGTAACAAATGATCCTTTTACTCTACGAGAAATCTGCTTCTGCTCCACTCCTATCATTCTCCATTTCGGAGTTAATTGCCGAACGGCCCTTTTTTGTATTTGCATGAGTTAACCCCACATTCTGTCAAATGGATTGAGATTTAGTTATAATCAAGTAGGCTCTGTATTTTTCTACCTTGGTTAATAATGAACAACTTTACTACCTCAACAAAAGTCAATAAAGTTAGGTTGTAGGCTAGTAGTGAAAAAAACAAATTATAAAGTTTTTAATTATTGTAGAATCATATTAAGAATCATTCCCTCACGAATCTGTCATTCCCTCATTTTAAAATTTTTTTAAAATTTTTATATTCAATTCAGACTCAAAATAGTTGGGGACTACTATAATATTTTCCTCAAACAAGACATATACTACGACTTGAGCAAAAAAAATTCGATCACGAGTTAAAAAAACTGATCAACTCGATAAAGCCATTTTCGACTTTTTTTCAGAATCAGCCTTTTATTGAAGCTTGCTTCTTATTGCACGACATAGGACTTTTGAGAAGACTAGTGAACTCGTGAAACGTGTAACGTTGCGAAAAAGGGTTCGTCACACAACAGTGTTGCCAGATTTCTGAAAAGGCTAGTGAACTCGTGAAACGTGTAATGTTACGAAAAAGCGAATAAGGGATCGACATGCAACAGTGTTGCCAGATTTCTGAAAAGGCTAGTGAACTCGTGAAATGTGTAATGTTACGAAAAAGCGTTCGTCACGCAACAGTGTTGCCAGATTTCTGAATAATCCACCAATCCAATGGAATTTAAATTGAAGCTTGCTTCTTGTTGCACGTCATAGAACTTTTGGGAAGGCTAGTGAACTCGTGAAACGTGTGATGTTACGAAAAAGCGTTCGTCACGCGATTACTCATTCTTCGTCTCTTTCTTGGTCGCCCGCTGCGCTAACTCTCTCCCCTCTCTTCCTCAGCCGCCTTCTTCTTCTCTCTTTCGTAGGCTACACAGCGGCACGCCTCGCTCTCTCTCTCTCTCTCTCATACACGCCGGCACGAGTGATTCTCAAACGGTCGTAAGAGAGACAGAGAGAGTATCGCGCGTCTCTCTCTCTAATTGCCAAATATATTAAATTTTTTGAAAAATTGTCAAAAATTTTGAAATATTGTCAAGAACTGTCAAAATTTTGAAACAATAGTTAATTGAATTAATTAATTAATTATTTGATTAAAAATATGAAATCTTCAAAGGTTAAACGTCAAACAAAAAATGATATTTCTGGATTAAATTCAATTAAACAAAAAGTAGAAGATTATAACCTCACAATAACAAAATCTGACAGAGGAAATGCCACTGTCATTTTAAAATCCGAAGAATATAAATCTAAAGTTAATAATTTTATAGAATCTTGTGATGTAAAAATTCCAAGGGCTGACCCAACAAAAAAGTTTTCTAATAATGTAAGAGAGATTGTCAATAGTTCAAATTATGTTTTCAATGATTATGAGAAAAAATACATGATTAATAAAAATCCTCAGTCTCCACAATTATATGGAACTGTTAAATTACAGAAAGTATCAAAACCAATTAGACCTGTAGTTTCTTACGGTAATACTCCTAATAATACGTTAGCTAAAAAACTAAACAATATACTTAATAGCTATGGAGGTATATCTAAATACTCAATTGAAAATTCAATAGAACTAATCAAAAAATTAAAAACATACAAATTACAAGATAACTCTTATAACGCTTATTTCATTTGATGTTACCAATATGTTCTCTAAAATTCCTCCAAAAGAGTGCATAGCACTTGTTAAAAAATTACTAGAGGATAAAAATATCAATCCAGGAATAATATCAGATATACTTAATTTGTTTGATGTATGTATTAATCAGAATTATTTTACTTTTGATAATAAGGTATATATTCAAAATGAAGGTTTACCAATTGGAAGCCCAATATCACCAATTTTAGCAAACATTTTCATGGACAGTTTAGAAAGAAAAATCTTTGAATGTAACATTTCAAAAAATATATTATTTTGGTATAGGTATGTAGATGACATATTAGCTTGTTTTGTAGGTAGTGAACGACAATTAGATATATTGTTCAATCATATCAATAATTTACATCCAAAAATTAAATTTACATTAGAAGTTGAAGAAAATAACTCAATCAATTTTCTTGATATTAAAATTCAAAGAGTCAATAATATACTTGATTTTTCAATTTACAGAAAACCAACACATACTGATGTGACTATACCATATAATTCTAATCATCCCATGTCACATAAATTAGCAGCATATAATTCAATGATACATACAGCATTTTCAGTTCCTATGAACAAATATAATTTTGATAGAGAAATTAATATAATTAAACAAATAGCCACATCCAACGGTTATCCATTACATATAATAAATAAATTAATTAATAAAAAAGAGGAAAAAATGGCATTACAATTAATATTTCCTGAAAAAACTAGGGAAATACAGAATTACAAAACCATCACATATGCTGGTATTATTTCTAATAATATTTCAAAGATAATATCTTCTTCAACAAATACAGCAATTTCTTTTAAAACAGAAAACAATGTGAGTAAAAAATTGTTAAATGTAAAAACAAAAATACCCCTATTAAAAAAGTCTGGAATATATAAACTTAAATGTCCAGAATGTAATGCTGTCTGTATTGGTCAAACAATTCGAAATTTTGAAATTAGATACAATGAACACTCACGAGCATACAGATTAAAACAGCCAGATAAGGCTAAGCAAAACATCTTCTTGACACAAAACATTCATTAACACCCAACACAGAACTAGAAGTACTGCATATTTGTGATAAGAAACAAGAACTAGATTTCCTTGAAGAACTAGAAATAAGAAGACTTAAGAGACCCACAATATGAAGATGTCAATGAACAGATAAATCTAGGGAGCTCTCCACTATTAAATTGTCTTCTTAAGTAACAATTGTAAAGATCAGCAGATATAGTTTTCCTTGGTTTCCTATATCATTGCACAGTTATACTGATCTTAAATGGGAAAAAGATATCCAGGATATCCCCATAGGGCTAATAATACCTAAGCTTTAATATTTGTAAAATCAAATCTTTTTTCTATTCATATTCGTAAGTAACAGTCAAGATGCCCGTTCGGCTTCCGCCGAATATCGCTTCATATGTAGAAGGACAAGGAAAATTATTGAATAAGGTATACAGAGTTGAAAAAATGGCAGCGTAAGTTGCATAGTTGTATAGTTTCTTCAATCATTTGCCTTGCCCTTCTCGATAAATTAACCTATGATTCGTTTTAACCAAGAAAAAATAAGTAATAAGTAATAATTATTGGATTGAGCTTATACTTCAGATCCTAAATTCTGATTTTATGTAACAGTCAGGATATCCGATTGAGTGCTATCGTGCACGTTACATATGAAGCGATATTCGGAGGAAGCCGAACGGACATCTTGACTGTTACTTACGAATATGTGGCCGGCGATGTACCACAGGATGATTTCAATATATTATCGTCACAAGCACTGGTTGGAGGTAATTCAAGTACTCCCACAAGGTCCAAGTTTGACCAATTACAGGGCGAGGTGAAAATGTCATCGTAGCGCGGTTGACTTTAAAATATAGTAAAATTAATACCTATTTAGAGGTACCAGCCGTTTTAGTAACTTAACGTATGCGGCTTCTTGAACCATCTGAACCCGCATGAAAAAAATTAGGTTATGACCTTTGTCATGTCAAATGCTTGACATATTTCTTATTGCATTGGCGTAGTGACTTGAAATTTCATATTATCAGTGGCGGTTTGTAATAATACAAATTAATTTTATGACATTCATAAAATTCTAAAGATGTTGACATAATAAAAGAATATAAAAGAAGGGCACTAATTTTAAAAACATTGTTTTATTAACTAGATACATAGTTTTCTTAAAAAAATATGGCAATTCAGAGTTCGATTAAGTACAAATTCTAGATCTTAAAAAAATGACAACGTGATCTTCAAGGCAAAGTTTAATTAGTTTCTAAATCAGAATAACTTTCGGAAAGTGATAGTTCATCATCGGATTAATTGGATACAGAGATCACCATAGGTTCGATGTTTAGTAGGTCCAGTTTGTTTTCTACTTCCCATGCTTCAGAAATAATTTTCTCTGTATGATTTATGTAATTCTGCCAGTGTTGCTCCGGTACATTTTTTACAACGTCATTCCATACTTTTAAGACTTCAGTAAGTGACCTTGCAGTTTTCGTAATAGCTTGGTCATAATGCCTTTTAGTTTCTGACCATACCATTTCGATGACATTAAAATGGCAATGATAGGGTGGTAGCCTGAGAACACAATGACCATGCTCGGCAGCGTATTTGTCTAAATGATAATTTTTTTCTGGCAAAACTTGCTTTTCAATTATATTCCAAACAGCATCCTTTAAAATGTGATCTGGAAAAGGAATATTCTTTTTTTTGAGCCATTCTAACATGCGTGTTTTACTCCAACTTTTTCTTGGGATTTCTTCATCCAGGCGACTGTGATACGTTGCGTTATCCATTATAATTAACGATGGTTCTTCCAAGTTTACAATTAGTTGCTGTTTAAACCAATTTTCAAAATTTTCAAAGTTTTTTATTGCATTTGAAAATAAGCGATGCATTTGTCACAAAACCTTTTTTATTACCGGCATGAACAATTACATATCGTGTCCCACTTCCAGTTATTTTTAAATCACTGTGTTTAGTACCATCTTGCCACATTCTTCTGTCCCCGCTTTTACTAAAAACCCATGTCTCATCCAGAAAAACAGGTGTAAAGAGCTTTTCGCTTTTAGCAGCATGTCATTTGTTCAAAAATAATATTCTTTTTAATCTGACTGCAGGCATTTCCAATAAATGTTTTCTTCCATCCTGTTTTTTGAAATGAAAACCCATTTTTTTAATTCCCAAATATAACGAACCTTTGGAAATCTTAGTTTCTGGAGACTCTTCGATAAATTGCCGTAAAGTAGTTTCTACTGTGATTTTATCCTTTCGCGCATACATTTTATAAATTACTTCCCTCAAACAATGCAGGGTATTTTTTGTAATTCGGGTTTTGCTCCGGGAAACGCTTGCAGACATATTTCTTCTAAATTCGAAATCTGTAGCTCTGTTTGGTTTTTCAACATTATATAATGTGCTTTCTGGAACTTTTAGTGCTTCGGACGCTTTTTGAATTGCCTTAAATCAAGATCCTAAATCGTTTTGAAAATAGTTTACTACATTAAGCATAAGTTTTTTGGATTCATCAGAATATCGCATTTTCATATCTTATTTTGCGTTATGACACTAACATGAAATCAAAATTTGACGTAACTTCAAAAACGTGACATCTAATAAATTAGTTACGACGTTCATTTTTGTTGGTAATTTTTTGTTTCAACCGATTTATTAATAATAAATAAGGATGGTCTTATTCTAAATGGGTATAAAATTTACTATAGTATGGAAATGATTAAATATAGGTATTTGAAAACTGAAAAACAGGTAATTTATTTAATAACAAAATACTACAAACTTAATTAATTATGGTACAATTAAAATATCAAATCAAATGAAAGGTATTGTAATTTTTGGTGACAACAGCTGTCAAGTTTTGCCGGGGTAAACTCGAAAAAACTGCTGACAGGTGATGTCATACAGTTTTCTCATCTAGAAACCATTTGTTATTCAAAATTGCGCGTTTCTAATTGGTGGAAATTAAGACGAGGGAAATAAACCCCTAAATCGATTGCTGGACACTAGAACGTTGCATCTTCCCAATTAGTCGAGTTATGAGTACATTTTTGTTTCAGAAAGTGGAATTTCGAGTATTTTCATGACTTTTACATTATTCATAAGAGGTAAACCCTTCGAGTTACACTTTTGTAAATCTTTTTAAAGTAGACCAGTCTTTTTAGAACACTCCCCCAAAATTGTAATTCAAAATTCATAGTTTTGTGGTATTTACAAGACTTTTTATGTTGGAAATTTGTTTTTTTGAAAATTTCATGACACTATTTGAAGGTGAACGAATGATGCTATCAAAAAATTCACTATGCCAGTCGCTTTTCCGTATCAAAGAACCCGCTTAAAATTCGTTAAGCATTTTCCATGTCGCAAACTTTTTTTTGTTTGGAAATTTTGAACAAAGGGGTAGGTATGGAAATATTTCGCTATTTAAATTACTCTTTGCTATCTTCCTTAATGCTTGGAAATATCTACTGAAAGTTCACTTGTATTAGTAAAATTTTTCCCTGAATCGATTGATGGTCACTAGAATGTTCTATCTCCCCAATTAGTTGAGTTATGAGTACCTATTGGTTTCAGAATGTGGATTTCCGAATATTTTCACTACTTTTACATTTATTATTCATAAGAGGTAAACCCTTCCGAGTTATACACTTTTGTAGATTTTTCCGAAGTAGACCAGTCTTTTGAGAATACTCTCCAATAATTTCAATTCAAAATTCATAGTTTTGTGGTATTTACAAGAACTTAACGTTGAAAAAGCGTTTTTCCGAAAAGTTCATGGCACTATTTGAAGGTGAACGAATGATTTTATAAAAAAACTGACTGTGTCAGTCGTTTTCTCGTATCAAAAAACCGCCATTACGAGTTTTAACCATTTTCCATATCGCAAAAAAAATTTTGGTTGTAAATTTTGAACAAAGGGTAGGTATGGAAATATTTCGCGATTTAAATTGCTCTTTTTTTTATTCGGTTATTTAACGTCGGTCTATTTCTGCGCAACTTAGGCTAATCACCGACCCCGGGAGCACTCTACCCCTAATTGGAAATTTTTGCCGAATCCACTAGTGTTCCAACCAGTGGTAGGGATCTTTATCGAGCCCAACATCCATGGACTCGGGACCTCGGTTTTACGTCTCATCCGAAAGACGGCATATCTCCATTATACCTCGTGCTCATTGGTATAATGCCTGCGAGATGTGATATGCTACTGACCCTAGTAATCTAAAGTGATTCGCTGCAGGCTGTACGGGCTCTACGAAGGTGTTTCCCCAGTGGTCACCCATCCAAGTACTAACCTCGCTCGACCTTGCTTGGTTGTCATTATCGCATCAGAAGCGTTCGACTACAAAGCTGGGCCGACGCCCAAAATTGCTTTCTGCTATCTCCCTTAATACTTAGAAATATAGACCGAAAACTTATTTGTATAAGTAAAATTTTCCTCTGAATCGATTGCTGGTCACTAATACGTTCTATCTTCCCAATTAGTTGAGTTATGAGTACCTATTGGTTTCAGAATGTGGATTTCCGAATATTTTCACTACTTTTACATGTATTATTCAAAAGAGGAAAGCCCTTCGAGTTACAGTTTTGTAAATCTTTTTACCTACGACTATCCCTGTAAGCAGCCAATAACACACAGTCGGCAATCAATGTAAGATGTCTATAACGCACGGTAATAAAAAGCACAGCTCTGAAGTAAATCGCACGGCTTCCCTAGCATCCACTTAGCAACTGTCAATAGACGGTGCCATTTTATTCAAAATTTACTATTTACATATTGAAGGTTGAATTTCATTCTATATGTAAATGGCAGAAAACATTTATTAGATATAGGATTGCATTTAATATTAAGAGTTATTTGGAATTATATATTTGTTCCGTTTCCATCAACCCGCTTCTTTTATCTGTATAAATGTATCATAATATATTAGTAAAGTTCATATAATACCCTTCTTGGTGTGCGTCATTGATTGTTAATGTCTTTCTAACACATTACGTAGAAAGAAATGGAAAAAAAGGCAGGTCTGTGATTAATCCTAATCAAAATATCACAATAATGAACCGTTTAAACGTAGTACAAACGTTAACCCTAATCTTTGACTTACAAAAATTTGATTGGTTGATGTTTAGATTACGCGCAAACGCGACCTATCAATCGAGCGAAATTACATCGTTCAAAATACTATGCAGGCGTTCCTTTCGTAGCGGCAATGTGTCTTACGTATTTTTCCAATGTCCAACTGACAGTTCTCGTCAGGTCTGTACTTTGTTGTTCACGGTAAATTATCATTTATGAAAAGTGAATATTGATCTTATTGTTAGTATTTTATTTATTCAAATGCAGGACTGTATTTACTAATATTAAATTATTTTAATATGTAAATTGAATATACAATTTGTTTTATTTTGCAGTGTTTTCATATCCCAAGTATTATTAATTTCATAGCCTTTTCGAATTTGGCTGAATACGATCCTGATGATTTTATTTATCAAATTAAAGGTTAACTATATGTCAAAATAACAAATTAAATATCGACATACCCAAAACCCGGATATACGTCACAAACGATGACGCACACCAAAAAGGCTGTTGTATGAACTATAAACATACATAGGCTATGGTCCGAAAGTAACTGGTTTGCGGTTTACCGTCCCGAAAGTAACTAAGAAGTAGTGGTTGCTGAAAATCTGGTTAGTTTTGGAACAGGGTTTCCTGAAATATGGTTAATGAACTGTCAAACTGGTAACCAGCCTTAGGAGCCCGGTTATTTCTGGTTTCGACTGTCATTTGTCATGCATTGTTTATGATTTTCATTATTTGTTGATTATTCGACCATCGAAGAGAAACACAAAACTGATTTTTTGCAAAAACAGGATTTCTTCCCATGTTATTATCAGGAACCAGTTTGTCCCTAAATAACGACAGCATATGGTCAAGTGTTAGTCTAGACATTCGAAAATTCTCTCGAAATTCTCCATCAGAATACAATTCCACTACTCTGGTGACAAACTTCATAATTCTGTAGTCATCATCTGAAGACTCTTCCTCAGAACTTGACAACAGAAGGTGGTGAAACACAAAGGCAGTCCGATTGTCCATGTTTAAAAACAACTCAAAAATTCCAAAAACTGTTTTTTGAAGTAACAAAAATAAAATTTGGGGTCGTTTTGGGAATATATTTAAGGTTATATTTTCGTTTTGTACTTTTACCGGTTTTGTTTCCCGAATACAACTAGATTTTTCAGTTTCATTCTGTCAATCGAAGCGGTTAACCGTGGTTACGGTTAGTTACTTTCGGACCATAGCCATAATATGGCATAAGCCGTCATAACATCAAATTTAAGTAGGCCCTAATAGCGATTTGCGAACGAACATCAAGAACTGTCAAAAAACTTCGCATTTTATTATCCTCATAACTGTTTTGTGTGTGTGTGTGAAGTTTTATATGATTAAAAAATGTCGAGTGACAGTGAAATGGATTTAACCCCACTTAACAGAAATCGCAAAAATAGCCAAATGCAACTTATTACCGGCGAAATGTAAGAGTACACGTACGAATCAAAAATTGATGGAATGGAGGTTGAAAAACGGCGTAAACTCATTTTCCGAGAATATTATGATGCCATATTTCCAAGATTTGTCAAATAATATGAAGCCTCCTTCACTTTGGTGTTTTCACTCTATGTTGAGGACCACAATTATATATAAATCATAATATAAACATTGCAAGCTATTTCCAAATTACAAGAATTACTTAAAAGAAAATCTAACGGATTTAAACCCAAAAAATCCGAAATTTCAACAAACGAGAACATCAACAATTTCCTAGACGATAAATATTTGTTTATGAAGGAAAAATTGTTAAAAAAATCTATTGTTGATGTTGATCAAGTATTATTAATAATATTTCCATTCGTGCGTAAAATGCTTCTTACAACACACGTTACGTATAACTATACCATCCTAGGTTGGCACTCTACCATAAGATACGCTTTGACAAACCCCGCCCCGCTACACCGAGAGCTCATTTGATGTTACTGTTTCTTACTGTTAACATCATAAAAATTCCAGAGGCGTAGTAAATTTTATATCATCTGTTTTGTGTTGATTTGATTTTACTTCAAAATGTTACGATGGACTTTAAGAGTAAAATTCATAATAAAGTTTTAAGTGGCCAAAGACGTGAGCTAGTTATCAATTTAATAAAATTTATGAAGGAAGAAGCAGCACAAATGAAACCTATTATTCCATTTAACAAAGTAAGTATTTGAATATATTTACCACAATGCATTTTATAGAAGAATAGCATGTGTGTACACTTTTTAATTATTAATTTTATTATGACTTAGCAAAATTAGACTTTGTAAATGTAAATTCTTTAAAGGATGATAATCCAATAATTTTTTAATTACGCTGAATATTTATTTTAGATCGGTGAACGAGTATCAGCTGCTCTTGGTGTAGCCTCGTTTTCTACTCCACAAAAGAGAAAGTCTGGCAAAAAGACAAAAACAATGCTAGATGACGTTGGCAAGACCCAGTTAAGAAACAGTATTTTAAATTACCATACATCTCGTAAAACTATACCTACGCTGAAGAAAGTGCATCAACATTTTTGCGAAGAATTTGAATATGATGGGTGTAAAGAATCGCTTCGAAAAGAAATAGGAGAAAAATAAGAAACGATCGAAAAGTATTAGTGGAACGTGATTCAATTCGACATTTACGCCTAGAATTCTTAAGGAAAATGAAGCAATATAGGGAAAAGGGAAGGACAATTGTTTATACAGATGACTGCACTGGTACAACTGACGGAGAATATCCGAGGTGCTCTAGACAACCAAGAAACCGTAGTATGTGCATATTTGGATATAGAAGGATGTAACGGTAAAAGTTGTACCTCACAGGGCACCAGCTAGAGACTCCTCTCAAGGATGATTCGACCCCAAGTTTATGTCACACAGGGATAACAGAAGGGTTGTAAAAATTGAGGGCGCCACTACCTTTTTAACGATGAAAACTACAAAAAACTAAGGCGGAAAAGGTAGAAACGCCTTGTAAAATTTAAATAAAAGTTAATAATTAAAAAAAGTCACTAAAATTACCCCGGGCGATATCTCCCTCAACTTTTATAGTTGAGGATTTTAATAAAAAAAGAATTAAAAACAAATTTACAATTTATTCTGCCACAGGAAATGAACAACGGAATTTAATAAAGGAATTTGTACTTTTATAGGTACTTAGCTTAGATGAAGTGGTTTCCTGGAGAAGAAGTCAGGTCTTGATCCGAACTGATGAGTTCTGTTCTAGGGCGGTAGTTTGAGCTAGGGCTGTATCCTTGGCTATATTCTTGGGGTTATATTCTCCGGTTAAATTATTCGGCTATATCCTAGGCGTTATATTCTAGCCTAGGGTTATATTCTCGGCGTTAAATTCTTGGGTTATATTCTTGGCTTATATTCTCGCCTAGGGTTATATTCTTGGCTTATATTCTCGCCTAGGGTTATATTCTTGGCTTATATTCTCGCCTAGGGTTATATTCTTGGCTTATATTCTCGCCTAGGGGCTGTGCTTACCACAGCAAAATTCATAAGATAGGTACTTGAGATATGAAAGATAGCGAAAGATGTGTCCCATTCGGTGGTCGTTAAAAAAAGGGGTGTTTAACGTGGCGGTGTGCAAAAAAATATGGAAGCGTCCGTTGGCAGGCGTCAATTGTCTTACGTTCGGGGTAGAAGAGTTTGGGGTCACAGAACTATAATTGGATGTGGCTAGTGACGACGAGCGCTAATTAAAAGGATTTATTCTGTAAAATCGAAACAGGTCGATAGACATGTTACACCCCCTCTCCTCCGGGAAAAAATGATTCGAAGAATTATTTTTTTTGTGAAAAATGGGCTTAACAAGATAAAAGGAGGGGTGAAGTATCATTGCAAAATCTATGTATCTTAGGTAAGGTAAGGCAATTGCCAAAGGTAAAGGTAAGGCAATTGTCAAAGGTAAAGGTAAGGCAGTTGTCAAAGGTAACGGTAAGGCAGTTGTCAAAGGTAACGGTAAGGCAGTTTTGTCATCTTGTGATTATCATGTAGTTATGTCATCGTATAAGACAAAGCATACACTGAGAACGAAAGGTAACGATAGGGTGCGATAATTTCTCAGTGCAGGCGAAACGATAAGATAAGGTACGGTAGGGTGTGTTTTGATAAAACGCTGGGATCTCAGATACGCAGAGCGAAAAATTCCAGGAAATACCAAACCAATGTCTCCGGGAGAGACACAAAAATGAACACGGTGAGTGATGTCAGCCTAAAATTGATTTAGAATGCAATTCCCTCGGAATTCTAATTAATTCATAAATCAGCCTAATTTTCACCGAGCAAAGAGTAAAGATTTGTCATAATGACGTCACCAGGGGTGAAATACTACTTGACTTAGCAAAGATTATTGGCAGGGCGACAACACTTATAGTGTTCCGCAAGGAACGGTTCTAAAATATACGATAACGGTAGGTAGTTCACAAGTATCACAATACGGCAACGCAAAAGGTATGTTAAGGGAGAGAAAGAAATACATAGATACTTACTTTGAATGGTTTACCGTAAAAGAGAATTGAAGATAAATAGGGTGATTCTGAAAGCTAAATCGAGGTCGAAATAATGGTATGTGTGGTTAGGAATAGTTTGTGGCGACATTATAAAAAGAAAGACGATAGATTCTTATCACGAGATCGGACAAAAAGGTATTCTGGTTTATACGCCGAGAGCACAGGAAGAGGGCAGAAACAGCAGCGCGATCGACATTCGGTGAGGTTGCCAGTTAGCGTCCACAGTAGCCATTGGTCATCGATCCGAAAGTCAATCCAGCTACATGCATTCAGTCCGTTGATATGCTCTCTTTGTTAAATCGAACAAAGGTATTGTTACTAAAATTACACCCATGACCTTGTCAGGGAATACGGTACATCGGTCCAGAACTCTACAAGAGTGTGGCCAATCTGGTTAAATAAGGAAAAAAAACACTAAAAACTACGGAAGTACTGCCATTGAAGGCAAAGAAAAGGAAGAGGTTGCTATAGAAGCCAGGGTGAAGATATAGAGCGACAAAGCAGTCATTTTTCAAACCGATTGTGTTTGTAAACCGAGCGCAATCCGCCACTCAGCAAAGGCCAACCCAGTCCAATTGGGGCCTAACGTCGGTACGTCAATCGAGACTCTACGTTAGTTATAAAAAGCAAAATTGACCGTTTATTTGTTTGAGAAACGGTAGGAAAACTCGGGGCAACAAAAAGACATATAACAAAAAGGGGGACCAAAAATTTGAATGACGTAAAATCCATTTCCGCAATGGAGAGCTCTCACGGTGTCTAGCCGGTATTTTTATGTTTTGTAACAGAATGAATGATATGCGGGATAAGAAAAGGAGCCGTTTTGTCCGGAGAACGGTATAAACTCCAATGTAGCTTGGTCTACTTCCTTTTCTACGCGGAGGGTAAAAATGGTTGGGAACCAAGTTGAATATGGGTTGAGTAATCGGGACGGTAAGTAACACGGTTGCCTAAAAGAAAGAAAACGGAAAGAGAAGAAAAAAAAACAACTCTAGTGAATCGTTTTTGTAGGAGAACGATAGGGAAACTCCAAGAGAATGGCGCGGTTGCCTAAAGTAAGGAAGAAAACGAAAACGGAAATAATAATGATAAACTAAAAATTCGATTGTACCGTTTTTTTAGGAGAACGATAGCGAAACTCCAAAAGAATGACGTGGTTGCCTAAAATAAGGAAGAAAACGAAAACGATAATGAACTAAAAACACAATTGTACCGTTTTTTTTTAGGAGAACGATAGCGAAACTCCAAGAGAATGGCACGGTTGCCTAAAGTAAGGAAGAAAACGAAAACGATAATGAACTAAAACACAATTGTACCGTTTTTTTAGGAGAACGATAGCGAAACTCCAAGAGAATGGAACGGTTTCTGAAGTAAGTGACTCTACGTTAGTTATAAAAAGCAAAATTACCATTTGTTTGTGAAACGGTAAAAAAACTCAGGTAGCAAAAAGTTAGGTACTTGACAACAGGAGCCAAAAATTTGAATGACGTAAAATCCATTTCGAACAGAATGAATGAAATGCGGGATAGGAAAAGGAATTAGTGGGCAATAGGGTTATACTAGATTGACTGTGTCAATATTATTGTCTTGTTCATTGTCTAAGTCATCTGGAAGGTTTTCGTCAACGTCAATAAATTGGTTTTTTAGATCTGAAACATGCCAATTTCCAAGATCATTACCTGAAAGGTCTCTCAGATTATAAACTAGTCTAGAAATTACTTTATGGACAATACATGGAATAAATTTAGGGGCAAATTTTGCTGCAAAGTTATCATTTTTGGATGAAAGTACATAATTCTTTTTCCATAGGCGGTCACCGACATGATATTCTACATCTCTTTTTCGTAGATTATAATACTTTGTATTTCTGTCATGGGCTTGCTTGAGTTTTTTGCGTACATCAATAAAAAGTTTCGGGAGGGTTTGTAGGTCGTCAATGAGTTGTAATTTGTCTGCATTATTGATTAAATTCTTAGCATTTTCGGAAATTGCACCATAAAAATCTCCACACACTACGTTTCTGGCAAAATTCAAGAAAGCGGGAGAGTAACCTGTAACGTCATGTTTTGCGGTTATAACTTTATTGGTCCGTTCGGTATGGTTAGCTTGTGGGTGATAGCGTGAGTTGTAGAAAATTTTTTGTACTTTATATTGATCCATCAAATTTTTAAAGAGGGAAGAGGTAAAGACTGTGCCATTGTCGACGGAAAATATTTGTGGGACTCCAAAAATAAGAAAAACTTGATTTTCGATAAATTTAACAATACCAGCAGCTGTGGCATTTTGCATGGGATGGACGAGACAAAATTTAGTAAACCAGTCTGTTATAACGAGAACAAATCTATTGCCATTTTTGGATCTGGGGTATGGACCTATTAAGTCAGCTGAGATCCATTGCCAAGGGAAATTAATGTCTTTATACTGGCCCATTATACCAGCTTTAGGTAAATTTTGGATTTTGCAGGAAGAGCAAACGGAACATTTATTGATATAACGAGATACAGTGCTTCTAAGTTTTGGCCAATAGTAGATTTCAGAAATTCGAGCGATGGTTTTGGAAATTCCGAGATGTGCGCTAGTTTGATCGTCATGAAAAGTCTTTAGGACATCAATCCTGTTTGGGGTAGGGACTACAATTTTCCAATTGGATAAATTACTAGATATAGGGTTTGGGGAGAAGACATGTTTGTAGAGGACATTATTTTCTACTTTAAAAGTGGGGAATGACTCGGGGTTATTATTGACTTTATCAATCATAGCGGTATACCAAGTATCTGGCTTGAAGGTAGTGACATCAATCACTGAAATATCTGGAAATGAACGGGAAAGTGCATCACTGACAACCATAGTGGTTCCTTTTCTATGTTTGATTTCAAAATCAAACTGCGATAGTCTGAGTGAAAGACGAGCTAAACGTCCAGAGGGGTTAGAAAGTTTTGATAGATACTGTAAGGATGAATGGTCAGTTTCGAGTGTGAAATGAGTTCCTTCCACATAACCTCTAAATTTTTCTACACCAAAAATTACACCTAAAAGTTCTTTTTCAGTGGTACTGTATTTTCTTTCGGTTTTGTTCAATGTACGGCTTGCATATGCGATAGGGTGTTCGATACCATCACATTGTTGATATAAGATTGCACCAAGTCCGGTGTCACTAGCGTCAGTCTGTATAATGAATTCTTTAGAAAAGTCAGGGCTTGCAAGAATGGGGCTAGAAGTAAGTCGTTTTTTGACTTCGATAAAAGCATTTTCAGCCTCAGGGGTCCAAGAAATTGGTTGTCCTTTTTTTCTGCCATGAAGAAGGTCAGTTATTGGGGAGCAAACGGTAGAGAAATCTTTGATGAATCGGCGATACCAGCCAATTAAGCCAATAAGTCTTTTGACTTCGGTAGTGTTTTTGGGAGCAGGGTAGTTAAGGATAGCGGAAACTTTGTCTTCATCTGTTCGAAGACCAGCTTTGTCGACTACAAAACCAAGAAATTTAAGGGAATCTCGACAGAATTCACATTTTTGAAAATTTACGGTAAGGTTTGCCTCTTTAAGACGAAGATATAACTTATTAAGTATTTCTAAATGAAGTTCGAAGGTAGGAGTAGCAATAATGATGTCATCCAAATAACAAAAACAGTAGGGCCTTAAAGAAGGGACTATAACAATGTCCATTAGACGTGCCATAGTTTTGGGGGCGTTAATTAGACCATAAGGAGTGGTCGTGAATTCAAATAAACCTAAGCCATAGACAGCGAAAGCAGTTTTGGGACGAGAAGATTCAGTAAGGGGTATTTGCAGAAAGGCTTTTTTCAAATCAATGGAGGTAAGAAATTTAGCGTCTCGGAGTTTGCTAAGAATGACGTCTACTTGAGCCATGGGATAGGAATCAGGAGTGGTTACTTTATTTAGCTTTCGGCCATCGAAGCAGACGCGGCATTCTCCGGACTTTTTTGGGACTACCCAAAGGGGTGAACACGAAGGGGAGTTCGAAGGTTGTATGACATTTAATCGTAGCATCTCGTCGACTTCTTTTACTAAAAGTCCTTGCATGACTGGGGATAGAGGATATTGGCGTTGTGCAATCGGTTTTGCATCACCAGTGTCGATATCGTGTTCGACAAAATTCGTTCGACCAATTCGGTCAGGAGGGGCAAGAGAAGAGAATAAGCTTACAGTTTGCTCAAGTTTGTTTTTTTCTTCAATAGAGTAGAAGCAGATCGTATTGTGTTAATAACACAAGTGGAAGATAATAGGGAGTATGACAAATCATGAAAACTCATGTCTATTTTGAATAAGCTCAAAAAGTCCATTCCTAAGATAAGGTTATGAGTTATTGACGGTATTATCAAGATTTTGATTGTCTTGGTAATGTCATTCACTGTCATTGGTGCGGAAATATAGCCCATATATTGTTGAGGTACACCGTCAGCGGTGGTAATATTTAAACAAGAATCATATTGTATAGGTAAATGTAAGGAATGCAACAAAGAGAAACCCTGATTTCCAAGAACAGTAGAGTTACTGCCTGTGTCGACCATAGCTAAAACGGGTAGGTCTAAAATTTTCACGGTAAGGTAAGGTCTGTTATCATTAGGTTTTTTTGCAAATAAGGGACAAGTATTACTGGAGATTGAAACATTACTTTGCTGTATTGAAGGTAAGGCAACTGGCATGTCACAGACAGGTACGGGAGTTGTATTGTCAGTAATCGAGAAGTTTTTGTCATTATCTTCAGTTTTCTGGATGTCGCTAGTGTTCGGTACGGTATTTGTAATTCGTTCGATAGGTAAAGGTAATGGTTTGTCTGTATTTTTAGAATGATTGGACGCTAGGAAACCTTTAACAAAGGTAAGATAATTTTGCCATTCAGCAGCAGAAGTTGAAAAAGTTAGTTTTGGTTTGTTGGGGGGTTGTGATTGTTTGAAGATCTGTTTGGAGGTCTGTTCTGTCTTCTGGGGTTTTCTGGCTGGGATGTAGTTGATTGTGCTTGACTGGACACAGTGGCCAGATTCCGTGGGCCAGTCTGCCTCGAGTTTTTTTTGAATGCATTTACGACATTTTGGTTTTGTAGTGTTTTTTGCACCACATCCGTAGCAAAAGATAGATTTGGGCGAGAAACATTGAGAGTATGAGTGACCAGTTTTGTCACAATTCCAACAAACCAAGGAAGTTAATACTGAAACGTTTGCGGGAGTTCTTTGTCTTTGATTCGACGAGGAGGAAACATAAAGGCACGATAAATCTGGTTCGAGCAGTCTAGGATTATTATAAGATGGTGATCTATATCTGTCTGACCAAACACGGGATTCCTCAATTCTTTTGCACAACTCGGTTAGTTCGTCAACTGTTTGGGGGTCATGAAGTGCTAATGACGATATAAAGGAAGGTAAAAGGTTTCTACGAATCTTTGCAACACGAGTACGTTCGTCAACAACACTAGACAAGCGATTGAATAATCCTATCATTGAAGATATGTATACAGCAACCGGTTCGTTAGCACCCATAGTGCGATTAGAAATCTCTAACTCTAAATCAGTCTCATAACTATATGGCAAAAAATCAGCTTTTAATTTGGCAACAATGTCTTTCCAGGATTGAAATTTACTACGATTATTAAGATACCATGTGAAGGCATTGTCTTTAAAAAGTTCACATGACTGCAAAAAGAGCTCATTTTCTGTAACTCCTCTAGAAAGTCTAAGGACTTCAACTTTTTCCAAAAATAAATGAAGTGATTCATTTTTACCAGTGAAGGAAACATTCCATTTGTAAACTGGATCGTGTTTTTGATGGGGGATTTCAGAAAGAGTGGGGGAAGGAAATGTGTTTGAAGGTAAAGTGTCTTCTGTTCTATTGTTGGTGGGAGTTGTTTTTGTCGCAAGGTCAGCTTCTAAAAGTATCAGCGTATTTGTCAAGGCTTGTTGTGTAAGTAATTGATCATTATTTTCGGCATTTAATCTATCAATTCTACTTGTCAAATGTGTCAGTCTTGAATTGATTCTGGAAAATACTGGTTCATGTTTATTTCCACTAAATTGATTGATAATGTCTGTTAAGTCATTGATTGTTTCTGTAACTTCCACTATATCGTCCTCAAAAGAATATGAATTGACGTCTATTAGCGTTTTCCCTAGCAAGAAGACCTGTTAAAACTTTACGTTTCTGTTCGACAGTATCCGGGACAGGAATATTTCTAATTTGAATTTCATATGAAAGTTCAAAAGACTTCAAATGATTGGCCTGCATCTTGAAAATATTTAAAAGGAGAGAAAAAGAATAAAAGACGGTATCTAAATCAACAGTACTAATCAAATAGCACTAGCGGAAGCAAAGGATCTAAAATCCGAATGAACATAAATGCCTGGCAACGAGGTATAGATATGGAAACTGTATGTACGTGAATGACTGTAGATATAAAAACAACAAATATTTATTGCCGATAGATGTCAATTAAAATAAACAAAACCGAACTATATTTTCAACAAGTCATACGTAGTAATGAAAATGTTGCATAATAACTCCATAAAAATTATCAGTATATAAATGTATAGCTAATCAAGATCAAAAATGTATCATAAATTGATATTAAAATTTTTGTAGCACATCACAATCTCTCTGTCGTCAAAAAAACTGAACTGCAAAATATTTATAGTTAACGGTAAATTGTTAATTTGGCAACACTGCACTTTATATTAGCAAGATTAGACAAGAAAAAGTAAGAGAGTTTAAAGATAAATTGTTACTTTGGCAACACTGCACTTGATTAACAATAGGTAAGATAAGATATTTCAGTTTGTGTAACTCGACACAATTCAACTGAACAAGATACAAACGGTAAGATATTTCAGTTTGTGTAACCAGACACAATTCAACTGAAAAAGATAATTTTACTATGCAGCTACATAAAATATAACAACTTATCAGAAAACAGACACCTTAAGAATTTACTTAAAACGTGGCAACATTGCAAACAAATCAGATGTAATTCACCTTTCCTGAAAAAATCAATAACAAAATTCCGTTTCGGGACAACAAAAGATTGTGCTATACTTCGTTATCTCTTAAAAAAATAAACCCAGAGAATATTCGTTATCGTAGACCAAAATATAAGGCAGGTAGTTAAGATAAAATTAAAAAAACGTCCAGGGTCGGTACAAGATAGTAACTTGAAAAAGTGAAATTTTTTTTAAAAAAGTTAGTTGGAAGCAAAAATTCTAAATTGAACGATAAGAAAAAATTTTAAAGAGAATATGCAAAAATAAAAAAACTAAAATCCTTCCAACCCAACTGTTACACTATGCAACAAAAACAATGGGCGCCAATTTGTAACGGTAAAAGTTGTACCTCACAGGGCACCAGCTAGAGACTCCTCTCAAGGGTGATTCGACCCCAAGTTTATGTCACACAGGGATAACAGAAGGGTTGTAAAAATTGAGGGCGCCACTACCTTTTTAACGATGAAAACTACAAAAAACTAAGGCGGAAAAGGTAGAAACGCCTTGTAAAATTTAAATAAAAGTTAATAATTAAAAAAAGTCACTAAAATTACCCCGGGCGATATCTCCCTCAACTTTTATAGTTGAGGATTTTAATAAAAAAAGAATTAAAAACAAATTTACAATTTATTCTGCCACAGGAAATGAACAACGGAATTTAATAAAGGAATTTGTACTTTTATAGGTACTTAGCTTAGATGAAGTGGTTTCCTGGAGAAGAAGTCAGGTCTTGATCCGAACTGATGAGTTCTGTTCTAGGGCGGTAGTTTGAGCTAGGGCTGTATCCTTGGCTATATTCTTGGGGTTATATTCTCCGGTTAAATTATTCGGCTATATCCTAGGCGTTATATTCTAGCCTAGGGTTATATTCTTGGCTTATATTCTCGCCTAGGGTTATATTCTTGGCTTATATTCTCGCCTAGGGTTATATTCTTGGCTTATATTCTCGCCTAGGGTTATATTCTCGCCTAGGGTTATATTCTTGGCTTATATTCTCGCCTAGGGTTATATTCTTGGCTTATATTCTCGCCTAGGGGCTGTGCTTACCACAGCAAAATTCATAAGATAGGTACTTGAGATATGAAAGATAGCGAAAGATGTGTCTCCTTCGGTGGTCGTTAAAAAAAGGGGTGTTTAACGTGGCGGTGTGCAAAAAAATATGGAAGCGTCCGTTGGCAGGCGTCAATTGTCTTACGTTCGGGGTAGAAGAGTTTGGGGTCACAGAACTATAATTGGATGTGGCTAGTGACGACGAGCGCTAATTAAAAGGATTTATTCTGTAAAATCGAAACAGGTCGATAGACATGTTACAAGGAGCTTTTGACAATGCACCACATGAGGCTGTCAAAAGAGCATTAAATAGAAGAGGTGCAGACCGCACATCCAAATGGATGTCGGAACTGCTCACCACTAGAGCAGCAGAGACGATGACGAGTAAATACATTGTCTCCATCTGTACGGTTAACGGCGGCCATGGAAGTGATTCATCTCCTCGCTCCTTAGAAATCAGAAAACCTTGGACATGCCACAAGATGGTATGATGAAAAAGTGTAACTTTTCAAAGAAATTCGATACGGAATTAAGCAACAAGATGGAATGGGATCCAAATACCATTACCAGACTCGAAAAGAATGCAATTCAATGGTATTCAGACGGCTCAAAAGCAAAAGAAGGAACTGGGATATGAGTGTACGGACCAGGAACCAAACACTCCGAAATCTTGGGAAAAAACTCAAGTATCATTCAAGCGGAAATTCACTCCACAAGAAAGTGTGCACAGTTGAATATTGATAAAGGATATTGAAGGCAAAGATAGTCAAGCAGTCATTAAAGCACCGAGTCAAAATGGCATGGGAATGCCTAGGCACACTCAATGAACTAGGCGAGAACAATATAGTCACCTTACTGTGGATTCCAGGACACACTGGAAGGAAATGAAAAAGCAGATGAAATAGCAAAGAGGGGGGACTGAAACACCCTTTTGGGGGCCGGAACCCTTTCGCGGTATCAGCTCCAATGTAACATTGGAAGAAATAGGCAAAGCTGAAAAAAAGAGATGTGACCATTGGAAAGATCTAGTAAGGCTTAGACAATCAAAGATACTTATGTGTGTCTACACCTGTTGAGATCAAATGAATGCCTAACTCAGAGTAAAAGTGCACTAAGAGTTTTAACAGGGATCTCAACGGGACATTGTCGCCTGAATAAGCTCAAAATAGTGGAGGAAGAAGAATGTAGATTCTGTGGAATGGAAGAATTGCACAGCAATTCAGAATCCTATGGCAGAACACCTAGGAAACTACTGGATAGAGGAGGGACACTTACCAAGTTAAAGCCAGCAGTTATGTTAAAATTCCTCAGGGAAAGAGGTATAATGGAGACTTTCCTCAGGAACTAAGTACAAGCAAAGCATTTTTATTGGATATTGTTCACCCAACAAAAAATCAAGAGCAAGGAATTAAAGTTAGCAGTCTCCTAATGTCTGACGAACCAATAACAATAGAAGGAATTATTTAAGGCAAGAAGACATACACGAAATATCGTTACCAGATATTGTTCTCATTAAATTTAATGCCAGACTATAGATTGGTCATTGAAAAACTGAAAATCCCTGAAACCCGTGGTCAACTACAACCGATTGAAGAAACAGAAGTCTTACCACCTATTTCAAACGACCTTAACTGCATTTTACTAATAATATTTGTTTGTCATGAAGAAAAGAGGGAGAATTTCCCAAAATCCTTTTTGGAGCGAAATTACAGCCTGTCCAAGTCCAAATTTGACAAGAAACTCTTGAAGAAGCCCCAAATACTTCGCGGACGAAGATCAATCCAAAGTAGAGTGGAGAAATGTGAACGTCACAAGAAGAAGATGCTACATCGACTATATATTATATCTATATAATTACGAATATAATGTATCATTAATTTCTTAGTATCTTTATCGCCATTGGTACTGTAATCTTAATTTGAAATCCCAAGTGAATATTTATCATCTTTAAAAAGCATGTGTTCAGGATATGAATAATGAATTGGAATCAATCTAATTGTCATACTTTATTAAAAACTCTGTTGTTTTTGATCTGTACTCACAACAAAAATAAAATATTTCTATGTCTACAAAAATATATACATCATATTAAAATAATATAGAACACAATGTATTTTAAATAAAAACAAAAATATGGCAGAAATAATAAATATAGATGTTAATTATGTTATGCGATATAAAAAGGTATAAAATATTTGGTAAGGCATCTTGTGTAAAAGGCTAACTACTTTTTATTGAACAGTACCAGTAATTTACCTATTGACAACATGTACAAAACATGACAACATTGCCACATCCATATTTTAAATTTCCGCGGTTGATATTTTTTAGGTTCAATCGATTAAAAGTTCAAAATGTACGGATCCCATTCTATCTACCCTATTGTAACCAATATTTTTGGCCCATGCTCTGCATTCAACGTTGATAACGATACCAGCTGAAAAAAAAAATAAGCACTATAAAACTGGTAAATAAGTGAAGTGTTATAAATAATGTGTAAATGTGATATCAACAAAGCACGATTTCTGCTTTACACCTGATTACTAATTTATCAGCAACACATAAGCCAAACGCATAGTTGCTGATTATATAATTCATGTTAAAATTAGCCAATAAAAATTACGAATTGATCATAGTTACGGCGTATAGATAACCGATTATACGCTTGACGACGTGGTTTAATCACTTCGGTTTTTTGGTGGGTCCAATAATGTGTGTTGCGATAGTCAGAAAACGTCTTAAAATCGCAATGAATTCCTTCGGAATAGGCTCAAGTTTAGATATAAGCGAAGCAATTGGATCTGTGAAGAGCGAAAATATAAATCTCTTGAGGAGATTTCGAACGAACACTTGGCAGGTATTCTTAAAGACTGGGCATTCAATATGAAGCGAGCTAATGGTACCGATTATAAGGAGGGAGTTGTGAAAACGATTTGGAATATTTCCGCGAAGCTTCTGCAGAAAAAGTATTTTCAAGATTTTGATCAGAAAATAGACCCATTAACAGCCATTTCCATAATCAACATCATAAAGACTCCTTTATTTAAAGTCAGCTTAATGATAAAGTGTACTTTAAAGTAAACTTCAAAGTGACTTTGGTTCCATAACCATACCAACACCTCCTGTTAGATAAAGCCTCCTTTAAAGTGGTATTCGAAATGTTTTATACTGTTGGCTATCATGACAAGTTGTATTTTTATGAATTCCGTAGTGGTAATCATGTAAATATTTAAGGTCAATCGTCGAATTTGTCAAAGGAACAAATCCATTCTGGTGTTTTGTGTTGTTCTGTGATTGTATAAATTACTGATTTGTGTTTTGTGTCTACCAACATAACCATATTTTTTGTTATTTATTATTATGTTTACGCTAAATTTTTATTTGGATTCGCAATGGAATCGGAAAAGAGAAAGAAAAGTTTTTCTTTCAGCGTGGAAGAACAATTACGTCTCTTAGATTTAATTGCGAGCGAGAAACATATCATAGAGAATAAGACGACAAACAAACTATCAAATGATGAAAAGGTCTGTGAAAAATATAGATTTTAATTGTCAACTGGTTTCTAAGTAATTATTTTTAGGACCAAGCCTGGCAGCGAGTTACTACAGCATTCAATGCCGTAGCTGTCCATCGCAGAAACATGGATCAGCTAAAGTCAAAATATGACAATTTAAAAACAAAAACCAGGAAGGTGGTAGCTGCACAACGTGGTTATATCAAAGAGATTGGTGGTGGAGCTCCTGTAAATGATAAATTTGATCCAATTATAGAGAGTGTATTGAAAATAATCAATATGAAGACGAGTTATGAATTTTTGAAGATGAGTTCAGATAAGCACTGCACTGGTTTTATTGTCATATTATAACTGCTTTAAAATGCTGCTTCTACACAATATTAAATACACTATAATTGCTTTTCAAGATATTCCTTTCACACACACATTTAAAAAACACTGATATTGAGACTTCTGCTAGTAGAATTGTTCGAAGAGTTTCATTCACAATTGCATCTCTTCGACCACAGTACTTAAAGATGAGTGACGGTAATGATGAAATGAAAAGAACGGCGTTTTTATACAATTGCTAGTTTTCCACGACTCATTGGTGCTATAAATTGCACATTGATTAAAATTAATTCTCCTGGTGGTAACGATGCAGAAATTTATCGTTCACGAAAACATTTTTTTGCCTTAAATGTGCAAACAGTTTCTGATGCAGATCTCAGAATAAGAAACATCGTAGCGAGATGGCCGGGGTCAACACATGACCAAACTATTTTTAATAATTTATTATAATTTATTCAATGAGTCGATCATAAGAACCAGGAATGTGGTAAAGAGACAGTATGGAGTTTGGAAACCCTATACTTGCTCTCGGAATGCGGGTTAAATTAACAACAGTTATGGCAATCACTGTTGCCAAAGCTGTATTGCACAATATGGCATTGGATATGAACGAAGCTTTTCCAAATGGATGGTTAGATGAGGTGCAGGAGGAAGATGATTTACCACATTTACCAGCAGGATTGTATCAAAATAACATTAATGCGGGTCGACATGTAAGGCAGACTACTATAAACGAACACTTCTCTAATTTGTAATTAATTTAAAGAAATAAAGATATTTATTCTGAATTTCTGTTTTTTTATTGATTTATAATGTGACTTGTCAGTGAATCGTTGATGCATAAATAAGGAGATAACAAACTGATAATTTTGATGTTGAATCATTTAATTACCAATAATGTCAGAAATAGAATTCCATCTGAGATTAAAAGATGCAGTGTTCCACAATGCCAACACAAATTCAAAGACCCAACAGCATTAACCAAAACGTATTTTTAACGGTTAAACATAAATTATTAATTGTGTACGGATACCACAAATCAAAATTACTAATTCTTGGTTGAGTCTAGTACACAAAAAAAACTCCACCCTTTTAATTCTATTTCACTAAGACTATATTATGTAAATTTTTCAATTTGATGACAATGACAAATTATTTTATTATTATAAATTATAAGTATAGTTAGGAGTTTGCTCGTTTCCCCCATTCAGTGAAATAAAGAACAAAATGAAAAATGATCATTTATTTTTGCTGCGCATCTCTAAAAGTTGCAAATCTAATATTTGCTGTTTTTTAATGTGAGCCTCTTCTTGTCTCCTATTTTCTTCTCAAGACGAGCACTCTTTGGTAAAAGTCTAGTTTAGTGAACCAACGCGGATTTTGATGAAATATTTTTTTTTAATCAATTCGAGGTCGCTGAACACGAAAGTGAAAAAAGAAATCGGCGCTCTCTTGTCAAAAACGAGTTATGAATTTTTGAAGATGGGGTCAGATCAGCACTGCACTGGTTTTATTGTTTATTGTCATATTATAACTGCTTTAAAATGATGCATTATAACTTCTACACAATATTAAATACACTATAATTGCTTTTTAAGATATTCCTCTCACACACACATTTAAAAAAACACTGATATTGATATTCATTTCTTGTAAATCCTTCTTTTAATTCTATAATTATTATATATTTTGACATTTTCATGTAACATGACTGACATATAAGTTTTGGTCTGTTTCCTCTTAGCCGTACAACTTGTACCTAATAGCATATTCAGCCATTAGAGATATTTAGCCACTTGAATTAGTTGCTGAATATTTTTGATTACATGATTGTGACATAAAAGATATAAACAAGATGAACATCATGAACATACACCTATTTTTCCGATAGTTGGCGCTGTATTTGGCTCAACTTTCGTTTAACTGAAATCAGTTATGGAAGAATTGAATGAACAGCTATCAACATACTGTGAAAAAGGCGCGCCGGATCGACGTTTCGCAATTCGTGCACGCGGTGGTATAAAATTCCACTGTATACCCTGACCTGCTAAGTCATTCGAAATGGCAGTTGAGTTATGTTCTAGAAAAGTCTAAGATCATTATTTGCGCCAACGAAAGTTGTACCTTGGTCTGAGTATATTTGTAAGCATTTGCCTCTTCGTGACATGAACCTGTACAAAGCAGCCAGAAACGTTTCGCTCGCTAGGTCACTTACGACTTCCAAATGTAGAGCCTTCGTAGCAAAGCAAATGAACAAAGCTATATAAGCCTTGGAAGTCTTAAAATTACGCCCTTTACGATCTCTAAGGAGAAAGGGTCCAGCGTAATCGACTCCTGATATGGAGAAAGGTCGGGAAGGCGTTATTCGATCTTTGGGTAGATTGCCCATAATGTATTGCGTAGATTTCGAATTAAAACGAAAACAAGTTATGCAGTTATGGTAGACACGTTTTACTAAATTTCTTCCGCTGATTGGCCAGAAACGCTAACGTAGTGAAGCGAGAGTTAGTTGTGGACCTGAGTGGAGAAGCTTATGTGTTCATGTTGGGCAATCAGAAGTGTAATTTGATGTTTGGGGGGTAATACAATTGGATGTTTTTTCTGAAAATCATTGTCGGAATATTTAAAACGACCTCCTACTCGTATGACATTGTGAGTTCGATCGAAAAAAGGGTTCAGCGTCATAAGTTTTGATTTGTTAGAGATCTTATTGCCATCGCGTAGGGCAATATACTCTTCGGTAAATGTGTCCGCTTGTACCAGGCTTATAGGTTTGTTTAAAGAGTCTGAAAGTTCTTGAGCGAAGAGCTCGTTTGATTTTTTATTTAAAATATTTTTAAAACGAAGTACATAAGCGAAAATGCGGAATAGTTTATTCAAATTTGAGTATTTAGACATATGAGTCAAAAGATCATTAGATTTATGTTTATCTAAAGAAACGAGAGCAAGATGCACGTTTCGTAATTCAGAAACGTCCGTGTCTGAATGATCGAAAGCGTTATTTGGCCATTGATCTCCAGTTAACCAGCGAGGTCCATGAAACCATAAGTCTGAATTGATTAAGTTGAGAGGTGGTATCCCTCTAGTGAGTAGGTCTGCTGGGTTGTCGGTAGTTTTGATGTATTTCCAATCATTACAAGTTGTTATAGATTGAATCTGCGAGATTCTATTAGCAACGAACGTTTTTAGAAGATGAGGAGGTGATTTGATCCAGGCCAATACTATGGTAGAGTCGCACCAGTAGTATTTATTGTAAAATTCAATTGGTATAGGTGATGATACTGTTTTCATTAAATTTGCCAGAAGTAGGGCAGCGCAAAGCTCTAGGCGAGGTATTGTAACTTGCTTAAGGGGAGAAACTCGTGTTTTGGCGCATAGAAGATTACAACATGTGTTGCCAAAAGAATCAGTGGAGCGTACGTAAACGCTAGCACCATAAGCTGGTTCTGCGGCGTCAGAGAAGCCGTGTAGTTGAATTTGAATAGGATTGGCACATAGAGTAAGACGAGGTATGTTGAGTTTATTTAGTTGTATAAGCTGAGTTCTGTAAACAGACCAAGTTGTAAACAAATTCATTGGTATGGACTCGTCCCAGGCTAATTTAAGTTTCCAAAGTTGTTCCAATATTATTTTTGCGGTGATCCTTACAGGAGAGAGGAGACCAAGAGGGTCAAAAATTTGAGCAATTGAGGCTAGGATTGTGCGTTTAGTAATTCGTTTATTCAATTCGTTAGGAGCTTTGTTGTATTGAAGTGTGTCAGAAACATGATTCCATAATAAACCCAAAGTTTTGGAAGGATTGTCAGAATCAAATGATTGGCAACCTACAGAGGAATCTGTAAT
This sequence comes from Lochmaea crataegi, assembly GCA_947563755.1. Lineage (NCBI taxonomy): Eukaryota > Metazoa > Arthropoda > Insecta > Coleoptera > Chrysomelidae > Lochmaea > Lochmaea crataegi. The sequence goes on along the minus strand of OX387434.1, from coordinate 31,505,680 downwards.
AAGTGATGCTTCATTGGAAGCCCACTTCCTAAGAGGGAAACAGAATTTTAGTAAGATGCTATGGATCTCTTCCTTTATCTGCTTAACCTCTTCGATGGTCTGACCTCTTGTGAGTAGATCATCTACGTGGAAATCTGTTTCTATAATGTTTGAGATCTTGGGATTGTCGTTTATATGTAATTTACCCACCTCCTGTAATGCTCTTGTAGCAAGGAATGCTGCGGACGCAGTGCCATATGTGACAGTGGATAAATCGCATACCTTGATTTCTTCGTTGTTATTGGGTCGCCAGAAAATGCGTTGTAAGTTGCCTTGATCTTCTGCCAGGTATACTTGACGATACATTTTTTCGATGTCCCCGCTTAATACAATAGGATGAATACGATATCGAAATAAAATGGAAAAAGGGCTACTTTCAACATTAGGTCCAATCATAAGTAAGTCGTTTAGGGAAAATCCTGAATTAGATTTACAAGAAGTGTCAAATACGACGCGGAGTTGAGAAGTGCTTGAACTCATTTTCAGCACGAAATGATGGGGTAGAAAATAGCCAGAGTTGTCCGATTGATTTTTAGATAAAGACATGTGACCAAGTGACTCGTATTCCGAGATAAATTCCTGGTATGTTAGCTTTAGATCAGGATTTTTGTCTAATTTCCGTTCTAAAGTCAAAAAACGGTTAAAGGCGATTGTCTTTGAGTCTCCAAGTAGTTCAGTAGATTTTTCGAGTGGGAGTCGTACTATAAATCTACCGTCGGCCGCCCTAGTCCTGTGTTCCAAAAAGTGTTCTTCACAGGAGGTTTCTTCCGGTGGTAGAAGTATTCCCAGAATTTGTTTCGTTGATCGTCCAATGTGTTAGAAAGGAAGCATTGTGAATTAGGAAGAGGAGTTGAGTCCAACTGTATACTCATTGGTCCAGAAATCACCCATCTGAACTGTGTTTTTTGAAGAATGGGAAGTGCTCGCCCGAGCTTGACTTGTCCAATGTTGATTAGTTCCCAGAAAATATCTGCTCCAATTAGCAGGTCGATAGGTTTGGAAGAATTGAAGTGTGGATCAGCTAAAACAATATTCTTCGGAATTTGTAGTGGGGTGGAGTCAAAGGACGCAGTCAGAATATTACCTGTGATGTTGGGAAGCACCAAGCAAGATAGTTGTGTTTGGAAGTTGGAAATATTTGACTGAATTTTAACGATAACTCTGGAATTTATAGTTTCAATTTTCTGACTAATGCCGGTTACTGAATATTTTATTTTTTCTAGAGGTAGTTTCAACAGATTGCATAGTGTTTGAGAAATGAAATTCGATTGACTAACGCTATCCAATAAAACTCTGCATGAGTGAGACTTACCTGTAGTATCAAAGACCTTTATCCAAGCTGTGGATAGCAAAACAAGCTTTGTTGTAAAGCTCTCATTAACAAGTAGTCTGCAAGGTGACTGTATGCCTGTTTGTATCGATAAAGGGGTAGATGTCTGGTTTTGTACAGAATTATTTTCGGGAATATCTACAGCAGTGTTGGGTTCAACCGGGAGTGATTTAGCATTAGAAGCGTCAGTATTATTGAAATGTAAGAGTGTGTGAATTCGCCCACATTTCCTGCAACCGGACGAACGGCATTGTTTTGTGGAATGACTTGGAGAAAGACAATTGATACCGAGTCGATTTTGTTTAGCAGCGTTTAATCTATCTACGGTAGTAAGTTGAAGAAATGTAGGACAAGTGTATACAAGATGATCCCCTTTGCAGAAAGAACATTGTTTGTTGTTAATTGTCAAAAAGGAATGAGTACTTTTATTGTGAAGTGTGTTTGGTTGCTTAAACTGTTTAGTATCTTTAGAAGAATTATACTCAACGGATTCTAAAACTCGGCATCTATCCTTTAAAAAGTCAATTAGTTTATTGTAAGTAGGTAGGTTGCTTGAGAGTTCTGATTCCCAAGCTGGTAACGTTGTCAAATTTTGACGTAACAATGTGGCAAATTAAAAAGTCACAGTGTTCCGTGGGCATTTTTAAAACCTTTAATGCACTGATGTGCTTCTGAGTGCCAACAAGTAGATCCCTCAGGCCTTTGCAAGATTCACGTGACAAAGAAGGCAAATTAAAAATGGCACTAACGAACAACATAGTTAGCCTACATCCTACATGGCTTTTTTAAATTCAGAGTACTATAAATGTGAAATTTTCATCATTGTTAATTTTCTGCACTATTAATATTACAGTATGAAGAAACTGTACTAGGTCTTTGGAAAAAATTATTTATTTAAATCTCCGACTACTTTTGTTTTATTCAATAGTTACCTTTATTTACATAGAAGTTTGACGTAAAAGAAATTTTACAATAACTTTTATAAGAATCTAAAAAGTGAATAAAAATCATAAATTACAAGACTACTAAGAAGAATAATTATTAGATTGTAATAATAAATTGTAAAATAACGATTTTAATCGATTTTCTGCTAAAAAGTAGCAATATTTGTTGAATCTGCCTCTCTCTTACTAATGTCATACATAGAACTGTGAGTGAGATGGCAATACTACTCTTCTTAAATTGCATGCGCGTAAAGAGCATATTGCTAGTAAGAATAATAAACATAATAATCAATAAAATATTTTAAATCTGATTACACCTTATTGTTTATTATAGTTTACATATTTGATAAAGAAATAGAAATCACGGTATACCTTTTTTTCAGATGTACTATTTAATTCAAGAAAATCACGATTTTCGACGATTTTTAATTTTCAAAAATTCATAAAATTTCATGGGTTGAAGATACGGTAAAGAGAATAAGAACTTTTTTGATTCAAAATAGTCTAAAGAATATAAAAAAAATAGTTCATTGCAATAAAAAAAATTTGCAGCATTTTTAATTTTTCGTTCTTACACTTTTATAATCAGAAGAGCCTCCCGAAAATAAAAATAAAAATTACGAATTAAAACAATTTTGCAAACGAATGCGCCACTATGCCCTGCACTAATAGATAACTCGCATAAAAAATATGCACTTTAGGGAAAACGGTGTTATGAAATCAGTTGTCATCTTCCGGGCATTAAATATGGATACTTACAAACTGGCCTTTCGAATTTAACTGCTACTAAAGGACTAAGATAACCTTCAGAATTCAAATAAGGGAAGTAATATCCAGGAAATCCCTGTATACCTCTGGGATAGTATGTAACTGGTCCTAAATATTCTTTATCAGCTGGATTTTCACCATGACAGGATAACCAAACATTTTGTAACTGAAAAATAAATAAGTTTAAATGAATAGTTTTTCAGTAATATTTCAATAAAACTAGAAATAGAGGGTTGAATTGAAAAATCAAAATAATCAAATAATGTTTGATGGTAACATTGACCCATCAGTTATTGAAAGCAAAGTTCATGCAAGCAAGAAACAAATATTATGTAGTTGATGTAGGTTTATGTTCTGTACTATGCATGGTGATGTACCAACAGAAATTTTGTAGAACAGTCCTCAGAAGCAAACAAGAGCCCCGGAAAATATGCGAACTAAAACCAAGGTCATCGCAACTAGCCAATCAGGAGCCAATGTTAACGATTGTACATTAGTAATTGTTAACATAATCGAAATAATATGACCGAATGATTTCATCGATATACATCAATTTTAGTGTCTGGATCAGCGTTACAGCGTTGTCAATGTAAGGATAATTATCCGATTTTTAGACAATTTCACTAACCGAATAGTTTTTCCAGTGTTTTTCAGAAAGGATAATATATAAAACAGCTATTGTTTTTGGGGATTTTCAATATGGACTAGGGTCGCAGACTTTTATTTAGACAACACTGTGACCTTTTGGTAATTTTGACAAATTCTGATAATTTGAATTGTAAGTTCGGATAATATTTATTTTTACAACGGCAACACTGGATTGCATTCTATTTGATATTTGATGTCGGCTGTTATTTTATAATCTGCTTCTATATTTTTATACGTTATTATTTGCTTCATAAGTTACAGGACAATCAGTTTTTATTAAGACTAATTTGATAATTAACTTAACATAGTAAGGTAAGTACTATAATTATAATTAATAAACATAACCTAGAACAACACAAAAAGAACAGTCATTTAATGTTCATCAGGCCTATTAATGTTTGTTTTTCTTTCAGTTCAATTTTCCCCAACAAAATGTACCCAAAATCAAGGAAAACAGTCCACAGTGAAGCTCGCAATATTATTAAAAACGTTGTAGAATTTTTTGATAGACAGAAAGCTGCTGGTGTGTGGTCATTCCCTTTGGAAAAAGCCACAGAATTAGCTGCAGCAGCAACAGGAAAATCAGTTACCTCCATAAAACGTATCAGAAAGGAGAAATCACTGTTGCAAGAAGGTGTTTTACTGGGGTCTCCTTCAAAAAAACAAAAAAGTGGTGGTACCAACAAAATAGAATTGGATGATTGTGACTTGGGTATTTTGAAAAGAACCGTACATGAATGCTATACGGTTGATAAACAAGTTCCAACAATGAATATTCTGGTAAATAAAATGAAAAATAAAGTAGATTACTCTGGCGGTCCAGACACCTTAAGAAAGCATTTAAAAAATATTGGATTTCAGTATAAAAAATGCCACAATAAAAGAAAATTGTTGATGGAACGTAATGATATTGTAGCTAGGCGGGCTCGTTATTTAAGAAGGTTGAGGGATAATGATGCTCTGGGTCACAACAAGAAGCCAATAACTTATTTGGATGAAACTTATATCCATCCATCATATGGTGTTACTAAATGCTGGCAATCGGAAGATGAACCTGGTGTGTATACATCCAACAGAGCTGGTCAACGGTACATAATAGTACACGCTGGTGGACGTTATGGGTTTGTGAAGAATGGACTACTAATTTTCAAGTCAAAAAGCAAATCAGGGGATTATCACGATGACATGAACCATACAAATTTTATGAACTGGTTAGAAACACAACTAATACCAAACTTACCTCCTAATGGTATTGTGATTATGGACAATGCCCCTTACCAGTGTTCAAATTAATAAGCCACCAACCCAATCAACTCGGAAGCATATTATTAGAGAATGGCTTGAAGCAAACGGCATCTCAACAACAAATGATATGCTTAAAGCAGAACTTCTGGATCTCGTCAAACGTTTCAACCATTCTAAAACATACTATGTGGATGAGTTGTTGAAAAAACATGGACATACTGTGGTACGGTTGCCGCCATATCACTGCGACCTCAATCCGATTGAGCTAATATGGAGTAGCGTAAAACATAAAGTGGCAATGAAAAATGTTTCTCAAAGTGCTGCTCAAATGGAACAATTAGTTCGAGCAGCCTTTGATGAAGTTGGTTCTTCGGAATGGAACAAACACTGCGACCATGTGGACCATATAGCTGAGGAAATGTGGAGGGATGATGGACTATTAGATGATGTGGTGGAAAATATGTGTTTCACTGTCAACACTGGTTCATCAGATGAAAGTGGGAGTGATGAATATGAAAGTAAGAGTGATGAATATGAAAGTGGGAGTGATGACTGATGAATAATAAAGTGAATAACATTTTTGTAAATTACAGTGTTTTATTTTGTTCATCTTTAATATCTTGTGCATAACACATAAATTCATTACATGAACGTATCATATAAGACATTCATGGTTCATTATTAGCTAAATAAATAATTTTAATGTAATACATGTTGAATTTTGCTTGCAATCTAATGTCTTTTCAAATATAATGTATAATACTTTAAATTAATGAATATACAAATAATACAATTTTTTTCAATTGGAACCCCTGTATTAATATTTGATTATAAGTTTGTATTAAATTAAAAAAATGATAAATTGTTTTATTTGTGAACCCAACTGAATAAGTAATATAATTTACAAAAAATATAACTAGGTTTTACACATCAATTTTGTGATTGATTTTTGGACTTAACTTAGAATGTAATTTGTTACATATGCTAATGAAATATCTACCTTTTTATTTTAGTAATTGGTTCTTTTGTAATGTGAAACTTAACAATGTTGTTGATTAAATAATAGTTTCTAATATCTAACTGTTGTGTTTGAATAAAGCAAATGAATTGAAGTAGAACAGCATTTAATATATTTATATATTTTACAAATCACACAAAATTATTGCCATACAGTCTTGTTTATAACAACCAAATATATAAGACTTAGCTAATTGGTAGTGGTGAAGTGTATATTCCAATTTTAACACTGTTATGCACTTTAACTTTCAGCTGTTGTTAAGAGAAATGAACACTGGGAAATATGACAGCTCTAAATATACGAAATTGGTCACACTATTAATTTGAATTAAACACAAAGTTAACAAATGGCTGAATTCGACGGTTCTACTCCAAAAGATCCTGATGTGTAAGCAGATAGATGTAGGAATAGGCTACATAACCAGTTCATATTTTGTTGCTTCCAATACAAACTTGACCCTTTTTTTACGACAATACTACAATCATGAAATTTTAAAATATACATTTAGAAAAGATGGTAGTTTTATTTTTGGTCCAATACATATTTTTTTATTAATATTTAGGGTTAAATTTTTAGCAAGTTTGATTTTGTTTACATATCTTTTGACAGTTGACACTTATAGTATCGATATTTGGTCATCGATTCAAAATATCGATTGTTATGACAAGTATACAACTACAGCGACATGGACACGCCCACCCAGGGCTCTTGTTTGGTTCTGTTAACTGTACCTAGGAAGCTAACAAGTATCACTGACAAAAAAAACAAGTCAAGAAGACCAACTGGAGGAGATTCAAAACAAGAGAGGGCCAGCTGATAGGATCAGTCCCATTCATCAATAACACCTATGAAGTAAAGGAGCAGCTAAGACAACTAGATAAAGCCATCCAGCAAGCAATGAACGACAGCACAACAACAAGGAGGATGAACAGCTACAAAAGGTTTACCAACGTAACTGAAAATTTGAACAAGAAACAGAAACAAGAAGACCAAGGAGACGAACCAACAGGACACAAAAACTAGAAGATAAGTAGAAGCAGTGAAGAAGCACCTCAGACAACACAGATCTAAGCACCAAGACAATCAATAGAATGAACTGAACCCAAACACACCAGGGATATGGAACTAGCAAAAATAAGAAAAGATGGGACACCAGTACCAATAATATATAGACAAAGGACTGGCACAAACGCACAATGGACTTCCAAAACAAGACACGGCCTTCTCTGACCAGGTTGACGAAGATGTGAACATCTAGAAAACCACGAAAAAGACAACAGGAATCTAGGAGACACAACCCCTGAAGAAGTAGCCAATCATCCATGGAAGAGCAACCAAGAAGGCATCGGGAAAAGGCAGCAACACAAACAAGGCCCTGAAACATCTACCACGTCGAGGAATAGCAGGGAACAGTTCTGCATTAGCACTCTACAGCATCTACACGGCAAACATCTCCAAGACAGACAACACGATAATGACCCTCTACGCAGACAACACCGACAAAGCGACCAGAAGCACCCAACCAACTATACTAACGACCAAATCGACAATTGATGAACAACTTGGAAGATAAAGATCAACGAGGAAATGAACAAAGAAGTGTACTTAAGAAAAAACGAATCCTGAAAACAACATACAGGCGGGTTATTTCAAATGGTCCCAGTAATGAATATTATCTTCTCTAGTAAGATATTGCAATGCTTCATTTAAGGTCGATGGTTTCATACAACGTATAGTTGTTCCTAGTGGTTCCTTCAGACCTGATAAAAATGTTTTCAAGGATAATTTTTGGTATAGGTCACGTTTTAAAAGTCTACCCTCTTTTGTCGCTTCGTGTAAATCTACATAGTTACATAAAAGATCCAATAAATTTAAGGACCTAACAAAAAATTGTTGAGGTTTTTCATTTTGACCCTGTCTTAGCATGACTAAGTCTCTGTTGAGACAAGCTTCGTCCCTCTGTTCAGCAAAACTACGAGTTGAAATTTGTTTTAAGTCTTCCTAAGTAAACACATTCTGAATATTAACCACTAATTTTGCATTACCCTGTATTTTTGAAATTATAGAATTCAAGATAAAGGTATTTTGAAAATTGTTCGGATTTCTGACATCGTAAAAATTAGCTGTTGTGTGATTCACTCGCGAATTTCTGAAAATCCTACTGACTGCGCCAAATAACTTATCGAGAATGCCGAAGTCGTTTTTAAAAAGATTTATTGTCACAAATTATCAAGTTTTACATATACTTTAATTGAATTACAATCTTAACTGTATGAGAAACAAAAAGAATCTTACGAGGTTGTTAACAACTGAAGCAAGTGTTCATAGATAAGGAAATATAATATGATGTCGTTGCAATCAGCACTTTTCTTAGAATACTCCAGTGAAGGCGTGAAGTAATTCATGGGTCGTTGAGTACGCCAATTGTTTAAATGTTGATTTTCTTGATTTGCATTGTTTTTGTAATTTTTATTACATTTGTAAAAGGATTCGTACATCGAAGCGAAGTTTTGTTTAATTGTGTTTTTGAAAATTAAATACCATGGTTTATTCCATTGCGGATAGAGAAGATATCATTTCGCTTTATTTTATGAACAATAAGTGTGCAAATGTAACTGCTCAGTTATTTAATGAAAAATATCAAGATAAACAGGTCAGTAGGAAGTATGTTCTAGTTAGTGAAAAAATTTGAAGAGACCGAAAATATAGGTAATAAAAAACGAGAAAATAGACCGTCTCTAGTTAATGAAGCTAGTAAAGTTGCAATTTGGGAAATGTTCATCTAGATTCTACGTTAAGTACTAGGCGATTAGCATCTGTGTCTGGGATCAATCGAACTAGCATTCCAACCATTTTGTAGAACAAATTCCATTCGTATAAAATACATTTATTGCACGAACTTAATGAGGATGATTATGACCGCCGTATGCAATTTTACGAAACAATGAGTGAGCGTTCAGCGAAGGATCCACAGTTTCTTTTTAATATGTTTTTCCGATGAATGCAGCTTTTTTATGAACGGTACTGTAAATCGTCATAATTGCCGCTACTGGTCTGATTCAAACCCAAGAATTTTCCAGGCGTTGCATTCACAGCAACCTCAAAAATTAAATGTATGGGCTGGAATTTTCGGTGACCGGCTGGTGGGTCCATATTTTTTACCTGGTAATTTGACTGGCTAAAAGTATTTGCAATTACTGGAAGATGCTATTGACCCTACCTTTATCGATATTATTATTAGTGAAGATCATTTAATGTTTAAACAGGTCGGTGCTCCTCCGCATTATGGTTTGATTGTTCGTCAGTATTTAGACCAGCATTTTCCACGGCACTGGATTGGGAGAAGAGGTAGCATTGAATAGCCTACCTCAAAAGTGAAATTTACCAAACACATCAGACTCTTTAGAATATTTGCATCAAAGAATTGTCGAGGAGTGCCATCGAATCACAACGGAAATTCTTCGGAATGTGCGAGAACGTTTCGAACAAAATCTTTATTATTGTATGGACGCGGGTGGTCATCAATTTGAACATTTAATTTAACTAAGAAGTAAAGGCGGATTCATGCAACGTTCATTATCATTACATTTTCATTATATTATAATTACATTTACATTATAAAAAGTTGATAACTGTAGTTTCCTTTATGATTTTCATGCAACCACATTATTGAATTTCAATTACACTAGTCAAAAATACCGGAAAAAAAGTGTCCCCCTTCGATCAAAGATCGACGGGTCTCTAGGATTTTTTAAAACGTTGACGTAGTTCCTGATAATTGCTCTGTTTAGTTTTCGTCCGGTGACCCTGTATATTTGGCTCTTTTAAGGATAGTTGAAACCCAATCACTAAGTGAGATTTGGTTGAAGTGTAATTTATGTATGTGATTAGAGTGAGTTTCTAACTGAGTAATTAAGTTTTATCAATTAGGATTTGTTTTATTTCACAATAAAGTTATTTCTTCAAATAAATTAAATATTATTATCCAGTTATTATCAACCAATATTTTATAATCAATTTTATGTGCTGTAAAATCATCTAAAAACGTTTTTGTAGACTTCATTTCTAATCCAATGAGCTATTGCTCATACTTTTAGGAGCTTTATCAAACATTAACATCAATTTGAACTTGTTGATCAGACTAGTCCCTGTTATTGAAAATTTTCAAATGTCACTAAGACATGGAGACTAGATAAGGAGCATGAGTCTCATGTATGCAAATAAGTTCTAAAAATAAGAGGGCGGTAGTGTCCCATTTGTACCAATCGATTGGCGGCAGAACTATACCATCCAATCATAAGCCTTGAATACAGAACGAAAGGAATATTAGCGACGCCAAAAAACCAAAAATACCCGATTTTGTGGACAGACTCTGTCAATTTTCCGTTTGAATTCGAGCTCCTTGTTTTGTCTCTATGAAATTACTCATGAAAACACTCAATGTTTTTTCTATTCAACCGATTTTTATATTATGATATACCAATAAGAAAAATTGAAATAGTGGCCACTCTATAAATATCGTTCTTACCTCTCTTGTATTGTTGATGCTCATTATATGTTTTTTCAGCGCATCTGGCATATCTTTTGGCAGATTATAAGGATCGTCGTAGAACTCCGGAGTCCAACCATATATTTTGTTCAATTTTAGAAAAATACATGGAGAATTTTTATGATAGTTGAAAAATTGATCTCTGTTGCATTCTTCCCAGTCTCTTACGTCAACCTCACATACCTCACCAATAGCGGGATAGTCATGATGTGAGCACGTTTTTATTTGTCCGTTACCTTTTGCTATTTTGCTTGGAACATAATATTCTGCAAAAATAAGAAAAATGTTTATGTAAACGAATAGTATTGTATAAATAGGCAATTGGTACTCTTTCATATTGCCAAATATACAATTCCTACCCGTTGCCTGTATGCATGTTATGATTTATTTCTATTTTCTTATCAAAAAAATAGTACAGAAGAAAAATATCATCAGAAAATCTGGAAAGAATCTGAGATCATTTGCTGTTAAATATAGGTCAAGTTCTGATATTTCTATTCAACTGAAACAGGTAATATGATTTTCACCAAAACATCTAAACGATTTTGTTGAATTGCATCTTTTCAGTAAATCAAATAGCAAGTCCACTTCAGACATAGATACTGGACGCAGTTTTTCCTACAAATTGCAATGCAACAAAAGTGCTTGTCGGTTTGTAAAGCACAAGGATTAGTACAAAAATAAAACATTATATCAAATAATATGTTTCAATACCATATACTAAACAACTGTCAAAAAACTAATGTATTTTCTAAATACAAGAAGCAAAAGCATTGTCCCAAATTCGGAACAATATATTAAAACAATATTTAGGTTAGGTAACTCCTCGAATCCCAAACGACCAATGTCCAGGCGATTTAGAGTTTAGCGCGATAATCGCTGGTATCAGCTTGAAACTTTGTATAAAGGTTGCAAAAAATACGTACAATAAAATAGTACTAACCCGCAAATGCAAAACCTTGCACGACATTGTTTAAATGACCATATTGTGCTATTTTATAGTAGAATTACTCGTTCATTCGTGAATATCTTTTTTGCTCTTGATTATGAAGGAAAAATGTTAAATACTTTTTTTTTGTCTTCTAAAAACGAACAATATGAAACCAACCGCGTCGAAAAATATATATTAGATCAAAAGTTATTGATGATTAAGTTTACATAAACATTAGTTTGATTAAACAATATTAGATTATTTTGTTAACAATGACAATATCCTGTAATTGTGCTTAATTACTGTACTCCGTCAACAGATCACGTGTGCCAAACCCGCAATCGGTAAGTTGAATAGTTAATGAGTTATAGCGTTATAAACAATTTGACGTAGCATTTTTTTACAATAAATCTGTACCCCTTTGTCACTTTCCCTGCATGACGCTGATTTTTTCTAAGGTAGATTACGTACGGTGTAATCGAGCGGCGTCGTTATTTTTTCAAAAATTGCAATTGCACGGCCAAGGTAGGGTTTTTCTACAAATAACAACAAAAAATGTATACTTTGTTTGACGCACTCGCATCTACTCAGTTTTCAATATTTCCAGATTTTCGACATCGGGAATAGATTTCTCTCGTCGCGAGGTATGAAATTTAAAAAAAATCATCCAAATATCTTTATTGGATCCCAAGAAAAGTCGACTTTAAGTAGCACCGTTCAATTTTCAGCGAGTCGGCCGAGTAATTCTACTAGAAAATAGCACAATATGGTCATTTAAACAATGTCGTGCAAGGTTTTGCATTTGCGGGTTAGTACTATTTTATTGTACGTATTTTTTGCAACCTTTATACAAAGTTTCAAGCTGATACCACCGATTATCGCAAAAAGGCGATTTTTGGTGTATAATGCCTGGTCTATAAAGTATGTCAAAGAAATGAGTTGCAGAGCCTCAGAGACGTACTAGAAATTCGTAAAAAAAAATGGCGAAAAGAACCCAACCATTAAATACGTCAATAAGCTGCCTATGATTGTTGATACGTCTGATTTGCATACTCCATCAACAAGACCTTATAAAAGAAATGTTGATCAATCTGAACTTTCCCCGAATGAAAGTATCCCCAAAACTAATAAAGTGAACGGATCTGGTAGCTCAAAAAACTGAAAGATTTCAACCTCACATTTTGGAATTCTCATGGTGTGTCGAACTCACATAATTTTCTATCTGATAACAACTATACTTTTGACATTTTATGTGTTTGTGAAACATGGTTGACACACAAATTTCAACTCGAAGAAGATAAAGATAGTGAGTTTAATGTGATAAGTGTTTGTGCCATTAAAGAAAAGTCACTGGGGAGGGCTAGTGGAGGATTGTGTTTGTTATATAAAAAACACATAAATGTAGTATTGCTAGACCAGTCTCCCTGGTGGATAGTGTGTAAGATTTCTCATAAAAATTGTAACTTTATTCTGTGCTTTTTGTACCTTAGACCAAATATTGATATTAGACATATTTTAGAATCTTTTGAATCTGTACTTTTAGAATTAGCTGAAGCTTATCCAGACGAAATGATAGTTATAGGTGGTGACCTGAACTGTATAGTGTCAGATTTTGGTGCGGTCCCACGTGAACTTTTGGAAAACACTAATATATTTGAAACTAGAGAATCTTCTGATACTATTCTTTCTACCAGGGGTAAAGTTTGCTTGATTTCATGTATGATAATTCATTTGTTTTACTTAATGGAAGAACCTCACTTGATCGACCAGCAAAGTTTACATATGTTAGTCAATTGGGCAATAGTGTAGTTGATCATGTTTGGATAAGCAGTATGTATCTATCCAATGTTAGTAATTTGTTTGTCGCTAATGATGATTTTCTGATGATTTTCCCGTTACTCTCTTACTATTATGTAATCTTTTTGAATATTCGGATGAAGTACCCCAGATTGATAACGTTAGTGAGCGGCGTCTAGTTTGGAAGGAAGATATGTCTTCACAGTATAAACTTGCTATGCGTTACTCAAACAAAGTATCCTTCATCGATGATGTACAATCAGCTTATGATAATCTTTTGTCTGCTATTAATGAAACTGCTAATTCTCTAGGCCTTATCAGTAACAAGTTTTATTCAAATGTCAAGTCAAGTAGAAAAACTAATTCTAAACCGTGGTTCAACTTAATCTGTAAGCAAGCAAAACAACAATTACAAATATGCCTTAAATCATGCAAGAATGATAACTTTGGAACTCAAAATAAAAATATTTACCTGGAACAGAAAAGAAATTTTAGGATCCTATTAAAAACTAAGAGAAGAGACTATGAAAGAAAACTCGTAGCCAGCTTGTGTAACACTAGAAACCCTAAGGAATTTTGGACTACAGTAAAACAGTATAAAGGCAATTATGTACGAAAATCCCTGCCTGTAGCAGTATGGGAGGATTTCTATACAAATATAAACTCTAATCGAAGCTTGGATCATGTTCAGTTTACTGACGTACAACATCCATTTTTGGATTGCAAAGATTACTTTAGCAGATATTTACACGATTTTAAATTCATTAAAATATAATAAAGCTCCGGGCATTGACTCCATCACTTACGAGTTTTTTTAAAATCTACCCAACAATTGGGTCCTTTATCTCAATTCATTATATAACAGAATCTTTGATTCTATACTGATATTCCAATTAGTTGGCCATCAATTAAGCTTAATATGCTTCATAAGGGTGGCCCCGGTGAGGATCCCAATAATTATAGAGGTTTGGCACTACTCAACTGCTCTCTTAAGATATTTACTCAAATAATCCTTAACATATTGATAACTTATTGTGATCAAAATTTTTTACTCCCGGAAAGTCAGTCAGGCTTTAGATCTGGAAGGGGTTGCATTGATAATGTTTATACACTTAACTCAATTATCCATCTACACATAAGACATAAGAAATCTAGAGTTTTTGCAATATTTGTGGATTTTAAGCGAGCGTTTGACTCGGTTAATCACTCCTTACTATGGTCAAAATTGTTTGCATTAGGGGTCTCGGCAAAGATATTGCGCGTGATAAAAAAAATTTATGAGCATGCTCATTTCAAAATCAATGGTTCTGATGGTTTTACCAAATCTTTCGATGTTACTGCTGGAGTTTTACAAGGTGAACCTTTGAGTCCTCTTCTTTTTACTTTATTTATTGCTGATCTTGAAACATTATTTTTGTCAAAAAATGCCAAAGGCCTCAATATCGACGATAAAAATGATCTCCTATGCCTTTTGTATGCAGATGATTTGGTGATCCTAGCTTACTCTGAGGTAGATGTTGGAAGAAAACTTAGAATTCTAGAAGAATATGTAACTGAAAATCAGATGACCATCAATGTACAAAAAACAAAAATAATGTCCTTTGCTAGAGGTGGTTTCAGACCTTCTAAACTCAAGTTTTTTTTTAATGGTGTGCCTGTTTCTTGTACAAATGAATATGTTTACCTGGGAATAACATTTACCCCTACTTGTCTTTTTTATGATATGTCTTGTACTTCTACTGATAAGGGGAAACAAGCAGCCGGTCCAATTTTTTCAATTATGTCAAAATCGAAAATAGATATGTGGCATCCCAGGATACAACTTTTCGAATCCTTAGTGCTTAGCACCTTAAATAATTCTCTCCCAATCTGGGAGCACGGTACTTTGAAAGGGTTCAAATATACTTTCTGAAACGTTTACTACGCGCCCCAATAAGCACACCGGATTATATTATTCGACTAGAAACGGGAAGAGTTAAATTTCTTTACAACATCTTTAAGGTGGCTTTAAATTGGTTACAAAATCTACTTGAAATGTCACAAAATAGATTGCCAAAAAAGTGTTTCATTCGGCAGTTACAACTAAGTAACGTTGACCCAAAATTTAATTGGACACTGCAAGTTAAAAATATGCTTGCTTTTTGTGATTCACTTTATTATTGGGATAATCTCTCCGCTACACTTTTGAGACGTAACTGAAATCTGATTCTATCTCGCATGTTTCAGGCACTACGTGAACAAGATTTAGCTTTTATGAGTCGAAGCTCTTATTTAACATTATATAGTCCACTTAAGCTAGTCAATGGCTCCCAAAACTATTTAAGGTTGAAACTTCCCATACTTGTAATGCGTATTATTGCTCAACTGAGGATGTCAAATATATACAAGTTGAAATTTACCTTAAGTGGTTCGACTTACGCGTTAGACCCTAAGCAGGTATGTACCATTTGCAATATGAAAGAACCAGAAACGCTTCACCATATTTTATTCGAGTGTCCTATGTACACAGCAATAAAGCCTAAAATGGAATGTATGCAAAATGTTGATAATTTCCTGCTAGCTTTAGACAACCCAACGTTTATTGGAGCTAAATCAATTTTTGCATTCATTGCAAATATCTTAAAGTTGCGTTCCTTTATATTCAATGAGTAAAATATTATCATTAGTTTTTCTTTCTTTTTTTTTGTTATAATTTGTGATACTGAGTTTTGTATTTATTCATTTTTTATTATATTGGAATGTACTTTGATAATTTGATTAATTCTTCCATCATTTATTATTTGTTATTTTTATGTTTAAGTTACTATGTATACTCGCGGATAAAAACATCCAAACCCTTGCTATAACATGTATGTATTCAGAAGCAATAAAGTTATTATTATTAATATTATTATTATTATTATACAAGAAGGAATTAGATCCCAACACCATTACCAAACTTGGAAATAATGCCAGCAATAGAAGGGATAAAAGCCAGGAACCAAACACTCTGAAATCTTGGGAAAACCCCAAATTGATATTAATGAAAGGTATGGAAAGCAAAGGATTATCATCAAGTCGGATAGTCAAGCAGACATTAAGGCACTAAGTTATTCGGCAATTTGTTTTAAGTCTTCCCAAGTAGAAACATTCTGAATATTAACCACTAATTTTGCATTACCCAGTAGTTTTGAAATTATAAAATTCAAGATAAAGGTATTTTGAAAATTGTTCGGATTTCTGACATCGTACAAATTAGCTGATGTGTCATTCACTCGCGAATTTCTGAAAATCCTACTGACTGCGCCAAATAACTTAACACCATTATCAAACTTGGAAAGAATGCCAGCAATAGAAGGGATAAAAGCCAGGAACCAAACACTCCGAAATCTTGGGAAAACCCCAGTTTGATATTAATGGAAGGTATGGAAAGCAAAGGATTATCATCAAGTCGGATAGTCAAGCAGACATTAAGGCACTAAGTTATTCGGCAATCAGTTCTAAAATGGAATGGGAATGTATAGAAAAACTCAATGACTTAGGCGTCACCTTACTGTGGGTTCTAGGACACACTGGAATAGAAATAAATAAAATAGCAGATGAACTAGCGAAGAGAGTAGCTGATACTAGAGGATGTGATAATCTTTAAAGTACCTTGTTTTTCACCAGTTTGTAGAATTTAAAACAGTTGTTTATGGTAAGAGTGAAAAAAAGTAAAAAAGTGCCATAACGTTAACTTTATTTCACGCTTTCCATAAGCTAACATGATAGATTATTGCAATTGTCATTTTTTTCTGCACATGGTCTGTAACTAATTTGACGATTACAGATTTGTTTAAAGTATGAATAATTCAGTTTGATGCAATTTAGTAGTTGTTTACAATATTATCATTGGAAAATGAAAAAAATACATAATTTAGTAGTTGATTTTTCTTAATATTACCTACTCTCTACAATTTTCAAAACAATCGTTATATATTCATTATTAGTTGTAATTTACTGAAGGAGTTTGATAAAAGTATTCCAAATATTTATTTTGATATTATTATTTGTATAAGGGCTTTGAAAAAATATTGTATGCAATATATATGCAACTTTTCCATTCATGAAAAAAATTCCACTTTATGCACTAGTTGCATAAATTAGTATCATAAGGTTGTCCAGCACCAGAAAACCATTTTTCTACAACTACTATACAAAGAATTCTTTTCTGCAATCATTTTTTGTTCATATTTCAAAAATAAAATGACATATTTGTGCGGAAAAGTACTTACTTTGCGCACACTTAGCGGATTATTTAACTTCTAAATTCAAACTTAGATCACTGTTAACATTTCCGTAAGTAAAATATATATATGTCGTAGACCAATTGTTGTAAAACCCACCGTTTAATAAAATGACCTTTCACAAAACGCGGCCAAATATTCATATTTTAGTTTAACATTATTTATTATTTTCCTTTCTGACTAGTTGAATGAATGCATATTTGTTTTATAAAACAACAGCCAACACATAGCCATATTACCAATTAATGCTTAAGATTATCTTGTGTTTAACATTCTGGCCTTTTTGTAAAATACGAATTTTATTTAGTTAGGAAAATTAAAAATTTCAGTAATGGATTCAATGATTTTTAAAACATAATTTTACGAATATTTTACAAATTTTTTTAATAAACAGAAATGAACCATTTTAAATGGTCCCTTTATTGGGATCTCAGAAACTATAAGAGATACAAAGTTGATTAAATGGAATATTGACTATTTTAAGGAGCATTAATATCGCATTGACGAATTTACAATATCATGGGATGTATTCAAAATATTGGCCAAAAGCCAAATTTGTCAATTTTCTAGATAATGCAATATCTTTTTTGTTTTTAAAATTTTCAAAAAAAAAATTTCCTCTTATTTACCTACATAAGATCTAAGTAAACGACAGCTCAATATTTTTACGTTTCGATCTCAGCTTAATTTTTTTAAATATGGACCTGCATTTTTTATTACTAGTAGTTGTAGTGCCCCATCAATAAACCTACCATTATTTATTCAAATTAACAGCGTCTCGTCCAAATTTGAGTCATCATCAGTTGCTGAGGGTGGCTCTGTGAAAACGAAACATTTTACAAACACTGTAGTGACTTATTTTATAGCCTATGTAAATTGGAGAAAAAAAGTTGAATACAATGTTTTAGAATTTCATAAACAAAAAAGTTGTCTCATGATATAGAAAATCGACAAATTTTACTTTTGAATACAGCTCTAGATATTTTAAATTTGACAATGCGGTATAAAGGTACGTTTACATTCATATCCAATTTGAATTGGGAATTAAATTTTGGTACTTGTCAAATGAAAACATGCACGGTCATTTACATTGCAAATTATCTTCATGGTAACTCTTATGCCCAAATCAATTTTGTCTAAGCAGCTTGGCTAGATCAAGCAAAAATTTGTAATTTATAAATTTCAAGGTTATGTTCATGGTGTGGTGTGTTTACATGTTAAAATTGAGAATGTAAAGGTCAATTTTTTTAAATATGTACCTAAGTACAGTGAAACATTATGGCAAAGGGGAGCAATGAGTGCAATATGAATAATATAGAGTGTATACTTAAAACATATGTTTCAATTCACAAAATCAACAATTCAATGTAAATGATCAGATAATCATCTGTCAAGTGATTCCAATTTCAATTGAGATTAGAATTGAATTTAATGCATCCTAAAATATGTAACTTTTATCCAATTCAAATGGTTTTGTATCTCTTATTGTTTCCGAGATCCCAATACTGGGACCATTTGAAATGACAATTCTGTACATAGAAACAAAGTTCTGAATTAGAACGCATTTCCCTCACCTACTCAAAACTTTTAACAGCAACCATATCACCTTTAATATTGTAAACACTCAATGCTTCATATTTCAATTTATTTGTACTTACTATCTAAAAACTGTAAAATATTATCCACCCAATACAAATAGCTGGTTTTATTTGATCCTTGGAACCAAATCAAAGTACTCTCTTCATTGTTTTCTGGCATAGGACGAAATCCTAATCCTGGATTTGTTCCTATCAATGATCTGTCTAGCTGCCATTTTGGTATCCTAGGATCTAATGTTTGGAAGAACACCCACATACATACTGCCACCAAAGCTGCTAGCATTCCATAAAAAATTAAATAGAATAGGCCAATTTTTGCTAAAAAAAAAGAAAAAATTTATTAAGCAATATTTAATTTTTTAGACGTCAAAAAATAATAGTTCAATACTATTAAGCGCTTTAAAAAATTAGAAAAATAAATTTCCAAAGAGCGTCCACTAAGAAGCAACAACTACTTCTCGGGCTATATGCCTCGACAGACATTGAATTACACTTCTAAAGTAAACAGGGATGGTATATCTGTTAAGATAGATCCAAACATTTTGCGCCTCATCAGAACAAGGTAGATGCTATTCGTCCTATACTATAGGTGAAAAATGTCTAAATATTAGTTTTAGTGAAAAATGTCATTGTGATAAAAAGTTTTGCTTGTTCTGAAACCCCATAAGATGAAATAAAATTCAAGTTTTTCAAAACCCCTCTCATTTTATAGCCAGTTTTATGAAAACCGTATGAATTTTTGCACTAAGTTCGAAAATAATGTATTAATCTAGTGAGTGACGTTTACGATGTACCAAGTAACTGTCAACTTTTATAAATAATTTTCAAATTGTCATTCTTTAATAAATATTTGACAACAATGTTAACTATTCAAGAATTATAATCACTATCAAAAATAACAATACAGAATAATAATGTAAGAAACACTAAGTAAACAAAAAACATCTATTCAATATATCCTCCTCCAGCTTCAAAACATCTCTCAATTCTCTTTCTAAATTCTTTGTATTTCTAAGTATTTCGCAGCATTTCTGGGGTAATTTCGTTAACGGCATCAATGATAGCTCGTTTCAAGTCTTCAATATTATGGTTTAAATTATTTGCGAAAACTTTTTGTTTTTTGTAGCCCCATAAAAAAAATCGAAAATAGTTAAATCGGGGGATCGGGGTGGAAAAAATATTGGTCCATAACGTCCCATCCATCGCCCAGGAAAATGTTCATCTAGTCATCCTCTACATTTTACGCCTTTGCTCCAAGGGAATATTTTCTAATTCAGGTAAAGAAGTTGTCCAGCAAATACAAATATACCTCCTGATTTGATGTATGTACCAGAAAATACGGTCCGATTATTCGATCCGGTAAAACCGCACACCAAACATTAACTTTTTTAGCAAATTGACTATTACAGTTAATCCTGTAGCTCGGATTTTCACTAGCCCAATATCGAAAATTTTGGGAAGAAACGACTCCGTTTGTTGTAAACGTTGCTTTATCAGAAAACAAAATATTATTGTGAAAGAATTGGTCATGCATAAGTTTTTCACCAATCATCGCACAAAAATCTAACCTTGTGTCATAATCACAATCTTGTAAGGTATGAATAAATTTCGGTTTGAATGGATGAATTTTGTTTTGCTTAAATATTTTCTGTAAGTGACTCTTGCAAAAAACAACCTCCATTGCTCTTTTTTGTAGACTCAACTTGGGATTTTCCCTTAACGAATGCATAACTAGTGCACTAGCTGCATCATCCTCCTCAATGTACGCCTTTTAAA
Source organism: Lochmaea crataegi (assembly GCA_947563755.1). NCBI lineage: Eukaryota > Metazoa > Arthropoda > Insecta > Coleoptera > Chrysomelidae > Lochmaea > Lochmaea crataegi. The sequence goes on along the minus strand of OX387434.1, from coordinate 31,484,772 downwards.
ATTTATTTTTGTCTTGAACCGATCCTGTCTCATCAAATTTCTTTATAATTTTTTTTAATCCACACCGCGTAATGGGTACATCTGGATATTCTTCGTGAAATTTTGCAATCGCATACTGGTACAAAACTTCCCCAATACCATAACACTTAATAAGATATATTCTTTGTTGAATAGTTAACATTATTGTCAAATATTTATTAAAGAATGACAATTTGAAAATTATTTATAAAAGTTGACAGTTACTTGGTACATCGTAAACGTCACTCTCTAGATTAATAGATTATTTTCGAGCTTAGTGCAAAAATTCATACGGTTTTCATAAAACTGGCTAAAAAATGAGACGGGTTTTGAAAAACTTTAACAAGCAAAACTTTTTATCAAGAATGACATTTTTCACTAAAACTAATTAATCTTTGAACATTTTTCACCTATAGGATACCCCATCCGTGGACACGCTTTATATATACCAGATTATGTATCGTGCCCTATAGGCAGGTTTTATAATTTTATATTGATTTTATAATTTTATAATGATTCTATTGTATTTTGTATAATATTAATAATTCTCGTTGATCAGTAGTTTAACGATAAACTTTAATGATTTCATCATCAGTGTCCTGGATAACCTATAAGTACGCATTTTCAGAAAAATGGAAGCATTCTAGAACATTTTGTCCGCCATATTAGATCCGGCATTTTTAATCTTGAATTTGTTTCATCAATTTGACCTCAAAAACCTGTATGTACACATTTTTAGAACAATCTATGAATTTTGACATTTTTAGACCGCCATTTTGATTTTTACAATTTTGACATCAAATTCATAATCAGCGACCTCGAAAACCAGTAAATACAAGTTTGCCCAACCATTCCAGAGCGTAGCTAAAAACAAACAAAAAATCGTACCCCTCTAGCGACACGCTATCGGTATCGGTATGGCAGTCTAATCCCCGCTAAAGTGATGCAACAGATCATCTCAAAACCAAAACGCCATACCGGTACCTATTATACATGTTCATTGACGACATAAAACAAGAATCAAATATTAATTACACGTTTGTCCATTCACAAGCTACACTTTAGGGTTGCCATACCGGGAATTTAAAGTGGGGAATAACGTTGTCTATCCCCCAAAGCCACGGCGTGGGGCCTATGATAGATGCAAAAACCCTCTCGGCTCCCGGTCTATGTTTAATTTTAACTCTTACAATAAAAACTATTGAGTAAATTAACACTTGTCAAGTAAAATTACTATAGATAATATATTTGTCCATGTAAACTTACTGACAATGTGCAGTTCCTATTCAACTTCACATAAAAATGACATGGCAAATAAATTGAGTAGGCCTAATGTGATTATGTGTGAATTTCATTTCTAATTACTCTGTCCAAAAAGAAAGCTTCAATAATGATATCACAAAATACTGGGCTGTGCTGTTGTTAAAGATCATTATTAATTTGTAGAGAGTATATGAAAATAATTTATTTTTTAGACAATTGTCTTCCACTTAATAAAATACTTTTGCAGCTTCAATTGTCAAAATCTTCTATCCTTCAAAGTTCAAAATAGCCAGACAAAAAATTTCAGATTGAACATTTATTTCAGTATAAATGCGGTTGTTTTCCAATAATATCACAAGAATGCATTATACAGCACAATCCATGAGCACAATGCTCAACGTTCCAACTACAGCAGCGCCTCGCATAATCAGGCAATTTGATGTGCGCAATGGATACCAACTCAATAGCATAAACTATTAGATATAACTAATGGATGTTCTAGTAAAACATCAGCACACTTCGCATTGTGCGAATCTAGTAAATGTCAAATGAAGTTTATCAAATACTCTCATTTTTATTTAGCTATAGGTTAGTTTAAGTAATTATATGCAAACAAACTTCAATTTATTTCAGTTAAATAGTATATTATAGGACTTTTATTTACCTATATGTTACTACCACCGCCACCACTAAGTTGGAAATTTTTATTTTAAAAATTATGGTCTGTATGAAAAATGGTTAAGAAAAAATATATTATGGTACAATTTGTTCTAAAATGTTTCAACAACATTAAATATTTATTATCTAATAACTTTTAGGATACAATAGCAATCACATGTTGGGCTCATGTAAGTTCTACAGATTTCCTGTAGATGAAAAAGGTTCTGAAACTGGGTCACTCTTTTAAGGAAGGTCATTTTATTTTATAATCTGTCAAATAAACCTTCAAAATGTTGTAGAAGCTAGAGTATACAGATCATTTTTAACAAGGAAAATCAAAAGGAAATTGTTCGGTAAACACCACACTTTACCCAACAAAAGAAGAAACAAAAATAGCAAATACCTTCAATTCTCTAAATCAAGGTATGTGCAAATGATTGACTCATTCGTATTTATTACAATGTATAACTGAAATTAATATACAGACCATTTCAATAAAAACTATCCACCCCTCATAATTCTGAAGGCCTCATTTTTATGTAATAATGAAAAAACACGTCCAAAATCATATAAAGGGGGTCGTCTTTTTGCTCATCTGTAGACGTTATAACTCTAACCCCCTCCCCCCCCCCATGGTCACCACTCCCATTTTTTTATATGGAACACTCTATACATTTTTGCATTGTTGGATTCTCCTCTACAAGAGGATTACAAAAATATATAATACATAAGTGCCAATCAGTTGGGAGTTACGGATAATTGTGAACCCATCACCCCATCTAGGGAACAGGTAATTCTGGAGAAATCATCTGGTTCACCGATGTTTCCAAAACAAACCATGGCACTGGGGCTGGTATAAAAGGACCTAGAAAGAGAATGTTCTTTAGCCTTGGTCGATATATGTCTGTGTTTCAAGCAGAGACGATTGCCGCTATAGCCTGTATTGATGAAAACTTCAGAAGAGGATATAACGGACAAATAATTATAATATTCACTGACAGCCAGGCTCTGCTTAAAGCTATCAGTAATCCAACAACAAGGTCTAGACTTTTGAAAAACTACAAGAGACAACAAAGTGTCTCTAATTTGGGTGCCGGCACATGAGGGGATTGCAGGTAATTAAATGGCGAACCAGTTAGCTAAAGAAGGCTCTAAAGGAGACTTCATAGGTCCGGAACCGTTTTGTGGTATCACAAAAGATTGCATAAGAGGGGAAATCGGAAACTGGCTAGATAGGGAACACCAACTCAAATGGAGGTTGACTCAAGGGCACCTCCATACAAAGAGTTTACTGAACAAAATAGACCATGAACTCTCAACCAGGCTATTGAAACTGAGTAAGAGACATTTGAAGACAGTTACCGACCTGGTGACTGGACACTGACCCTGAGGAAACATGCACAAAATGGGCAAAGTTAGTGAACCTATGTGCAGAAAATGTGAACTTGATGATGAAACACCTACTCACATACTCTGCTTCTGCGAGAACTTTCAAGTACTTAGACGGAAGCACTTTGGAGAGGAATTACTACAACCATTACAACTACTTAAAATCCCTCCAGTCAAACTAGTGGCCTATATAAAAGACACGAAGCTTCTGGAATGGAAGTAGATAACATGGGAAATAGTACAAAGATTCAATTCAAGTGCCTGGGCTGTTGAGCACAACCCAAACAAATGAATAAATGAATGAATGCATTTTATTGGGGGTTTGTTTCTGAAAAAAAATATTTATTGAATAGATACCTTGTATTTAAAAAAAAACATTCATTTCTTATCAAATATATACAATTATTTTTAGATAAATAAAATTAAAACAATATATTTAGACTGTATTCATTCCTATTAAGTATAATTTAGAGTGATGTTTTTCAATGTATTAAAGTAAGTTCAAACTTTGTATATTTTTTAAATTATGCATTACTTGTTTATGGATATTTTAGCTAATCTTGAAAGTACTATTTCAACAGAGAGATATTAAAAGTTTAAACTGAGATCTAGTTAGTAAAAAAGGTTTTACTACTATGCATGTAAGCATTTATAGTCTAAACAAAATTTTAAATAATTTAGAGGTACTTACTAATTGGCAGTCTAAAAGTCAAACCTGATGTCATTGTCTGTTCAGAAACATGGATTCTAAATTATTGTTATCAATATTTTAAACTTAAGGGTTATCAAATTTATTATCATGTAGACTACATAATATCTAGTAGTCTTCATGTTTATCATAATGAGTAAAATAAAAAAGGAGATGCCTCCTTACCTATGTAAAAGAGTCCATGAATCATGAAGGTGGTCACAATTATTCATGACAGTATTTTTTTAAATATTACAAACAAAAATAATGGTTGTAGCAGTATCAAAACAAGCTCTATTTACAGGTGTCATATATTGAAAAAGAATATTTCAATAGCAATACAAATGAATTTTTAGATAAAAACAATAGTATAATATTTTATATGGAGGAAGAGTGATACTTTTCATGACGCGCTCGTGTTTAACAGCCGAACGGAGTGAGGCTGGTAATAGAGAGCAAGTCATGAAAAGTAACTTTTCCTCCAAATAAAATATGCTGTTTTTTCTTCAAATGTCGACAAATTAATGCAAAAACGTCTCTTTTTGATAGTAATAATTTTTAAAGATAATTGGGTTCGGGTTTAGACCGGTGTCGGTGAGTAGGCACAGGTTGTTGCTATAGTAATGTAACATAAAGCTGTCAGTGGACATCAACATCCATATAAAAACACAAAAATTTCATTATTAAATTCATAAGGTAATCTATAAAATTGCTGACCTTCACCCACTCCTATTTCAAATTGAATTAAATATGCAATGGAATCAAGAGGTTTGATATTTATATAAAAACAAATGTTTGAATGTGAAATGGAAAAATGGGATTAAACTAATGTATCTGATGTAGATAACTTCATCACTCTTATTAGACAAAAAATAAATGTAAAAAAGCTACATATAAAGTAAATAAAAAAATATTCAAAGAAAAAGCTGGATAACTCCAGATATTATCAAATCCTGTGAAACGAGGGATTAGCTTTATCATATGTGGCAGAATGATAATCTGGAAAAAAGCCAAATTACAGTAAGTTTTCAAATAAGCTCAAAAACATTATAAAGTAAACTAAAACAAAAGCTGATACTACAGAAGTAAAATAGGAAATGATAGTAAAAAGCCATCTAGTTTTGTTAAAAATAAAAAAATACAAAATCTTCTTAAAACGGTAGAATTAAAATGATACTTGAAAATAACATGAAATATAAAAATGATTCTGATATTGCAAACTTGTTCAATGAATTCTAAGTTAGTAGAAAATCTGAATGACAATGACAACTCAAATAATCCATTCAAACCAAATAAAATGACGCAAAAATCAATTTTTCTTACACCTAAAACTGAGCAAGAAATATTATCAATAAAAAAAATTATATAAACAATATCAAATTTTATAAGTTCTTGAAGAATAAAAATATATTATTCTACGCTTCACAACTAGTTTTGAAAAATATTTTTCAAAAACAGTGACCGTTCAACGAAGAAGAAACAACTACTTCCCGGGCTACATGCCCCGACAGATATTGAATTACACTTCTAAGTCAAACGGGGTTGGTAAATCTACAAGATTTAAACCAACCATTCTGGTTTGCAACTAGAAGGGATAACACAACTTGTAGACCGGTTTCGGCGTATTGCGCCTCATCAGTACAAGGTATATGTTATCGTCCGAGAGTTAATCTCGGACTGAAATGTGACTATAATCAACAACGTACATATTGTCCAGTTACGGAAATATTTTTGTTGCGAAAATAGCGACATCTCACCTCTAAGTCACAAACCAAAATTCGAACGAGACAACAAATCACGTGGATTTGAAACAAAAATGAATTAATACAGTTTCCTGTAAAATTGTCGTATTTAGTAAAGCGTTTTAACAACAGATGTCGAAGAATAAAAATATATTATTCTACGCTTCACAACTAGTTTTGAAAAATATTTTTCAAAAACAGTGACCGTTCAACGAAGAAGAAACAACTACTTCCCGGGCTACATGCCCCGACAGATATTGAATTACACTTCTAAGTCAAACGGGGTTGGTAAATCTACAAGATTTAAACCAACCATTCTGGTTTGCAACTAGAAGGGATAACACAACTTGTAGACCGGTTTCGGCGTATTGCGCCTCATCAGTACAAGGTATATGTTATCGTCCGAGAGTTTTTGAAAAATATTTTTCAAAACTAGTTGTGAAGCGTAGAATAATATATTTTTATTCTTCGACATCTGTTGTTAAAACGCTTTACTAAATACGACAATTTTACAGGAAACTGTATTAATTCATTTTTGTTTCAAATCCACGTGATTTGTTGTCTCGTTCGAATTTTGGTTTGTGACTTAGAGGTGAGATGTCGCTATTTTCGCAACAAAAATATTTCCGTAACTGGACAATATGTACCGTTGTTGATTATAGTCACATTTCAGTCCGAGATTAACTCTCGGACGATAACATATACCTTGTACTGATGAGGCGCAATACGCCGAAACCGGTCTACAAGTTGTGTTATCCCTTCTAGTTGCAAACCAGAATGGTTGGTTTAAATCTTGTAGATTTACCAACCCCGTTTGACTTAGAAGTGTAATTCAATATCTGTCGGGGCATGTAGCCCGGGAAGTAGTTGTTTCTTCTTCGTTGAACGGTCACTGTTTTTGAAAAATATTTTTCAAAACTAGTTGTGAAGCGTAGAATAATATATTTTTATTCTTCGACATCTGTTGTTAAAACGCTTTACTAAATACGACAATTTTACAGGAAACTGTATTAATTCATTTTTGTCTCAAATCCACGTGATTTGTTGTCTCGTTCGAATTTTGGTTTGTGACTTAGAGGTGAGATGTCGCTATTTTCGCAACAAAAATATTTCCGTAACTGGACAATATGTACCGTTGTTGATTATAGTCACATTTCAGTCCGAGATTAACTCTCGGACGATAACATATACCTTGTACTGATGAGGCGCAATACGCCGAAACCGGTCTACAAGTTGTGTTATCCCTTCTAGTTGCAAACCAGAATGGTTGGTTTAAATCTTGTAGATTTACCAACCCCGTTTGACTTAGAAGTGTAATTCAATATCTGTCGGGGCATGTAGCCCGGGAAGTAGTTGTTTCTTCTTCGTTGAACGGTCACTGTTTTTGAAAAATATTTTTCAAAACTAGTTGTGAAGCGTAGAATAATATATTTTTATTCTTCGACATCTGTTGTTAAAACGCTTTACTAAATACGACAATTTTACAGGAAACTGTATTAATTCATTATAAGTTCTTCTTTGCTACACATTATTAACTACCTCAGAATGCCCAAATCATTTCAAAACAGCAATTTTCATCCCACTCCATAAGATGGGGGAAAAGTCCAAATTAATGAACTACTGACCAATTGCTTCAATCTCAAACTTAGGAAAATTTTTAAAAGGTTGTACACTCTAGATTGATTTAAAAAAAAATCGAAATTATTTCCAGTAAACAATTTGGATTCAAAAAGTGATAGGAACGAATGATGATATGTTTCAAATACCTCTTCACCACTTCGTGAGTTAACAAAAAATGGTGTAGAGTGGTACTGGTCTTCAGATCATGATAACTGTCTTAATAAATTAAAAGCTTTAATTAGTAATGCACCTACATTAAAATTGTTTGATCCTAATGTTCAAATAGAAATCCAAGCAGATGCATCTCAAAATGGATTGGGAGCATGTCTTTTACAGGAAGGTAGGCCAGTTTCATTTGTCTCCCGGAGCCTAACAGACACTGAAAAAAGATATTCTCAAATTGAGAAGGAACTTTTAGCAATATGTTTCTCACTAGAAAAGTTCCATCAGTTTGTGTATGGTAAGCTTGTGAAAACGATTCTGTGCTAAAAATTCTGAAGGAATATGTATTAGAGGGTTGGCCTCAAAGTAACAAGAAATTGTCAGATCAGCTAAAACATTTTTGGTCTGTTAAAGATGACATAACTTTTAATAATGGTATGCTCTTTTTAAAAAATAAATAATAGTACCTTTATCACTGAGAGTGGAAATGTTGAATCTGGCACACATACCTCATTTTGGCATTGAAAAAACTAAAAAAAGGTTGAGACAAATCTTTTACTGGCCAAAACTAGTTTGTGATGTGGAAGAGTACATTTCAAGGTGTAGAATATGTAAAAAGTTTAGTCGGTCTAATGTGAAACAACCGCTAGTTCCTCATAGTGTTCCATATTTGCCGTTTGAAAAGATTGGTATAGACATTCTTGATTATGAAGGAAAGGATTATCTTGCTTTAATGGATTACTATTCAAAGTGGCTAGAGATAATCCCTTTGATGAATAAAACAGCAAATGAATTTAAAAACAAATTGAAAGCAATATTTAGTGTTCATGGCATCCCACAACAAAGAGTTTGTGATAACATGCCTTTTTCAAGTTTTGAATTTCGAAATTTTGCTGAACAATGGTCGTTTGAAATAATTAACTCCAGTTCAATGTATCTAAAATCTGATGGGTTGTCAGAAAAAGCAGTTGGTATTTCAAAATCTATTTTAAAAAAATGTGAGGAGGATGAAGTAAGTGTATTTGAAGCACTTCTAGAATATAGAAACTTGCCAATTTCAGGTTTGGATGTATCTCCATCAGAACTGCTGATGTCTAGGAAAATGAGAACATTCTTACCTGTTGTAAAATCACAGTTGAGACCAAAAGTTCATAATATACAAGACTTGTTGAAATTGCGTCAAGCAAAGCAGAAAGAATGTTATGACAGATCTGCACATATAAAAGCGGATTTTATGCCCAATGAAAACGTCGTGTATCAACATAAAGGTGTCTGGGAACCTGCTGTTGTAACTAAAATAGGAAGTACACCAAGGTCTTATACTATATTGAATGAACGTGGAAATGAAGTAAGACGAAACTCGGTACATTTAAAAAAGTCATTTCATAGCCCTATAATGTTGCCTAAAAATGAGATATTACCTGAAATCAATGAACAAATCTTACCTGATGAGACATCTATAAATGTCAATAATGATAATAGTATAGTTGGTGAAAGTACAAGTGGTGTTGAAGTCAATATACCAGAACATTGTACAATGACAAGAACTGGGCGTTGTTCGAGAAAGCCTGAAAAGTTCAAAGACTATGTTATGTAGAATAAGTTTGTATATTTAAGACTAGGAAGGAAGATGTAACATGTAAGCTAGGCTTAAAGGATAGAGTTCGATGGCGCTTGTCAACTGTCAACACGTTGAGTTGTCAGTGGATGGTAATGTATGTTGATAAATAAAGATGATCCTAAGTAATCTGTATACATCCTTTAATGTATACCCTTAAATACTAATTAAAAATAAACAACATATATTAAAATTTTAATGCGGTATCTATATTTAATAGACTGCCTAACATCCTCAAAGTACTTGATCTCATAAAAGAGACAAACAAGAACAAACTAAAGCTATTTTTAAGAAACAGTATAGAAAATTAATCAGTAAGTAAGGCTAGATTTAAGAATTTTCTTATAAACATATAATTCAGTGCGTCCATAAAGTAACGCATACATTAATTAATAACTAAATGAACAATAAAATCAGAAATTCCCAAAACAGGTCGATTTTTGATTTTAATTTACATTTTTTCAAATTATAATCTAATATACAGGGTGAACCACCTTCGTGTGATGACGTCATCACCATTTTTTTTAAATGGAACTCCCCTTTTTTCAATTTCCGGATTACCCTTGCTGAGCTGATTCCAAAAATGTATAACACGTTGCTTCAAATTGGTACGGAGTTGGCAAAAATACAACAAAAATTTACGAAAATTGTTTATGGAAAGTTGTAGGTTACTGAATGTAATAAACAAATTAAATGGAATTACATAGTTATGCAATTACTGTGATACTACCAAAAACAAACGAACGAAAATTTACAATAAATGTTCAAATTGTTCTCCATTGATCGTTAGACGATGACTGAATCAGGCATTACTTTCGTCTCTAACATTCAGTAGCATAGCGGGTGTTATGTTCTGTATTTCTTGTCTATTCGGTCTTGTAGTTGACGGATATTTCCAGGTTTGTTTGTGTAGACTTTAGATTTTAAATAACCTCATAAAAAAAAGTCTAACGGGCTCAGATCAAGTGATCTAGCGGGCCATTCCACTGGTCCCCTTCTTCCTATCCACCGTTGTGTAAAAGTTCTGTTTAAAAAATTGCGCAAAGTTACTGCGAAATGTGGCGGTGCGCCATCCTGTTGAAACCAGATTCTGCGGTCTAAAATAGTGAGTATTTAAATATCAAGAAAAAGCTGGATCCGATCAGGAATTAATGTATTTTGTAGGAAATCCAGATATAATGCTCCTGTTAAATTTTCATCAAAAAAATATGGACCAATGATTGTATTTCTCACAATACCAACCCATACGTTGGTTTTTTGTGGTTTTTGCGTATGGTTCTCTTACATCCAGTGTGGATTTTCATCAGACCAATAACGGGTGTTTTGCCGGTTAACATGACCATTCAAATAAAACGTTGCCTCGTCCGAAAATAAAACCTTATCAATGAAATTGTTATTTTGGTTTGTCATATACTCGCAGAATTCAGTTCTTCGGTCAAAGTAGTCTTCAGCCAATTCATGGATAAGACGTACTTTATATGGATGGTATTTTACCTTTTTCAAAATGTTTGATACCAAAGACTTTCTAATACCAAAATCCCTAGATAATCCTCGCACTGTACAGTGTGGATTTTCTACTGCCGACAAAATTATGTCTTTTTGAATATTTTCATTAATTTTTGGTCTAACTTGCTTTGCTGCATCCCTCACATGTCCTAATTCTCTGTATTTTCGCTCTATTCTGCTTACCGTAGATTGTGAAATAGGTTCACGATCTGAGTGCATTTCATGGAATAATCGGCATACCTCTTGTTGAGACCGCATCTTATGGCCAATACCAATCATCATTAATATTTCAATCCTATCACTTTTGGTTAAAGGCATTTTGTAAAAAAAGTTGCAAATGATAAATTGCATGGATAGTTTTCACGTATATGTACCTTCTCTAAAGCGTTAACAATACAGAATTGTACTTTCATGTTTCTGACAGTTTTCAATGGCAAATGAAAAAAATGGTAAAAAATACTGTCAAACAATAAAAATATTTTTATGGTTCAGGGGCTTAGATCACTAATAAAATCTGTTAGATACAATGTTGAAAATAATGCAGGGTGTTTTTAATAGTTCATTAAAGTAGTTGTATAACAATACATAATTTCATTTAATGTGTTTATTACGTTTATACTTTATTTATTATTTTGTAAGTAACTTGAAATTTTTGCATTTTTGTCCACCCTGTACCAATTTGAAGCAACGTGTTATACATTTTTAGAATCAGCTCAGCAAGGGAAAATCGGGAAATTAAAAAAAACGTGATGACGTCATCACACGAAGGTGGTTCACCCTGTATATTAGATTATAATTTAACTCCGCCTTTGATGTTCAAAATATCATTAGGAACCGTACCAGACTTAAGGGTAGAAAGATCTTTTTCAACTACGACCTTACGAGCAGTCAAAGGGAACTTGAAAAACAACTAAAAGAAGAACTCAAGAGACGTCAAGAGAACGGCGAAAATAATCTCATTCTCAAATTTTTGAATGGGCGTTATAAAATAGTTGTTAAAACCAACCCAAAAAACTGATTAATCCTGGCCCAACTTCAGCTTCTAGCAAATCGCGATCAAATTCTATTTATTATCAGAATGTTCGAGGTTTGAGGACCAAACTAAACAAGCTATCATTAAACGCAGCTACTAATTCCTATGATATAATTGTTTTGACTGAAACTTGGTTATCGGATAATTTTGGAGATGCTGAAGTTGGATTAGATAATTATAATATTTATCGGCGAGATAGATCTGCACTCACTAATCCTGCAACTAGAGGTGGTGGAGCTCTTATAGCAGTGGCTAGAAACATAACTAGTAGCCTGCTGCAGTCATCAGAAGACATTGAACATGTTTTTGTTCTAGTTGGAAACACTAGGAACAAATGTATAATTGGAGGCGTCTACTTTCCCCCACTTTCCCCTATTGAAGATTATTTATCCTTTACTGAGAACCTAGACGCCATTTCTGAAAAGTATCCTGATGCTAAGATCTGCATTCTGGGTGATTTCAACTTACCTAAAGCAGTATGGTCTGACTTAAATATTTGTTCAGAAGCTATTTCACCCCCTGGTACCAGAGCTGATGAAGTGAATGCTACTTATATCGTTTCTAATATGTGTGCCTACCATAATCTGTTTCAAATTAACTCTGTTCATAATGAATTTAACTCACTTTTGGATTTAGTTTTTAGTCATGATCGTTTAACTACATGTATTACAGCAACCGATCCTCTGATTGATGTAGATGTTTACCAACCTCCTTTAGTAACTGAATTGAACTTGAGCTTGGACCATTGTAATAATCCTCCTGTTGCTGATGAGTTTTATTATGACTACAAATCAGCTGATTTTCACTCTATTGAATATCATCTGGGACTTATTCGGTGGGATCCTTTGTTATTGAATACATCATTAGATGATATGTTAAATATTTTCTATGATATTTTGTATACCGTGATTCACCTGTTTGTACCTGTTAAGAAAGTTTCATCCAGAAAATTCCCCAGATGGTTCTCATCAGAACTAAAACATCTCATATATTTAAAGAAGCAAGCTCACTTGAAATTCAAACTAACAGGATCTCCTGTTGATTATTTGGAATTCTCTCAGCCGAGTTCTCGGTGTAAGCTCAGGTCTAAAACTGACTATAACGATTATATTAGGTTTACTGAATGTTCTGTTAGTGTTAATTTAAAATCGTTTTGGGACTTTGTAAACTCCAGAAGAAGATGTAATACAATTCCTGATGAAATGTACCTCAACAATGTCAAATATCCTGTGGGAATCGATTTAGCTAACCTGTTTCAAGATTATTTTAGCTCTATTTATTCTGATAAGACCTGTCCTAGCTATGGTTATATATATTCTACTCCTTTGAATGCTTCTGAGTATTGTGTGTCTATCTCTGAAATATAAGAACATCTTTGTGGTTTTAATGTATATAAAGGTCCTGGGCCGGATGGCATCCCTCCTATTTTAAAATATTGTAGTTTTGTATTGTCTCACCCCTTGCATATCATTTTTAACTACTCCCTTAAACTTGGTATCTTTCCAGATTTCTGGAAATCTAGTTTCGTCGGTCCTATTTACAAAACAGGTGAAAAATCAAACATATCCAATTATAGGCCGATATGTATTCAGAGCGTAATTCCTAAATTATTAGATAATATTGTTACTAAAATCCTTACCAAACTTTTGGATCCTTATATCATTAACCAGCAGTTTGGCTTCCGTTCAGGGAAGTCAACTGAGCTTAATCTCCTTACATATGTGGACTATCTTTCAAGTGCCTTGGACTCTGGTTATCAAGTTCACTCTTTGTACACAGGCATTTGATAAAGTTAATCATGGCCTTCTGATTCAAAAGATAAATAATATGGGTGTTAATGGTAGTCTCCTAAACTGGGTTCAAAGTTACCTTACTGGCCGTATTCAAATAGTCCGTGTGTGTGGCTTCTTATCATCTGGCTTTGTAGTTCCTTCAGGTGTTCCCCAAGGATCACACATAGGACCACCTTTGTTTAACATTTTCGTCATCGACATCCAGAACTGTTTTATAAACTCTCAATTCTTATGTTTTGCTGATGATCTAAAATTGTATATGACTGTACGTTCATTAGATGATTGTCAGAATCTTCAAGCAGATTTGGACAATTTATCTCGGTGGTGTACTGCCAATGGCATGGAACTGAATCCAGCAAAATGTCAGTTTATTAATTTTAGTAGAAAGCATCACCCTATTGTTTTTATCTATAGCATTAACCAAACACGTCTTATTAATGAGTCAGAAGTTAAAGATCTTGGTGCTGTGATTGACTCTACCATGTCTTTTCGGCCCCATATATATGTTTCAATTAATAAGGCATTAAGGATGCTTGGTTTTATCAGAAGGATAACTTGTGACTTTTGAAACGTGCAATGTCTTAGAATACTTTACTTCTCCCTTGTTAGACCTCTTATTGAATATGCATCTTCTGTTTGGAATCCCTTCTATACGAACCATATTCACAACATTGAACAAATACAAAGAAAATTTCTAAGACTCATTGCCTGTAAATCTGGAATTCATCCTGTTAACACCTACCACCTAAATTACCATGATTTGCATTCCCAGTTTATGTTGGAGCCTCTTCGTTACAGAAGGAATTGCAAGGATCTTTTCATTCTATTCAACATAGTCAATTCTACTCTCGATTGTCCTACTCTTTTGTTGAATATTGGTTTTTCCGCACCAACTAGATCTACTAGAAATAGTGTTACTTTTTCACAACCACACTACTATACTAATTATCGCAATAATTCGTTCATCCCCAGGTCCACAAGATTGGCCAATCAATTGAATCTTGATTTCTTTACATCTTCTTCTGAGTTTCGCCGACAACTCCAAATTTGTAATTTTTAAAAATATTTTTAATTGTTATTGTGAGTGATATGTGCTTTATCTTATGTGTTATTTAATGTATCTATAAGTTTATGGTTTTTTCTATTTATATATACAGGGTGATTCATAAGTAATGGGCCAAATTGTAAATCTACGTTCAGAAGGCCAAAATAATAATATTTTCATTAACAATAATGGGTCTTAGTCTGCTCCTTACTGAGGTACAGGATGTTAAAGCGAAAATAATAAAATAGATTTTTGTTAATAGATCAGCTACTTTTCTACATAATGACTTGAAAATTGGGTATGAACTAGTTTTTGTAAGGGTAAACAAGAATGTGTGAGAGGATTTGAGTTAACTCGTAGATGTCGCCACATGCGCCATATGAATTAGATGAAATCAGCTACAAATTTTTTATCGCTCATTATTTTACAACTTACTTATTTAATTTGGATAGCCCCATCATTTCTGTAGAAAAAAGCTATACTTCTTTGATCTTCAAAATATTAACGATTTTCGAGATATTTGAATTTTACTAATTCACTACACTACATTTCACGGTGGTCGACGTAGCATTAATCTGTTAAGACACAAGCGTTTTATTAACTGGCGTACAATAAATGTGTTTTATTACGTAATTTTTGTATGGTTTCATTTTAATATTATTACCAATTATCAATTACGGTTAGGTAAATGTCAACATTCCATGGCAAAAAAAAATGTTCATATTTCAGCCTTGAAAAATAAAATAAAAATTTTCGAAACGTTGGGTAGTAAATAAGAGTTTAATTCAGCCCTCCTTACGACGGAATCCCTAAGATATATAAAACCTATTGAATTATCTACCGTCAATAATTCCCTTTTGTTTATATATATATATATATATATATATATATATATATATACAGGGTGTCCCAGAATTTTTTAGACAGGCTATAACTCTAAAACGGCTGAAGATAACTTCATAAAATTTGGTATGCAGCAATTGGACGGATTTTACAATATTGCGAATCCCTCATGACGTCAGCGAAATCATCAGCGTAGCTATGACGTCATGTCATTATAAAATATCAAATGCAAAGGTGGTCGTGTGACTGCTCATATTAAAGGTCTTTTTATTCTGAATTCAACCATGTAATACACTTAGTATGTTAAAATTTATTAGTTGTGTATTTTCGATCAAAAGGAGTTTAACAAAATAAATAAAAAAGTTTAACAAACAAATTTAATCACATGAAAATCGAGGCAATAATACCATTATTCTACAATTAATTTTCAATAATGTGCTCAAAATGCCCCCCTTCCGCTTCAACACAAGCCTCAAACCTTCTCAATAGTTCACGCGTACATGCCGCTCTTATCATTTCTGGAGTAACAGCTCTACATGCTTCTTTTATTTTATTTTTTAAATCGTGAACATCCCACAATACGCTTGTAGTCGTTCTGTTCAAGTTTTACGAAATCTCAAATAAATATCGTAGTTAGCCATGGTGTCAAAATATTTTGACATTTCAACGAAAACAGTGAATGTAATTCTCGCAGTTACTATAATAATTGGCAGAAGTGAATTCGTCTTAATCGAAAATGCCATTTTTATTCATGTATAATGAATACGTTGATATGTTGATGATTTTTGGAGAATGTAGAAGGAATAGCCGCAATGCTCGTATTCTTTATGCAGAACGATTTCCTGAAAGACGCATCCCATCTTGTCAGACATTTTATGAAGTTGAAAGAAAGTTGCGGCAAGGTTCATTTCCTAATTCCAAACACACGCACCATGAAAAAGTAGCTCGAACGCACGAAAATGAGGTAAATCTTTTAGCGTACGTAGCAATTAATCCTCATGTATCAGTTAGAAGTCTCGCCGAAGAAGTTCATGTTAGTAAAAGTACAATTCAAAGAATTCTTGCAAGTCACAAATACCATCCATTTAAAATTCACTTAAATCAGGAGTTACGGCCCAATGACTTTGTCCGAAGACTTACATTTATAACACACATTCAAACTATGATGGAAGATAATCCAAATATTTTGAATAGAATCTTGTGGAGTGATGAATCACGTTTTCATAACAATGGTGTCGTGAATCGTCATAACAGTCATAACTGGTCTGCAGAAAATCCGCATTGGGTAAGAGAATCTCGATTTCAAACAAGGTGGGGAATAAATGTTTGGTGTGGGGTATTTAATGGAAGGTTGATAGGGCCTTACTTTTATGATGGAACATTAACTGGTGAACGTTACTTGATGTTTCTGCAAAATGAGTTACCAGATTTATTGGAGGATATTCCATTAAATGAAAGAATAGAAATGATGTGGCAACAAGATGGTGCTGCTCCACATAATTATGGTAGGGTAACGCAGTTTTTAAATAATAGATTTCCTTCTTTCTGGATCGGTAATGCAGGACCATGTCTATGGCCAGCGCGATCACCAGACCTAACACCCCTCGATTTTTTTATTTGGGGTTATTTAAAAGATATTGTATACTCAAATCCACCACGCGATGTTGATGATTTAAAAAATAAAATAAAATAAGCATGTAGAGCTGTTACTCCAGAAATGATAAGAGCGGCATGTACGCGTGAACTATTGAGAAGGTTTGAGGCTTGTGTTGAAGCGGAAGGGGGGCATTTTGAGCACATTATTGAAAATTAATTGTAGAATAATGGTATTATTGCCTTGATTTTCATGTGATTAAATTTGTTTGTTACTTTTTTATTTATTTTGTTAAACTCCTTTTGATCGAAAATACACAACTAATAAATTTTAACATACTAAGTGTATTACATGGTTGAATTCAGAATAAAAAGACCTTTAATATAAGCAGTCACACGACCACCTTTGCATTTTATATTTTATAATGACATGACGTCATAGCTACGCTGATGATTTCGCTGACGTCATGAGGGATTCGCAATATTGTAATATCCGTCCAATTGCTGCATACCAAATTTTATGAAGTTATCTTCAGCCGTTTTAGAGTTATAGCCTGTCTAAAAAATTCTGGGACACCCTGTATATATATCTTTTTTTTAATTCTATTTTTCTGTGTATCAATTATTGTACTCTATTGTATTTAATGGGTTCTAGCCGGTCAATAAATAAATAATAATAATAATTTGAAAAAATAGTAAATTAAAATCAAAAATTGTCCTGTTTCGGTAATTTCTAATATTATTGTTTATTTAGCTAATAGTGAATGAATGAATTTATGCATGGACGCACTGTATATTAATTGTACTACTATTATTATGTTTTTTTTTGATAAATACTAAATTTTTATTTGATTGATTATTTTTACTCGGTTTTAAGTCACCTGGTCCGGACACAGGTAATCCAAATAACTAATAAATAAATAAATGAATAGTGTTACTGGACACTGCACCTTGAGGAAACATCTGTACAATATGGAAAAAGTTAGTGAACCTATGTGCAGAAAATGAGAACTGAAAATGTGAAACAACCATAACACCATTTTCAAATGTTAGGAAATTTTTATTTCACTTAAATGCATTACCAGATATCTAATAAGAGGTAAGCCACAATACCCATATTGGGAGGAGGAAAAAACAGTTTTGTCACAAAAGAAGGTAATTGTCGGTAATTGTGGTATCTATCTTAAACTAGTATATAACAGCAGATGATTTAGAATAAAAATACCTTTATTTACAAAATTGTGGAGTAAAATTTTATCTGATAACAAGGGATAAGCCCTATTCCATTTTTTAGTATGTAATAGGACATATCATTTCAAAATTGTTATTAATAAAAAAATAGATAGTTTACAAAACAGAACTACAAAAAATGATAGTTCAATACTATTAAACCCTTTACAAAATTAGAAAAATTAATTTCCAAAGTGCAGACCGTCCACTAAGAAGCAACAACTACTTCTCGGGCTATATGCCCCGACAGACATTGAATTACACTTGTAATTCAATGTCTGTAAATTACAAGTGTAATTCTATGTCTGTCGTATTGAACTATTATTTTTTGACGTCTATATATCACGCTTTACCAATATGACAATTATTTACAGTTAACTGTAATGAAGTAAATAACTACAAACATTGTTAATAAACAATAATATGAACAAAAATTTTACTATTAAATATAATAGGAAAAAAAAATTGTTAACAATAAATTCACATGACATTGCCTCTTTGACAGCTTCATACAGCGCCATATATTCAGCCTCTGTAGATAAACCTGCCACAGATGCCTGCCTTTTTGTGTTCCAACATATAGTACATCTATCATATAACTTAAATAAATAACCTGTTGTACTTTTTCTCTTAGAATCTAAGTCAGGATTTTCATTATCATTTCCTCCCCAATCAGAGTCAACTTCCCTGTAAATATATTATTATATGTTATTCCCTGTACATATTTTAATTTTAAATCTATAGTACCTCTTAAATATCTAAGTACTCATTTTAAACATTAATCTGATAAGGTTTTTCTGGGTTTCCCTTTTCGTGAAGACAGATGTCTGATCATTATGTACACGGTTAGTAACAACTGTCCCAGACAAACAATTAACGGAAGGTATGTCTATTAATATTAAAAAAGTATTCTATCCAACTATTATATCCAGTCATCATATTGTTATATACATAGTATTGTAACTGATATTGTAAATCTTAAAAGAGATTAATTTTTGAGGGGGCATGTAGAAATATTGAGTTCAAAAATCCTTCTCTGTTTAAGATATTATATTTTGAATTTTAAGTTTATTTTTTTTAGAAGTGAAAGTTTTCTTTTCTTGAATGACATTTGGTAAACACATTGTCAACATTGTAAAGGATTTATTTTTCTATTTCCTAGAAGTAAAGATTAAAGTACTTGAACTTTGAGTCATAAAAACTAGGTATAATTTAAGCCTATAGTATAGACTGTATAGACCCAAAAATATTACAAGATGTTAAAGGACAACAAAAGTAATACAGTTGTAAGTAGTTAGTTCTCTCTGATCCTTGACATTGTTAAGACAAACTTCCGAAACTCTAATTTAAATAAAACAATCTTCCAATAATTAAATTCTTCAATTATTTAATAAATACACTGTTATCCAATCCATAATCCCAACACATCAACTCAAAAGTTTTACTTATTCCATTATTCAAACAAACCAGCTTTTTGAAATTTTATAATAGGTAGTATGTACAATGTGATATTGTGAATTACCTCTTTGTTGATGATGGATAACAAATAAATTGGTAAACTAATTGTGTGGTCGTAAATGAAATAGTGTAAATAACTGTTAATATAATATACTTTGTTAATTGCTAAAAGTAGACGAGAATGTACCTAAAGATATGTAAATTAACTGATCCTATAAAAAGTAGGAATACATTGTATGTAATTAAACCAAATTTTAAAACACATCATAATAAATGACACATAGCGGTTGTTGACACACCTAGTTTATATGGTGTATTAACTACATTACCTATAAAAATACAAAACATAAAACAGTGATTATAAACTTTGTAAAATAAAACAAAAGGAACTTTAAAATAAACACATATTATTAATAAGCTGGTATGATTATTACCTAAATCCTCGCCTTTTCTTCCTAGTAAAAGACCCTGTTTTCTCTGATAAACTCTTGGAATAAATCTGTTGTTTTCACGATCATAATAATCTTCAGGTTGTTGCACAGTCATCTTGGTAAATTAAAATTACACTTATTTCTAAAAAAATGGACGGAAAAATTTTCTTTGAATCACGTAACCTACATTAAATTGTACACATTTCTATTAGCTGCCCCATTCGCCCATATATGCATAGATAAATACACTATATACGGGGATATATGTAGGCGACGCACACAAACACAAACATATACCTATCCAGAGACCATAGGTAACATAACCAGAGACAACCTATACCATCGACATGCGACGACGCTACGTTGTAGTTTGTATTTGTACCATAGATAAATACTATATACGGGGTTTGTACTATAGACACTTTTAGCTTGTCATAAATTTTTACACGTATCCGCATCCGTATTGGAGTTACGTTGACGTAAAGAAATTGTCAATAAAACCTTTTTAGCAGAAAACGTATCGTTTCGTTCTGTTTTTAATTGTATAACCTCAAAACTTTTTTAGTTTTCTTTTTATATTTTTGTAAAAACGTAATATGGGGGCGATATTAAATAATCCATTGCTGCTAGACGAGGACGAAGATGATTTGGACGACCTATTTTTTATGCATATTTCGCATGACCAAAATATATTGGGTTATAATTAAACCAAACCAATATCAAAGAAAAAGAAGACCTGTAAAATAGCACTAATAGCACAGAATACTGATTTTGGTCGGGATACGGATACGTTTACGTATACGGAGTAGGGGACGTAACAATACGTTCAACGCATCGTATCGGCTGAGACGTAACGAGTCTACACATGCGCAGTTCGTTACGGATACGGATAAGTGAGAAATTTAAGACAAGCTAAAAGTCTCTAATAGTAAAGTAAGCATGGTGTTCTGGTAAGTAGGTGATCTGTGGTTTGTACGATACCGTAATAAGGAAAATAAAGTGTTATCTATGGTTGTTCATAGATACACATGTACATGGCCACCTCTAACACAAGGCCGGAATCCTAGGCCTAGATGTGGCAACGTGGAGCAACTGTCAAATAGTGGACCGATGAAAACGTAGGTGATCTGTGATGAAAACGACTTGTACTTGTAGGCTCTGTTGTAGGCAATGAACTATGAATACGTTCATTGATTGTAGGCCTACTACAACAATGGTGAGAAATATGAAATAAATCAAACTATAAAACATTTTTAACAAATAAAAATCGATATATTTATAGGTAGACTAAATAAAATAGAGCTATAAAAGGTAATTTATTGATAAGAATATAAAATATGAAGAAAATCAGCCTCCACCTTCCCCTACAGCTGACCAGACACCACCATAAAATAATAATTATTTCTCCACCTTTTATTTCTTATACCTTTATTAATATAACTGAACTAAATACAATAATATAGGTACAACAGAATTCTCAAAAAGTAATATAAAAAGTAGATATTTAAAATCTTTAAACTGGATAGAACTATTGTAATTAAGAATTTTTCTTTGACATTTTGTTTCATGATTATTATTTATATGTTTCTTACTAGCTTGTAATTTATCTTGAATTGTTATTTATGAAAATATTTGCTAAAATAGTTAACATCATTTCTAGAAGAAAATTGGTTTGAGGTTGATTGCATGAACAGAAATCCCGAAAGTAAAATTTATCTTTATTTTTGTTAACATACTCCTTTGCTAATGTAAGTAAAAAGAATTTTCGAGCTTCACACCTTAAAAATTTTGATTCAAACTACTCAGATATTTAAATTTTAAGTAAGTATATTATGAACTAATTTAGTGATTTGCACACTAAATTCAGATGGAATAGTTAATCCGCCTCTATTTAATATTCGGCAATAGTTTTGATATAATGTTCATTTTCTAAAGAATTATTTGATGAAAGTTTCAGTGAACTACAAAGTTTTTGTAAATATTTAGAATGTGGCAAGACAAATAATTTATTGTTTTTTACAGCATTATATGCTTTCTTGGACTGAACATAAAGTAAAAATGATTTTAAAATTAAATCCGCTGAAAACCTATTACGATTAGCAAATAATAGATAAAATTGTTCTGTCAAAAAATCAATTTGTTCTATCTTACTATTTTTTCAATGTTGATTCTCAACTTACAACATTGGTACTAAAGGGTTTAGAATAATGTGATCAAATATTTTGAATCTGTGACCAAAGGGACTCCTTTAGACATGTTGGTAATATCCAATTTAAATCATTTTTATGTAATAATTCTTACTTCGATTTCCATTGATTCTAATATTTTTATACTACACCTGACTTCTGGTTCATCATTATCAAATCCCATCAGATATAAATATATACAGTTTGTTTGTTGATGACACTGCCACTTATCTAAATGAACACTCAATTTAGATTTAAACTGTTCACAAAAATTTAAAAAATTCACTATCACATCACTTTTTAACCATTCATCTTGTTGTTCCTGTTGTCTATCTAGCATCCTTCTTCGTATTCCAGGATTACTTCTTGCAACTGGATACTTCTTCCTTGAAGATATTTTGGGAGAACGGGAAATTTTGTGGTATTACATTTTCCTTTAATACAGGTCTTTTCCTTGTGAATGTCTTCAGATCACCATCCTTATTCTTGTACAAATCGGTGAATAAAATTTGGTCTTTGGTGAAATGTTTAATACACACAACTGAACTTTTACTTGGTTCCCAGTTCGCAGGTGGGATATACTTCTCAACCATTTGTTCTTCAGCTGATCATTTTGTGGAAACTTAAGTACTGTAATATATCCTTCACTGTTGGAAGCATAATTACTAGTACAACTTGGTACTGAACATTTCACAGGCATTTACAACAAAATAAAATATTTGATATAAGTGCATAACTAATTAAACTTATTGGCTTAATTTATATACTTTGTTTATGTCCAATATGGGATGGCTTAACAAGAATCACAAATTGGATAATAGTATAAAAATTAGCTTTGGTTCAAGTCACCTTTGAACATTTTCAATGAGTTTTAGAAAAATTTTTAACCATACTTTATTTGATACAATTACTATGCTATATGCCTTTTATTTTATATGAGTCCACAGACCAGAGAGTATGTTTACAAATTATACTGACGCTAAAATCTTTTTATTTATATATATTATTAAATATCTTACATCTAAAACTTAACACAAACAGTTGCAAACAGAAGTCTTATGTCGAAATTGTCAGTCTGTTAACTACGAAATAACGAGCTCCAAGTTCATAAACTTCATTTAAAAATATTACACACACTATTACATACTACAGATCACCTGTTACACACCACGAATACATAGGATACAGGAGTTTGGGAATATGCTTTTCCCACGAATTATAGATACTATTTTTTCTTCGATCGTTGATTTACATTTAAAAAATTAATTAAAAAATATTTCATTCAAGATGTAATCAAGTAAGTTTAGATAGGTTTCTCTATGTTCATATTGAAATATAGAAGTGGTAAGTTTGAAGCAGCCGCTAGAGCGAATAATTGGTCCGATAAGGAGAAGGCAGTGAACTTAACCATTGCGCTTCGGGGAGATGCCTTAGATGTGATTCATACGATACCCCTTGAAGAAACGGATGCCTTCGAGCAGAGGTTGGACATGCGATATGGTCACGAACATCTTGAACACTTGTACCAATCTTAGATGAAGAACCGAAGGCAGAAACGGGACGAAACTCTTCAACAGTATGAAGTGGATATCGCCCGACTAGTTCGACTCGCTTATCCATCAGCACCGGAGAACATGATGGAATGCCTGGGCATCCAGGCCTTTATTGATGGACTGCGTGACCCTGATATGCAGAGGACGCTTCGTTTGGCGCATCCCAAAACATTGGTCGATGCATTAACTGCTGTTCTTGAATATGACGCAGCAACGAAGGCTTCGGGGTACAACAAAGTCAGGACCATTCAAGAAGAAGGTGACGAAGATAGACTCGACCAGATCGTCAACTTGATAAAAAGCATGGTAGACAAAAGGCCGAAGAAAATTATATGCTGGAATTGTGTCGAGCTAGGGCATGTACGCAGTTCGTGTAAGCGCCCTAGGACTCCAGCAAACCAAGATCCCCAAAACCAGGAAAACTAGAACGGGTCGGCCATGAGGGGGCAGCACCGACCCAGGATCGTTCCAAAGACCCTCTCATACTGATAGCCTCTCTCAGATGCCGTAACGATAGTGTCTATATATGTGGAAGGCGAAGTGAATGGCAAGAAATATACTCTGCTGGTAGACACTGGAGCAACTAGAACCATTATACGGCCGGAGATAATAAACTCGAAGAAGAAGCTTCGGCAGACGAGGCTGCGACTCCGGACCGCAACAGGTGAAAGTGCCAATGTTCACGGAGAGACACAAATCCAATTGGGAATTGGAGCAGAAAAGTTCACGCATACGGTAATCGTAGCTGACATCGAAGAAGACGTGATTCTGGGAATGGACATAATGAATTTACATGGCTTTCAGTTAGACTTTAGAAACAGAAGCATTAAAGTGGGTTCCGAAGAGGTATTTCTCCATCCATTTGAAGGTAGCACGGTGTTGGCAGCTGTACAGGAAGATACTGTTTTACCTGCTCCAAGCGAAACCATGATAGTAGCGCGGCTACAGGGAATCATGGAGGAAGGTACACCGGTTATGATGGAGCCATGGAACCACGACGAAGAGGTTGGAAGAGGAGTACTGTTTGGACACGAAGGGTACGTGAATTCAATGTGGACTGTATAGTTTGATACGTTACTTTATTAATTATATTTCATTTAACAACTTGCAAAATAAAAATGATAAAAATGGCGGAAAAACTCATCTGACATATATGTATTGTCAAAAACTCACTACACACTATGTTTTTTCTTTATCTCAAAAATAAGGGCACGTTCCGGTCTTGGGACACACAAGGGTGCGTTCACATTGTTCTGGTTATCAGAACATCCTGCCCCCCGGTTGAAAGTCCTACTTTTAACTAACACAAAAAATCAACAGATAGGTATACAAATTAAATAGTTAACAATTAATACAAAATACAAAATTACAGTTTCCAATCAATCTTGATCGTTACAATAAGGCAATGGGCATAACTTTGTTATCGATCGAGTAAACACTCCGTGCCTTGTCCTTATCTTAACGACTCTAACCCTATTGTCTTGACCAGGAATAACTTCGATAACCCGTGCCAGAGGCCATTCTAATGGACGAGTTTCATCTTTTAATAAAACCATGTCATTT
Organism: Lochmaea crataegi; assembly: GCA_947563755.1. NCBI lineage: Eukaryota > Metazoa > Arthropoda > Insecta > Coleoptera > Chrysomelidae > Lochmaea > Lochmaea crataegi. The sequence goes on along the minus strand of OX387434.1, from coordinate 31,459,378 downwards.
ACCTTTAGGTTTTTAAAAGGTTTAAACCATTTTTGTTTGGCTTGCAACAAGTTTAAATACTCTTTGGACCATCGTTTCCAGAATAACTGATGGACCTGAGTGCATCGTTTGAATCTAGAGAGTCGATTTTCAGGGATTTCGGTGAAGTCCCTTTCGGAAAATGCTGTTAGACTTTCACCTATTAAAAAATATCCAGAAGTCAGGCAAGTCAAATCGTTGGAATCAGAAGAAATTGGCTGTAAAGGACGGGAATTCAAAATCGCCTCTATTTGTGACAAAATAGTAGATAACTCCTCAAAGGTAAAATGTGAATTGCCAACAATTCTATACAGATGATATTTTGTACTTTTTATGGATGCCTCCCATAATCCGCCAAAATGAGGGCTTCTGGGAGGAATAAAACTCCAAGAAATTCCCTTAGTTGTTAAAAATGTCTCAATTTCGTTTGAAGTTGATTTTTTATTGAAAAAATCGTGCAGTTCCTTCAATTGGTTGCTTGAACCCAAAAAATTTGTCGCATTATCGCTATAGATAACCAATGGATTTCCGCGACGGGATATAAATCTTTTTAAAGTTAGTATAAAGGCTTCAGTAGATAAACTGGAAACGAGTTCAATGTGTACTGCCTTTGTAACCATGCACACAAAGACAGAAATGTATGCCTTTATTAAAGTTGCTCTTCTTAAAATTGAAGATTTCACAAAAAAAGGACCACCAAAGTCAACTCCGACCTTTGTAAAGGGCCTGGATGGAGTTACTCGATCTCTAGGAAGATCCGACATGATCTGTTGACTTGATCGGCCTTAAAAACGATAACAAGTTGCACAATTGCGAATAATCCGTTTTATCTCTAACAGACCTCCAAGAGGCCAAAACCTTAATCGAAAATTTGACATTACTAACTGTGCCCCATCATGACCCAATCTAAGGTGCTCTGCTTTTAGCATCAATGATACGACCAAATTTTTCGAAGGAAGTAGAACTGGATGTTTTTGTGCATAGGGCAGATTTGCGTAGGCCAGACGACCTCCAACTCTCATCAATTCATTGTCATCGAGAAACGGTGATAATCGAAGAATGGCCTTGTTTGAAATGGACTTATTGGATTTCAATGCTTGAATCTCAGTCGAAAAATTCGATTTTTGTAACACCTTAATAATAAACTGTTGGGATTTATCAAGCTCCTCAACCTTAAGAGGGCCTACAAATCCCTTGAATTTGTCCTTTGAATTATTAACAAAGCGAAAAACGAAGGCAATTGCGCAATTGCACAATTGCGAATAATCCGTTTTATCTCTAACAGACCTCCAAGAGGCCAAAACCTTAATCGAAAATTTGACATTACTAACTGTGCCCCATCATGACCCAATCTAAGGTGCTCTGCTTTTAGCATCAATGATACGACCAAATTTTTCGAAGGAAGTAGAACTGGATGTTTTTGTGCATAGGGCAGATTTGCGTAGGCCAGACGACCTCCAACTCTCATCAATTCATTGTCATCGAGAAACGGTGATAATCGAAGAATGGCCTTGTTTGAAATGGACTTATTGGATTTCAATGCTTGAATCTCAGTCGAAAAATTCGATTTTTGTAACACCTTAATAATAAACTGTTGGGATTTATCAAGCTCCTCAACCTTAAGAGGGCCTACAAATCCCTTGAATTTGTCCTTTGAATTATTAACAAAGCGAAAAACGAAGGCAATTACTCGTTGTAATTTTGAGTAAGAAGAGCTTCTTTCAAAAACAGAATTCCAAAAGGAAGATGTATCCTCCACTTTATGACCAAGTAAAACAGTTTTAGTTTTTCGTTCCTCCGGAATATCATGTAATGTTATTTTTGCCAGATCAAATTCCTCTAGTTCTAAATTGGGGCCACTCAAAAACGCCGGACCGTGAAACCACAATTTTGAAACCAAAATTTCATTGGGTGTCATTCCTCTAGATATCAAATCTGCGGGATTGTCAGACGATTTTACATATTGCCAGTGATAATTTGAAGTAATTTTTTGTATTTCCGATACTGTATTGGAGACAAATATAGACCATCTAGAAGGGTGAGATTGCAACCAACACAAAGTAATTTGGGAGTCTGTGTACAAATGGATACCTTCAAAATGAAACTTATTTTCGAAGACGTTAATTATTTTTTTTATAAGATTGGATAGAAGAACGGCTCCACAGAGTTCAAGACGAGGTATTGAAATAGTTTTTGTTGGTGCGACACGGCTTTTTGCACATACCAAATTGCAAGAAACAGTTTTGGTTAAATAAATTACTCTAATATAGATGCAAGCGCCATATGCCTTAAGGCTAGCATCGCAAAATCCATGAAGTTCAATTCTGAAAATGCTATGATTAAGAAATAAGTTTCTCGAAATTTTTAAAAGTCCCAGTTTGGGAATATTGGAAACAAATTCTGTCCATTCAGACATAAGATCTTCTTTAAGATTCTCATCCCAGTCGATTTTAGATAACCAAATTTTTTGCATTATAATCTTTGCTACAATTATAATAGGAGCAACAAAACCTATCGGATCAAATAGTTGCGCTATTTGGGAAAGAACTTCCCTTTTAGTAGCGACGACCTTATCAACAACCTTTGGTAGTGTAATGGAGAACTTATCAGAATTCGAATTCCATGAGATTCCTAGAACCTTATTAATGTCATTTTCGCATTTGATTTCATACATTTGAAAACTAGGAGAAATATTAGTTTTCAAAATTTCCTTAACAAATTCCTTAGAATTCGAACACCACTTATGAAGTTGAATATTTGCTGATTGAAGCAATGATACAAGCTGTTTGTGGGTTTCCTGTAGCTCCTCCAAGGAATCACAGGTGGCAAGTATATCATCAACGTATGTCTGATGTAAAATAGCGTGAGCAGCTAGAGGATATTTGTCTTTGTTTCGAATGGCAAGTTCTTGAAGAACACGGGTTGCTAGATAAGGCGCACTATTAGTGCCGTAAGTAACAGTAAGCAGCTCAATGCATTGTAAGGGTTGTTCTAAGTTATCACGCCATAAAATGTTTTGAAGAAATGTTTGTTTGGGGGAAACTCGAATGCAACGGAACATCTTGATTATGTCACTAATGAGAACAAATTTAGAAGTTCTAAAACGGGTAAGTATATCAAAAAGTTCAGGCTGTACACGAAAGCCCTTTAGCATAATATCGTTTAATGAAAACCCACTTGAACTTCTCATTGAGGCATCAAACACTACCCTGAGCTTAGTGGTAGGGCTGTTGTCTCGAAGTACACAATGGTGCGACAAAAAATACTTGTTTTCTCCATTGGCATTAAAAAGGTCGAGAGGAACATATCTAGCATGATTCAAGGAGATGTATTCATCAATAAATTTCTTGTATTTAAGAAAAAGATCAGTAGATTTTACAAAGCGTCGTTCGAGATTTAGAAATCGTTTTCGAGCCATATTAAAGGAATCACCTAGTTTTAAATGTTCATTTGGTCCTTTTAAAGGAAGTGTCACTTCAAAGGACCCGTTAGGAATAATTCGAACTGTTTGACGAAATATTGTTTCTGCAAGTTCATCATCAGGATTAATTATTCTTTCATGGGGAGTAATTTCTTCCTGAGACCAAAATTGTTCAAGTAAAGTGTCAGCTGGGATTTGTGTAAATATACAAGTTTCGAATCGATGTGCGTTGTCAAGTTTTTCCTCATATGAGATAAATTGATTGGGGACAGGACCACCAATCACGAAGCCTAGATGTGTGTCAACGAGTGTCAAAAACCTTTCATGTAATCGAATTATACCTCCTTTTAACAACTAATAATAGACGTCTGCACCAAGCAGTGAATCAATGTGCGAGGGAATAAAAAACAAAGGGTCAGCCAAGCTGATATTTTTAGGAATTGAAACAGAGTCCAAATTAAGCAAAAATGATGGTAAATGATTAGTTATTTTGTCTAGAACTGTACAAATCACATCAAAGAAGTAAGTTCTCTCAATGTTCGAGTGAATCGTCAACTTTACAATCCTATTTGAGTTTGTGACAGTGTTACCAACACAGTCAATTCGAATTTGTCTCATTTCAGGTGTATATCCAAGTTTTTGAAGTAAACATTCTGTCATTAAAGAGGTGGTAGCGCCAGAATCAAGAATTGCCCTAACATTTAGTGGGCAGCCATTTTTGTCAAACACAGTTACCATTGCTGTAGCCAAAAGAGTCTCTCCACTTAAGGCTGAAGTTGACAAGACTGTTTGTTGTATAGTAGATTGTGTGGGTGTTAGTCATAAATAATTATTATTCGAACTATTTGGTGCAAGTTGTGGTGTGAGTGGTTCTACTGCAGTTGAATTTTGATGGTTGGTTCGATGCTGTTCTGTTTGTTCAGAGTTTAAGTTTGAATTATTTTCAGACTGCGAAAATCGACTAACCGGATGCAACAAAGTATGATGTTTATAATTGCAAACTGTACAACCACGCGATGTGCAATTGTCAGTTACATGGTTGGGCATTAGGCAATTGTAACAAAGTTTCTTATCTTTAACAAAATTATACTTTTCAGAGCGAATTAATTTAATAAATTTTTGACATTTATAAATTTTGTGTCCTATAAAATTGCAGTATGTACATTTTGAATTATTAACTTGAGAAGAAAATACCTTTTGTTCTTCTTTATTGCTACCTTTATTTTGAACAAAATGAACCTTGTGATGTACTTTAATTTTATTAGCATTTAAATCCGGAATAGCAGACCGTTCGAAAATGATACAGCGTTTTTCAAGGAAATCAAAAAGTAATTTTAAAGTTGGGCGTGCGTTTGTACCCATTTCATAATCAAAGGCTTTACGGGTAGTTACATCAATTTTCTGAGAAAACATATACACAAGAATTAGATCCCATTGATCTACATTGACATTTAAGTTTTTCAAACCGTCCATGTTTTGTTTTAAAAGAGTAACAAAATCTCTAAGTGACATGGAATTATTTTTACCTAAAACAGGAGCATCTATTAAATTTTTTATGTATGCGTAAATTATGTTCAATTCATTGTCATATCTATCCTTTAGAGTCTTAAGGGCTACATCGAAGTTATCACTGATCAATTGTAAATTACAAATTAAGTTTAAGGGTTCGCCTTTAAGATAAGTTTTAAGGTAGATTAGTTTTTCAATATTGGTTAAACTAGCATCATCTTCAATAAAGTTCTTAAAAAGCTCATAAAAACCGCGCCAAGTAGTAATATCACCAAAAAACATAGGAATATTCAACTGAGGCTTAGTTAAACGAGAAACACTAGAAATAATATTAGGAGATCGTGAAGGGGAAGAAACATTTCCCAGTATTTTTAATTGATCAATCTTAGCTTGTAATTTAGACCTCAGGCCATAATATTTATTTTCTGATGTATCTCGCTCTTCATTATCATCAGTGTTAGTTTGGTAGTAAATAACACTGTATAGGAACAAAATACTTTATTGTAAATCGAGTAAAAGATCAGAACTTAACATTTCTTTCTTAACCTCTAAAAACATGTGTTGCAATCATAACGTGTTCGTGGAGAGAGAGAGTTCGCGCCCACGTTAACTGTCTACTGCCCACTGTTCTTGTGCCACTCGAGAACTACTCTGCACCACGGAAATGCACCGTCACAACAGCTCCTCCCTCACTAAACTATAAAGACAACCTATAACTTATCACAAGTCTAACCTTTCTGGAGCCTTACGTGCTCGGGTAGACCTGCGTATACATGTCAATTCAGAATTAGTCCCCTTATCTAAATTTACATCATTTTGCACATCAGCGTTATGGTCTGACAAACCTAAACTTACATCTACATCCTTGCCTAATCCAACTGTTGGATTTTCATTATTATCAACATTTGTAGGTAATCTTAGGTTTACATGATTTGGTAAAGGAACTTGTGACATATAACTATCAGTATTAAAAGGATAACTATCTTTATTAGTTTCTAGTGGAGTATTTGGACCAATGTCTCGAATTTGATCAATGTGTCGTTTCCAGATTCTCCCATCATCTAATTTCACATGGTAATGCAAGGTACCAAGTTTGTCTTCTACATGCCCAAATAACCATTTATCAGAGTGTATGTATTCACGCACAGCAACTCTATTTCCCACATTAAAAGACCTACATTTAAATTCAATATTTTCCGGTTTGTAAGTATCCTTAATCACCGGTTTTATCAGATCAATTCTGGATTTAATTTCGCGACCAAACATTAAGTATGACGGAGATGTCTTAGTAATGCTATGTGGCATTTTTCGATACTGTAAAAGTATCTTACATAAATCTTTCTGTCTATCTTTCGGATCGGGGTCTAAAGCACGAATTGCTTGTTTTATAGTTTGAACATACCGCTCGGCAAGCCCATTCGTAGCGGGGTGGTAAGGAGCGCTTAAAATATGTTTAACACCGTTTTGTTTCAAAAATAATTCAAATTCGTCAGAAACAAATTGACGTCCGTTATCGCTAACTAAGTATGACGGGATCCCAAATCTTGAAAATATTTCACGGCAAATCTTAACTGTCGTTTTAGTAGTTATATCGTGAGTTATATGAATTTCCGGCCAGCGTGAATACGCGTCTACAAGAATAAAATAGTAACATCCATAAAACGGTCCTGCATAATCTACGTGAACTCTCTGAAATGGTTCATCTACCTTCTCCCACGAATGGATAGGTACTGCTTTAGGGTTATTCATTATCTTTTTACAATTAAAACAATCTTTGCTAATTATTTCTATGTCCTTATCTATTGTATCCCACCAACAATAACTACGCGCTAATCCCTTCATTTTAAAAACACCAAAATGCGCAGAATGTAGTTCATTTAAAATTTTGAATTGTAACGTTTTGGGAATAACTACCCGAATTCCTCGAATTATACACCCTTGTTGTAAAGAGAACTCCGTTTGATCAATATTGAAACGTAAATTTGGTGAAACTATTTTACCCGTTTTTAATGCGTCCAACAATGGAATCAATTTTGGATCAGCAGAAGTTTCTTTACTAAGTTCTGAAACTGTTATCGGTAAAGTTTCGATTTGGTTAATTTCGAACACATCAGGTTCATCGTATTGAGTGAAACATTCAGATTTTAATGGTAACCTTGAAACAAAATCTGCATTAGCATGTAATGTACTGTTTTTGTATTTAATGTCAAAATTAAATGCCTGTAAAAATATTGCGTAGTGTTGCATTCGAGTTGCAGACAAAACTGGTAAACTTTTATTAGGGTTAAAAATTTGTACAAGCGGTTTATGATCTACATAAAGCACGAAACGTCGACCATATAAATACTGGTAGAATTTTCGAATGCCAAATATAATTCCGTATGCTTCCTTATCAATTTGTGGATATTTTTGTTGAGTACTTGATAAGGTTTGAGATGCGAACTGAATCGGTCGTTCCGTGCCATCTGGATATAAATGTGAAATTACCGCTCCGACCCCATATGGCGAGGCGTCAGTAGCAAGTATTAGTGGTAATTTCGGATCAAAGTGTGCAAGAAAATCCGAAGAGTTTAATCTATTTTTAACTGTATCGAAAGATTTTTGACAGTCTATATTCCAACAGAATTCTGAATCATTATGTAAAAGTAAATTTAATGGATATAAAACTGTACTTAAATTTGGAAAGAATCTACCATAATAGTTAACTAGTCCTATAAATGAACGTAACTGTGATTTGTCTTGAGGTTGGGGTGCATTTTGAATAGCATCCACTTTATTCCTCATTTTATGTATACCTGACTTGTCAATAATGTAACCACAGTATTCTATTTTCTCTACTAGAAATTCGGATTTTTCTAAATTTATTCTTATATTGTGCTTAGCTAACCGTGCTAACACTTGTTCTAATCTTGTAATGTGAATTTCGTCTGTTTCCCCTGTAATTTTAATGTCATCTAGAAAGACAGTAACCCCTGGTATCCCTTGTAAAATTTTCTCCATCTCACGCTGCCAAATGGCAGGTGCAGATGCTACTCCGTACATTAAGCGGTTACATTGATATAAACCCTTATGAGTATTTAAAGTCAATAAATGACGTGCTTCTGATTGAACTTCCAATTGTAGATAAGCCTGACTGAGGTCAATTTTAGAAAAACGTTGTCCCCCGGCCATTGAGGCAAATAGTTCATCTATTGTAGGTAATGGATGATCATCAATTTCTAGGTTAGGGTTTAATGTGATTTTAAAGTCCCCACATAAACGTATTTTTTTTCCTTTGCATACTGGTACTATAGGCGTAGCCCAATCAGAATAGTCTACTTTAGTTAAAATACCTTCGGAAAGAAGTTTGTCTATTTCCTGTTCAACCCTAGATAAAATTGCAAATGGCACAGTACGTGCTTCCATAAAAACAGGTTTAGTATTTTCTTTTAAATGTAGGGAAGCTCTAACCCCTTCAATTTTGCCCACTCCAGGTAAAAATACACTAGGAAATTTACTTTTCAAGTTGTTAATTACATCATTGCTAAGTACATTATTTATTTGTTCATCCCACAGGTTTAATTTTATTTGTCTAATCCATTCACGCCCAAGCAGAGGTTCTCTATCTATTGTAACTATATATAGATTTAAATCATGGGTTTTTGTATTGTAAGTAACTGTGCATGGTACATATCCTAATACATCTAGAGAATTTTTACAATATGTAATAAGTTTTAAATTTGTTTGCATAATGGGAATATCTGGAAAGACTTCTATAAACTGTTTCTTACTCATAATACTTACAGAAGCTCCACTGTCCACTTCAAATTTAATATCCTTATTGTTTACCGTAACTGTAGTTAAAAATTTTTCTCGAAATTCAGAATGTTCAGTCTCTAAAGCCACAATTTCCTCAACCTCTTCCACCTGGTTTGTATTGTACCTTACATATTGTGCCTGTTTATTCCCTCTAGCCTTTGTACATACTTTCTGCAAATGACCTTTAATGTTACAGAAATTACAAACAACATTTATTTTGTCACAATTATTAGCAAAATGATCAGTTTTGCCACAACGATAACATTGATTAGATGTACTTCGAATATTAGTTTTAGCACTTGTATTATTTTTATTAAGATTGTTATGATTACTTGTAGTATACTGTTTATTATTGAATGACTTTTTCTTACTATCTAAGCTATTTACATTACCTCCATGATGTAACTGAGCCACGTCTTTAGAAGAAAGCTCCATACTTACAGCAATTTCTAAAGCCCTGTCTAATGTAAGATCTCTTGTTTCTAGTAACCTATGCAAAATTTTTTCATTTCTTAAACCAAAAACAAACTGATTTCTTAATGCAGTCTTTAAATATGCACCAAAATTGCAATTGATTCCAAGTTTTTGTAATGCAATTAAGTATTCTTGTACACTTTCACCTTCGAATTGTTTCCTTTTATTGAACCTAAAGTTTTCAGCTATCTCTAATGGTGCTGGATCGTAGTATTGTTGCATGAGTTGTACTAAATAATCGTAATCCTTATTCCATGGGTCTTCTGGCGCTAATTTGTCACAGAGGGTATCGAAAGCCTCTGCCCCCATATAATGTAATAGGTATCCTACTTTCCTATTATCTGGTACACTGAAAATTGTAAATGCACCTTCTAGTCTTTTTACCCATCTTGACCACTGGTATTTTGTATTTTCGAAATGTTCGATGGTAAAAACTGTCTGAACTGTTGTATTAGTCACCCCACCGGTAACTGCGGGTGTTGTAGCCATTATTATTATCTGTAATTATTGTAATACCTAAGCTCTCGTGAATTCGTACTCTCCTCGTCGCCAAGTGTTAGTTTGGTAGTAAATAACACTGTATAGGAACAAAATACTTTATTGTAAATCGAGTAAAAGATCAGAACTTAACATTTCTTTCTTAACCTCTAAAAACATGTGTTGCAATCATAACGTGTTCGTGGAGAGAGAGAGTTCGCGCCCACGTTAACTGTCTACTGCCCACTGTTCTTGTGCCACTCGAGAACTACTCTGCACCACGGAAATGCACCGTCACAACAATCAGTTTGTGTTAAACATTCAATTTCATCTTGATATTCACAAATTTTTGCAAATGCTTTTTCAAGTCCATCTAACCTAATTTCTAGCTCCTGTATAATAGTACTATCTGCATATTGAGTAAACCAGTTTTCAATTCTAGTCATACAGCCCTTTGCTGTGGCCCGTTTTCTAATAAAATCATCCATGATGAAATATTATTATATACAAAGAAAGTCAATACAATATTGTAACTTAAGCTTGCAATAATAAAATATAAGATTTTTTATTACAATATTAAATTTTGAATTGTTATTGTGCACCAATTTTTCCAAAAGGTACCGTGTAAATGATGAATTCGCAAAAATATGTGAGCGTATTGTTAGAAACAGAGTTTGAACAAGCACTTACAACCTGTACAAAGTTAGGTAAGTACTACAAAGCGAGTACTGAATGAAAACTCAAATTCTAAATCAATGTTCAATGGTCAACTTCAAATTATCTCTACTTTGTACTTTAACAAATGGAAAGAAATTGTTTATTTTCTTTTAATAATGTCACTACCACGGAGAAGGGCTCGGGATCAATTTACGAGTCATTCGAATTCCAACAGATCTGGATGAAACTTCAAAATGACAGACGCCCTGTTAGTAGTAGTTAATAAGACCTGCATAAGTTACCTTTAATAATCTTGATATTACGAAATATTTGAATATTTCCTCGAAGATTTTAAAGCAGAAAACGTTGCGACATGCGACAAAATCGGTTAGCTCCTACCTGGTTTTAAGTATTTTCTCTTCACCTTTTCCTTGCACTCTTTGTCTCAATTTCCAATAAGTAGCTAGTACATCCAAAGTCTCAAGATTCAAAATCCGGGTCGATGTGACCAATTCGTGTTTGGACACGAAGGGTACGTGAATTCAATGTGGACTGTATAGTTTGATACGTTACTTTATTAATTATATTTCATTTAACAACTTGCAAAATCAAAATGATAAAAATGGCGGAAAAACTCATCTGACATATATGTATTGTCAAAAGCTCACTACACACTATGTTTTTTCTTTATCTCAAAAATAAGGGCACGTTCCGGTCTTGGGACACACAAGGGTGCGTTCACATTGTTCTGGTTATCAGAACAAGTACTAATTGGAAAAGGACTGGTTACGTCAGCGAAGGAGATCCCAGTACGTGTCATAAACGTGAACGATCACCCAATTACCATCAAGAAGTCAACCAGAATTGGATCATGCGTACCAGTGACATCCTTAGTTCGTCAAACAACGACATCTGGCAATTCTAATGACAGATTTGAACAGATGTTGTCAATAGCTGGACAATCCTTGAAACGAGCTGAGAAAAGGAAAATGAGAGAGTTTCTCTTGCAGTATCGTGACCTTTTCGTACCAAAAGGAGGGAAGACTGGCAGGACATCAGCCGTCAAACATAAAATGGATACTGGTGATGCCAAGCCAATCAGACAATCAGCTCGAAGACTACCACGAGCGAAGAGAGAGGAAGCTGAAGAAATTATGGAAGAGATGAAGGAAGAGAAAGTAATAGAACCATCCACTAGCCCTTGGGTATCTCCAGTAGTGCTCGTCAAGAAAAAGGATGGAACTACCAGTTTCTGCGTAGACTATCGTCAGCTAAATAACGTGACGAAGAAAGACAGCTATCCTCTGCCTCGAATCGACGATACTCTAGACACTTTGGCCGGCAGCAAACTGTTTTCTACCTTGGACCTGAAGTCCGGTTATTGGCAAGTAGAAATGGACCCAGAAGACAAAGAGAAAACTGCTTTTACCACCGGATCCGGATTGTGGCAGTTCAAAGTCATGCCATTCGGGCTATGTAATGCGCCCGCGATATTTGAAAGACTCATGGAAAATGTCTTGAGAGGGTTGTCTTGGAAAACATGCCTGGTCTATTTGGACGACATCGTAGTATTGGGGAAGACATTTGAGGAACACCTGAAGAATCTGGAAAACGTATTTAAACGACTTCAAGCTGCCCAGCTCATGTTAAACCCGAAGAAATGTCAGTTATTCCAAAACCGAGTCAACTATCTGGGTCATATTGTGAGCAATGAAGGAGTGGCGGTGGATCCAGAGAAAATTGCTTCCATCAAGCAATGGCCGCAACCTACCGACAAACATCAAGTTAGGAACTTCCTTGGACTTTGCACATACTATCGAAGGTTCATAAGGAAGTTTGGAGATATTGCCAAGCCACTAACTCGACTCACAGAAGAAACCAGAACTTCTCATTGGGACGAAGAATGTCAAACTGCTTTTGAAATCCTGAAGAGACGTTTAACCACGGCGCCGATACTAGGATATCCGTTACCAGAGGGAGACTTCATTCTTGACACTGATGCAAGCAACGTAGGGATTGGAGGAGTGCTCTCACAGATCCAAGGAGGACAGGAAAGAGTGCTGGGATATTTCAGTAGTCCTCTCCAAACCAGAACGAAACTACTGCGTCACGAGAAGAGAACTTTTGGCGGTAGTGAAGTCTGTGGAACACTTTTATCAGTATCTGTATGGAAGCAAATTCTTGATACGGACTGATCATGCAGCACTCAAGTGGTTGATGCAGTTCAAGAATTCCGAGGGCCAGATCGCTAGATGGATTGAAAGACTTCAAGAGTACGATTTCAACATCGAACATCGGGCTGGTGTGAGCCACCGAAATGCCGACTCTCTGTCTAGACGGCCGTGCCCAGCAGACTGTTTCCACTGCAACAAGGCAGAATCTGAGGAAGCTGCAGTTTCAAGAGCTACAGTTGTCAATGAAGAATGGTCACCCACCAGGATCAGAGAAGATCAGGAGAATGATCCTCACCTGAAGATGATCCGGCAATGGAAGGAAGAAAATCGGCGACCTACCTGGCAAGAAGTGTCAAGATTTTCACCGACACTCAAGACATATTGGGCTCAGTGGGACTCCCTTGTATTGGAAGAAGGCCCGTTGAAACGAATTCTTGAAAACGATGATGGTTCTGAGAATAGGAGACAGTTAGTTATCCCGAGATCAAGAGTAGCTGAGGTACTGAGGAAGTTGCACGACAGTCCATCATGAGGTCATCTGGGAGTGAAGAAAACCCTTCAGCGAGTCCGTGAAATATTTTATTGGATGAACAGCTCCGACGATGTGAAGGACTGGTGTAAGAAGTGTACGACTTGTGCTACGAGTAATGGATTACATCGCAAGAGAAAGGCACCCATGAAGTAGTATAATGTTGGAAGCCCATTTGAAAGGATTGCTTTAGACATCGCTGGACCATTTCCGACGACAGGAAATGGTGGTAAATACATCCTGGTTGTGATGGATTATTTCACAAAGTGGGTAGAAGTTTACGCGATCCCGAATCAAGAAGCCACAACTGTCGCGGATGTATTGGTGAAGGAATTCATCTGCCGATTTGGAGTGCCCTTGGAAGTTCACAGCGATCAAGGAAGGAATTTCGAAAGCCGTGTATTCCAGGAAATTTGTGACAAGCTGGGAATGAAGAAGACCAGGACAACGGCGTTGCATCCACAGACAGACGGAATGGTCGAGAGAATGAACAGGACTATTGGAAAATACCTGTCCAAAGTAGTCTCCAGCCACCAGAGAGAATGGGACCAATATCTTTCCCTGTTTGCATTGGCTTATCGATCCGCAATCAATGAGTCCACAGGTCAAACACCTGCGAAAATCCTATTTGGACGCGAAATGAGGCTTCCTTGTGACCTAGAATTTGGTTGTCGACCTGGAGAGGATCTAGCTGGAGAATATTACGTAATCCAGTTGAGAAAAAGGATGGACGATGTACACGAATTGGTCCGAACGAATCTTCAAGTTGCCTGCGACAGAATAAAAAAATGGTACGACACGCAGGCCACAGAAGGCAGTTTCCAAGAAGGGGACAAAGTATGGTTACACAACCCGACGAGGAGAAAAGGCTTTTCTCCAAAATTACAAAAATCTTGGAAGGGTCCGTACTTGATCAAGAAGAGGATCAATGTCGCCATCTACCGCATAAGCAAGATCCCCAATGGAAAACCGAAAGTAAGTAGTCCACCAAAACCGACTAGCGCCGTTCGAAGGAGACCATGACATAGAAGAAGGAGTGAACCATGTCCAGGAAGATTCTGACCCTGCCACGAAGAGTTTATGGGCGCATATGGAGGTACCGGTAAGGCTAGATTTGGAGTCACTACAGAGCAACGACAAGACCTGTTCACGCTCCCGGAAGACTATTCACTGGCACACATCCCAGCCATTATCAAAAACGCACGAGGCCTGGCAACCGTCTTCCTAAAGAAGTTTGGGCAACTAGAAAAATCTGAACAGATTCCAACCCCTGGCAAAAAACTGAGACTCAAACACAATTCACGGTACATCTTCTATCTGGTAACAAAGAACGAATTTCAAGATCGATCCACCTACCGGAATGTGTGGGAAGCGCTACGTAGCCTTCGAGACCATGTGCTGGAATCCAACGTAAAGCAACTAGCTATGCCTAAGATAGAGAGCAACCAGTTGGATTGGCGAGTCATCAGAAATATGATGGAAGTGATCTTCCAAGATACGGGTGTCCACATATTAATCTGCAGCTATACCCCCGGTTATCAGTGTACAATGAAATCAGTGCCCTGTTATTTACATACGACCGGAAGGTGTAGGAATGGGTCCAGTTGCCGATTTAAACATCCAGTCCCGGCTACACAGAAGTCCCAGGAGGAACTTCCTATTAAGGAGGGGGCAATGTTGCGTGGTCACCACCATCTCAAAGCCGGCCCTGTCCATCGATTGTAAATTTTGGTGGCTACGCCGGGTTTCTCCACCAGCGTGTTTTCTCGAACATTCGAGTACAACGGTTTTGTTTGTGCATAGCGCGATCGCGTAATGTACTAGAACTTTCCAGAACTGATGCGGACTATATATACGCGGGTTTTTGAGTGCGTAGTTAGTTAGTTAGTTCGAAACAATTAGTGAAACGAGTACAGTACAGTTAGTTCGGAAGAATTGGTGAATTAAATAGTGCAGATAAATAGGGTAATATCCAAGTGGTGAAAATAAATTAGAACTAATATACCGAGTGAAAATAAATTAGTAGACATTGAGTATAGTGTGTATATAAATTAAATTGAATACAGTGTGTGTGTTTCTTTAAATAAATAGATAGTAATTAGCCATAGTGTGTATAATTTTATCCCACATGTAAACACTATTTAAATAAATAATAAAAACATTACAATATATTTTTGTCAATAATACTTAGGTATGAAACAAATGAGCCCTCCCGGTTTTTAAGAATTGATAAAAAATTAAACATCCTGTATGGAATGGCAGAATAAAAAAACATCCAAACAAAACATAGAAATGGAAATTATTGTTATTACTGGCAACAAAATGTCAAAAACATCACAAGATATAAAAGTTCTGAAAATGTTTTCAAGTTAGGTAGTATTCGTTTCTTTCTACCCGAGCTCGCCCGAAGTTTTCAGGAAAAGGTCATAGAGGGTAGCATTTGTCGATAGAAAGAAATTTCTTTTCTTTGCTATTTCTTTTCTATTTCTATCAAGTTACAGAGTACGCCACTTTCCTATTGGCTCAACTATTAGCATTATATATCCTGTACTGTGATTGGCTCCGGGAATGCAACACGGTAACGGGAATGTTTAAACTTGGCCAACTTTCCAGTTCTCGTTACCGGGAATCGGTTATGCATGGGTACAATAAAATATGTATATCTCAACTTTTTTTCCGTTCTGGTTCCAGTTCACGTTCCCGTTCTCGGGTAATTGTGCAACGGCCTTAATTCTCTTTCTTGTAAGACTTGAGATGCTACATTTGTTTGTTATAATATTTCTGAACAAATAATTAGAAAAAAATAAATTCAATTTCAATCGATTTTAATGACCTTCTTGATTCGTCTCTCTCATCTTTTTTTGTTGTGGTTAAATTTATTTTTGTAAGAGCTTTAATTACATCTACGTATCTCAGTTTAAGAGCTAACAGCGAAACAGCTCTTCCAGCCCATCGAGTAGGGTTTAATCTTTTTAATTTGATAGAAGATTCAGCAGTAAATCAGCCTAGAATATCCCATCGATTGATACTATGTCCAAAAAAAGTGTATAAGTCTGCTAAAACGGTAAAAAATTCCTAACTTCAGTCACTCAGAACCCGCGAAACTCAGGCCAGGATTTCGGCCCCTTCCAATCCCTAGCGATATGCTCTTTCGGGCCTCGTAACCTTCGGGCCCCCCGCAACTGCGGGGGTTCGCGGTAGTAGCGCTTCGCCACTGAATCAGAATCTTAGAGCCGCATTACATAGCAAAGAATTATGCCGAAAATTACTCTGAAATTTATCACGAAAATTTTCGTCAATAAAATATGCTGTATGACACGACTAAAAATTTTCGGAGTAAAAATATAAAGCATGTTCTATATATTCTCTAGACAAAATTTTATAAAGAGCGCGAGAATCGGCGCAGAACCACATAATCGGATTGTTTGACATTACACTCATTAATTTGCTTTTAGATAATTTATAAACGAACAAACAACAAATTTCTGCAACATCTAACATTACAAGTTCTTTCTTGTTCACTATTTTTGAGAAGAAAATAAATCTTGTTATTGAAAATAAATAAAATTAGGTTAATGAAAGTATGTTTGTTCACTGTTTGCATACATCAGCTGTAACTATGGCTATAAGAAAACAACCCGACTGCGCATGAGTATCGTATGAATTACTCCGAAAATTTTTGGAAGATTAATTGCCTGTGTAATACAGATTTTAAGAGAATGTTATAAAATTTTAGGAGAAATTTCTGACAAAAGTTTTGTGGTAAATTTCAGAGTAATTTTCGGCTTAATTCTTTGCTGTGTAATACGGCTCTTACGTAGCCTTCTGCTCAACCGGGGAACGGCTGTAAAGTGTAAACTCGCCAACGGTGCTGCTAACCTCAGTTGATAACAAAATAAATAAAATTAACTTGATATTACTAAAAAAATAATTGTATAAAACGCGAATTTGGATTTTATGCCAATATATAAGTTGACAACTAGAAGAAATAGGTATTAAAACTCTTAAAAAGTAAGTTGATCTAGAAAGTGAAACAGTGCATATTAATATAGGTAAGTATTTTGTTTTAGGTAGCATTTTTGAAGAACTATGCTTTAACATAAGATATTACTTAATTTAATTACATCAAACATCAACTTACAAATCAAAATAATATGTACAGGTAGGTAACTGGTTAACTGTTAGAAAAAACGTGTTGTTTAACTTTTTTATTTACAGCATGATTTAGAAGACATCTATGTAAAAACCAGTAGTTTAGAATAAAATGTTCAGTACCCAATATCAAAATATGATAAAAAATATCGAATTAAAGTTTAGTTATGTAAGTATTATAAACTGATAATTTATCACTTTCTTTAAAAATGTAACAGTACTTACCTATCATAATGTCTCCACCATGTAAATGTAGATATAAATGTTCTGCACCAAAGTGTCAGAATATTTTTTATTATCCATTAACAGATGGCAACTTTAAAAATAATAGTTATTTGTTTAACTAGGCAGATTAACTAGCTAGATTCATTGCCTCGGCTTCGCCTCGACAATGAAATGCTAGCCGCGGCAGTAAATCTGATTCTCTGCCGTGTGAAACATATAATTTTTTCTCCTATTGTTCGTACAGTGTGTTTAGAAAAATCAAATTAAAATGAAAACTTTTTCATGACGAACTCACAATTTGTAATATTTTTTCTAATCGTATATTATAGGTGATAATTAAATCGTATTTTTTAATTATGATTGTCGATTAGACCTTAAATTGTATACATAATAATATCTACGGAAATATAATAAATATAATGTTAAATATCGATAATAATAGTGTGCACAGTGAAGTTAGCCTTTGTGTGTGTGACGTAGAAGTGATTGTTTGATTCCATGGCTGCTTAAATCACATTATCATTGCCGTTGCTAACTCTGGGAGCTTTCAAAAAAAGAAGAAAAAATGATTTTTTAATGCCTAGGCATTAAAAATCATTTTTCCTCTTACCCCTATAGAAAGTACACACTTTTCCTCCCTCATTTCAGGGAGCAAACTCATACTTCGCACCCTAGGGAGGAAAAGTACTTTTCTCTTATTTTAACTATGTTTTAAATGAAGGAACTTGTAAATATATATATATATATATATATATATATGTCTAACTATTATTGTGGGGGATGCGGCAATGTGAATAAGTGAACTCTTTTTAGTTTGTTCTGAGCTTTCGGTAATTTATTATCACCATTATCTTTGATAATAAATTACCGAAAGCTCAGAACAAACTAAAAAGAGTTCACTTATTCACATTGCCGCATCCCCCACAATAATAGTTAGACCTAACTAGTATCGGCAACGAACTATTTCCTATATATATATATATATATATATATATAGATTGTATTGTTCATCTCTAGTAATATAATAACTCTTATTATATATTGTGGCTTTTTAGAGAAAAATACCTATTTTCAAAGTACACACTTTATTTTGTTTAGCTTTCGTTGCACTTCGTCAACTTCATCAGAACAAAATCCGTGATTAAAAAATAATATCAAAAATCTTCTTTATTCAAAATTCCTTGTAAAGATTGCGAACAAAATTACATAGGACATACTTCAAGACATCTCAAAGACCGTATAACTTCACATAAAAGTGATTGCAAACGATATGTGAACCGATGTGCATTAGCCCAACATACTCATAACACCGGACATAGTATAGACTTTGAGAATACTGAAATACTTGACAAATGTAAAAATTATACAGAACGACTTTTTACTGAAATGGCTAGAATATCTCAAGAAAAACATCCCATGAATACCAAAACAGACACTGACGGACTAAATTTAATTTACTCAAACCTGATAGACTTAGACTTGCAACTAAAAAAGAAGAAACATAATTATAATTCCGTAAGAAATACCAGTCAAAACATTGACACATTAGCTCCGATCAATCAATGAACTACCGGACAATTCAATACAAGATACCACCTTTAAAATTGCTATTTACCAACACACATTTAAAACTTTTCATTTGTCACTTTCAATTTTTAACGTTATTTTGACGTTTGACATTAGTTTGGCAAAATAATCAAAATTTGAACGTGTTTTCTAAAAAATTATTCTGTATTTTTTATTATGATGAAGATTTTTGATATTATTTTTTAATCACAGATTTTGTTCTGATGAAGTTGACGAAGTGCAACGAAAGCTAAACAAAATAAAGTGTGTACTTTGAAAATAGGTATTTTTCTCTAAAAAGCCACAATATATAATAAGAGTTATATATATATATAGGAAATAGTTCGTTGCCGATACTAGTTAGGTCTAACTATTATTGTGGGGGATGCGGCAATGTGAATAAGTGAACTCTTTTTAGTTTGTTCTGAGCTTTCGGTAATTTATTATCACCATTATCAAAGAACTACAAAAGATGCATTTATAGATATTTCAAACAGGTATAAATAAATTCAGTTTAAAAGTAAAACATTAATTACTTACAACTAAGCGAGGTTAATCACAATATCTATATATAATATGTATAATATGGAGAAAAAACATGGTATAAGATATAATTTTCTTTTTCAAGAAATTAAATTAAAAATAAAACTATCAAAATTGACATTACGACATCGATGTTAATTTTTAGTAGTCATAGAAATGTCTTTAAATATGTTTAGTATATTAGCAAGTGAAATAATAGTTGGTAAGTTAATATAAAGGAACAGAATTCTCATCTTCAATATTTGAATTTTTTGTTTTTTTGTCAAAAGATAATAAATAGCTATAAATTGTACTAAGTTTTTGAATATCAGTTCTTTTATTTAAGCAATTATCTTCTTGAGATATGAATGCCATTTCCAGGAAAATCCTTTTAGAGTAGTTGTTTTCTTTATGTAAAATTTCAAAGTTTTTATAATCTATTATATGATTTGTAGAAAAAACATGTTCAGCTAATGCTGATCTTTCTGGATATAATCTTGCATCGCTCTTATGTAGAGCTATACGTTTAGTTATTTTTTGTGATGTTTCACCTACATATGCAGATTTACATGTAGAGCAAGTCAATCTATATATTACATTAGAAAGATCAGTAAGAGGATCAATTTCTTTCAACTTACTATAAACACAATTAAGTGAGAGAACATTTTTATTTGCAAGTTTTATATTAGTTACTTCTTTTAATATTTTGGAAATTCTAGGTGTAAGCTCTCTAAAGTAAGGTAAAGATGCAAAAAATATGTTAGTTGCAGTTGTATTCGTTACATTTTCTGAGTTCGTAATAACTAAATTTGGTTCAATTGCAGTATGTATGGGATGAGGGGTGTTAATATATATATATATATATATATATATATATATATATATATATATATATATATATATATATATATATATATTGATAAAGGGTATGTTGTCGCCTCCAAAGTAGATACTGAGAAAACGTTGTCACCTCTTATATAACGTTGTCGCCTCCGATTTTGGAGGCGACAACGTTTTTCAAAGTTTTCATTTGTTTTGTACTCAGATGCTATCTAGGGTCTCAAAAACGAAAATTTTGTCGAAAGTGCCCTCAATACCTCCACAGAAAGTTTTTAGTTCCGGTGTATATCACTGGCGCTAGTGCTGCACTTAACGAGGCGAGGTACGTAGTCGCCTCCCATCATATAAACTCCCATGTTTGCATAACATAAGTTACTTTCTCGCCTCCACTGAATGGCAACATTGGAGAAGAGGTGACAAGGATGTTTTCTAGCATTTAAAACCATATCTGCGGCTTGAGACGGAAAGACGTGGTAGTGGCAGTGTATAAGTTTAATATTTTGTGCAATAATGATTTTAACAAGAACTGAGATAATGTTAAAGGCGAAAACTTTTTTTGTTAGTTTGTAATAGGTTATCTCCGCCACTACCACTCCGATTTTGGAAATTTTTCTTTTATTAGATATAATATTATCCTGGAGTGATAACAGTATCGAAAAAGGACACAAAACGGGTAATTATTATTCACTTCTGTAAAATTAGGAGACATACGGGATTGATTAGTTCGGCATCACCAGTCAGGGGCTGAGAGACCTCGGGACCTCAGCCTTTTTGTGCTCTTGGTTGTACCGTTTATATGAGACCAGTAGCCCTTATCAGGAAACATTCTTTTCACTATGTCCATCTTCAAGAAATCCTCGTTTTGGTGCTCTAGTCCTAGGAGTATATATCTCCAATGAGACATTGCTTCAGACCTCCTCTTCTATGCACAACCGACAGATAGGTATATCTCCATATATGCCAATTGTATGCATGTGTTTCCTTAGGGTACAGTGACCGGTGAGTAACTCCGTCACTCTCCTTATCTGGCCCCTGCTGAGGTTCAATATTTCGTTAGTCAGCGGCTCCCAGGTTTTTTTTTAATAAAGGGTTTGCTGTGTTCCTGCTTTGGCACGTTGCTCCCGTACGTCTGATGTTTGAATCCACCGTTGCAGTTTTTGATGTTCCAAATGGAACAGTGAATGCAGTTATCAGATCCTAGCTTTGCTAGAGTACCTGCCGTTTCCTTGCCTACAATAGTCTTGTGCCCTTGACGGCAGTCCCAGACCACTCTGATATGGGGACATGCTAAAGATTTCAGTGCTGCCTGACGATCTAAGAGTATAAGGCCTCTATATCCCCTCTGGATGTTAATCTGCAAACACGTGTCGATAGTGTAGATTTCCGCCTGTAATATGGCTGCAAACTTTCCTAACGATGCATGGTCATTGCACCTGGTTCTAGCGCCGTGGACTCCAGTTCCTGCTTCTTTGTCAGTTTTAGATCCGTCTGTGTACCACGCCAACGTTCCTTCTTGACTGCATGCTCCAACCCATCCCAGATTAGCTTGATATGGTATGGTTGGTTGACGTTAATTGTGGCCAACATGTTATCACTTCTCATTTCGGGAAGCGAGTTTGTGATAATATCTGTAATTCTGGATTGACTGTGGGCGTTGCTTTCTTCGTGCCAATTCCCATTGCATTCCAGTCTGTATGCAGCCATTCTCGCTTCCACCTTAAGATTGCCGGGAAGATTGAGAATAGCTTCCATTAACGAAGTTGGGCTTCTGTTATGCACAGACAGACAAGCCTGTGAAGTTTAGATAGCTCCAGTTTGGCTTCCCTTTTATCTGTCTTTGGCCACCAAACTAATGCTCCATAGGTGACCAAGGGTCTCACCACAGTTGTGTACAGCCAGTGTACGATCCGTGGATTTAGTCCGCATGTGTCTCCTATCTCCCGTTTTTTACAGCCGCCCTAATGACTTTTTGGTTTTGTCAAGTAGGTGTGAATTCCAGGTTAGCTTTGCATCCAGAATTATACCCAGATACTTGACCTCCTGGCTTAGACAAAACGAAACGTTGAAAGGGCTTGGCAGTTTCAGTCTCTCAAACTTTCTTTTTCTTGTGAAAGGAATGTGCGCAGTTTTGGCAGGATTCACTCTTTGGTATTCCTTCCGACACCATTTCTCCACCGTATCCAGAGCTTGTTGCATCAGCTACGATATAACGTTAGGGTGTTTCCCTCTTACAAGTATACCCCTTGGGGTATAGCCCCTTTCTGTTCAATTTCTCCAGCTATGACGAGGTCCCACAGCAAAGGTAATATGACTCCTCCCTGTAGGCATCCCTTCATTATCGAAACCTTGGAATCTCCAAATAAGGTTGTCATTGCTGTCCTGTTATAAAGCCTATTTTCTATCCACCGACATGTGGTGTCGTCTGCTCCACACCTTGCAACAGCAGCTTCTATGTCAAGAAATGCTCCGAGAGCTATTTCTTGATTTCCTAGGATAGCCTCAATTTTTTATGAGAAAGTTTTCGCTAACATGCCTATCAATAAGTTTCTCAATCATCTTCCACATGGAAAGAACAGAGTTATTGGCCTGAATGACTTGGCCTAGAAATAATCCTTTCCTGGCTTGGGAATAAAGACGATTCGGGCTCTTTTCCAAGCAGTTTCAATGTATCCATGCTCTCAGGAGTTTGCAACGTACTGGAGGTAAATGTATATTCTCCTGATGCAGATGCGCTGAGATTATACCATCTGGTCCAGCAGCTTTGTATGTCTCAACCGAGTCAATAGCTCAGTCCAATTTGCTCTGGGTTAATACTGCATTAGCTGCACTCCAATTATCTTTCCTCGCACGAGCTAGGGGAGTTGGAGGTCTAACTGATAGCATCGTTCCTGTCTCCACGGAATCCAGTGTCCGTGTATGACCCATTAGGTTTTCAAATATAATATTGCCTATGGGATTAACAGGATCTTTGGCAAGGATTTTCTAGAGTCGAGTCGTTTTTGAGGTTGTTTCTACCTCTCCACAGAATTTCCTCCGGGAATCCCTTTTCGCCTTCCTGATTTGTTTATTATATGCAGTCAGAGTAGAGTAATTTTCTTTGCACTCTCCTGTACTTTTCGCAGAGATACAAGATATCAGCTGAAATTCTAAAGTTCACTTGGAGTAATGCTTTTAGACATGTATTCATAAAGATGTTTCAATTAGAGGTTATTGGGTATCAGATATCATTCAAAGGGCACCATATATTCAACACCAGTGGCGTTAATGTGCGCATAACTTTTTAGGAAAACATTTTCTTTTTGTTGAAAAATGTTACGAAAACGGGAAAAAATCGTTCCTTCTGAGAGCTTCCGTTGAGTACGGATTATTAAATTTGTAAAGTTTTAATTCATTATCGCTATAATAAAAGAGAGATACATGGGATCTAGGCTGTAATTCTGAAATTTACTCTTCACAATAATGCTTTGAGACTTGTATACATGAACATGTTTTTGGGATGTAAATAGATTTGTCCAAGTTACAAAGAAATTTTGTACAAAGAAATATGATAGATTTTTGACTTCAGAATAGACACAAAAATATTTTGTAAGCTGAATTATCACATAGGATACTTTATATACTGGTAAATGAGATGGCTCTGGATGCAGGATGCATAACAAAAGTATATGTTATAGTTTAATTTCTGAGGTTGATTTAGTACCTATATTATAAAACCGAATTTAATTTAACTAAATGAAAAGTTTGTTATTATTGTTTGTATACTTAAATGAGGACAATAAGTACGGCAGTAGAAAAAATATTGTATGCAATTCGTGTGTAAATGACTTTTTGACTCATGTGATTGTCACATGACAATATTCTCATTCGTCGAAGAGGCTACTTTACACACTTATTAAGTTCTAAAATAAATATTTTATATGTTAATACCGTTTCAATTTTCGCTTTTATTTTTTTCGGAGTAGGTACAAGTTTTTATTATATTTTTTAAACATAACTGGTATATTAATATAAGTGGATTATTTTACACACTTGTATCCATAAAAATAATAAACTGTTTAACTGATTTTATGTTTAAATTAAAAATTTACATACTATATTTGTTGCCGAAGAGGAAAAACCTTCCAACCTTTTTTAAAAATATAGAACCAAATGTCCGACAATTTTACAGGAAACTGTAATAATTCATTTTTGTTTCAAACCCACGTGGTTTGTTGTCTCATTCGAATTTTGGTTTGTGACTTAGAGGTGAGATGTCGCTATTTTCGCAACCAAAATATTTCTGTAACTGGACAATATGTACCGTTGTTGATTATAGTCACATTTCAGTCCGGGATTAACTCTCGGACGATGACATATACCTTGTACTGATGAGGCGCAATACGCCGAAACCGGTCTACAAGTTATGTTATCCCTTCTAGTTGCAAACCAGAATGGTTGGTTTAAATCTTGTAGATTTACCAACCCCGTTTGACTTAGAAGTGTAATTCAATGTCTGTCGGGGCATGTAGCCCGGGAAGTAGTTGTTTCTTCTTCGTTGAACGGTCACTGTTTTTGGAAAAATTATTTTTCAAAACTTTGTCAAAGCGTTAGAATAATATATTTTTATTCTTCGACATCTATTGTTAAAACGCTTTACTAAATACGACAATTTTACAGGAAACTGTAATAATTCATTCAAGTTACGTTACTTTATGTAAATTAATGTTATAAATTAAACTAACTGTTTCTAATTAATTCCACTATTTAATTAAAAAATTTATGAAAATTATTAAAGGATATTGATAATTATTTCGATATTGACATATCATCGTCAGAATGACAGAAGTTACATTTTATGTGATGTTTAATATTTTGGCTAGACCAAATAGTAACTGACCTATCTTGTGATTGACTTAATATATATGAATAGAAAAAAGAAGAAGATATGATTCATTTTGTGGGTCTCTTAAAGTAAGGGTCCAAAACAGTAAATTCAATTACTTTATGTACACACTGTATATATCTATTTATCCTATCCTATCCTTACCTTCCTAATCTTTCTAAACTATCTAAATTATCTAATCTATCTAATACAAATAATCAATTATATATAATGGTCATTTATATAATCTACATTTCTTTGAAACTACCTCAAAAATAACCATCTCAAACACTAACTTATTTTAGTATTTGCAAGTACCTTTAATCTCACCTAATGTTTTAAATGATATTGAAAATCAATCACAAATGTTTTTCATATGCTTACAGATACCCAAGAAAAATAAAGACCAAACTACAAATAACGCCAACGTTGGCTGCACAGAACAACAGTTTGAATTATTTGCTCGAAGACCTGATACCAAGGAAATTCTCAGTAAAAACCAAACTTCATCATATTCAGTAAGTAACTGCTACATTAATAATTCATTCTATAACGAATACTTTTGGACCATATATTGAACTTTTTCTTTATTTACGGAAATTAACTTTGCTTTGAAAAATAAAAAAAATCTGTTGCGAACGCAACAAATTTGTACGAGCGTGTGCTAAGCACATACTCACACAATTGTTTTATTTTTCATAAATTTAGTAACTCTAAAATAATTTAATCACAAAATATAATTTCTCATTTTAGGTTGCTACTGAACAATATATAAAGAAACCTTCAGCAAGAGAAAGACCTACTATTTGCCCTTTATGTTATCAAGATGTTGTAACACATTTCACAAGGCATTTATTCAGGCATCATGCAAACAATAAAGAGGTACAAAGCATTCAAAATTTGAAACCAAAAAGTAAAGAGCGCCTGGCTATGGTGGCATCACTTAGAAAACAGGGATATTTTCATCTCTTTATAGAAAAAGACATAATGCACCCAGTCAGATCTTATAAAAATGATAAAACAGTATGCACCTATTGCTTAGGACATTACGATAAAAAAATACTTTTTAAGCATGTAAGACATTGCAAAAATAGGCCAATCGATGTCGCTAACCCAGGAAAAAAATGCACATCAAAGTCTCAAACATTTATAGCAACAATGTTGTCAAAAAATCATGAATATTTAAGATCCTCTCGCATAAAGAAAGAAATATTTCACATAATGCGTGCAGACGATATTAGTGCAGCAGCAAAAAATGATCCTCTAATTTGCTTGTATGGTGAAACTCTATTAGCTAAACACAAAAGGCAACAAATCGCGACAGTTATTTCCAATAAAATGAGAGAAATGGCGAGAATGCTTTTAGCAGTAAAATCAATGAATAGTGATGTTCGTGGAATGTTTGATGTGCTTAAACCAGAAATGTTTAGAACTTTAATATTAGCAGCAAAGCTTATAAGTGGGTATAGCGAGGACGACAAAAACTTTAAAGCACCTTCTCTAGCCTTACATATGGGTACAAATTTAAAAACTTTATGTGATGTTGCATACAAACTTGTACTTGAAAAAAGAAAACTTCCTAAGTTGACATGGAATAACAAAGACGAAAAAAGGTCTGAAATAAAAGATTTGAAAAAACTTATAGAGGGACATTGGTGTAATGAACTATCCAGCATAGCATTGAAAAGCACTAAGGAAAGGCAGTGGGAAAAACCTACTGAGTTACCCCTTTCAGAAGATATACTTAAATTGCAAAGATATCTTCATGAACAATCTGAAAAAGCCTACAATTTTCTAAAAAATGGCATTGAAATTTCCCATAACTTCAAAGTTTTAACCGAATGCGTGCTAGCTCAAACAGTTATATTCAATCGTAAAAGAGTCGGCGATGTTCAATATTTGCAAATTAAAACGTACAAAAAAGAAGATTTTAACAGTAATCAAAATGCTTTTGCAGAATCATTAACATCAGTTGAAAAAATAATATCTAAACGGTTTAAGCGTGTTGTCACAGGTAGAAAAGGCTCTAAGCCGGTTCCGATCCTTTTCACAAGACATACACAAAAATACATAGATTGTATATTAAAAGCCAGAGAAACTTATTCCATTGTACCTAAATCCAACCCTTATCTATTTGCTAACGCGGGATCTGAAAATAGATGGATGGCAGGAACAAATATCATCGGCCGTTTGGCTAAAAATTGTGGAGCTGCAAAGCCAACTTTATTGACATCTATGAAATTTAGAAAGCACATTGCTACGACTTTGCAGTTAATGAATATGGAACCAAACGAAATGGAGCAAATTGCTACGTTTATGGGACACACCAAGAAGACCCATGCTGAGTTTTATAGGTAAATTATTTTATCGTGGAAATATATTTTTACGCTCTCTTTTATGCAATTGGGCATAATTTTTTCACTTCATTCATTTGTCTGCCATTGAACGTTGAATCAACGTTTGAAATCATAAATAACAACTACAATTCTTGAAACCTCCTAATTATGTTCTCTCAATCACTGTGCATTTGTTTTAGGTTGCCCCAGAATATCTACCAAACTGCTAAGGTTGCTAAGGTCCTGCTTTTATTAGACAAAGGAAGAGGAAAGGAGTTCAAAGGGAAATGTTTGAATGATATTGAACTTGAACAAAGCATATACTATAGCAGCGAAAGCAGCGACGAATCTGAAATTGAAGATAATGAAAAAAACCACTTGCAGAAAAGGTTTTAACGAAACAAATGAAAAAAAAATGTATTTATGGGGTCTATGGAAATTGGAGAACAGAATAGCTCAGACGAACAAGAAGTGGCCTTTAAAGAGAAAGAGGATCAGATTGAAAAAAATAAGGACATTTTGGAGAACACAGATATCTTCGAGGCAGCATCAAAGAAAAAAATTGCAAAAACAGGTGTCGTAGATGAAACAAACCAAGGAAGAAGTTCTGATGGATGCTTGAAAGATATAGCAAAATCTATAAAGAAAAAGAAAATTTCAGAGACCAAAGAACATGCACAGAATCCAATGAAAAAAGCAATATCTAATAGGGTGCGTTGGAGTAATCAGGAAAAAAAGCTTGTTTTAAATTACTTCCGTACCCACGTGAAAAATAAAGTGACCCCAAAAAAATATGAATGCGACCAGTTCCTCAATATTTATGATCGACAATTGTTAAATAAAGATTGGGTCAAAGTTAAGACTTTAGTTTATAACTCTTTTAGGCTAGGTTAATTTTTCATCATTTCAAATGTAGGTATTAAAAGTTGTCATAACTTTCAGAATATTTTGTACCGTAAACTCATTAAAACTTTTAGTTTATTACTCATGTACTTTCGTTTAATTTTTTTGTCTCATCTTAAACCTTTCCCTTAAGTGAAAAATATTCTCAAAATAGTTTCACTTATCAAGTGGGCAGATAAGTATTTTAAAATTCAACACAAACTGGCATAGGAATTAGATTTGAAAAATTATACCTAATTCATACTGCTTAACTTTTTCAAATTGCATCCCAATTTTTTATTTAAAATAGTATTCACAATTAGTACCGTTGAAAAAATTTAGTTTAAATATTAATTACCCCTTAACATTTATTAAAAAGCACCACGACGTTCTTTACCATGGTATCAACTTTTTATTTAAAATACCTCAATGTTATTTTATGATCGGTTAAAGTATTTGCTATCTATTTTGAAATTTCTTCATTATATTTCCATTGAACTTTTATCTACTGTGTCTCCAGAACCCTGGAACGGTGTACAAAATTACTTTATTTAGAAAATGGAATACATGGTTGCCAAATCTAGGGCCTCTTAATGTTAGCTAAACATCTGGGACTCGTAGTAACGGCAAAATATATAAAGCATATATACGTACGGCTCACTTCGCCCTCTGCAGTGAAAGTTAACGTACTAAGCGTGTATAAATTGCAATAAAATCATGATTTATGAGTCCCTACCTTTTTTTTATAAAAACCGTCAGATGGATCCACAAGTTAAAATTGTGAAATTATACACGTAGTTTTTACGAAGCCCGATTTGGGCTTCGTAAAACGGGCTCGGGCGTCGGAATAACTGCGAAGTGTAACATTTAGGGCTTCCTAATGCACGTCTATACGTCTATATATATATATGTCAAACTTTTATTGTGGGGGATTGTTAACGTACTAAGCGTGTATAAATTGCAATAAAATCATGATTTATCAGTCCCTACCTTTTTTTATAAAAACCGTCAGATGGATCCACAAGTTAAAATTGTGTTGTTATGGTATCGACCAGGCACTCGATATTTCAAAGAATTTAAAGAAATTAATTTTAATGTTGGATGTTATATTGGTATTATGTCTAGAAAACAACACATGTTTATAATTTCAATAATTGTACATTTAAATTTTATAATAGCCCTAATTCTTAGTCAAATATGGAATAAAATGTATTGATATGCCAGAATTATATACCGATAAACTGGAAAGAAATGGTTTCCATGGATATTTTTTGATTGAAAGGGGAGAATTTTTTTAATTTTGACGGGAGAAGAGAAGTCAAAGGAAAATATAATTTTTTCTGAATAAATAGACGAAATATATTTTTTTGTTATCGTCCAAATAGTGGAATGGTAAAAATTATGAATATATGACATGGTATTTTGAAGTAAAATTAGAAAAAGTACGGATTTTGACATTAGTTTTCAAACTGACAAATAGTTCGAAATTATAAAAAACTGAGTATAAAGTGATTAGAATAGATATTAGTTAGGGTGTTATTTGACTAATTAGTATAACATTTTTAAAAAGAATTTTGGTGATATCACAAATATTTCATATATGGTAATTGTGGTTCGATATCGATTTATTCGTGAAGTTTTGTTCGATTGCATTGTTTATTATAGGTTGTTTCCTAGACATATTACTTCATTTATAATATAAAAAAAATATATTATATACCATAACAATTGGCGTTTATAATATAAAAATAATAATTTTATTTCTTATTCCCTACTGACACCCCTGAGATAAGAGATCGCCGGCTTGGTTTTTTTAAAATTAATTGAACTGGTTTATTAGTTACATTCACTAAGGTTGGTGAGTATCTTAGTGTTAACAACCAAACCATTACAATTGGCGTCCAAAACGTGCGGCAGATTTGTTGATAGTAAAAAAAATATTAATATTGGGAATCAATACAATTACTTAATATTCAGTACAAATTTCGTAAGGTAATATAAAACTACTACTATATACTTATTTTAGCATAGTTTGCGGTTAGAATGACAATATCGGTGTAAACTATCTATTGAATGACAGGGGACATAAAAGTATCTTAAACCTGACACATTATTTCATATAAATATTACAAATTATCAATTACAAAAAAAAATAATAAAAAAATAATTTATATACCAGAATGGCAGGTAAAATAATTTATGATCTCAAAACAAACGAACTGAAAGACGAATTAGAACGCCGGAACTTGGACAAAACTGGATTGAAGCAAACTTTAGTACATCGTCTGATAGAGGCAATAGAAAATGAAGGGATCGATCCAGAAGTCTACACATTTGGAATAGAAGAAAACTGAAGACAAATGTGAAGATCATGTGACAACAGTTACAGAGCAAACAATAGATAGAGAAGAAAAAGATAATGGACCAGATTACATGAGAGAAGTGTTTTTGGCTATTCTCAAACTAGAACAATCAATGACAGCAATGAAAGATGAAGTAAAAACTGATTTTGTTAAACAAGAACAGATTTTCTTAAACAATTTTGTTAAACAGCAACAGATTTTTAAGACAGAGATTGGAAGTATTAGGAATGAATTGGAGGTTGTAAACACGAAGATTGAAAGCATAAAAGATGAGATGACCAAGGAATCTGCAAGAAATATGCAAAATATAAATAAAAAAATCGAGACACAAAAACATCAACTGGAAAATAGGTTTGACAAGACGGATAACATAGTACAAAATCAAAACAAGCGGCTTAAAGATTTGGAAAGAAAAATTTTGGCCAGCAGCAAGGATATTTAAGAATTGCAGAAAGAGGTAAAAGAAGGTATTATTACAAATATGGGAATAGCTGAGGAAGAAAATCTAAAAACAGAAAGAAGATTGTTGAAAGAGATAGAAAGAAAGCTCAAAGAAACAGAAGAAAAATGGCGCGCAGAAGAAAAAAACCTGCAAAATCAAGATAATAGATCAATTGATGTAGATAAAATGACCAAGATGGAAATAGAACTAGAACAGATCAGACAAGAGAGAGAAAAACTTGTAAAATAAATGGGGAAATAAGACAAGAGAACAGGGGGCAAACTTGCATCTTAACATGCCATAATGGAGCAAGCAGAATACAATTTGACGGGGATATGCGAAAAGTGCATCCAAAAGTCTTTATAAAAGTTTTAAGAAATAAGATTGATAAAAGCAAAGATCGAACGGATTTTGAAGACATAATAGGAAACAATTTGGTAGGTCAAGTTCTTATTTGGTTGTATCCCCAAAAAAAAGAGAGAACATGAAATTTGTGATATAAAATAAAATACTAATTGTTATTTCAAATCACAATTTGGGGCATTTGTTATGGTATCGACCAGGCACTCGATATTTTAAAGAATTTGAAGAAATCAATTTTAATGTTGGATGTTATATTGGTATTATGTCTAGAAAACAACACATGTTTATAATTTCAATAATTGTACATTTAAATTTGATAATAACCATAATTCTTAGTCAAAAATGAAATAAAATGTATTGATATGCCGGATTTATATACCGATAAATTGGAAAGAAATGGTTTCCATGGATATTTCTTGATTGAAAGGGGAGAATTTTTTAAATTTTGACGGGAGAAGAGAAGTCAAAGGAAAATATAATTTTTCCTGAATGAATAAATAGACAAAATATATATTTTTATTATCGTCCAAATAGTGGAATGGTCAAAATTATGAATATATGACATGGTATGTGAAGGAGCGGTTTTTGTATGGAATGTCCAAAAATACAGTTGGTGAGGTATTCTCAAAAATTTTAAATTGAAGATTATGTTACTATAAATGATCTCATTTGTATCAATACATTCAATTGGAGGTCACTATCAAAATTCATGAACATTGATTATTGATTTAAAGCAAAATTAGAAAAAGTACGGATTTTGGCATTAGTTTTCAAACTGACAAATAGTGCGAAATTATAAAAAACTGAGTATAAAGTGATTAGAATAGATATTAGTTATTAGACTAATTAGTATAACATTTTTAAAAAGAATTTTGGTGACATCACAAAAATTTCATATGTGGTAATTGTGGTTTGATATCGATTTATTCGTGAAATTTTGTTCGATTGAATTGTTTATTATAGGTTGTTTCCTAGACATATTACTTTATTTATAATGTAAAAAAAATATATTATATACCATAACAATTGGCGTTTATAATATAAAAATAATAATTTTATTTCTTATTCCCTACTGACACCCCTGAGATAAGAGATCGCCGGCTTGGTTTTTTTTAAATTAATTGAACTGGTTTATTAGTTACATTCACTAAGGTTGGTGAGTATCTTAGTGTTAACAACCAAACCATTACAATTGGCGTCCAAAACGTGCGGCAGATTTGTTGATAGTAAAAAAAATATTAATATTGGGAATCAATACAATTACTTAATATTCAGTACAAATTTCGTAAGGTAATATAAAACTACTACTATATACTTATTTTAGCATAGTTTGCGGTTAGAATGACAATATCGGTGTAAACTATCTATTGAATGACAGGGGACATAAAAGTATCTTAAACCAGACACATTATTTCATATAAATATTACAAATTATCAATTACAAAAAAAATAATAAAAAAATAAGCCTACTGAAACACCCCTGAGATAAGAGATCGCCGGCTTGTTTTTTTTTAAATTAATTGAACTGGTTTATTTATTGGTTACATTCACTAAGGTTGGTGAGTATCTTAGTGTTAACAACGAAACCATATATATATATATATATATATATATATATATATATATATATATATATATATATATAAGAAAAAAATTCAAATATTGAAGATGAGAATTCTGTTCCTTTATATTAACTTACCAACTATTATTTCACTTGCTAATATACTAAACATATTTAAAAACATTTCTATGACTACTAAAAATTAACATCGATGTCGTAATGTCAATTTTGATAGGTCGCGTTCATCCCAACGTAGCGCTACCGGAGCTATCATACATTTTTTCTGAACGCGTGATTTGTCAACTGATCTGTGGTGAGAAACTATTTAACTTAATTGCAATCAAAAATGAATAAATATTGAAGTCATGCACCGATAAAATTGGGTTATGTTGCTATATCAAGATTAACAGGTTCAGCAGATTTAAGGAACGATAGATCACTCTAAAAATCGCTACCTGATCAACTTCGTTGGGATGAACGCGACCATAGTTTTATTTTTAATTTAATTTCTTGAAAAAGAAAATTATATCTTATACCATGTTTTTTCTCCATATTATACATATTATATATAGATATTGTGATTAACCTCGCTTAGTTGTAAGTAATTAATGTTTTACTTTTAAACTAAATTTATTTATACCTGTTTGAAATATCTATAAATGTACCTATCTTTTGTAGTTCTTTGACAATGGTTTTAATAAATTACCGAAAGCTTAGAACAAACTAAAAAGAGTTCACTTATTCACATTGCCGCATCCCCCACAATAATAGTTAGATATATATATATATATATAAATTACTTACCGACGTCTTAGCCCTACATACTTTTGAGTGATCCTAAATAATATATTAATTCATTCATTACACAAAAGGAACAAAAAAAAAATAAGAAGATTTATATTTTTTTTCATAGCGATTCCTGGATTTTTCTGGGATTATTGCTTCACATCCTATTTGCCACGCTTTTTCTACTTCAGTATCACTCTCACTCATTTTATATTAGTAAATTAATCGAAAATTAAAGTTAAAAGTATAAAATTCAAAATATAATCTGAAGTTTCTCAGTAAATGCATTTGTTTGTTGATAAATAATATCTTGGAAACACTTAGCAACTGCCCAACGATTATTAAATTATATCATTGGCAAGTCGGCGACCGCCTACTTTATACCAAAATGCAAATATATTTTAAACTGATCGAGAAGTATAAGTGTCATTTTTCACTTTTCGTTCATTTCGAAGAAATTTAAATTATTTTATTTGAAATTTATTTCAATACGATCGCGCAAAAAATGGTATAAGCATCTCGAAAGTTAAGGGTTTTACCGGTCTCCAGCAAAATTGCTGTCGACCGGTAAACAACCCTTACCGTTCTTAATACTTAATATACTATTTTGCGCGATCATATTGAAATAAATTTCAAATAAAATAATTTAAATTTCTTCGAAATGAACGAAAAGTGAAAAATGACATTTATACTTCTCGATCAGTTTAAAATATATTTGCATTTTGTTGGCATATTTTGTTCGGCGAAATGAGACATTGAAATTGCCTGGTAGTCTTTGGGCAGAATATTCGATGTTGAAAAGCACTATTTTTCTTAAACATGCTATCGATATTTCAACATTTCATAATTTGATTGCCTATCTAAAGAGGAAAAATGTTGGACATAGACCTAAGAAAGCTGCTGTGTTTACCAAAAAGCAGATTAAAAGCTTTATAAATGAAGCTCCCGATGACCCATTTCTAATCCTTAAGGTATCTATTTTATATTATTAGAATTATGACAACAAAAATTAAATAAATTTATATTGTTCTGTTCGGTTCTGTTCATTAAAAAAACATAAATCTTCTTATTTTTTTTTGTTCCTTTTGTGTAATAAATGAAGTAATATATTATTTAGGACCACTTAAATGTATGTAGGGCTAAGACGTCGGTAAGTAATTTACTTACCGACGTCTGAACGGTAAGTAAATCACTTACCGACGTGTTGGACTTAGAAACCAGTAAACACAACCTACCGTCCTGACAACCGATGCTGTAAATAAACAAAAAAGATCGATCGCGCAAAAATGATCTTTAACGTTTCGCTTTCGTTTGAAAGCTTTTTCAAAATGTTTATTTCATATGTCACAATGAAGTAAAAAATATACAATTGTTATTTTAGAATTTAGTTATGATACAAGTACTTCTTCAGAACTAAATTTACGATATTTGAATAATAGGTGAAAAAAAGTGTAGTCATTGATAATTAATTTGTTATTTTATTAAATTATGATTAATTTGACTCAAGTTTTTGATATCTTGTTTATCGTTCACAGAATTTTTTTCTTTTTTTATATGTATCATTTCTTTAATTGTAAGTTTCTGATAATTAGAGTCTTGTGTTAGTATTTTTGTTTTTTTGAAATCAAATTCATGTTTTTCTGTTGTTTCGTGTTCATGTAGAGATGTAGATGCATTTTTTATATATTTGTGCCCGTTGAGACGATTTTCTAGATGTTGAGTTGTCAAACCTATATATTTTTTTGGACAGTTTAAATATGGTATAGAGTATATAACATTAGATTTTTTATTGGTTTTAGTTGGACTTTTAAGTTTAGTAAATAATGATGACAAAGTATTTTGAGCTTTATGACACACGTTAATGTTATGTTTAGACAATATGAATTTTAGTTTTTCTGAGAGTTCGTTTGTATAAGGCATTGTTATTTATCTGTTTTGATTTAATTCATCGCACCTACAAATTCTACAATAGCACTCAAAATAACCACACAAAAACTGAAAAGAATAATAATGATTCTTCATACATAATTAAATATAATAGATAGTTTTCATGGAGAAGTTATGTAATGAAATTTATATTGTACTAATATAATTGAGTTTAAAAAAAGGTTTACTACACAATTTTATTAAAATAAAAGGAATTCTTTTGAACATATTTTTGATAAAAATTATTGTGAATAAAGAAATATTTTTTGTAATGGCATTTTGATAGTATTATAGTCTACTAGAAAACGGATATAGTGAAGTGCACGAACCAGGAAAGGTTTTTTCAAGAAAACCAATCTCAAACTTCACAGATTGTCTAGTTATCTAACTTTTTTTGTTTCAGAGACGGAAACTTTTGTTTATTTAATTACTCTTGATATCGGTAGCTGAAACGCTACTTAAAATATAAAAATAGACCGGGGTTTAATTTCCCAAAAATAACAAACAGAATAATTAATATACCGCAAGGATCATACAGTAGTGGTCTATATATTATCCTACTGTACTATTCCATATGACTAATCTCAATGACCAACATCTTGAAGTATGGCAGATTGAACATGATGACGCGTCTACCTCTTTATTACATTATTCAATTAATTCTTACTCTTGTCGTCTTATTCAATCAAGCCACATTGAAATTGAAAACGTACACTTCCTCACATGTTACATAATATATGTCTGTTATACAGGGTTCTTCATTGAGAAAGGAAAATACTCAAACGGTGAACAATCACCGAAGCGGTTCCAAAAATACCCCACTAATCTATTGTATCTTACGATCTTTGTAACCAACGTACTGGGTGTTTTGTCGATTTGGCTCATTTTTGTGTTACGTTGGAATTAACTAATCTTACTATACATTATTACATTATTTAATCGTTGGTACACATGTTTCTCAATCATATATTTCCATATTGAACCACTTACTAATATCAATAGAAATCCAGATCCGCATTAGGAAAACATTTAAAAGCGATTAAGCCTTAATTTAGTGATAATTAAAACACATAAATTCGAGGCTTTTTTTCTGAACTATTATATTATATTGTTTTTGCGTAAATTATTAAAGTAAAATATTATACAAGGTGGATCATTAAAAATATAATTCACCATAAATATTGAATAATGAGATATTATGGTAAATTATACTTTTTTTTTAAAAGGCAAGTATAATGACACATTATCATTTCTTGGGGTTGGTTCATGGGCGTACGTGCAAAATATTTGGTGAAATAATTTGTCTTGAAGATAAACTAATATTACGATTTTTGTTTTGTTTGAATATCTTCAGGAGAAAAGTGCACCAATTTATTTTTTCAGAAAAAACTCCAACTTGAGATACAGTTATAAAATCCATAGAAGATGCGGATATACAAAATATAAGTAGTAGTAAACTATGGTTACAATGAAAGAAATGAAACACCCCGTAGAAATTCAGTATGAGAAGCAAGCATTGTTTGATGGATACTCAACAGAAATAGAAAAAAGATTATTCATAAAACACATTGGCAGTAGAGATGGTATTTTGAATGGTTTATTGCTTCCACCTTTATCATTCCAGAAAAATCTAAAAAGCTACTAAAATACTACGTCTTGGCGAAAGGAGGACATAATAAACAGGATGAGAGAAAAAATATTTTCCTGAAAATATGGTAAAGAAGGAAATTCTAGCTATCACAAAGCCTTATATATCACAATAATCACAATGAGTTGTGAATAACATGGCGAAATAGTCGGGGAAGTAAGGTCGAAAAATCTACCTAACATCAAATTTTTCCAAGAAGGAATATTATGTCCCTAATCGAAAATTTATCGATTCCTAATCATTTTCCTACATTTACAAATAAATTCCGCTGGAGCTTGCGACTTAGCTTGCAAGCACGACGTGGGCACTCGAAACTAGAGACTTTTACACTGATATTTCTTTCAGTTTTCCTGCAGCGGCCAAAAACTGTTTATAGGGTGAGTGCTTCTAACGCTACTTCAGTGAGTTTTATTTTACACGTGAAAGATATGCAGTGTAGCAGTGCAGGTAGAAATATTTGTTCATTCTGTAAGTGCTTAACGCATTAAAATTGGTAAAGATTGATTGATTATACTCGTTTTTTTTAATAAGCTCCAAAATAAAATGGTTAATGGAGATTTTCGCAAAATTTGTTTATTTTATGATAGGTTAGTAAATGTTTGCGTGACGTTATAAACGATGTACATGGAGAAATATCAATCTATGAAGAATATGGAATAGGAGTATTTTTTTGAACACCTTGTACAGACAAAATATTCTCGCAATATGTTTTAATAATTAATTACTCAATAACAATTACACTTGTACTCACCCCAGCTTGTTCCTGTTCTTCCAAAAAATGTTTTCCTCTTTTGATCGTAGATAGCTTTCATAAATCTTTGTTTTTTTGATAATTTCTGCTCCTCCAATCTTAACAAATACAGGGACTGAATTTGGAGCAATTCTTCTTGTCTACTGAAACTCCTAGAAGCTTGGCTAACTTGAGATATTTTCTTTTCCCTCATTTTTATGAATTCTTGATTCACTGGTAAGCTTTTTCCTCAAGAAACGCAGTCACTATTAAGATCATGTCAAAATGTTAAAAGGTCGTAAAGTGCCTGTAATGTACAGTAGGAGGGCCCGGAAATTAACTATTTTGTACGCTAATACATACATCCTTATCAGCAGTTCTGTAACATTTCGATAAATTTATAAAAAAAACTTTCAGGTTCACTTATGAACTACATATATATCTAGATATAATATATATACGGGGTGTACCAATCTTCCGACAAAGTTCAGTATATGGGTTATTTCAAGAGATATCACTCCGTTACAAACCAAACTCATGATTTTTTAAATGGGAACCCATGTATATTATACTGATGTGAGGTTTTGCTACGTTATACAAAGTCATTTAAAAGGTATGGACACTTTTATGTGAAAATCGTAGGTAAATCAACGCCCTGTAGCTTACTGTACGTTGAAGAAAAAAAAATTATGTTGTCTAACAGTTTCGTAATATGATGCAATATCTCCGTATTCGATAAAATTTTAATTATTTTCTTTTTTGTATACATGGTGGACGGATACTCGAACCTTTCATTTTCTTTATTCTTTCAAATGGAACACCCTACCCTATATTTTATAGCACAAATAGAATCATCGGTTATGCAATTTTAATTTTTGTTAAGCATTCCCTATACCCAAAGTTTATAAAAACAGAGTTATTTTGTAATATTTATTGTAAACCGAAATTATTAACCTATTATGTGACAGAAAGCGTTAAATGTAACAAAAAATCATAAATAATAATAAATTTCAATAAATTATTTATTCTAAACAACACAAGTCGCCAAAAGTATAATCCTCACCATAATAATAAACTAAATGTTCAAAGAGTTCAACGTTAACATAATTGCAATGCTGCAGTCTAAGTTCAAATGATTGACTAACATTTGTCAGCATATTAACGTCAATAGATCGAAATGCCGCTCTGATTCTCTCTTTCATGTCCTCTCCAGTAGTCAGGGGAGTTTTATGAACCTCATTTTTTATAAAACTCCAAAAAGAGAAATCAACTTTTGTAAAATCCGAGACCGAGCTGCCCAATCAGTTGGACCCCCTCTTCCGATGTCCATACCTTTTAAAGCACTCTGTATAACGTAGCAAAACCTTATATCAAAAGCTTCAAAAAAATGTCAACAATCCGAATTCAGTATAAAATAGAGACTCCCATTTAAAAAATCATATGTTTGTTTCGTAACAGAGTTATTCAACACTCTGTATAGTTTGAAATAATTTCTAAATATCGACATCTACTAATTTTATGATAACATTTTTGAAATCTCTTGAAATAACCCATATACCGAACTTTGTAGTAAGAATGGTACATCCTGTATATACAAACAAAATTAATATTATTTGTGTTAATTTTTTTTAATTAATAATTATTGCCGAAAGATTAATTCAATCGTTCATAAAATGAGGAAACTGTTCATTATCTCACGAGTTTACTATTTTCAGAGGTAAATCTCTGGCAGGTCGATTTTTATTTCTTAATAATTTCCAAAAAAATAATTTTAATCCCCACTGCCTTATCATATGTGACGTTATCGAATTTTTTTTTGGAAACGGTATATTTTCATATCAAAAATTAAAAGACCATGCTGTTCCGAGTTCAACCATACCAAGTTCGACAAATAAAATACTTCAAGCTACAGCATACTGAGTGTAATGGAAATCAGAACACAGAAAGATCTTGTTATTTCTAATACATACATACTGGTTTAGTGTAAAAAATCTTTAAAACGAGAAATACAGCACTTAATCAACCTCTTTCAAGTTTTTTACATTACTCCCGCTGTTTACCCGCGCTCGCTTGAATTTCTTCACTTTGACATTCAGAGCACTCGGCAGAAATCACATTGAGTCAACACCTGTTGGGGCCATCGCAATGCTTTGTTTTAATTAGACAGTCAAAGGAAAAACCACACCACACCCGGCTACACAGGAGTTTCAGGAGGAACTTCCTATTAAGGAGGGGGCAATGTTACGAAGTTACCAACTCAAAGCCAGTCCTGTCACTCAACTATAAATTTTGGCGAATGCGCTTTCTAGAACATTCTAGGAAGGTTGTTTTGTTTACGTATATAAGTAGCGTTGTAAATTCAAGAACTTTCGAGAATTGAGAAAGACTATATTTACGCGAGATTTTGAGTGAGTTAACAGTTGTAAACAAACAGTTATTACAGACTTAGTTCACAGACAGTTTACAGAAGTAATCGGACAGAGAATGGAAGAGTACATCATTTAAGATAAGTAGTGTAATATTCAAGTGGTGAAAATAAATTAGAACTATTATACCGAGTGTAAATAAATTAGTAGACATTAAATAGTGTGTATATGAATTAAGTTTAATACAGTGTGTGTTTCTATAAATAAATCAATAGTAATTAGCCATAGTAGTGTGTATAATTATATCCCACCCATAAAAACTATTTATATAAATAAGAAAAACATTACAATAGCAAGAGTTAAACGACTACTATCGAGTAGGTAACTGTTGCCCAAGTGTCAAATTCTAATTTTCGGAATTAAATTGTAGGTACAATTAAGAATGGTTTATGAAGAAGTGTGTCGTATTTTTAATTATTTGCATCCTGAAAGAAATCCCGTATCACGTTCAGCAGTTACTAAGACATTACAACGTTTTAATGCAACATTGCAATTGATTTAGAGGAATCACCTCAAACCTCTACCACAAATTTGGCACAAAACCATAGTATGAGTCGATGTTATCTGGGAAATATATTGAAAAGTAAAAAGTATCATCCGTATAAGATACAAATGGTTCAAGAATTGTCATAGGATGATTTTGACTGACGGCTGAAGTTTTGTGAACGACTGATGGACTTAACGTCTGTAACGTCTGTAACGTCAACGAAAATTTTGCATCTAATGTATTGTTTTCAGATGAGGCAACTTCTTGTTTAAATGGAACATTTATCCGCCATAACTCAAGGTATTGGTCAAAAGAGAATCCTCATTGGATTAATGAAGAACATACCCAGTATCCACAGAAGTTGAATGTTTGGATGGGAATTGTCGAAAATAGGCTTATATGCCCATTTTTCATAGACGGAAACTTGAATGGTGACAAATATTTGGATTTACTGAATAACCAAATTATTCCTGCACTTCAACATAATGGGCAGTTACCACAAAATGTTTGGTTTCAAAAAGATGGAGCACCTCCCCACTATGATAGACGGGTTAGGGATTTTCTGGAAGCGATTTTTCCAAATCGATGGATTGTATGTAGAAGATTCCTAGAGTGGCCCGTTAGATTTTTTTCTTTTTGGTTATCTAAAATCACGTGCTCACGTTAGACGACCAACATGCTTGCAGGAATTGAGACAAAGAATTATTGATGAATGATGAATGTGAACTAATACGTGGAGAAGTCTTGGAAAGATCTGATCTGAACAGATTCTTTTTTAGCATCAAATCAAACGAAAAATATGAAATATAGCACATATCTGAGAAAATTATTGCTTACATGCCGGAGCCTCTCAATGTCAATATTATATACAGAGTGATTTTTTTCGTAGGGATTATGACCAAACCGATCAGAATAAAAATCTGAAAATTTGTAGTGAAGGATTTCCGAAATTGCAGTGGGAGCATGAAATTCGATT
This sequence comes from Lochmaea crataegi, assembly GCA_947563755.1. Classification (NCBI taxonomy): domain Eukaryota; kingdom Metazoa; phylum Arthropoda; class Insecta; order Coleoptera; family Chrysomelidae; genus Lochmaea; species Lochmaea crataegi. The sequence continues at coordinate 31,417,229 of OX387434.1, read as the reverse complement.
ATATATCTATCGAATACTCGAGACTTTATTCGATCGAGTTGATGCATGTAGCACACGAAACTCGATCGAGTTCGTATTCCCATTGTCCCTAAAAATCGTTCGTCAGCTAACTTCATAGTTGTATTTTTTTACACAAATGACATTTGTTCTTTAATGGGAATCTACTTTGGGCTTTAGAATTGCAATATGAGATTGATATTGATTATATTATCATGAATAGTATTCATTACTAATTTTACGTATTTGCCAACAGTAGTTTGGCTCGATCCAAAATTACATTCTTCACCTATGCACCTATGCAAACACTTTGAATATTTTTAACTTTTTGAATTATTGACTTAATTACGAACAACTTTTTATAACAACGTACTACTAAGTCTTATGGTTTTCGAGATAATAATTATTCTCTTGAAAAAATTGATGTCTCACTGATATTTATTAACTCCATTAATTTCGTGATAAGTGAAAATTATTTAATTTTAACCATCTATATCGGCCACTGTGGGATGATATCAATGATATCCTAGAAAAACATTTTCAATTTTTTATACAGGCGAAAGAAAATTAACGTTAATATTTGATGATGAGAAATAACAATAACTGTGTTTTTTAAATGGCACACATATTTTTTTCACACTCCGTACAATTTTATAGTAGATTAGGACCAAATATTCCTAGCATTTCCCTATAACTAGGTGTAACATTGTTCGTGATTTTTTCGTTTTTATTCATCTTAATCTTATGAAATAACTTTAGTCATTTTAGACTGCCATAAATATATAGTAAATTTTATACCCATTTAGAATAAGACCATCCTTATTTATTATTAATAAATCGGTTGAAACAAAAAATTACCAACAAAAATGAACGTCGTAACTAATTCATTAGATGTCACGTTTTTGAAGTTACGTCAAATTTTGATTTCATGTTAATGTCATAACGCAAAATAAGATATAAAAATGCGATATTCTGATGAATCCAAAAAACTTATGCTTAATGTAGTAAACTATTTTCAAAACGATTTAGGATCTCGATTTAAGGCAATTCAAAAAGCGTCCGGAGCACTAAAAGTTCCAGAAAGCACATTATATAATCTTGAAAAACCAAACAGAGCTACAGATTTCGAATTTAGAAGAAATATGTCTGCAAGCGTTTCCCGGAGCAAAACCCGAATTACAAAAAATACCCTGCATTGTTTGAGGGAAGTAATTTATAAAATGTATGCGCGAAAGGATAAAATCACAGTAGAAACTATTTTACGGCAATTTATCGAAGAGTCTCCAGAAACTAAGATTTCCAAAGGTTCGTTTTATTTGGGAATTAAAAAAATGGGTTTTCATTTCAAAAAACAGGATGGAAGAAAACATTTATTGGAAATGCCTGCAGTCAGATTAAAAAGAATATTATTTTTGAACAAATAACATGCTGCTAAAAGCGAGAAGCTCTTTACACCTGTTTTTCTGGATGAGACATGGGTTTTTAGTAAAAGCGGGGACAGAAGAATGTGGCAAGATGGTACTAAACACAGTGATTTAAAAATAACTGGAAGTGGGACACGATATGTAATTGTTCATGCTGGTAATAAAAAAGGTTTTGTGGCAAATGCATCGCTTATTTTTAAATGCAATCAAAAAACAGGCGATTACCATGATAACATGAACACCGAAAATTTTGAAAATTGGTTTAAACAGCAACTAATTGTAAACTTGGAAGAACCATCGTTAATTATAATGGATAACGCAACGTATCACAGTCGCCTGGATGAAGAAATCCCAAGAAAAAGTTGGAGTAAAACACGCATGTTAGAATGGCTCAAAAAAAAGAATATTCCTTTTCCAGATCACATTTTAAAGGATGCTGTTTGGAATATAATTGAAAAGCAAGTTTTGCCAGAAAAAATTATCATTTAGACAAATACGCTGCCGAGCATGGTCATTGTGTTCTCAGGCTACCACCCTATCATTGCCATTTTAATGCCATCGAAATGGTATGGTCAGAAACTAAAAGGCATTATGACCAAGCTATTACGAAAACTGCAAGGTCACCTACTGAAGTCTTAAAAGTATGGAATGACGTTGTAAAAAATGTACCGGAGCAACACTGGCAGAATTACATAAATCATACAGAGAAAATTATTTCTGAAGCATGGGAAGTAGAAAACAAACTGGACCTACTAAACATCGAACCTATGGTGATCTCTGTATCCAACCAATCCGATGATGAACTATCACTTTCCGAAAGTTATTCTGATTTAGAAACTAATTAAACTTTGCCTTGAAGATCACATTGTCATTTTTTTTTAATCTAGAATTTGTACTTAATCGAACTCTGAATTGCCATATTTTTTTAAGAAAACTATGTATCTAGTTAATAAAACAATGTTTTTAAAATTAGTGCGCTTCTTTTATATTCTTTTATTATGTCAACATCTTTAGAATTTTATGAATTTCATAAAATTAATTTGTATTATTACAAACCGCCACTGATAATATAAAATTTCAAGTCACTACGCCAATGCAATAAGAAATATGTCAAGCATTTGACATGACAAAGGTCATAACCTAATTTTTTTCATGCGGGTTCAGATGGTTCAAGAAGCCGCATACGTTAAGTTACTAAAACGGCTGGTACCTCTAAATAGGTATCAATTTTACTATACCTATATCTCAAGAGTACAGTTGTCTCGTGAACTAGTACTTATTCTTGATTGTTGCAATTGTAAACAATGGCTAAATACGAATATAGTAGCAAATATTTTTTAAATATTTTATTAATTCATGGAAAATGTCAAAAAATTGCATCCAGAACATGACGAGTTTCTGCTGAACGGTATCGAAATGTAATTTCACTAACAAGACAAATTTTAAACACCGTTTCAACAAACCTTGAAAATGGTTAGCAAATAAAGGACCGATGGCCACCTTGCTCCCCAGATTTAAACCCTGTTGATTTTCAATATGGGGGTATATAAAAAATGTTGTTTATCAGCACCCTTTTACTTCCAAAGAAGATACCATTGATAGAGTTCTGTTTTGCCATAATGCCTAATGTGCCATCGAAAAAAATCACCCTGTATAATATTTCTATAATTCATTCATTTGAACAAAACAAAAATACATGGATATCCATTTGCGACATTTAATTTATAGATTTTTGAAAGTATTAATGAGCTATTGAAATATACAGGGTGATTCCAATATCCAATATCTTGTAAATCCTCAAAAATATTCGAATGAAATTGTGTCTGGTTGTAGCCAGTCTAAAGGCAAATTAGTCGCAATTGTACAGAGTGTCCCAGAACGCCGTGAAAGATCAAAGGTACATTTTTTTAATGGGAAACCCTGTATTTTACTTCAAATTTGAATTCTGCTTGACTTCGTTATTTTAATGATATGAAGTTGTAATAGGTTATACAGTGTATTTAAAAAGTTCTGGTCACTTGTTCCTGAAAATCGTGATGTGTTCAACACCCCGAATACTTTAAACTGCAGAATTTGAAATTAATATGTTACAGCCAAACGTCTGTGATGGTCCTCAAGTATCTTAATTCACTAGACCAGCTTCCATTTTTAGATATGGACCATATACAGGGCGAGTCCAAACTCGAATACATTGGTTTCACAATTTTTTTAAATAGCTCACCCTGTTTTTTATATCGGTAAATGACTATACTTAGGTTAGGTAAGGTTTGTGGCTAGTGGGCCTATAAGGCCCTCCACTGCGACTTGCAAGAGTCTATTATGGCTCATACCTATTCAGATTTCACCAAACAAATTCAGACGATTAGTTTGTTTGGTGAATGATATTTCAGGTCCGAGGGCGAGAGACCCTGGCAAACATCAGATACCTGATTCGAGCCGCGGCAGGCAGAAACAAATTATATGCTTTGCTGTTTCATCATCTTCCAGACAAAGACGACAAGTAGGATATTCCGACAGTCCAAGTCTTAGCATATGATGATTCAGATGACAGTGGCCTGTTAGACAACGTAGGTCAATCCTGCTATAGTCTAGCATTTGTTTGGAGACATTCTTCGAAGGATGTATAGTTCAAATTTGTTCAAGTATTCTCTATACCCAAACTGAATAGTTTTTGTGATATTTCCATTTTATGATTTAAAAATCCAAAAATTTATTCACATCAATTAACTTACAGATGTACTAAAATTTGTAAAAAAACGATACTTAAAGTGACTACCCTCTAAATCAATGCAGGCTTGAAGATGGTCTTCATAAGATCGACTTACATCTCTAAGAATTTGCGCATTAGCATTTTGAAAAGCTTTCCTATCGTCTGATGTACTTCGTGCCCCTGATCTTTAGCATAGCCTCTAAAAAATCAACTTTATTTAACTCTGGTGATCTTGGTGCCCAGAAAACTGGTGCTGCTCGTCCAATCCACCTTTCAGGAAACATATTCAATTGACTCTGAATGAGCGCATTCTGATGAGCAGAAGCTCCGTCATGTAGATACCACATTTGTTGACAAACGAATTAGGAAAATGTAAATGTTTGTTGATATTTCACAACCTACTTACTACCTACCTAATTACTAAGAACGATAATAATGATGTGGTTCTAATTTAACTATTTGGAAAAACTACATCAAGAAATCTGTCCCACAAGTGTGCCACTGTCAGCGAACTTTTAAAACATTTTTGTAAAATAACACACTTTTTGACATGTTAATAATTTATTGTTGTGAATGAATTTTATGTAGCTGCTTTTTATTGATTTTTTGTTGGAAATAAAATTTTTGATCATAAAATTGAAATATCACAAAAACTATTCAGTTTGGGCATAGGGAATAATCAATCAAATTTGGAGTATAGTAAAATAACTTTCATTTACCGATATAAAATACGGGGTGATCCATTTAAAACAATTGTGAAACCAATGTATTCGAGATTGGATTCGCCCTGTATAGGATTTCTTAGATATGGAAGCAGGTCTAGTAAATTATGATACTAGAATACCATCACAGACGTTATTGCTGTAACAGATTAATTTAAAATCGTGCAGTTTAAAGTACACGGGGCGTTGAACTGATTATCATTTTCAGGAACAAGTGGACAGAACTTTTTAAATACACTGTATAACCTACTACAACCTTATATCATCAAGTCAAACAGAATTCAAATTTGATGTAGAATACAGGGTGTCCCATTTACAAAATGTCACTTCCATCTGGCACGGCGTTCTAGAGTACGCTGTACAATTGCCACTGATTTTAAAATATGGACCTCTAGGCTGGCTACAACCGGTCAACATTTTATTCGAACATCTTCGAAGATTTACAAGATATTGGACTTTATCGCACTAATGAATCACCCTGTATAACGTGTCGCAGGTAAAATTATCTATGCAAAATGAATGACTGATTAAAATTGTTTGTTTCAGTGCAGCTGCTTGCGACACTTTGTTTTAATCTCGTTGAATCTTTTTTCATTATGTTTTGTACAACAGACCATAGGTCGACTTCCAACTGATTTCCAACTGATCCAACTGATCCAACTGATTTAGTATTGTTCTTGGGACGGTACAAAAACTACCTTCAGGAAGGGGTGATAAAGTTGATGTGTCATCCCTAATTCGAGTTTGCGCACTATACAGTATTCGATTCGATTCCAGAACGGTTCCTAAATGCCAGCTGGAACAAACCTATCATTATCCTTTAACCAGATCGTTGAAGCGTCAAGAAGCGAAAAGTCACAGACAGGAGGTAAAAAACCAATCTTCGTTGTCAGTTAAAATAAAAAATATATTTCGGATTTTGATACACTAATAACTTCTCTCAACGTACTTTTACGGAGATTAATTGTAGATTAAGTTATATGGTCAGATACTGGATTGAGCACTGAAGTAAGCACGGTGTTATGCGTCAAAATTTAGCTATCTATATAGCATTTAGATAGGTGCTGAATTAAGCATTGAAGTGCGCACGGTATTAAACATCGGAATTTAGCATGTATATAGCACTGAGGTAAGCACTAGCACTTGAGTACTAGAGCACTTGAATAAAAAGAAAGAAAAATTCGAATATTTTCTGAAATTGCCATAGAAATTACGATAGAAAGCATCCCTCCATACATACAATATTTCCGTATTATCAGCACCACACATAGTATATATACACATGCCGGCCGGAGCCTAGCCAAGAAAAAGTTAGCTTTTAAGAAACAGATTCCATGACAAAACATGCGGGGGAGTATTCCTAAGGTGCAATATAAACTTGTAGAGATTTAATCGAAATCGTTACTGCACATTTTGGGTAAATTGATTTGTGTTTTGATTTAATTTGAAAATATTTTTAAAATACTAATGGAGCACGTCGATAGTTAAAATGGTTGCTAAAAAATTTAATTCTCATCAATAATATATGTGTTGAATTTATTCTACCTCAGATCATGAAATTATTCATTTGATGTATTTGGTTACTGCTGATATGCATCTGCAAAGCTTAAGTAATATTTAATGTGAGTAGGTTTAAGCTAGTAAAAATTATACCGAATATATCCAGACAAAACAGACTAGAGTACTGAAGTAGCAAAAAAAATGTAACATGTACCTTGTAATCATTAACCATAGTTGTTCAAATAAAAAAAATGGAAATCTTCAAATATTTTACCAATTTTCTCAAATGAAGTTAACCATGTCCACGCACAACTCAATCGTTATGTAATAGTTATTTATGCAACTAGTGTGTAAAGTAACCCCCTTTTTGACGAATGTGAATATTGTTGTTGAATATTGCGACAATCACAAGAGTCAAAAATGGACTTTACACACGAATTGCATACAATATTTTTTCTACTACCGAAACTTTTATAAAAAAAACAGAAGTTTAATAGTAATTTTCTCTACGCTGCATGAAGTAAGATGGACGAATGAATGTTAGTCACTTAGAATTCTATTATTTCTTTCCAGTATTAATAAATATTTAATAATATTACCTAGGTAGGTACTTTGCTGAATATGTTTCAATATTTGATTTACAAAAAAATTCAGACTTAATATCCATTTATTATATAAGGTACCTAAGCCAATTCCATGTTCCTAATACTGCCACCGATCGAAAAAACTCTGTCTAAATCATCCGAGCGAGAAAGACTGCTTCATTTTTAGCCATACTATAAAAAATTGCATGTGTTTTCGATTTCGTTTCGGCTAGTCGAGATAAGTTGGGCAAAAAATTACACAAGGTAAGCTACAAGATGCCGCCTTTGTTGTTGTAGTGTGATTATGTTTAATATGAAGGTGTTTCCTCAAATCGTTAGTTGTTTATTAGATACACGAGTGCCTAATATTGCCATCCTTCGGTAAACCAAATATTGCCATGGCAATATTTGGCATGTATATATATTTTTGGCTAATTTACATAATTTTATGATAGTTAACAAGTTTGTGATTTACAAATAATTCGATAAGCACAAATAAATAATATATTATTTACAGTTATAAAAAAAATATGCGGCTTATTAAGGATGGCAATATTAGGCACCTTTAATTTTTCTCAATAATTAACAATTCTTGTCCCTAGCTTAAACAATTAATGTTGGTTTTCACAGATGCCAAAGAAAAAGAGGGCTGAGTGGTCTGAGGAAGACCTTAAAAAAGCGTTGACTGCCATAAAGAATGGATCCAGCATCAGCAAAGCCGCAGATGTGTACAAGATTCCCCGAACAACTTTGGGACTGCATCACAGACAAAATAATGCAACGAAACGTCTTGGACGATGTAGTGTTCTAACGGAACAGAAAAACGAGTTAGTGAACAGAATCCATAGACTTGCAAAGGTTACAGGCTGCCAGTTACGCCTAGCGTTGTGAGAAGAAGTGTGTTTTCCTAAGCAACGGAACGCAATATTCCTAACCCCTTTTCTCTAACTTTAAAACTAGCAGGCAGAAAGTGGTTGAAGCTATTTTTCAAGAGGCATCCTGATGTTGCCAGACGTAAGGCACAGCAGATGAACCCTGCTAGAGCTCAGAAAATGAATCCATTTATTGTTAATGATGTTAATACTTTGAGATGCTAAAAGATGTCTACACTAGATTAGAATTATTCGACAAACCAGGCAACGTTTACATCGTGGACGAAAAAGGTTGTCGTCTAACGATTCATAAGCAGCATAGTGTATTGGCGAAAAAGGGAGCAAAGCGTGTTCACTTAGTGGCCCCCGAACATGGCGGGTCCAGGTCCCAAACAGAGTTGGACTCATCCCCATGGGGATGCCTACCAACCACACCCACCTCAAACTCACCGTTACCCCCGCCTCGAAATCACTACCCAAGCATACTTCGAGACGGTTGACGGTCCCTCGCACACTCTCCGCTCACACCGTCATCTTCTCCCTACTATCACTCCTACCTCTCATGCCATATCGAGTCCTTCTCTCCCCCTAACCATGATCTCTACTTCTCCACTCACCTCCATCCATTCCTCCTCCCCCCTCAACAATATCTCTACCATGTTCTCCCAGTACACCGCCTCCCCTAGTTTCCTCTCCAACTTCTTCAGCACTTCCTCGTTCCTCCAGCATCTAAACACATGCCCCACATCATCCTCCACTTCACACCTCTCGCACACTCCAGTCTCTCTTTTCCCAATCTTGTCGAGGTATCCTACTCTCGACCCATGTCCAGTGAGCACTTGTGTCAAGAAGTAGTTCACCTCCCCGAATTTCCGGTCCATCCAATCTCTCCTATTCCCAATCTCTCCTTTAAGCGCGCCCTCATACTCCTCCCACTTTCTCTCCATTTCCTCCTCCATCCATTCCTCTACTTCCTCTCTGGTCGCTCCCCTCCAGCGTTTGTTCCTAGCTCTAGCCATCACGTCCAATTGGTAGGACCTTGCCAGCACCGCTGCTGCCAGTCCACCCACTGTCCTGCACCACTCTCAGCAGTATCCCTGTCTGCACCCGCAGAAGTGGCCTAACCCTCGCATTCACCCCCGCTCTTTCACCCCACACCTCCGCACCGTACAGCATACCCTGCTCTTCCGTCCCACCAATTATCCTCCTCTTCCACTCTCCCGGCCCTTTCACATAACACATCAATCTCCCCAGCCATGCTGCCCTCACTTTACCCTTCTCTGCCGCCTTCAACATATGAGTTTTGAAGGATAATTGACTATCCAACTACACCCCTAGGTATTTCACAGATTCCTCCATACGAATTATCCTTCCCTTAACCATCACCCCCACTTCCCTTGTCCAGCTCCGTCCCTTCACTAGCAACCCCACCGTGTTATCTTCCGCCACTTCCAGTCCGCACCACTCCATCTTCTCCACAATCTTCCTGCACATTATTTCCGCCTTTCTTTTTATCTCCGCCTCTCCCTTTTCCGTACATACAAGACACACATCGTCCACATACCCCGTAATCTCACATCCCTCCTCACATACTATCCCACAAACCTAATCAAACACATACTTCCATAGCGTCGGTCCAAGAACCGAGCCCTGAGGCACTCCAGCCTCCCTCTGGAGTCTACAATCACACGCCCCGTCGGCCCTCCACCAGGCTAACCAGCCCCTGTCCCATTCCAAGCCTCAGCAACGCGCTCAACACTGCCCATTTGCTGACACTGTTGAACGCGTTCCCGACATCGAAGAACACGAGTAGGGCCAATTTCATCTTCCTCCAGCTGCCCTCCTCTTTTCTCCAAGCCCATCTCCAAGCTCCACCTTGCTAAGTGCCGAGATGCAGGATTTCCACTTGGTTTTCCCCAAAACCCCCATTCCTACCAACTTCCTCCTCAATCATATCCTTTATTATCCTCTCCATCAATTTACCCATACCACACAGCAGGCTGATAGTTCTGTAGTCCCCCGCCCGCTTCCCCTCTCTACCCGCCTTCTTCATCAGTATCACCCTGGCCACCTTCCATCCTTCCGGGAACTCCTCCTCCCTCAGCACCCTGTTGAATAGTTCCCAGAAGTACTCCCCATTGTCATCCAACAGCCTCTTCACTATATCACCCCTCAGGCCATCTATCCCTGGGGCTTTTCTCACTTTAATGTTTCTCCCCCAATCCTCTACCTCCCACTTCTCTACCGGCCCTATCCCCCTCATTTTCCCTACCCCCCTAGTATCCTGGACTTCCCGAATTCTACCACCCACTCCTCCTTCTCCCCATGTGAACAATTCCTCTATAATCTCCTTCTCCCAATACTCCTCTAACACCTCGTTCCTATTTCCACCCATCCTCTTCACCGCTATTTCATACGCCATTCCCCATGGATTGTTTTCCAATTCCCCCAGTAACTCTTCCCACTTCCCTCTTTTTTCCCTCTCCACCCTACGATCCAGTTACTTCCTCTTCTCCTTATATCCCCCTCTTCCCTCTATCATTCCTCTTCCCCTCAGTATCCGTCTTCGTTCGTTCTTACATTCTATCTCCCCTGGCTTATGTCCCCTTTTCCCACATACCCTACAAAGGAAGGCCTGCCGACAGTCTCTGGACATGTGATTCTCTCTCTTACATAGCCAGCACTTACTCCTCTCCTTGACTCCCTTCACCTTACACTCTGCTACTTTGTGTCCCTTCACCCCACTTCCAACGCATCTGCCCTCCTCTCTACCCTCTACAATAGTTACCCTGTTCCACCCCAATCTAATCTCCCTTTTCCCCAGTAAGGCTTCCGCTTTTTCCCATTCCGCCTTCACCACCGCCATTTTCATTCCGTTCCTCTCCTTTACCACTTTAATTATCTTTGTCTCTTTCCCAATCAATTTCTCAATTTTCACCCTCACCACTTCATCTTTCATCCACGGGTCTATCCCTACCATCTTTATGGTCTTTGTTCCCCTCCCGCTGAAACAACGTAGTGGTTTTCTAGAACGCACTCAAAATATTCAACCTTCTACTTCTAACAGTCGAACGGACTGTTATTTTTTTGAAAATGCTTCACATCGTGATAAATATAAATTTATAAATTCAAATTACCTCTGTAAAAACTGTCTATGTCACCACGTCACAAGGGATTGAAGTCTCTAACATCTTGTTAGATATAACAAAAAAGACATCATACTTGTCTCCTTTGGTGGACAAACTACAATTAAAAATGTTTGAAAAAACATTGCAAATTTCGGGCATATCTCAAACTGTATCAACCACAAAAAAAAATTTCCATTTAAAATTCTTTCCACATTCCAATCCGATCAAACACTTTGAAATTCCTTGCGCAGTATTGCCAAAAATTACTTGTAAATTAACGCAAGTAAAAATAAACCTAAGTCAGCCAATCCAGAATTTAACATACCATCGGACATTCACTTTCTCGTTGGGGCCGATTTATATTACAAAACCCTCACACCAGGTATCATAGATCTCGGTAAAAAATTGCCTAGTTCACAAAATAGCTTGGGCTAGATAATCGCTGGAACTATTCTTTTAATTCCGTGAATAAATCCAAAATCATGATTCCGTGTTTACAACCTGTAATCATATTTCTATATGAAACAACAAACTAAGTTCATCTCTTTCATAATTTTCAGAACAGGAGGAAATTCCTTCTAGCAATATTCTCTCGTCTGACGACGAATTAGCGGAAACTATTTTCCAAAATTCTACACAAATTCTGGAAAACGGTACGTTCCAAGTCAACGCTTTATCAAACTAAAAGTATAATGAAAATTTTTTAATTTATACAGAGCATTAATACGGAATTTTGAGAATATTGACAAAAGTATTATAATATCTTTCTGTTGAAGGCTGCTAATTTATGACTGTATGGGTGGACCGAACTATTATAGTGCCCGTCTTATCAACTTTACAATTTATTAATAAACTCACTCATATAGATATACCCTTTATATTAATCGTATAAATGTAACTAATAAATAGGTAACGAATGTTATGATTACATTGCAAGTACGTGTGTAAATATAATAATATTGTAATAACAAATAATGTATACACAAGATTATATGATATATATTAGAAGTCTAATAGATAGAGTCGAAGCTCAACTTGTTTTATTTCACACCATTTTAATAACGAACGACAAGAATCTGTCACTCAACGATAACAATTGGGTGAGCAGTTTCATTGTCGATCATTGTCTGAATCCCAGCTAACAGCATGACGTTCTTTGTACGTAATTCTTTCGTCACCCATTACGTCGTTTTGACTTCTTGGATGACGTCGAATCGACTAAAATATGACGTGAAAATGTCACAGCCCAGAGACGTCACCTAGTCACGTTAAATGACGTCCACCGTATGACGTAGAATAGCTTTGTTTTATCGACGAAATTGTAACGTATAATTACGTTATTTCACGACGTCATTTTATCAACCTATTTATGACGTACGTATCGATTTTGGGACAGCACAAAAACCAAAAATATTGATACAACTTTATTTGAATTAAATATAAGTTATTGCTCACATTCACAGCAAAAGTTACCTCAAATTTAACAAAAGCAACTTTTTAAAATAAATGATTCTTATTCATAAAATATATGTTTAACAAACATAAGAGATATTCATCAAAAAATAAAAATCTGTAATCTGTATCTGAAAATAAAAATTATTAATATACATTTTCTAGAGAAATTAGACGTGATAAATCTTAACAATTAGATACTTTTGTGATAAATTACCTGATAAGTTGCAACTCTGCTTGGATGGAATTAATGTAGAATATGAAATGGACGCCTGACTTCTAGCTGATACCACTGGACTGGATCTAGATGAAGATATCACTGAACGACCACTATCTAAAAAAATTTTTCAATGAAAATATGTGAAGAAATCTCTAGACTACAACCAAAAATTGAAAACATTTACTAGTATGGAAGTAATACAAAAACTACATACTATGACCTTTTAGGCTGATAGAGGGTGGCAACTGGTGACAACTGGTTCTCAATGTCATCATCACTACAGGAGTTACTTCCGCTACTGTTATACAATTTTCTTGGGGGAAAACGATTTCTTTTGACTCGTCCTCTATTATCATTCAAGTCCTCTATATCACTTTGCAGGTCTGATGTAAGCTCGGCTAGTTGAAGTTTTTTACAGGCCTTCTCTAAGTTTTCTGCAATTACGTAAAGTAGCAACATTATTACCTACTCATTTTCTTTGAAGTTGTTTTATTAACACATAAAGGACTTTATTTAGCGTCCAAATAGTTTTTCCTATTATAAGGTTTGTGAAAATCATTAAACTTATTGAATGAAATAGCAATAAGCAGATATTTGATCTGTACTTTCAATTTATATAATCAAAACTGAACCCAAAACAGTTTTTTATTCAAACACGTGTGTTTTTTATGTGCTTGTTTTTCAATTTATTTTGGACTTAAAAAATTAATGAACAAGAACTAAAATTTCAATTCATTAAAAAAAATTAAATAATCATTGTCAAATATGTCTTACCTTGTTCAATACTTTTCTTACTTTATAGGATGCCCAGCTTTTAGAGTCTGGAGAAACACCAAATTTTAATGCTTTCTGGTACTTTGTAGGTGGCCAAAAACACGCTGATTTCTCCGGTGTTAGCCATTTGCAATGCACAAGTGCTAAGCCACCTTCATCATTCTTAGTTTGGCAGAATTCTATGCCTACGAAAGAAGCCATATCTAGACAAAAATTACAATATCAGTATAAGAGTACTTTATACCTACACTATAACCATTATTTAAATACAAAATGCTATAACTATTTACTTATACTGAATTTTTAATCGGAACAACCCAATAAACATGTAAAAACTAACAAAATAACAATAATTTGTTAAATTTTAAACTTACATAAATACTAATTATAATTATTATTCTATTTACCGCCATTGGCCGCCATTTACGCCCAAAAGGAGGGAGCCCGGATGACATTATACAACATTATCCATTGTTTATTGAGTTGTTCACATTTTAATATAACGAAATAGCAAAATTTTGCTTACCTAAATTTATCTGCAACGGATACTGATACAAAATTCACAAAAGCATTTACAAACAAATCGCAGCACACACTAAAAACAAAATATGTATATCTACTATGCGTTGTGCCAGCAGCCAGCCCTAGCCAAAAATGAAAAATGAAAGAGGAGAGGCGAGAAAGGACGAAGACGTTTGACCCGGTGAGCCTCCGCGAGTTGTAACGAGCGTTTGGCGCGAATTTTAATATTTAGTGGAAATCATTTTATTATCGTTAGAAGTTGAAAGAATACTTTGAATTCCAAAGGTAGGTACCTGTATTAAATATTTAGTAATAAACAAATAAGTACGTAAAATATACGATACTATCCATAATTATTACCACTTGATATAAATATTTTCTATAATATATATTGAAGTGATATATTTTACTTGTTAGTACGACCTATTGGGAAATGCAAAAAAGTACACGATATAAAATTTTAATTTACACCATGCAAATGTGCATGTTTTATTGTTAAAATTATTACTGCATCACTTCAGATCGACGTTGGCAAAATGACGTAAATGGTTGGTCCTGGTTGTCACGTCGTAGAGACGTCGATGTAAGGACTTCGACGTCATTTACCAATAATTACCTAATATCGACGTTTATATGACGTGACCATGTCAGCTGGGATATAGTAAATGTCAATAATGACTTGTACCAAATCATTTCCGATGCAAAATCTTCCATCATATTCGTTAATAATGAATTGACCGAAGCATTTTTGGAGAATATCAAGTTGACCAAAGAAATTATTGTGATGCCTTCAATAAACATCAGCATTCTGTATTATTCTAGAAAGTTGAAAGAATTCTTGGATTTGAAGATTGTGAAGATCATCAATTATTCTGTCGAAATTCCAGATTATTTAAAACAAATGGATGTGAACTTCGAACTTTGATGATTACAGAAAAAAGTTAAAGTATAGTCTTCTGGATAATAGTACCGATATGAGATTCCGATGTTTATTCTGCTCTCAACGAGTAGATGAGAATGATGAAAATTATTTTAAGTGCAGGATTTGTTTCAGATCCATTCAATATAAATGCTTATTGACCGTACAAGAAATTAGATTGAATATTAAGATAGAAGACAAAATTATCAATGATATGTGCGAGTTATGTAGAGCTAACTAACCTATGTAAGCTACACATCAATAATATACATGGTGGAAAGTACTTTGACAAACTTCAGGAGGTGATTCCTCACAATATTCTAATATGAATTGTCCGAATAAATATATGTTCGGAAACCCTTCGTTCCAGGGTGCTAAATGAATACTGACCTTAATTTAAAAAAAATTGGTATTGAGAGGTTATTTAAGGTGTCGAATTCGGACCTGATGTTACAGCGTGCTCTTACTCGTAGGGGTCGCCACCTACACGTCTTTTTCTTTTTTGAAGATTCGTAACTTTTTTAAGTAGGAGCAATAATAGCATCAGGTTCGAATTCGACACCTCAAAAAACCTCTCAATACCAATTTTCGTTTAAGGTCAGTATTTCGAAAGTTATTTGAAAAAGACGAAAATAAAAATAAAACTTCAAACCCTGTATCTTGAAAACGAAGCGTTTCCGGACATATATTTATTCGGACAATTCGTATTAGAATATTGTTTGTAAGTTTGTAAAAGAACTTTTGAATCACCCTTTATTAGTGTTCATGCTCACAGGTGTAGTTTCCTTTAGTTTTTCATAATATGAACTGCTTCGAAAGATTGGTGCATCATATCTGCATTCTTTCATTTCAATTTGCGGAAGTAGTTCTCATACACCGATAGCCGCCTTCAGTTGAACTGAACTGTTTTAGAGTTTTTGACACTGCGTTTTCTGAATTTTCAGTCTGTTGGAGTACTTTTATCTAATTTTGATTTTTGAAACTATTGACATGGTGATATTCCGTTTCAGTCATGCTTTCTACACTTTTTAAATTTTTTTGGGGTAGTTTTTGGCAATTTTGATACCCTTAGACCTTTTCGAAGGGGTTTTGTGTTCAGTATGTGTTGGAGCGATTTATTTTTGATTTTTTGAGACTATTCATACCCTTAGACCCTCGCGAAGGGGTTGTGCGTAGAGTATGTGTTGGAGTGATTTATTTTTGATTTTTTGAAACTATTCACAAGGTAATACTACGTTTCCGTCATGCTTTCTATACCCTTTCAATTTTTTGGGGTAATTTTTGGCCATTTTGATGTCCTCAGACCCTTTCGAATGTGTTTCTAGTAATATTTTCAATTTTTCTGAATTACTCACAAGGCTTTTCACTATTTCTTTGAAGATCTGACAATTTTTAACCACGCCACTGGTACTTCGGGTATTTCCGTCAATTCGGTTGCTAACTTTTGGTTGCCAACTTCACACCGGTCATCGAGACGGATAAACAGTGACAACAAATTACCGATATCCTATTGTGGCCGGCCGCCATTGTGCCGGTAGCCTCCAAGCGGGTACCTAGTTACTATTGAAAGTGGAATCGCCAAGATTTGCACCCTGTGAGGAGACTAGATCAGAAAAAGGTTGTAAGTCGTTCTTTCCTATTTTCTGAATTGCCTAGAATTCAAGTGTAATTACTAAACAAAATAATCATTTTCTATTTTCACATTTTTTTTCACTTTAATGTGGTGTTTCATTTGTTTACTGCCCATCCATTAACAATTTTGCTTATTTTGACACAAATCTTTAGAAATTACCTATTTTATAATTCATTCAAACTAATTTCAATGAAATTATTTATTTTATTAGTAAAATTGAAAGATTTTGGTGTGTTAAAACAGTTCAATAAAGCATTCAACAAACACTCTTATTTAACAGAATGGCACAAGATTTAAAAGAAGAGAAACACATTCGTGCTTCACTTGAACAAAAACTAATAGTACGAGATCCGGCTGCAGGATTAGTGCGCTCATCGGTTTTTTGCTAAAATCCAAATTTTTATTCATATTCATAATTAGGAGAAAAGATATCTACCAGGTTGCCTATTAAAATTTGGCCGCTAGTATTTTTAATTTATTTTTGGGAAACAATTTCGTTAACTTGCTTTTTAAATAAAAGCTCGTCTACATCACGGCAATTTATATGAAGATACTAAAAAATCACGGTTGCCGTTGCGCACCTGGCTGCACCTGGCCGCACCTCTTCGCAGCCAGGTGTAAACAGGTATGATTATGATAACGTAGATCTATATATATCAAATTAAAGCTAATTTTTTTTTATTAATTATCATTTATGGTTGCATAATTAAATCCGGCCGCAAATAAGGGTTGCTGGCTGTTAAAGATGATAAATATTGTAGGTAGAGTGGAAGAGAGTTAACGCGTAACATCATTTGTCAGACGAAGACAGCGTGTCAAAGTGTAAATGCCGCAAGATTTTTATTATTTAACAAGATGTACGCTTTAAAACAAAATAATGAAAAATTTAAGAAAATAATTACATTCCACCGTGCTGGAAATCTTTGAAACAAAAATAGTTGCGGACAATCTTTGTTAATTCGATGTGGTTAAATGCCACTGAGCCGGACTGTATCAAGCTCAGCCCGGAAAACAATGTCTGGCTGCTATTAGATGGTTTCCTAAAACCAACTTGGTTCCTGGGAGACTCAACTCCAACGCAAGTTAAGAGTGTGCTGTGTGATTCCAAGAACAAATCTTCCGATAATGACGACGATTCTGATATAAGTAGCGATGAAAGTGCTCCGATGATAGAGTTACTGAAAGCTCCGATGATTCAGATTTTTAAATGAGAGTTACAGAAATATAAGATACATTTTAAAAATTTTTAATTTGCTTTAATGTTTAATTAACATGTAATAGGCGATTAAATACTTGAATGAAATCAAATAAAATTTTCAAACAGTACCCCACAATAAAATTTTCTTTTACATAAGTAACCTTGGTTTTATTTATTTATTTTTTAAATCAATATTAAATATATTATTTCAATATTAATTTTTTTTTTAATTTTTCAATTTGTCCTTATGAAAAGGAAGACATTTCATTTGGAGTATATATTAAGTCGTCTCTATTACTCCCCAGTGGTTGAGAGCACTAACATTCGACGCATGCGCAATGGCTTAACAGCGTGGCACAGTGGGCAATCGTTGTCTTCGTCTGACAAATGATGTTACGCGCTAACTCTCTTTCACTCTACCTAAAATATTTATCATCTTTAACAGCCAGCAACCCTTATTTGCGACCGGATTTAATTAGGCACATTAAATGATAATTATTAAAAAAAAAATTAGCTTTAATTTGATATATAATTTAGATCTACGTTATGAACGTATAAATGTATCGAAATCATACCTGTTTACACCTGGCTGCGAAGAGGTGCGGCCAGGTGCGCAACGGCAACCGTGATTATATAAATTGCCGTAATGTAGACGAGCTTTTATTTAAAAAGCAAGTGAACGAAATTGTTTCCCAAAAATAAATTAAAAATAATTTAATTAAAAATACTAGCGGCCAAATTTTAATAGGCAACCTGGTAGATATCTATTCTCCTAATTAGAAATATAAATAAACATTTGGATTCTAGCAAAAAACCGATGAACGCACTAATCCTGTAGCCGGATCTTAGACTATAACTAATTTAAGTAAAATATGTTGATTCTATTAAAGTTGCCCAACCTAATCAAAAACCTTCCATGACTGAAATCAATGTTAAAAAACGAAATTACTGCAATCTGTATGAAGAATTTGAGAATGTTCAATTAAAAATAGAAACCTTTTGTGAAGAAACGCATTTGCCAGATCAATACAGTGAACGAGAACAATTTGAATCAAAGTACACTGAGGTTATGTCTTTTTTGAAGAAGTTCTCAGATAATGTACATCCCTCCCAACCTAATTCTCAGAGTAGCAATCAAAGCAATACCTTTAACATTGATCATCCACATTCATTACACAATTTATTATTTCCCAAAATGAAAATGCCCAGTTTTAAAGGTGACTATGAAAACTGGACAGAGTTTAAAATTCTCTACCCTCAGTAGTAGACATCAATTTCAACTAATACGAAGTCCACTTGTAGGTTATGCTAAACGATTAATCAGCTCAGTCCAAATTGATGAATCTGATCCATTTGGCCGAGCTTGGCATTATACTTATTGTCAAATTTGACAAAAAACGATTGTTAGTGAATAAACATATAAACGGTTTATTTAAAATATTGATACAATTCGTAAAGAAACTTTAAATGACTCCAAAGTATTCATAGACAAAGTTTCTAGTAATATAAATACCTCAGAAAACACAAAAATATCTACAGAAAACTTATGTGATGCCCTATTAATTTACATCACTTCAAACAAACTAGATGATCGCATCATGCGAGACTGGAAAAATGAGGATGTGAATTTCCCACTGTGAATGAATTTCTAGATTTTCTCAATAGAAGAATGGATCTTTTGGAAGATATAAATAACCAAAAGTTAAGTTCTTCAAAACCTACCAAACAAGATGCGATTAATAAATTTCATAACTCTAATCACAGATATTCTCGTCCTCCATTACAAGTCCACTCAACTTTTAAACGAGGAAAGTGCAATTTTTGCCATGAATTTTTTAAATTAGATATAGCAAGCAGACTTGCAGCTGCTTCAAAATTATCACCATGTAAAAACTGCCTCAGAATAGGTCATGCTGTTGACGCATGCCCTTTAGGTCCATGTAGAAAATGCCAATTAAAACACAATTCACTACTACACTTAGATATAAATCCAGGTGGTAGTAGTAGTTCCCAGTTGTGGAAAACAGTGAACCTATTCACTCAACTTTTCTAGTAAATTCTTCCAATGCTCGAGAAAGCAGTTACCAAGTATTGTTAGCAATACTTGTCAGTGGCTCACAAATCAATTTGTTAACAGAACAATTTGCCAAAAAACTCAAGTTAACATTGCTACCCACAAATCTGTCTATTTCTGGTATAAACCAGACAGTTTCTACCATAACAAAAAAATGCCTAATCAACATCTTCTCTAAGTTCTCTGACTTTAACATTCCAACTACATGCTACATTGTGCCCACAATTTCCAAAAATACACATTTACACAATATATCAATAGATAATTATAATATTCCTTCTAACATCCAATTATCAGATGAAGAATTTTATAAACCCCAAGAAATACATGCTATTATTGGCTCTACACTATTTTGGAATCTAATCATAGAAGGTAAAATAGTATTCTGGTCATTAGAACGCAAGTTTGCAAAAGACCAACAACTTAAAGCCCAATATTCCAAATTCATTCAGGAATACCTTGCTATGGGACATATGTCTAAAATATCCAATTCCCAATTTTCCTATTTTTTACCTCACCACGGAGTACCTAAACAAAACAGTTTGATAACCAAACTCAGGGTTGTGTTCAGTGGTTCGCATCCTACCGATAGAGGGTGGTCACTAGATGACCCCCAATTTGTCGGTCCTAAAATTCAAAATGATATCCTTCCAATTCTGCTTCGATTTCGGACATACACCTATGTTGTGTCTGCGAACATCGTGAAGATGTACCGTTAAATACTTGTTCATCCAGGCCCCAGGTCATTACAACTTATTTTGAGGAAAGAAAATCCTAATAAAAGCATTAAACCTTTCATTTGAATACTTATGGCACACCACCAGCTAACTATTTGGCACTTGGGTGCTTGAAAAAATTAGTAACTACTTGCGATGATCCATTAGCTTCAAATATTATTATCAACGATTTCCATGTAGATGACTTATTGACTGGTCATAACAAATTAGAAACTTTACAAAATATTTGCAAGTCCATTTATGATCACCTATCATCAGCTGGTTTCATTCTTATAAAATGGATATCCAATCATGCTCAAGTCCTTACCCATTTAAGACAGATGGTGATGATTTAACGATTTTAAATATTAGTGAAGGTGAAAGCTCCAAAACCCTAAGCATTATATGGTTCAGCATTCATTCATTTCTGAATCTCATCCTTCTGAACCATTGTCAAAACGCCAAATACTATCTGAAATAGCTCAAATCTACGATCCTTTAGGTCTGCTGAGCCCTACTATAATTCTTGCCTAAATATTAATTCAGCGTTTATGGTCATTAAAAATTTCATGGGATGACTCTGTTCCTACAGAGTACAGCCAACAATGGAAATACTTCAGAAATCAATTAATTAGTCTTAATCAATTAAATATTCCAAGACATGTGATTGGAAAAATTTCTAAGCCCATTGATATTCATTTTTTCTCCGATGCAAGCCAACATGCATACTCAGCTTGTTGCTATAAATATTAGAAGCCAAGATGCTAATAGACAAATGGAAGTTCATCTACTCTGTTCAAAAACAAAGGTTGTGACGCAAATTTCGCCCACCCTTTAGGTTCTTACCAACTGGGCACGTCACTTTGACACCCTCGATGCAAAATCTTCTGAACAAATGCTCGGGCGCCAGATTTTTTACGTGGTTTGCTCCACGGCCCCGTGACCCTAAACGTCAAGAGTTCCAGATAGCCTCAGATGGAGGTTACGGAAAAATCCTGGGGTCTCGTTGAGTTCAACACTTCTACGGTACCAAAATGCGGGTTCACCTGATAGTAATTCCGGTAATACTGGAAGCAAATTGTCTTTCTGGACATTCTTTGCCGTACATATTTCTTCGATTCTTTTATAAACGCGGCAGGATCTTCCCGGTTTCCAAAAGACCTTCCAATCGTGTACATTAACGGGTAGAGTTGCCATAGCGGTCTGATAATTTTCAGTAACGGTTTGGTCAGCAACGGGTTGTGGAGAAATATTTTTTCGTCTCTTTCGTTTTTCCGGAACGATTCCCGCTACGGATAAACTTCTCCTCAATAGGTGGGCATTCAACTCGTTCGTTTTTCAGTAGGTAAACTCAATTCACACGATGGTCTGTGGGTTCTTCCACGGAACTTACAGTCGGTAGTTGGGTCTGTACTGGAGGAACTGTCTTTTCAGCAGCTTCACGGTCAAATAGGAAAGTAATGTCCAATTCCTCAGAATTTTCTCTAGACATCTACCTTTTATGAAACGGTACCCTGTATTAATCAACAATGCGAAAAAAAAACAGCCAAAACCGCAATAACACGTTCCCAGCACCAATACGCGAAAAAAACGCGCGTAAGATACTGTAAAGTGTTGGTGTAGTGGTAGTGTAAACAGTGTTCAGTGACAGATATTTTTGTTAATTAATGAAGTACTTAAGATAAAAACTGAAGTATACAATTTGTGTTTAGTTCATGCTAAAGCCGGTCATTCACCTTGTGCAAATGCTTGTAGCTTTAATATACTAATAATACTATGAGTTAATTTAGTAAGTTTAGAGAATCCATTTTGTGTATTATTAATATTAATATCAATATTATGAATATTCTGAAAAAAACTATTTTTTCTTAAATGGGACATTCAAAAAGGATATGATGTAATGACTCCGGGGAATCCATGTTACAGACAGAGCAATTGTCGGTGCTGTTAATAATATAAAAATTTCCTTTATTTGGACAATTTTAAACATGTTTTGTTACAAGTTCTAAGCTGCGCTATTATTCTGGTTATATAGATGTGTGCAGGTATTTGCAAATAATTGTTATTTTCACCAACTAGTAAGTGTGAGTATAGTAAAGAGCAACTAGAAACAACCTCACTGTTTATGTCCCTATCATGCAGTCGTTTTTGAAATTTGTCTAAAATAAGTCTATCTAAACTGCGCCCATTTTTACTCAAATAATTTCCCATAGACACTCATATTGCGCATAAATTAACCATTCTTTAACTTTCGTTACCCAATTATACCTTGAGTTATTATCAGATGCTAGATGAACTAGTCGATTGAAACAAATTTTTGATGGTCTTGAAGAGTCCATTCCTTTGAGTTTGTTTAACCAAAGTAAAGCATGTTTGAAAACAACCGTTGACAAATGATCAGAACATGTTTACAAGCATACAATCTAATCTTGGACAGACTTAGGAGTTTTTTAAAAAAGTTCACCTGTACCCGCTCTATAATATCAGTGTAACACAGACCCCATATGCCAATTCCAAAAGAAAGAGAAGATAAAATAATTTAATTATATAAATTGATTCGCGATTCCCAACTATTCATTTTGGAAGGACACATTATATCCATTACTACTCCAATGGCCCGATTAGCTTTAATTTTAGAATTCTTAGCCATGGTGCAAAACAAGGCTGTGGAGGAGACGTCAACACCCAAGTATGTAAACTGTTTCCAGGGAATACCCACTATAAATACATTTTTTATTGTAATTATGTACATGACCACTTCTTACGAATACCATTATTTTAGTTTTGTCGATATTGCCTACAAGTTTGCTACCAGAGCAATAAGACTCGAGTACCTTTAGTTTTCGCTCTATATCGATTAGAGAATGGCCAAGTATAACTATATCAGCTGCGTATTGAAGCATTAATACGTCGTTGTTGCCATCAATAGTAAGTCGTTACAAATTTTTTGAGCGAAAATAATCTTTAATGTCAGATATAAAAATAGAAAAAACTAGGGGACTACGTGATTCTCCCTGCAGGACACCCTCCCAGATGTTGTATTTTTTACTGTATGAATTTGGTTGCTTGATTGAGAATGTTGCGTTATCGTATAAATGTTTTAGTATTCGAATGTGTTGGGAACTAATCCAAAATTTATGAAGTTCCAACCAAAGAAGTTCATAAACAATAAAAACTGAAAATAAATTATTTGTCTATTAAAAAAAACCACTGAATACGATTCGGTACTAAATTTCAACAATCAGAATACTGAAACTGTTGACGGAAATCAATTATATATTTTAAACTGAAGAAAATATGTATATTATTCGGCTTTACTAAAACAATTTTACCTTACTTTTGCCTTACTCTATGCTTTGATATCATAATTTACTACTTACTCAAGAACGGTCGGACACTACAAATTCACTCAAACTTTGTTAAAATAAAAAAAAACGTAAGAACACTTATCAAAATCCACTTGATCGGAAGAAGACACTTTCAAAGAAACAAACGGTAGCAGAGAGACTTTAGCACAAACTGTAGCAGAGCACAGAGTCCCAAAACCGTTCGGTTTTCGAATTTATGTTTTAATTCCTACCTACAATTTTTGCCTTATAATTATACATGAAATTAATTTACTTTCAACTACGAGAAAGAATTCTAATATACTGGACGGCTTTCGTTTTAATTAGAATAGTTTATGTACCGAAAGTCATCTATTCTTTGAATTTTTGAAAATCAAAATTAATACATTTTTAGATTAGAATTCCTGTGTTTTGAATTACTAATAAAATATAATATAGCGGTAATAAAAAAATCAATGCGGCAGCAGAAATGTTCGGAAAGTAAGTAACGAGTTATATAAACAACAACAACGAGTTATATAAACAAATAAAATGTACTGCGGAGAAAAACTAAAAATGAACTTCGAATTAGGTGCCCCATAAAATAACTCGTTACAAGGTAACTCCTATTAAAACCGTATCTATTCCACGATTGGAATTATGTGCAACCTGATCGTCATCTTAATTATCAGACCAAGTTTTAAAATCCCTTAATCTTAACATTTCTTATTATTTTTGAACTGACTCTCAAGTAGTCTTAGCTTGGTTAAAATTACTGCCTAATACTTTAGAAGTTTTTGTCAGCAACCGCGTCTCCAAAATACAAAACCTAACAAACCCAGATCAATGGCATTATGTTTCCACAAAACATAATCCAGCAGATATTGCTGTTTAATTACTAACGTCCTATTTTTGTACTGTCGATCGGACAACCTGTAGCAAGCACAACCAAGGTGCTATTTTATATTTGTCTTTCAATTTAACCTTGAATGATGTTTCTGCAAGCTACTGCAAGCTTGTACTTATTTTCCCCTTTGTTTACTGCTGGCGCGACCGCACCACAAGCATTAGAACAGTCGAGTAGAATTTCTCATGGAAGATGGGTCATCGCGCTTGCGTTAAACCAAAAACCACGTTTTTTACCATCTCGCGTTCGCGAAAACATCTTTCAAAGTTAACGTTCTATTTGAACAGCAAAATAATAATTTATATCTAATTGTTCTAAAACGTAGATTAAGTTTTTTTTTTTTTTTTTATTCGGTTATTTAACGTCGGTCTATTTCTGCAACTTAGGCTAATCACCGACGCCGGGAGCACTCTACCCCTAACCGGAAATTTTGCCGAATCCACTAGTGTTCCAACCAGTGGTAGGGATCTTTATCGAGCCCAACATCCATGGACTCGGGACCTCGGTTTTACGTCTCATCCGAAAGACGGCATATCTCCATTATACCTCGTGCTCATTGGTATAATGCCTGCGAGCTGTGATATGCTACTGACCCTAGTAATCTACGGTGCTTCGCTGCAGGCTGTACGGGCTCTACGACGGTGTTTCCCCAGCGGTCACCCATCCAAGTACTAACCGTGCTCGACCTTGCTTGGTTGTCATTATCGCTTCAGAAGCGTTCCACTACAAAGCTGGGCCGACGCCCCGTAGATTAAGTTATCGGTAGTAGTGTTCGTTTGTTAGTTTTCGACAAAATAAAAAACAACCGTCCAAGTCAAGTAAGGGCTATCGATGCTTTATGTGTTTGAGGGATAATTGACTTCTTGTCAACCAAAAGACACCAATTTCACTCGAGCTCAATAATCAACAACCTACATCCAAGGTTACTGGGGAACTCTCTATTGAAGAAATAAATTCTACATTTGCAAAATTAATAAAAGTCGCACAATCCAGTTGTTTCAAAAGAGTCATTGACAACATATCAAATAATAAACCTATTGATCTAAACAGTAAACTATTTCATAAGTCGCCATTCATTGATAGCCAAGGAATTCTACGAGTAGGGGGACGATTAAAACATACCTCCTTACCAACCAATGAAAAACACCAAATTTTATTATCTGTCAACTATTCGCTAACAGAATTAATTTTTAAAAATAGTCACAATAGTCAATTACAGCAATAGTTTATACTTACCGTGAAGTTTTCTTAATTCTTCAATTATTACATTTTTTTATAAAGTTCCGTAATTTTTCTCAAAAGTATATTTTTTTTTTGGTATTGCACACTATTCCGAAAATTCAAAAAATTTCGTAAAAATTTGAAGCTATCTTTCTGTCTTTATCTTTCTTATACTCCAATTTTCATCTTCTATCTCTATTCTAGTACGTTTAAATGAGCCTGTGATGCGCGCGCAAGAATTTTACGCTGTCTTTGTCTTTAGCTGCATCAGCTTTTTATAAGATAGCCAAACATTATTATGTTTAGAATTCGACGCCGTTTATTACTGCACTTGGATTTTTTAATTAACATGTGAGGGAGGCTTCATTTACCTTTTCTCACCTGGCTGCAGGTAAGTATAGCAATCATAGAGATGGGTGCCTACTACAGTGAGGTATATAATATAAAATATGGACGGTTTTAGCTTACTACATGTAATTAACATGAGAGGGTAAAAATTATAAATGAATTAGTTGTTAATTAATTAATTAATATTAATTGCAGCAGACTTACGGTGGCAGAGGTTGTTTTTATAAAATCATAATATTGAGATCAGCCTATAAAAAATTGTTTCATCTAATTAACAGATGAGGATATATTTTTCTAATCCCGGATCTTAGTCTAAGTGTTGTACAGTGTCCGACTAAATTTCTGGCCAATAAGTCCGATTGCACCACCTTGGATTAACAAGTAAGTCAGTCTCAAAAAATTAAGCTCGCTGCACAGTCATCTAAGCGAAGCTTATATGCACGAAATTTTAAGTACAGCTTGTCTATTTAAGTGAAGGACATACGGTATTGTACGTAAGCGTGGCTTCACTTAGCAAAACATGATGCAATGAGAGATTGGAATTATCAGTAAGCTGCACTTTGTTAAGCCTTACATTTAAGCTAAACTGGTGCAATCGGTTTAAAAATCACCAAAAAGCTCATTCGAAACTGTCATAAGTGTTTTCGTTTTTTAACTAAGCCATGTATACAAGTTATGGCAGACTTTCCGCGAGTTGGGGTTACCCCTGCTCAAAAAACTGGACTGGATTTTGGATGACCATTCCTCATAAAATCCTCCAAACTACGTAAAGCTCCTTCGATGAAATGCTTCCCTAGTAGAACCGAATGTTGGATATATATATATCGGCGCAACCTCGCGCCAATATTGGAATATTGGCGCTATATTGGTGCACTATATCAATATTTAGCCAATATTGGCCCAATATTGATTCTCAATATACCGCCAAGATTTGGTTGTAAATGTTGGCCAGACATTGGTGCAATATTGGTCAATATTGCCAATATATCACCAATATTGGATATACATAGGCTTCAGCTTTTTTTGAAATATTGCCTTGGGATTGGCAACCAATATTGGTGGGATATTGGCTAAATATTGGTTAAGCGAAATATTGATGAACCAACGAACTGCCAATATTGGGCCTATATTGCGATCGATATAAACCCAATATCGTGACACAATATTATGTATAGATTGGCAAGCCAACGTTTGGCCAATATAACTAAAGAATATTTTCAACACTATTGGCGATTTCGTATAAAACCATATTGTAGCCAATATTGGTTTAAAATGGAAGTTTTATATTGGCCGTTATTGAGAATCAATATTGGCGGAATATTGGGTAAATATTGGTTGAACAAAATATTGAGGAACCAAACGAACTTCCAGTATTGCGCCTACATTGCGACCCAATATTGTGACAATATTATGTATACATTGGCAAGCCAACATTTGGCCAATATTACTATAAAGACTATTTTTAACAATTTTGGCGGTTTTGTATCAAACCGTGTTGTAGCCAATATTGGTTGGAAATGTGAATTTTATATTGGAATCAATATTGGTGGCATATTGGGTAAATATTGGTGGAACAAAATATTAATGAACCAACGAACTTCCAATATTGCGTCTATTGTGTATACCCAATACCCAATACCCAATATTGTGACAATATTGAGTATACATTGGCAAGCCAACGTTTGGCAAATATTACTATAAATACTATTTTTAACAATATTGGCGGTTATGTCTAAAACCGTATTGTAGCCAATATTGGTTTAAAATGGAAATTTTATATTGGAATCAATATTGGCGGAATATTGGCTGAATATTGGTGGAACAAAATATTAATGAACCAACGAACTTCCAATATTGCGTCTACATTGCGAACCAATATTGTGACAATATTAAGTATACATTAGCAAGCCAACATTTGGCCAATATTACTATAAAGACTATTTTTAACAATATTGGCGGTTTTGTATCAAACCGTGTTGTAGCCAATATTGGTTGGAAATGTGAATTTTATATTGGAATCAATATTGGCGGAATATTGGCTAAATATTGGTGGAACAAAATATTAATGAACCAACGAACTTCCAATATTGCGTCTATTGTGTTTGGCCAATATTACTATAAAGACTATTTTCAACAATATTGGCAGTTATGTATAAAACCGTATTGTAGCCAATATTGGTTTAAAATGGAAATTTTATATTGGAATCAATAACGGCGGAATATTGGCTAAATATTGGTTGAACAAAATATTGATGAAGCAACGAACTTCCAGTATTGCGCCTACATTGAGACCCAATGTTGTAACAATATTATGTATACATTGGTAAGCCAACGTTTGGCCAATATTACTATAAAGACTTTTTTAACAATATTGACGGTTTTGTATCAAACCGTGTTGTAGCCAATATTGGTTTGAAATGTGAATTTTATATTGGAATCAATATTGGCGGAATATTGGCTAAATATTGGTGGAACAAAATATTAATGAACCAACGAACTTCCAATATTGCGACTACATTGCGACCCAATATTGTGACAATATTAAGTATACATTGGCAAGCCAACGTTTGGCCAATATTACTATAAAGACTATTTTTAACAATATTGGCGGTTTTGTATCAAACCGTATTGAAGCCAATATTGGTTTAAAATGGAAATTTTATATTGGAATCAATATCGGCGGAATATTGGCTAAATATTGGTTGAACAAAATATTGATGAAGCAACGAACTTCCAGTATTGCGCCTACATTGCGACCCAATATTGTAACAATATTATGTATACATTGGCAAGCCAACGTTTGGCCAATATTACTATAAAGACATGACAAGACATGACTATGTTGATTAATATCAACAAGTGAATACATATTTTATTCAAAATAGGTGAGTGAGATAATTTAACTTATCTAATTTACTGTCCTTCATTGACCTTCCTGAAAAGTATTTTATGAATTTACAGCATTGCCACATTTACACATGCGAAAAAATGTAACGAATATAATATGGCTCGATCTAGTATTTCGTGGGCGTTGTCATCGAAATCTCCAATTTTTTTAAAAATTTTTAATGGCTATTTCATTGCCCCAATCGCTATGGTTTATGAAACTAGACGTAGGTAGGTAGGTATTGAAGAATCTTTCAGTTTCTGTATTTGAAAACTGTCAGTTCTCTTGGATTTAACATTTACCTAACAGATCTATAAGTTTCTGACGATTGATAACTACTTATTTATGACCCGTATACCGATAAACGCAGAAGGTCTACTCTACACCTGTGTATATTATCTCTGTGTCTACAGCTATAATTTCTCAGCAATGAAATGTTATCAAATTACTACCTACCTACAACATACAATTTGAAAGAAATGAGTTTGCAAAAAGAATGCCTTAGTTTAAGCTATATCTCAATGAAATTGCATTTCATAAGTGTATAGAAAATGACTTCATTACAGTAAAAGTAAATCCCGCAAAATACACTATCTGTTTAATTGTACTAATTGATAACTAATTAAATAAAGCCGCAGACAATATCTATTAAATTTTCATCGAAGGTGGCAACATGGTGGCAACACTGTTTCAAACCCTTAACAAAATGCAGTGTGAACTCGCAGTGTTGCCAGAGATGGTACAATTGTAGGCACAACTTCGTCTTAGATAAAATCCTTCTATAAGAAATAGTAATATTTTGAATAATACGATGATTAATAAAACCTAATCTAAATGTCTCATAGCTTATTCGTAAATTTTCGTCCAAATAACTCTCACCCAAAGTTTGTTAGGTACTACATCTGTGGTAAGGAGTATTAATTATTCTCCTACCCACTTTTATTTCGCTTTGGCATGGCAACAGTGTCTGTATTCGGGCAGTTCGTGGCCGGTCGGTTGATGTCGGCTCCATCACTTACAACATAACGACATAACCACTTGTTGGGCCGGCCGGTAGTAGAGTTTCATTTTTCATTGGGAAACTTATTTTATTTTGCGTTTTTGTTTTTTATCTTTGCGTTTTTGGTTGAATTAGAAATAATTAGACAATATAATCAGTGTTCGGAGTGAAAATGGAAACATCCAGTAAACGGTAAGTACATGCAATTTTAAACCGTTAGGTACCTACGCGCCTACGCCATATTGTGGCGTCCCTAGACTAAATGAAGTTATTTGACAAAAATCTTCTATGAACGTTATTTTACCCAATTTACAGAATGATAGATACCTAATATTTTGTTGAAAATATTGCTTTGATAAATTAAGTTGAAGTGGTTGTAGTCGATGATACCATTACCGGTGAGAAAAATGGCGCCAACTGATATCTCTGAATATGAGGGGTAGGAACTATTTTATAAAAGATTTTTGTCTAATATCGGCCTTGGCTACATTCTTACAAACTGAATCTATTTATAGTAGGTAAGCCCGGCAAGATAAAAAGTTGGTTATTAAGTATTTAGGCATGTTATTTACGTAAATTTACTAGAAAGGCATTAAATAATATAACATACAGTGTGTTAGAACACGAAAATAAAAATATATTTCCATGTCTATTTTCTATTTTTGAATTCAATTAGTAGGTAACGTTTGCTGAAAACGATGTGTATGTTTTCACCAAATGCCTACTTTTTTCTGTTGATGATGACATATTTGCTGTGGGTTTATTACATAATCAGGTTCGTGAATATTATAATGCATTGTTTGTTAATAGTATACAGATTGAATTGTACGTCTTAGTTGTGTAACTAATGGTTTCTTGTTTTTCAAGGCATTCTTACAAAAGGAAATCATTGGACCTTAATTCATCATATGACTCGGGTGGTGAAGGAAACAGTTGGGATGTAATTATTTTCACCAAAGATAACAGTGTGGACTTTGTACCAAGTTGTTGGGCAATCAACAGTAATAAAACTTCATGTTTGGCCTGCATTAAAAACGGAGTCTAAACTTTTTGAATTGAAAAAAATGCAGGGCACTGCCACCTCACATTTCTTTTACTGAATATCAAGCAATGATTAAAAGGACAGTCACTTCCATTAAAGAGGCTAAGGACTGTGTATCATTTTATGTAGATAATATAAGTTCCTGCTCAGAGTCGAGTAAATCAACAACTTCGATAACACCGACACCATTAGAACCACTAACTGTTACAGATAATGTCTCGGATACTTGCAGACAATCACATATATCAATATGTAAGTATCATATCAACTTTTTTCTTCCTTTCGGCAAAATGAAAAGTAACAAAAAATTAATAAAAAATTGATTTGATATTTCTATCTTCTTTTTATAGCCACTCCAATTATTTTCAATGTAACTGATGTGCAAGAAGAAGATATGTCAATTGAATTGGACGAAACACTTACTGACACCATATTATCACCAAATGTAGATGACATTCCGACGAAATTTGGGTCCTTTGCTACTGGCAATATATATTTAACAGCTGATTGTTTCAATGGTAATGCTCAATTCGGACAACAAATATAACAGTAACTTTTACTGTTATTGTAGGTATACAAATGGCTAACAATGATTTTATTTTCAGATTTTGTGGAGAAGGTATCCAATGTAATGGAAAGACAGGCCATAATCTTAAGTAACTTAGGAAAAATACTTGTTGGCATTCAATATGAAATAAGGGGTCTGCGTGAACAATTTTCAACTTCGAACATAGCAATAGCGAAAAGTAATATTTCACAAGAAGATGTTGAAATAGCTTCAATGTTACCCATTCAGCCTGAAGGAAAGCTTCAGGATGTTGAATTGAAGCTTCAAAATAATGGATTTTTCCAAAAAGTGGTGAGTATATTTTGTGGAGTATACATACAACTGAATTCGATTATGATGTTACTTCAATAATTATGAATTCTTTCTTTGTTGTGTTTTAGCTTGCTTCTGTCTCACTTGTTGGAGGAAAAGGCATGAATAACCTAATTTCCAATATATTACGAAAAATATTGTCTAAGGAACTCAGCCTCGAATATAGCGGTGTCGGTAGAAAAAGAAAGAAGAATTTCACGAAATTACAGCTCTACAAGGTTATATTGGCAGCTGTTGAAACACGTTACAACGACGTAGTTGACATTGTTATACTAAAAAGAATTTCGTTAGTACTGGCAACATCTGGTGATCGTGATGGGGGCAGAAAAACAAGATCAACGAAAGAACGTGGTGAGTTTAAAATTACTTGATATTGTTTTGTCCCTATAAAGTTCACGCAAATGGAGAAAGGGTCGACAATCAGTTTGAAATATTCCCGAACATATGCTATTTAACATGCATGAGAGCTATTATTCCAATATTATTGTTATTGTCCCTTCCTCTTTTTGCCCGAACTCTAAACCTTCCAATTTTCTTCAACATTGTCTCTGCCATGAATACTATTCTCATAATTATTAAATAAAATCAATAAATATTGACTTTATTTAATATTTATGAAAATATTTCATGTAGTAACGGTTAAAACAATCAATTTCTCATGATTTTATGCAAATTATCTAATGAGTTTTTTAATTATTGTTTTAGATACTTCTAGTCCGTCTTTGTCTTCAGGAGATTCCACCGCATCTTCAAGAGGTAGTAATACACTGCTGCCGTCGGCTCTAATGGAAGGCGACGATACAGATTTGTAATTGTGACACAATATGGGACTTGAGCAGTGTGGTAATGTGCATTAGGATATAATATGTAAAGTATATCTTTTATTAATATTATTATCGCGATGTAGGCACATCATGTATGTGTTACTTGCGTAGTAGGTTTTTGCAAACGGATTTTTCAATTTTTGTATGGATAGTTATTATTCCAATCATACAAGCTATATTTTAAACATATTTTCACTTGTCAAACAAGCTATATTTTAAACATATTTTCACTTGTCAAATTCGTATTGTGCAAATATGTTTATTGTTACGGATTTCTTAGTTTCTCTTATTTTTGTATAATTTACGATGTTTTCATTACTCTAAATAAGTGTTATTTAGTTAGTTATTTTTCCCTTTATGTGAATTATATGCAGGGTGTGCCCATTCATTGATAGTTCATATATTATATATATATTAGGGTGCTTTTCTTAGAAAGTTACTTTTTTTATTTTTGCTCCCCATACAACTCACATATTATATACGAAACTCGCCTGCGGCTCGTTTCGTATCCTACAACATGCTCGTGTCTTAATGGCTATCATTATATGATCGTTGCATAAAATACTATTGTCCACGACTACTACTACTAGAGTGAATTATGTTACGATTCATAATTCACACTTTTCATTTAAATAGCATATGCTGCTAAGGCAACACAACACTCACAGCATTCCGTCACATAGGTGACAAGAGATTTTGTTTTAGGAAATTTGTTTCTGAAATATATCGGATCAATAAAATATAGAAATTTTCAGTATTGATACTTTTCATAACAAGATTTTCTAATATTGATATTTATAACGGTACGGTGTATCGCTTCTTTACACAGTATCGCCCATCACTATATGTCACATTATTTGATATGAATTGCTCTTAAAAAAAATCATCAATGTTTGCGTGTATTTTGAATGGGAAATCTTTTAGCGCCTTGGGAGAGTACTTAGACTTAGTATTAAGAGCTCACATTTTCAGGGGATTCTTGAACAAGCAGCACCCTGTTTGTAACTGTTTTCTTGTATGTTGTTATACAGAAGTAACATTTTTTAAGCTTCTTTGTAAGAATTATTACAAATGTTTCTTATTTGTTTGTTGAACTTCTTTTTTGTTTTTAATAAATTCATTAAAAACTAACTAATTTTTATATTTCACACCTCCTCAATTACCACAAAAGGGAAATATTAACTTCCAATTTAAGCTAAATATTCAATGTAACACATCGTTTTACATTGTCTATACCGATATATTCGGTACATAATGGGGACGACACTAAAGTGCATATTTATTTTTCAGTTTAAGTACATACATCAAATTGGTCTATTATTAACTAACAAATAGCTTTTGAATTTTTTACAAACCAATACTAGGCCACCATTAAGTATCATATATATATATATATATATATATATATATATATATATATATATATATATATATATATATATATATATATATTGATATGGAAAGTGGAATCATACAACACATACACCAAACAAGGGTTATTTCAGTATAAAATCTAAATAAAATATAAACAAATCACCTGACAAATATTTACAACCCAAACTTTAAACGGGAATATTTATAACTTTTCTCTAATTTATTGAAATCCTATTACATAGTTTCAGAATTTTCAAAAGCTTTGCAAAAGTTTCTTGGCTCATCATAAATCTAAAAAGATAGAACTTGAAAATTAAAAATTATTAGTTAGGTTATAAAATCTGACACTGGTAAAAATAGAAGAAGTACACTTATAAACATATAAGACTATTTCTTCTAGTTTAGGATAAAATAAACGAATGTGTTGCTTCTGAAAACAAAGATTTATTTTGTTAATTTTTTATCAAGAAAAACATCTTATTTAGTACACTATTGTAACAACTTTACCTGAAAACAAAGAAACGACATTCAAAGTTTATTTTTCCATCAATTCTAATATATATTCCAACAAAAGTTTACTTTTTTATGGCCTTTTTCTTGACACAATATTCTAATAATGACAGACTAAAAAGTTTGACATTTTACCAACAGTCACGCAAAGCGTGCTAAATTAAAAAAATATATTAAAGAAAACCTATTTTCTTTACATCTCCCCCCCCCCCAGGGAAAGAAAATTCACGCGTAAATTTTCTCTTCAGAACTCGTTAAGTTTTTCTTCTATCTCTTCTTCATATTTTGTTATTTGTACTGGAATTAGTTTTGTAATATGAAATAGGTTTGACTCTGTTTTCCTGTGTCCTGTATCTACCTCATAAATTGTATTAGATTTTTTTTTAACTATTTTATATGGTCCAATTCTCAGTTCATCTAGTTTTCTTCTATTTAGTTTATTCCCATTTTCTACATATACCATATCTCCAACTTTAAATTCTCTATTTTGTCTTTTTGTATCATAGCGCATTTTGTTATAATTATGTGATTTCAAAGTATTATTAAGTGCTCTTTCTTTATCTCTGATCCAGTCACTGTGTATATATTCTTGGCGCAGCTCATTAGGTAATATCGTAACGGCTGTCCCATATAACAAATAGCATGGTGCATAGCCGGTTACCGAGTGATTAGTCTGATTGTATTTTTCTACACATTCATGTGCTATTGTAGTCCATGCTTTTTTTTTCCACATCCATTTATTCTGCACCTCATCTTGTTAACTAGTGTTTGGTTTAACCTTTCATTTAGGCCATTTGAAAAAGGTGCGTTCACTGCTGTAAATATCATTGTTATTTGCTTGTCACTAAGAAATTTTTTGAATTCTTTTGAATTAATTCCAGGATACTGGTCGGTGAGGAGCACTCCTATCTCTTCCGTTTCGGTGACTTTATTTATTAGCTTTATAAAATCATGTGCACTCTGGGTTTTTGATGTTATAATAAATGCGTACCTAGTGAAGTGGTCTACTAAAAGATGTAGGTATTTCTTTGTTGATCTCGAACCACCAAAACCGCCAATTGTGTCTATTGATACTATTTCAAAAGGTCTAGTCGCCGTGCCTAAATGTGACATCATTCCGTATTTGTCCTGTCCTCTTGTTTTGTTTTTTATGCAAGTTTCACAGCTTCTACAAACGTTTTTTATATTTTTTGTTAAATTCTTTGTTATATATAGTGAACTAATAGTCCTTAGCATTTGACCAACTCCAATGTGGCACAAGTCCTCATGTATTTGTTTTCCAATACTAAATTCTTCCGTTATTATTATTTTCTCTTTGTTTCTTATTTTTTTGTAGTATACATTATGTTTCTCAATTATTTTGTTTTTGTTTCTCTGTATTTCCTCATTTTTATTCTGATCTATTATAATATCTTCCAAATTAATTAAGTTCACTATTTTTAATTGTTCTTCTATATTTTCTTCTGGTTCCAATACAGGATTTCGACTTAAACAGTATGCTTCTACATTTTCTTTTCCCGGGGAATATTTAATTTTAAAGTCGTACTGTGAAAGGTAATAAGTCAGATCACCCAGCTCTTCATCTGTTCTTGCTTTTAAGTTCATATTCTCTAGTGGTTTGTGGTCTGAGTAAACAGTAAATGATTTACCTATTAACCAGTACTGCCAATATCTCAGTGCTTCTTTGATGGTCAAACATTCTAAATATATAGCTTTTTTTTCTTTTGTGCTCCATTTAGTTTTTTTGAAAAGTAAGCCACAGGTTTTTCTTTACCATCTTTTTGTATCTGTTTCAATACTGCTCCGACGCCCTCTAGCGATCCATCGGTATAAATGTTTATTGGTAGATCTTGATCAAATATTTCTAGTATTGGTTGTGAACATAAGAGGCTCTTGATTTTTTCAAATGCTTTTTGACATTCTTCAGACCAAATAAATCTCTGATTTTTTCTAAGTAACTTATGTAGTGGGTCTAATATTATTGCGCCTCTTGGTATGTATTCATGGTAAAAATTTATTTTTCCTAAGAATTGTCTAACATTCTTCTGAGTTTCCGGTACTGGGAAATTCCTTATCGAAACTAGATTATCCTTCTCTGGTTTTATCGAATTATTTTGAATAATATGTCCTAGGTACTTGACTGAATCTGATGCAAATGTACATTTTGTAAATTTTAATCGAAATCCTTCTGTTAAAATTGCTTCTAGCAACTGTTTCAAGTGATTTATGTGTTCTTCAAATGATTTTGAAAATATCAGGATATCATCTACGTAATTCACAGTAAAATCGGTAAGTTTATATTTTCGAAGTATATTACTCAATATTCTCTGAAATATTGCTGGTGATGTCTTCAAACCGAATGGTAGACAAGTCCATTGAAAGTGTCCTTCTTGTGTTACAAATCCTGTCTTCTTCCTGTCTTCTACTCTTAGAGGTATAGACCAAAAAGCTGAGTTTATGTCTAAGCTTGTAAAATAATTGCAATTTCTCGTCTTTATCATAAGGTCTTCAATCAATGGGAACGGTTGAGCCTGTGGTACTATTATCTTATTTAAGTCCCTGAAATCTATACATAGTCTCGACCTTTTATTTTCATCTTTCTTAAATGCCAAAGTTACCGGCGCTGCAAATGGACTGTAAGACTCTTCGATAAGTTTATTATCTAATAATTTTGCTATCTGCTCCGCTATCTCTTCTTTGTCTTCTATAGTACATCTGTATGGTCTTTTGCTGCAGTATTTATCCACTAACAAATCTATTCTTGCTTCATATTCTTTAACTCTTCCTACATCATACTTGTCTTTTCCAAATACTGATTTATATTTTTGTATTAGTTTATTAATCTCTTCCCTTTTCTTTTCATCTAAATGATTAACTTTTATTTCAAATTCCTTTATATGTTCATTGAAATTTATTTCGTATTTTTTGTCATATCTGTTATCCCCGCCATTCTCTTTACTTATATCTTCCTCTTTTTTTATAGTCTCTACATGTAAGTTTTGTTTTTGTGTTATTTTTAACTCCTCATCTTGTATAAGATTGTATTTCTTTATTATATCTAATCCTATTAAAAACTCATATCTGAAATTTGGTTTATCAATTATGTAAACATCCACATTTTCTTCTTTTTCGAAAATTTTTATCTTTATATTTGTCAAACCACTTGTCTTTTTAACACCATTAATTGTAATTAAATTTTCTTCATTTAAACTATTTTTCTTGTTTTTTAATTTTAATAATTTAGAATTAATGAGAGAAACATTCGAACCTGAATCATATACTCCATTTATTTCCAATTTATCGTTTAATAGTAGTTTGACTTTTATTAATGGTGTCACTATTAGTTTTTTTGTTCTGTTTCATTTAACTCTGCTTCAATTACTGAATTGTTCACATGTCTTATAGGTCTTCTATCATCATCTTTAACCTTAAACCAGCATGCAGCCTCAGGATGGTAACAAGTACCTTTATTTAACTTTTCGCATGTTTTGCATGGTGTATATTCTTCATTTTTGTTATTTATTTTTTGATTTTCATATTTTCTGTAGGCCCCAGTCCTATTTTTATTTACCAAATGTTCATACTTTCTCACTTCATTGAATAAATCCACCGTATCCTTCAATGCTTCTCTATTTATCTTCTCCAGTACTATCCTTGGCAAACCTGCCGCAATAACATTCACAAGTGTACCTGTATCTATTGATCTCCTCATATCCAGTATAAGTTTTTCCTTTTTTATAGCATAGTCCACCAACGAACCATCCTTGTATTTGAATAATAGAGCGTAAGTTACTTGGTTCCAACCTTGATTTGCAAATGATTCACAGAACTTATTTTTCCATGTTGTCCAATCTGAGTTTAGAGTAAACTTTATAATCATAGAACTGTACCAATCAACACAACTTTTATCCATGAATAGTCTGAGTATTTCAATTTTCTTCACATCTTCTATGATATCAAAGCGTGAACATTCCCTTTCAAAAATATCAATCCATTGGCTTGGATTTGACTTTTTACTTGTAAATTTTTCAATTACAAACTTCTCTGCAATGTATTTTAAATTCTGTTTTTTGAAATCTTGTGTGTTCTCAATTAATTTTTCAAATACTTTTTCCAATGAGTCTGTGACTTTTCCTAATCCTCCAGATACTTGCTTTTGTTCAATTTCTTCTAGATATTGCTCTCCAAATTGTAAATTACTATCTTCATCTATGTAGATTTTACTTAGTTCATCTGTCATTGTTATCCAAACTTTTCGTATCTGATGTCTTCTTTTTAAACTATTTTTCACTTTATTATACGCAGCTGTCTTTATCAACTCTTTATGAAGCCTAGCAGACTGTAGTTCTTCTGGTATAGCAAACACTTTCTCATCTTTTGTTGTTATTGAGGTCATACAATAGATGTTTGATTTCCCATCACTCGCCGGCAATATTGTAAATTCAAAACGTAGCTGTTCCATAGTTTTCTTCATTTACGTATTTCAATAAACAAAAATGTCGTTTTATAAGACTATTTCTTCTAGTTTAGGATAAAATAAACGAATGTGTTGCTTCTGAAAACAAAGATTTATTTTGTTAATTTTTTATCAAGAAAAACATCTTATTTAGTACACTATTGTAACAACTTTACCTGAAAACAAAGAAACGACATTAAAAGTTTATTTTTCCATCAATCCTAATATATATTCCAACAAAAGTTTACTTTTTTATGGCCTTTTTCTTGACACAATATTCTAATAATGACAGACTAAAAAGTTTGACATTTTACCAACAGTCACGCAAAGCGTGCTAAATTAAAAAAATATATTAAAGAAAACCTATTTTCTTTACAAACATATCTAACAAAGTGTGAATCTAGATTTGTCAACTCGAACGGAAGAAAAAGACATGACAACTGAAATTAAAACAGATGTCAAATAATTTTAAAATTTTTTAACTAAAAGATAAAAACAATAATAAATTATTTGGAGACATTAAAAATAAACTTTCATATCAGAAAAAGATCAAATTATAAAACAATCAAGTCAAATAACAGAAATCAAAAATTATTAAATGAATTTGATTGGTCAGCAAATATAGAAAAACTTAAAAATAAAGAGACATATGGATGTTGAAAAGATATAAAAATTTGATATTGGTTGATATTGATTAGAAATGGTTAGTTACGAAAAAATATAGAGAATTGAGAAGTATAAGCTTTTTCATGTTAAAAAATTGATTAAAAATTAGATTACGTTGTGTTAAAAGTGAAACTATAAAGTGAATTTGCGTTACTAATCTTCCTTAACAAGTTCCTGTTGAAAACAGAGGTTAAATAATCTCTGTAAATATTAAATTCCTCAAATAAACCATGAGTGAAAATTCCGAGAGGTAAACAAAACTGAAAATCCTTCCAAGCCGACCCCGAAGCCATATCGAAGCCACTTCTACGAGAGACTCCAAGGCCCAGAAAGGTCTAAAACATAGAAAATCTTCAAAAAGTAATACAAGATAAAAAGGTATTCCATAAACTACAAGTTAAATCATTAAACTTACGTGCGTGTGATTAAATCCAGAACTTAATATTTATTCATCTTCGTTACGATTACAATATCGTCCAATTTGTATATAAAATCTGTTAAAAACAGATGTTCTATTTTGTCTTTGGTTATTAGTGTTAGTGTTATACATGTTAAGAGAGCTGCATAATTTTCATATATTTATTAGATATAAGAATTTCATTTAGTGTGAACGTTGAGCGAAAGATCATTTAGATAAGTGTTTTGAATTGTTTCTCATGTATTTACTTATCAATTCTATATAAATACGCCGTTCATTAAAAAATAAATTAAATAATATTTCATAAATTTCTAATATAAAGAGTTTTCTTCCTATTAAGTAGGCAAAACTGCTTCACAGTTGGATAGTTCCTATTATTCAAGGGCAAGGACACAGGACCGGCCTGAGGATATATTAAATAATAAAATAAAAAAAGAAACTAAA
This sequence comes from Lochmaea crataegi, assembly GCA_947563755.1. Lineage (NCBI taxonomy): Eukaryota > Metazoa > Arthropoda > Insecta > Coleoptera > Chrysomelidae > Lochmaea > Lochmaea crataegi. The sequence goes on along the minus strand of OX387434.1, from coordinate 31,376,481 downwards.
TGAGCATTAGACCCATGAACCCAACCTGAGGTGGAGAGTCATCATAAAAGGTGAGTGATGTATGATATCACTAATATTTAAATTAAAAATTCATATCAATATATATATATATATATATATATATATATATATATATATATATATATATATTGAGACGAATAATCAATAAACGAATAGTATTATCAAATAATAGAAATAAATACCACAATCTATGAAAAAGAAAATTAATAATATTCATGATCTGTATAAAAGATCCAATAAATATTGTAAAATGTATTGATAAACATAACTATCAGTACAGAATTGTGTATTTGATAGTAGTAATAATTGGTCGATAATTGAAATGTTATTTATTAGAAATATCAAAATTCAAAGTTACTTCAAATTAGATAAAATTATAAAATCATTATATTTGTTAATATAAGAAAATATAATTTGATGAATGACATTTCAAAGTAGATTGACATGTTTATCATTACTTAATTTTAAGTGTAGAAAGATGGCATGGAGATTTTGGAGAAAGTGACAGTAATCTTTATATGACGTTTGGGTGAAAAAAAGTTCGTTTAAAAGAAACCCTCTTTAAGTGATTATAGAATCGTGTTCGAGGGCTAGTTTCGGTGAAGATTGTTAAAGGGTTGATATAATCAGTTGAGGGGTATTTGGGTAGTCCTGCGGATCACCACCAAAAGGAGGTCTCAACTACTAAACCAAGTCAACATTTGGTAAAATTATCTTCCCGAAATGGACCATTAACTTCGAAGGCTTCACTCACGTATTTGAGATCTGTTCAGAATAACAGGGACTGCTCTTCATCAGAATATGGATCATCGCATTTGCATCATTCAAGTAGTTCATCCAATAAGCATATGAGCACATCTTGTCATAACGGCATCACCGGGACCTCATTAATCCACACAGACTCTTCCGTTGCTGGAGACAGGCAGATCGTTTTCCAAATTGAACTTGGACTCTACCAACAAGCGTTGGTCAAGGTTATATTTTTTTATATTTAATTTTCATTAATTATAATTTATGTATATTTATCTAGGTTATAGTCCGGTTAATTCTTGGAATTGATCCTTTAGTAACAGTGACGTCACGGTTATCCATAATTGGAACTGTTATTTTTAAATTATTATCTGTTTGCATTTATTATTTTGTGGTATTTGTTGTATTGTTGTGATTTATTGAATAATAACTTGTTTCATGTGGTTCCTTTTGTTGCCTTCAGATCAGTCTACCTTATCGTTCTGTTATTGACGAGCGTTACAACCGAATTCACATCATCTCAATATATATATATATATATATATATATATATATATAGTCGGTATATACACAATATACAATATATAGCTTATTTTGGTTGTTAATATTGTGCAATTGTTGAACTTTCAGGTGAGAACAACATTGGCTCAATATGAGCTAGCAACATTGGGGAAATGTATTTTGAAAATATTACCCCAATATTCATTACCAATATTGGGGTTATATATTTTGCCAATATTAGCTCTGAATTGTATACCAATATTGGGGCTATAAGTTTCACCAATATTGGCGCAATATTCGCCACAATATTAGCCGCCCTAATTGGGCTTTCATTGGTCTGCCAATATTGGGGCTATATGTTTCGCTAATATTGGCGCAATATTCGTCGCCCAATTTTGGGTTTTATTGGACTGCCAATATTGGCGCAATATTCGCCGCCCAATTTTGGGTTTTATTGGTCTGCCAATATTGGCGCAATATTCGCTTCCAATGTGTGACAGTGAAAACCCTAAATTGACTACCAATATTGGTGCTATATAGCCCCAATATTGGCACGCCATTGTAACCTATCGTGGCAACCAATATTGCGCCAATATGGGCCCAATATTGCATGCCAACTTTAGGTTACATTGGAAAAGCAATATTGGCCAATATTGGGGCAATATTGCTTTCCGATGTAACCTAAAGTTGGCTATATATTGGCGCAATATTGTGCAATATTGCGCCAATATTGGTCGTATTTTGGAAAATGTTAACATTTTTTTCTATTTCCAATATTGTCGAATATTGGTTCCAAAATCTGGCCAATATTGCGCCAAGATAAATTTCTACTAGGGTTTATAGCGCTTTTTGTCACCAAAACCATACACATTTAAGCTGTACCTTCTTTATCCTCTGAAGCGCTTATCTTGACCTTAGAACGGTTCATTTTCGCCGTGGTAAACCCACTAAAATTTATTCGGACAACACCACCAATTTCCAAGGCGCTGATAGCTCTTCCAGAGATTTAGAAATATTTTTCAAAAATCAAAATATTATTGATTCTATTCAAAATTTCTTAGCGCATTGGAAGAACGAGTGGAAATTCATTTCACCTCGAGCGCCACATTTTGGAAGAATATGGGAAAGCGGAATAAGAAGCACGAAAAAATTCATGTCAAAAATTCTTGGAGACTTAAAATTAGCATATGAAGAGTTCTCTACAATTCTAACCCAAATAGAGGCAATTATAAACATTATCCAATGATATCCAAAGATCCATCTGACTTAGAGTGTTTGACCCCAGGTCACCCAGGTCATTTTCTTATTGTCGCAAGCCTAACTTCCTTCCCGAAAAAAGATAATATTTCCATCCCTGAAAATCAGTGTGTTCAAGCTTACAACAACAATTCTGGCGCCGCTGGTTGGCTGTATATTTAAATCAATTACAAATCCGACCTAACCTAACCAAAGCCATTTATAAAATAGTACCTTTTCCTGAGTCTGATGACTCTCTTCTTATTCATTAGTGACTGCTATTCAACACATAGCCTTGTTGTTTACATTTTCTTATTAGTTTCCATAAGTATATAAGTAAAGTGTAGTTCCCAATGAGAACTGGTCCCTGCTGATCGCAGCGCTGCTAATATTCCGAAAATTTCTGGAATTCATTTGAATTCCATTCTGGCTTTCTGATTCGTTGCCACGTTTACAAACATTTCCGGAAAATATTCCAGTTTCATTTATCAAGCGTTTTGAAACTTTTAAGTTTCAAGGGGCTCAATATGTTCAAGAACTATGTTCACAAACCAGTGAATGATCTTTCGATTCCCAGAATCGATTTTCATTCGCATTTAATCAATAAACCAGCCAACAACCTACCTGACTTTCGAGAAACATCACGAGTTGTCAGTGCATTTTTCAAAACGAATGTTGGCAGATTCTTTCAGCGGAAGTAAATTCCCAAAAAACATTGCTAAATAACAATATTTATCGTATTTCTAAATTAATTACTAAATTCGATTCGTGACGTTTTATTAATTTTAACAATGTTAACCCATGCCCCTACTAGAAACTGACCAAACCTATCCAACTCCCCCCCACTGTCACCTGTCGCTTGTCATCTGTCACGTTTGTCACTTGTCATATGCCATGTGTGTCATCTGTCACCTGTCACTTGTCATATGTCATGTGTGTCATCTGTCACCTGTCACTTGTCATATGTCACATGTGTCATATGTCACAGGTGTCACCTGTCACATGTGTCAACTGTCACGTGTGTCATCTGTCACATGAGTCATCTATGTCACGGTGTCCCACCCTCTCCCATGGCCCACCTCCCAAATTTGGGCAATTCATTCATTCATTCACTCCCCAAATTTTGGTTCATCATCGTTGACTTATTTTAGAATTGAAAAAAATTTTAACATGAGGCGGAATTGAACCGTGGACCGCAGCGTCTATAGTATTTCACCTAACCACTTCGTCTATGACGCTTTTCTGTGGATATAATGCGAGATAAGGTATAATACTCACGTTAAACGTCACGTCATCACATCAAACCTCACGTCATCACATCACTTACGCTAGGAAAAGGAATTTAAAATTATAAAATGAAAAACAATTTAATAAAACTAGTTTTATTAGTGTAGATGTTGAAATCTTATATATCCAACCGCAAACAGGAATTAAGTTAATGATTAATTTGCAGTAACCGGTCAGCAATTTACATCGTCGCTGAAAAGTGCAGTGTTTGCAGTTTCCGAGAACAATCGAATATTAGAAATTCTTGTGAGAACAATAATTCTTTATTCTGACATAATCATTACAACTTGATAAGATAATAGCAGAATTTCTGATGAAATATCATTCATTATTTTGTACAAAAGAATATGATAAGATGGTGTTGGTGGTGGAGGGTGAAGGTATAAATATAGTGCCCTAACAAACTTTTCCTAGTTGCAGTTCAACAGTGCGAGTGCAAATGTTATATAAAAGTAAGTCGTATTTTACATATACTTTGTTTCAATTGATACTATTTTAAATACAGTGCGTGCTAGTATTTTGCTCAAATAATTCTAGGTGATGTTCTTTTTTTTCAATTTAAGCTGGTAAATTAAACACGTTCTTCATTTTCGTTTTACTATAAATACTCTAGATGTTTTTTTTATTGTATAACGCTGAATTCAACACGTTCGTTAGTGTTTTTACCATAAATACAGTGTGTGCTAGTATTTTTAACATTTCTCAGTGATGTTCTTTTTTATATCGCTTCATTGAAAACGTTCTTTAGTATGCATCACCTTCAATTTATACTATAGTAAATACAGGGTGTGCTATTATTTCTCGTTTTTGTTTGCTTTTTTACATTTGATATATTTTTCGTTTTTAATTTCTCATGTTTTCATTTATAGCATCAAGTATGCCCATGCAGATATTAGTAAGCTCAATGAAATATCTTCTATTGCAGAGAAGAAGCCACTGATAAAACTGAATAAATTGGAGCTGAATACACCCCAAAAATTGTCAAGGCAAGAATTACAAAAGGACATTTTGGGGATTCTGTGCTGTTGGAGCTGGAACACCATATTGTGTTTCTTCCCATCCGAGTAGCCGAGCAATATCGAGAAATCATTCCACATTTCAGCGAGGACAAATATTCCATAGTATACAAATGATCCATGGACGTGGGAAAACCTCATCCAGCGGTTTCCTTCGAGATTATAGAACATTAAAGGGTGAAGTTATTTTTTTTTATTTATACGTTTTTTCGGTATGGATCCTATTAGAGTTATCAAAGATTCGGATGATGTTCTTTTGGCCATTAAAAAAATCAGGAAAATTCTTTTCGATAAATTCACATCTAGAGATGCAGAAATTTGGTTGAAAAGACAAACATCTAATGTCTTGTAATAAGGTTATAAAAACCAGAGGTAATTTATCTATTGGCACTGTAAGGAAACTTCAGACAAACATAGGACACTTTAAACATTATAGAATATTAATTTTAAATAGGCACATAGGGTTAGGATTAAATTTAAAATTAAGTGATAGAGTTAAATGGCGAAATGTAGCCTCATGTTTTTTGAGCAGAGTTAAAACTGGAGTTATAGTTAATTTATATCATAAGGACTCGGGAAAATTTTTGGACGGTGAATTTTTGGTTTTTAAACGTGAAGTAAACAAAATTTTAAAGTCTTTTCACATGATCAAAGTAAATACAAATTTTTGTGGGGAATTTATTAAAAAAATATCAGGAGATACTGAGATTTTAGAATTAAAATATTTACACACTAAAAATGTATCCATAGATGTGACAACAGACACACGTAGTTGATTTGCAGATAACGTAAAAGATAAAATTTTGAATAAATTATCTGAATAAAATTGTTTCGCTAGAAGTAAATATAAATAAACATGAAATGGGGAACGGATCCTCATACATCAAGCTTCCAGTTCAAATAGAAAAGGAGCGAGCTTGCATCAATGTGCAAAACACTGATCAGGCTTGTTTCTTTTGGAGCATAGTAAGTGCTATACGTCCAGTTAATAAAGATCCACAAAGAGTAAATGAATATCCGCACTATTCAATGGTTTTACCTATGAAGGGACTAGAACTTCCTATCAATATAAGTCAAATTTGGAAATTTGAGAAGTTGAACAATATCTCCGTGAATGTTTATGCTTTAGAAATGAATGAAAAATCATTTTTCACAGTAATTCCAGCTCGGCTGACTAAGAAAAAATTAGATTGTCGTGTAAACTTGCTATTATTTCAAGATAAATATTTTCCGAAATTAAATGATTATGAGGCTCAACCAGCTGACACCGACGATTCAGAAATAAAATTCCACTATTGCTGGATTAAGGAATTGTCTAGATTACTCAATACACAAGCAAAGGCTTCAAAAAAAATTTTTGTGATAGATGTTTAAATTATTTTTTGAGCGCAGATAAATTATCTACGCACGTGGAATTGTGATCTAGCTTAAGCGAGTATAAAATATCTTTTCCTAAATATGATAATGTTAAATTTCGACATTTAATTTATAAACAAACAACACCCTTTGTAGCATATGCTGATTTTGAGTGTATGCTGGAAAACGTTAACGATGTTAGTTCGACTAAAACCAGAAAATACCAAAAACACGTTGCTTATAGTGCAGAATATTACTTGAAATGTTCATATGATGATTCGTTATCCTATTTCAAAAGCTATCGGGGCTTAGATTGCGTGGATTGGTTTGCTGATGAAATTACTGAAGTTGCAGCCTTTGTTCAATATAAAATTAAAACTATTGTGCCTATGCAAGAAAAACCCACGGGGCTAGCAACAACTTGTCATATTTGCGAAAACGCTTTTTCTTCTTCTGACATAATTGTGCGCGACCACGATCATTTTGATGGCAGCTTTCGAGGCTATGCACACCAAGCATGCAATCTAATCATCTTCGTGTGTCATAACTTGAGCGGATATGACAGCCATTTTATGATCAACAATCTGTGTAAAAAAGGGAGAATGCGCATACTTCCAATCAATAAAGAAAAATACATTTCATTTACTTTGTTCGAACAAAAAACAGACATTAAATTCAGATTCATAGATTCATTTCGATTTATCGCAGCATCTCAGGATGAGTTGGCGTCCAACATGAACGGTAAGGACTTTGTTGTGTCCAAAAAGGAATTCAGCTATTTGGATGATGAGAAATTTAAATTGTTGATAAAAAAAGGTGTATTTCCATACGATTACTTTGATTGTATGGAAAAACTAAATGAAACTCAATTATCTGCCATTCAGTGTTTTTACAATAAACTAAATAATAAAGAGCTTAGTGAGGAGAAGTATGCTCATGCCAAAAAAGTGTGGAAAGAGTTTGAAATTGAAAATGTAGAAGTATATTCAGACATGTATTTAAAGACAGACGTGTTAATTTTAGCCGATGTATTTGAAAATTTCAGAAAAATATGCCATGCAACCTATGGTTTAGATCCAGCGTGGTATTATACTATGCCGGGCTATACCTGGGATGCAATGTTTAAGTTCACTAAATGTAAATTAGAGTTATTGCGTGTTGACATGGTAATTTTTATCGAGAAAGGTATTCGCGGAGGAATTTCTGTTTGCAGCAGCAGATTGTCCGAAGCGAATAATAAATACATGTCGGGATATGATCCTACAAAACCTTCAAAGTTCCTGCTTTACACAGACGTAAATAATTTATATGGGTGGGGGATGTGTCAACCCTTACCTTACAAAGGATTCAAATGGGTGGAAAACATCGATAATTTTGATGTTATGACTATTCCAGATGATTCTCCTGAAGGATATATTTCACAAGTTGACTTGCAGTATCCTCGCGAATTGCATGATGTGCACAAAGACTTTCCATTTGCTTCTGAACACCGCATTCCTCCCGGATCAAAATTACCAAAATTGCTTACTACACTTCACGATAAAAAATAATATATCGTACATTATAGGAATTTGAAGCAAATGTTGACTTACGGTTTAATTGTAACTAAAATACATAAAGTTTCGAAATGTAAACAATCAGCTTGGCTGAAGCCCTACATCGAGCTGAATACTCGTTTAAGGACTGCAGTCAAGAGTGACTTCGAGAAAAATCTATACAAATTAGCGAATAATGCGGTGTTTGGAAAAACAATGGAAAATATCCGAAAGCACAGGGTAGTAAAATTAGTTCGGTCATGGGAGGTTCGTTATGGTGACAAGAATTTAATTGCGAGTTTTCGGTTCCACAGACGTACAATTTTCGATTAAAACTGAAAAAGAACGAATTGGTATTCAACAAACCACTGTATGTAGGAATGGCAATTTTATATCTTTCTTAATTATGTATGTACGATTTTCATTAAGGATGTATGCTCCCAGAACTAGGAGTTGAAAATTGCAAACTCATGTATACAGATAGTTTCATATATGAGCTACGCTGCGATGATGTATACGATCAAGTCATTCAAGAAGACGTTTCAAAATTCGATACTTCAGACTATCCACTTAATAATCAATACAATATCCCTCAAGTGAATAAAAATGCTTTGGGGGTTATGAAAGATGAGACAAACGGTAAAATAATGACACATTTTGTTGGTTTGAGATCAAAAATGTATACATTCAAGTTTCAGGGAGGGAAAATTTGTTAAAAAATCCAAGGGTTTTGAGTATAGCGTTGTAAAAAATAAATTAACATTTAAGGATTATGAAAAATGCCTCAAGGAATTCAAAGAGAAAACTGTAAGTCAGCGAACAATTCAATCCTACGCTCACAATGTTTTTAGTGTCGAGCAATCAAAAGTGGCAATCAGCCCATACGATGATAAGCGAAAATTGATTTGTAATTCGTTTGATACGCTCCACTGGGGTCACTATACTATTAAAGAGTAAAATTTCCGCACCAAAAATACATAAATGTTTGTATTCTTTTTTTTATACTTAAACGATTTGTCTACTAATACTTAATTTTGTCCAGACTTTTGTAATTTATGTAAGCAATAAAAAAACTTTATTAAATGTATTTCATGCCAAAGCATCGTTTCCGTTATTTTTGCGTCAAAGCTTGGTTTTCGACGTTTTTGCGTCAAAGCGTCGTTTTCGACGTTTTTCAATGTCTCAGGTATCTGTCTTGAGGTTTAATAATAATAAAAAAACACTCAGTATATAATAATCGTTTTATTAAAATTCTAAATCATTTACAACTTTATGCTTATAAAAGTAAACATATTCCCTAAGTGCAACTGACAATATGCTATCACTACAATCATAAAAGACATACAATAATTCCAATGCCCTCAAATGTCCATTATTTTGAGTGAAATTTCTAATGGTTTCTATTAAATTTCTATAGTATTCACAAAAACTTAGAGAGGTCTAAATATGCCAACTGATGTGAAAGGAGACACTGATCAACTTGAAGTATTTGCGAGACATTTTCTTGAGTAAATTCACAGGTAATAACATGCTTGCTAATATCCAACAATTTCGTGTCGTCGTAAATTAATTGTCTAACTTGATAGTAGTCTCCACATTGAATTTATGTGGGTTCGTATTCATCGTACAATTTCGGCATTGGGTCATTAAGGAAGGTATTATTTCTTAATATATCAATTAGCGTTGTCCATTCAAAGGTGCTGAAGGATATTCTCCCAAATTTATCCCAGTATGATAAAATAACGGCTGAACTGAAGCTTCTTGCTGGACTTATACCACACTGAATTTGAAATTTGCCTGTAGGATATGATCTAGATAACAAGTAATGTATCTCCTGTTTGGCAGTTATCTCATATTTTTCCAAAATATGATCTAATTCAACACTATAATCCATTGAATATGATTCACTGTAACAACTGCTACTACTACTATCTTGAGAACTCGTGGCAACTGGGGGTTGATTGGGCTTGAGTACGCTATTTATACAATTTGGTTAACCACGCCCCTTACCTAAACTGAAATCATACGCGGCGCATTAAAAAGAAGTTACAAAACATTTACTTTATCTATCCAGCTGTTATGTTTTTTGTCTAGACCAAGCCACTTAACATACATTTTATTTCCTTTCTTTCTGAGGATTTTTCCAACTAAGTAAATGTCAGGATTTAAAGTTTTCTGCAACTCTTCTTCGTAAAACCTTCTGATTGGAGTACCTTGCATATCTTCAAGCAAGTACGTAGCGGGATTGGTTATTTTAATTTTAACAACCTGGAATAATTTAGTAGTCCAGCTGGGCGTATAATACCCTTTTTCAAAGACATGTTTCGACTTGCTTATGCGTACAATATCGCCGACTTTGAATTTTCGTGGACCGGCGATCTTTAAATAGCTATAGATATTATTTAAAATAGCTTCTTCCTTGGATTTGTCAACTTCAGAAGGTCTATATTTGGTTTTGGAATGCTTTGTATTATTATATTCTTGAGTAATTTTAGGTAGAATATCGATCCATTTGTAGGAGCCATTTAAACTGAAATATTTGTAGAGTTTTGATTTCAAAGTTCTTATAACACGCTAGGCCATGGAAGCCTTCATTGTACTAAATACACTATAGTGATTTATACAGTGTTTTTCTATTAAAATTCGAAATTTGCTGTTGTAAAACTCCTTTCCCTGATCAGATTGCAGATTTTTCATCGTTCGTCTAGTATGAGCGAGAATGTCCGAGAATGCTCGAGTAATCTCCTCACCAGTCTTCGTCTTTAGTGGGCGTGTCCACAGAAACTTTGAAAAACAATCAATAACGACTAGTATCATTTTATGATTCCGATTTTGTGATGCAAAATTTCTCATTTCTGCAAGGTCCATATGCCAAAGATCGTCTATGCCCCTAATTATAGTACGTCTTTGAGGAATTTTTTTCCGAGCAGGTTTATGTAGCTCCTTCACAAGCCGTATCTCCTCTTTCGAAACCATATAGTTATTTGAGAGTATTATATTCTCTCTATGCTCTTCAAATAATCGTCAACTGCAGTTTGGAATTCCATTCGAATAAACTCTTTGGCTACAACAATTGCATCATCAAAGTATTTTTCCGTAGTTATATCTTTGGATGCTACAGGGGGATTCCGTGAAATAAATGTATTTATTTCACTAGTTTTATTATGCAGTGCTTCGACATTTGTCTGTAGTGCAGACATATTTGTATGAAGCTCCTTTCTGACGTCATCCAGACCTTTTGCTATATCTTGTAATACCGTTTCATGTGCTTGTTCACTATTTGTTGATGGATCCTTAACATTACAGATTTTTACATTTTCAATGTCAATATTACCGTCAGGTCTATGTGGAAAAGTGATTTTTGTAGGTATACGAGTGTAGGGAGCTGTTTTCAGTTTACCAAAGCGACGTCCGAATTTATCGAGACTCATCGTGTAACTGAAACCACTGAAAGCAAATTACTATATTATATTAGCTTCTTTCAGCTCGTTAATAATAGCCGTGATTTCATTTTGTTGAGATGTATTTCCTGCTTGTTTCGAAGTCACTAACAACTTTAAACGGTCAACCAATTCATTAGGATCGTCCCAGTACACATATTCTATGGGTTTTTCGTTATAAATCAAATCAAGGTTTGCTGCTGTCAATGATTTGAGTTTTGATGGTAGTCCTGCTCCTTCTCGAGAATGAAACATAGGTCGGATTATGTTCATATACTTTAATCTTCGCGTACCCTTCAAGGAGAATTTCCAATTCGTATTTCGCGCGTATTTGCTTCAGTACCTATTTCAAACGAAAATCCAATCTTATCTAGATCTCTGAATTAGAAAATTTATTTATAAACATACTGACTTTTCAGATTGACGAATCCAAATTTGGATAAAAAAATATAATCGAGGACGGATTGTAGAAAGAGTCTGGGTTTTGGGTTTGGCTGCTCAAGATTCAGACGATTTGAGATTGATTGTTTGTCCTGATTATAAGAGGAATTGTCACAACCTAATACTCCTTATAGTCCAGGAAATATAGAGTTGGGAGCATTGTTTCCATCAAAGTGGATGATTGTGAGTGAATAGAGGGCAAAATTGATGTAGAATAAGATGCACTTTTCCCGATCTCCGAAATCGTTTGGCAAAAAAATTTTCTGGGGTGAGTATGGTGCGATTTGAGTAAAAATAACGTTTTTCTTGTATATCTTTTCACCCCTCAATTTTACAATAAAAACGTTAAGAACTTTTCTTTTCCTCTTCAAAAGATCTACAAAACTAGACTTTGCACGTCAGAAAATATTAATTAGGTCCGAAGTTATGAGCAAATAACCATTAATTACAATATTATTAATAAACAAATTAAAAACCCGATATTATTATCATGACGTCTTTATATTACACCTAATTATGCCCTCACATGTACAAATAACGTGTACAAAATCTGGAATCTGTAACTTGATTAGTTTGCAAATTATGTTGTTATAAACAAATTTATTTATTCTAGCCCTGTACAACATTGCCCATCACCCGTATTTATGCGGTTTGCTTTGTTGGCAGATGTCACTGTGATAAGTCATGTGTCGTTATTATTTTTCAAAAATATGCAATTCCGCGGCCGTGGGAATGATTATTTAAAACGACCTTAGTTGCAAAATGCAATATACCGCGTGCTCAACGAATTTTGCAATATATTATTACGTACATTGATAGAGCATAAAAAAAGCTGTAATCTGAAAAAAGATTCGTTTAGATTGCTTGAAAAACAACGGAGTAACAAACCGTCAAAGTTAAAGGCTCATTGTACAACAATTTCGAGGTGCAGCGAAAAAAAAAATATATTCATGGTCGGAAAACGGACTACTTTCAATGTGTAAAATATTTATTCAAAGGGGAACAGATAACTAAGCCAAAAGCCATTTCCAAAGTTCACGCGACGCTATCATTTTTGCTATCTGGCTCGTGACGACGGAGTGTGGGGAGCCGACTCGGACTCGACTCACTCGAGAAAATTTCTCGCTGCGCGACTTCAAAATCGACCACCGAGCTGCATTGGCACTTTTCTCGGGAACTACCCAAGATAAATTATTGATTGTTTTTTTAATTTCATACTACTCGACGAGAGGAATCTATTTTTATTATCTGCAATTATCAAATTTCACATCCCGAGTCGTTAATGTCGCTTTTATGAAATGTCTGAAGTTTGCGGTATTTTTTTCGGCTGACATTAATAAAACTGTCTATTTCGTGTATAGCAATTATTAAAAATTATGATAAGTTGTGAAAAAAGTTATTTGTACAGTAAATTTTTTGGAATTTCTTACAACATAATTTGTTTCAAATTTAGGATAGTAATAGGTAATGTAAGACAAACGTATGAAACATTATATTTATTAATTTTTTTTAATAATATATTACACATTATAAATACAGAGAGCTGACGCAACAGAAGACGTTAACGCAGATTAACTGTACTTTTGAGAAATAAGTACAAAATACATAACGTGAATAACAATTTTTGAACAATTGAAATAATTTAATGAAAATACTCAATTATTATATATGAAATAAAAGGATAGTTGCTAATGAGTTACATTTTCATGTTATTACAATACAATTATTCCAAATGAATATTATTAATGTCAGCCAAAAAAAATACCGCAAACTTCAGACATTTCATAAAAGCGACATTAACGACTCGGGATGTGAAATTTGATAATTGCAGATAATAAAAATAGATTCCTCTCGTCGAGTAGTATGAAATTAAAAAAAAATCATTAATTTATTGTAACGCGCCTCCCTTCTTACACGTGGCTCCTGCCACAAGAACACGTCACTATGGACACACTTGATGCAAAATTCGGGTTTTTAAATCTCGGGCGCCAGATTATTAACGTGGTTTGCTCCACGGCCCCTTAACCCTTAGCGTCAAGAGTTCCAGATAGCCTCAGATGGAGGTTACGGAAAATTCCAGGGGTCTTGTTGAATTAAATTTAACTAACTAGTGAAAATCGGGAAAAGCCAAATCTTGGTTCTCCAATCAATAAATTGCGGTTAAAAATGAAAATAATAGAAATTCAAAACTTTGATCTATTAATACTCTGTGGTCTATTTTACGAATAATTCTTTAGTGACAAACAAATTAACAGGGAAAATAAAATGAGGTATGTATTACCTATATCTGGGATTTTAACGGACTTAACGGTCAGGTTATCAAATACGGTTCAAATCTACCGGGTTTTACGGGGTCCCTAATGCACGATTTAGATCTGCCGGGTAATCAGACAAATTGTGGCTAAGCCTCTTCCAAGTCTGATTAACCCTTGAATCCAAATGAAACCGGCAACTATTATTCCGACGGGGAAAAAAAATATAAATAATGATCCTACGAAACGGGAAAAGAACTATTTAGATCTGCCGGGAAATCAAACAAATTGTGGCTAAGCCTCTTCCAAGTCTGATTAACCCTTGAATCCAAATGAAACCGGCAACTATTATTCCGACGGGGAGAAAAAAAATATAAATAATGATTCTACGAAACGGGAAAAGAACGATTTAGATCTGCCGGGAAATCAAACAAATTGTGGCTAAGCCTCTTCCAAGTCTGATTAACCCTTGAATCTACTAAAGCCGGTAACTATTATTCCAAAAAAATAAAATTTAAGAACGAGTTAGATCTGCCGGGAAATCAAACAAATTGTGGCTAAGCCTCTTCCAAGTCTGATTAACCCTTGAATCTACTAAGCCGGTAACTATTATTCCGAAAAAATAAAATTTAAGAACGAATTAGATCTGCCGGGAAATCAAACAAATTGTGGCTAAGCCTCTTCCAAGTCTGATTAACCCTTGAATCTAACTAAAGCCGGTAACAATTATTCCAAAAAAAAAATATTTTCTCACGAGTTAAACGGTACCCAACTATCGACACACAGAGTAAAAATATTCGTACTAGCATAAACTTTAAACTATTATACCTAATCCACTTGGATATCAATTTAATTTAAAACTACTGACAACCAAAAGCATAAAATAATTCGAGAATCCACTAATAATTCATATCAGTTAATTAATATATAATAAACGCAGTAAATAAAAATTCGAAATCAAATTACGGTTGACAAATCTTTATTTTCAGATAAGAGAAACAAAATAAAAAACGAATTTCAGTTCAACAACAAAAGAAAAAAAATAGCCGGTCGGAAAATTTTCAAAAAAATACATTCAACAATTTAATAATAAGCGGCGATACGGAAAGTTTCGAATACACAGTTTATTTGTTAAAATTTATTTACCTTAATAAATACAGCCCACACACAATCGGCAGACGGAATACACAAAATTTTCGCACTACGGTTTTTCGGTTTTTCGGAAGAACGTTTAACGGAGAATGCTTAGAGCCGAAAAAGGAACTGATTCTTCAGCGCGGAAAAATGAACTGATTCTTCAGAGAGCCTGAATGATGCCCGTCAGCCAATTTATATCCCAAATTTTAGTTACAGTTTTCGGTCGTCGTCCCCGGTGGCGGAATTAAAACGTGAAATTTATCTAGTTTCGACAAAAACTTGTAAGTATACTAGCCGGCTCTCGATTAAATTAAAATGTTGTATATACCGGGCGTCCTTTCAGTTGAAAAATTTAAATATCGGAAATGAATAAATTGTGTATGGTAGAAGTTGGATTTGCGTAACTCGGACTTATACTAAAATATACACCGGTAATAGCAAAAAATAAATCACTGAGGTAGTCGAAAGGGTTGTAAAGTAACGAGTTATATACACCCTAGTGGTAAAATAAAATATATTACGGAATAAATAAAAAAAAAATTAAAAAATTAAACTTGCAAAAAGCAGAAAAAAAAATAACTCGTTACACACCCCCTTTACTTCGGTAAAAAAAAATGAATGAGCGAAAGTGCAACTTTCGGACATTACATTTTTTTTTAAACAACAACTTACACCTAATAATAAAAAAGGTGAGAAAACAAAACGGTGATCCAGGGTGTAGCGTCTCACAGCCTGGAACGTCGGCGTAGGGTCGCTTGGTGTGGATGGGGCGGTCCTCTTCCACGGGACGCCTGTCTTCGGTATGACCTGGAAGAGCGTCCGGCTGTTTCCAGAGCGGGGTGGGGTCGTTCGATGCTACACTGGCTGGAAGCATCCTGCATTCGTCGGGGTTCGTCGCTACGGGAGACCAGGTGCGCTTGTACTGCCACCGATCGGGTACGGGGGCCGCGTCGATCACACGGGCATTCTCGGGACATCCGTCCCACTTGTCCACATCGGGAACAAAACAGAATAGACGGCCTGCTGCAGTTCTCTCGGCGGTGTCCGGAGATTCCACATCTCCAACAGAGATCATCCGTCAGGGTGATGAACTTGCCGGTTATCGTCCTTTCTCGTGGTAGGTGGGTCTCTGGCGGTTTTTGCTGTGACGGTTTGTACTGTTGACATCGCAGACACCTCTTTACGTACTTGGTGATGTCCCTGAACATTCCTGGCCAATACTACAATTTTGCAATCCGGGTGATGGTTTTAGCAATTCCCAGATGACCAGCATTCGGATTATCATGGTTTTCTTGCAACACCCGGGTTCGGTCGGGCTTTGCTATACACAGTTTCCAGGGATCGGACATTTCTGGCTCTCTGAAATCATTTATATCCCAGAAATGACGGTATAGACGGTCTTCTTCAATGCAGTAGTCCGGAAACTTCTCTGGATCCTTCAGGACCTCTTCCTTCCTGTTCCGGTACCACGAACATTCGGCGGTTACATCGGTCAGAGTGCAGACGGTGAATCGGTCTCGGCGGTCATTGGTAGCGGGTTTCTTGACAAAGCGTCGGCCACACGATTTAGAGCACCTTTACGGTACTGTATCTCGAAATCATACTGTTGTAGAAAAATACTCCACCTAGCTAAACGTCTGGACGGACTAGATATGGAATGCAGCCATCTAAGAGATTGATGATCGGTAACAACCGTGAAATGGTAGCCCTCTAAATAAGGACGCATCTTTTCAATCCCCCAAACAATGGCAAGACATTTTTTTTCGGTTACGGAGTAATTTTTCTCGGTAGGACTCAGGGTGCGACTTGCATACGCTACCACGTGTTCATGACCATCCTTCTGCTGGGTAAGGGCTATTCCCAAACCATATTCGGAGGCATCGGTTTGTAGAGTGAACGGTACGGAGAAATCAGGACAGCTCAAAACGAGTGCTTCCGACAGACAGGTTTTGATTCTAGTGAACGCGGCTTCTTGTTCCTCGGCCCACTTCCATCGCTGAGATTTACGGAGTAACTTAGTTAACGGAGCTACCTTTTCTGAAAACGATGGTACAAACCTCCTATAGCAGGAGGCAACTCCCAAAAACCTTCTCAGCTCTCGGAGATTTCTCGGTGCTGTATTACTATCTCCCAACTCTACGAGAGACGATGAACAGACTTCGGTAACAGATTGCTCCTTGTCAACCCCTAACACCAGGGAAGACTCAGAGACTTCGGAAACAGATTGCTCCTTGTCCACCCCTAACACCAGGGAAGACGCAGAGACTTCGGAAACAGACTGCTCCTTATCAACCCCTAACAACACCGGGGAAGACTCAGAGACTTCGGAAACAGATTGCTCTTTGCCAACCCCTAACACCAGGGAAGACGCAGAGACTTCGGAAACAGATTGCTCCTTATCAACCCCTAACAACACCGGGGAAGACGCAGAGACTTCGGAACTAGTTTGCTCCTTGTCCACCACTAACACCAGGGAAGACTCAGAGACTTCGGAAATAGATTGCTCCTTGTCAACCCCTAACTCCAGGGAAGACGCAGAGACTTCGGAAACAGCTTGCTCCTTGTCAAACCCTAACACCAGGGAAGACGTAGAGACTTCGGAAACAGATTGCTCCTCGCCAACCCCTAAAACCAGGGAAGACGCAGAGACTTCGGAAACATCTTGCTCCTTGTCAACCCCTAACACCAGGGAAGACGCAGAGACTTCGGAAACAAATTGCTCCTCGCCAACCCCTAAAACCAGGGAGGGCGAAGAGACTTCGGAAATAGATTGCTCCTTGTCAACCCCTAACACCAGGGAAGACGCAGAAACAATTTGCTCCTTGTCGACCCCTAACTCCAGGGAGGACGCAGAGACTTCGGAACTAGTTTGCTCCTTGTCAACCCCTAACTCCAGGGAAGACGCAGAGACTTCGGAAACAGACTGATTTACAGAACGGCGGTCTTTCCTAAGACGGTGGGTGGTTCCTTCTCTACATATTATCGGTACAGCGGAATTGACTTCTTTCATAGGCCGGTTCACGGCCTCCAATATTCCAACAGGACTGGCCACTTGTGAGCGCCTCACTAACTCATCATTCACGTATATTTCTCCGGTTCCTAACTCCAGCCGGAAATTATACTTTCGGAGGACATCATGTCTTAATACAATGTCGGTTATTAGACCAGGGAAATGCTCCAACGAACCCTCCATTGTGACGTCATCGATTTTCCATTTCAGCTCATATATGTCGGTGATGGAGACTAGATTTCCATTAGCTAAACGGGCCTTCGTAGCTTGACAAGAGGTAGTTTGCTTTCTTTGGGAAAAAGTCTTAGCTACTTGATCACCAATATACGACTTTGCTGCTCCGGTATCCAATAATGCTCTAAACATATGTTTTCCTATTTCAACGTCTATGTGCGGTCGGGGGTCGTTCATTTCTGCTGGCGGTTCGGTATGAGAGGCAAAGATTTCCGGAAGCTGTGTCGGCCTCTCCTCGGTACAGCTTCGTTTTAGTTTTCCTGCCTCCTGCAGGAACAGTCTCGGGAAAATACTCCTTCCTTCTGGCAACGAGAACAGAATATTTTTGGCGGGTTTTGACAGTTATTCCTATAATGTCCAGACTCACCACAACGGAAACAGATGAGTTGACGGGAATATTGTCCTGAAGGTTGACGAGTAGTATCAGGCGGCGGCGGAGTATCGGTCGGTGACGGTTGGCTGGGACCGGCGATGGGCTCTCTGGATGGCCCAGGCATCGTGTTGTGAGAAGGTCCATATCTCGGCGAACTCATTGACTGCGGACGGGGATTTGGTCCCCGGTTCGGTCCAGTGTGGTTGGGTATAGACTGGAGTTCCTTCCTGAGGAGCTCATATTCCCTGACCACCTGACAAAAGGAGGAAAAATCGTCAAAGTCCCCTTTTCGGATTTGCAGACGGTATTCGGGCAACAGGTTACGGTACAGCCACGCTAACTGCTGTTCGGGAGTTAGCTTACCATGGCGTCGCATCAGAGTTTGTAGCTCGGTTATGTATGTTGCGGCGGACTCATTTCTTCTCTGCAGACGACGGCCTATCTCAGCTTCTAAGTCAACTTCGTAGTTAACGGGATAGAAGAAAATTCGGAAGTCTGCCTCAAATTCATCCCAGGTCGTGTACCTACTCCGGTTGTTGCGGTACCAAAATGCCGGTTCACCTGACAGTAATTCAGGTAGCAAAGGAAGCAAATTATCTTTTTGAACATTCCTTGCGGTACATATTTCTTCAATTCTTTCGATGAGTCCGACCGGATCTCCTCGACTTCCGAAGCACACCTTCCAGTCATGCATATTCGGCGGAGGGTTGGCTATAACGGTTGGAACGGGTCCGGTATCGGATCGGTCAAAAACCGGTCGTGGAGAAATATGTCTTCTCGAAATTGGCCTTTTGGCCCTGGGCTCAGCAATCCCTTTTGACAAGCTTTTAAACTCAAGCGGGAAGAAAAATCTTCGCAAATACCAAAGGAACAAGATCAGGGACAGGCAAAACGGTCCATTCAAACAGCATGTCCACAGGTTACTCTCAATCATCGAGTCGGTGGTCTTCTTAACAATCCAGCAACAATACGCTAAAAAAAATATCCACAGCGGTATTTCAGTTCCTGCTATAATCAGGTCTCTTTAACAATACGGTAATATAACGGAAACGGAATAACGGTTCCAGCTCTAACAAATAATCAACTCTCTGCAATAATACGGTAAACAAAAAAAACAGTCAACACAGACTTAACCGGTCCAAGCGAAAAAACGCTTCAAAAAAAATAAAAATTTAAAACGGTATTAAACTGATCCTATTGTAATCAACAATCAGGTCCCTGCTCGGGCGCCATTTTGTAACGCGCCTCCCTTCTTACACGTGGCTCCTGCCACAATGTAACGGCTGCTCAGGTTAGAGAGCACCTCAGGTGTAGATTCTGAGACCAAACTAGTATAAATTCAGAGAGTAGTCTTACCGGTTCGCGGGTAATTCTACTTGAAATTTATTTAAAGTGAAATAAAGATAAATGATGTAAATTAGGAAAGGTAAGTGGGCGCCACTCTGAATAATACTAGTTTATTTGTTATTCACCTCTGCATTATAGCGACAAATCCTGGAAGATTGGAAGGGAAAAAAACTATATGAACAACGTTATTAAATTTACAAGTTGTATATTGACTTTTGTTACAAACAAAGTAAAAAAAATTGACTAGTTTTTATTGAAGTCGTTGAAGAAGCGATGAAATATATATATTACTTTCCTGGAGTGATGGTGAGGAGATGGTGTCCTTGGTGTCCTTTTGAAGTTACATATCTTGTCCCAGATAATATTCCCAGGTAGAGTATTCCAGGTAAAAGTCCTGGCCCAGGTAAAGTTCCAGGAAGTGTCTCAGGTAAAATTTAGTCCCAGGTAAAGTTTAGTCCCAGGTAAAGTTTCGTCCCAGGTAAAGTTTCGTCCCAGGTAAAGTTTCGTCCCAGGTAAAGTTTCGTCCCAGGTAAAGTTTCGTCCCAGGTAAAGTTTCGTCCCAGGTAAAGTTTCGTCCCAGGTAAAGTGCACTCAAATGAATGCACTTCTAAGATAAGATAATATAAGCCATAAGGCTTCAATAGCACATGTATGCAGGAAAGAAAGAACGAAACCCCTTTGCCACTTGTTTAAATACACTAAATCATGTGAACGACAACCGACTTACGTCTCATGTTCGTGTCACGCTCATACGATTTGACCAGGAAAGGAATTTACCTTTCAGTAGTGAATTCTTGATTCATATTTGATTTATAATTGGTAGAAGAAGAAGAGACACGAAATCGAAGTGGGAATTTCAAGATGGGCGTGACTATTTTCCGACAGACGGGCCTCGATCATCGCGCATAGAAACGTTGATTTCGACTCTCGTCGACAGTAAATATATTCAGCCTTGAAACATTTCTCGGCGTTGGGCATGAGAAAGGACTGGCTATTCGCCGCCCATACGATAATTTATTAATTCAATCGAGGGAAGTAAAGTGAACGAAATTAACGTTACACACCCTTACAACCCGAAAAAAAAATTTTTTCAAAAAAAAATTTTTTATAAGTGAAAATCATTGAGCTATTACGAGACTGAAATAAAGAAGATATTAAGAAGATATTGAACGATAGGAAGACTAAGAAGAAAGGAACGAGTCACTGCGATACTGAAGGAAAAGAACAAATTTGAGGAGATTCTTCCGAATAATTAATTTAGAGAAAAATAGAGATTAAAAAAAATATGAAAGAAAGGGAGCGTTCCAAAGTCTTCACCGGTAAGCCAGGTGATTTTTTTTTTCTTCCTAGGCTCTTACCAGGGAGGTTGCCAGTTAGCGTCCACAGTAGCCATTGGTCATCGCGCAAGCAGAAAACTAGGGAAAAAAAATCATCTCACAAACACAGCAGGAACCTTGAACGGTAAATTCTGAGAAAAGCGGAACCAGTACCAGGTATCTACATACCAATAATTTAGAAATTTAATATTAAGATAAATCACTGCATCAGTGGGTTCCCAAAGATAATGACTTAAGATAAGATAAGATAAGGGAAGAAATGAGACTCCCATCAGATACATTGATTATCCCTCAGTTAGATAAAAAAAAAGATATGGATGAGTTATTATTTATAAAATGTTTCTTTATTTAATTACTACTATCATATGAATGAAAAAAAAAAAATATATTTTTGGAACAAATCCAAGGAAGTTTGTATTACTCCCTAACAGAATGTAGCTCCTGTCAAGCTAAAATGTTTTGGAACAATGCCAAGGAAGTTTGTATTACTCCCTAACAGAATGTAGCTCCTGTCAAGCTAAAATTTCCAATGTATTATACCCCATATAACGATATATGAAGAAAAATAAAAAAACCAAAAAAAAACTACTCATATTTTTGGTCGGATATGTGCATCACCACAGTATCACCGATCAAGAAATCAACTTCTGCCTAATGAGAAGGACCTCGCGAGAGATGTTAAATCGCGTCGTGGTCTTCAATCTCAGCTTCAGATGAAATCCAAACCCGAAACACCATGACAATACAACATAACGTTCCTTAAATAGGAAAGCTTTTAAGATCGATAAACTAAATAATGAATAACAACAACCGATAAAAACGAAAGAAAAAAATTCAAAAAAATCTTTTTTGGAACAAGCTGATACAGCAAGTCCAAGGAGGCTCGATCTAACCCCCTAACAGAATGTAGCTTCTGTCAAGCTGAAATTTGGGGAAAAGAGAAATTGACAACGGCATCCCACAACAGTACTGTTGGAAAATCCCCAGAGCGATATGTGAGCCACGTTGGCACAAACGCAGTAGCTAACCCCCCAAGTAGATTTAACTAAATGACAGCAGACCTTAGCCACCTCTGCCTCCCAGGCTGATTAACCCCCCGACGCTGAACCCTGAAACACATTCCAGACCGCTCTGAGCTCCCTCAACACCCACTGCTGAGAAATCCAACAAAAAAAATATAATCAAAAGGGAAAATGTGATGCAATAAAATATAGACAGATTGAATCCATGTCTATAAGTGAAATATCTAGATCAATCTTTCGGAATGATCATAGATAGAGGTATGTAATGAGCAAAATAGAAAAATTTTAAGTAAACAAGATATTAGGTAAGATATTGATTGAAGATAGGCAAAGAGAATTTCTGTAATGTAAGTTGACATCTCGAACATATTAACAAATAGATAATAGAAAAAATTTAAAACACTTGAGATACTAAAAATTTTCAACATGAAGGTAATGAAAATTTTTAAGATAATTAAGATAAAGGAAATTTTAAAACATTTCAGATATTAAAATTTCAAGATAGTTAAGATAATAGAAATTATAGATAACTGAAGTAATAAGACTTTAGAGCTAAGATAATAACTTCGATATCCCCTGATATGTCAGCAACTATGTAAGTTAATTGCAAAGTCAAATTGTCAATGGTCTAAAAAAAATTTAATATACCCTTTCGGTATATAAATACAGACAAGACACTTTGTCTGTAACGATAAGATAAGATAAGATAAGTACTATAAAATATATAGTACAGTAGACAAAGTTTACTACCCTTGTCCACTTAGATAAGATAAGATAAGATATTTATCGTAAACTACGATAATTAAGATAAGATAAGGTACTGAAGATATAATATCACCCCTAAAACATTTAAGGTATATCCGATATTTCTCCAAATCAATTAGACCCAATTCATTAACCTCTATGCATGTGCGCAACAGGTTTATTACTCAATTTGATTTGACGGTGCAAAAAAACTTTTTCAAAATTATAATAAATTTGAACATTTTAAAAATTCGAAAAATTCTCAACAGATTTTATATTATAATTCTTAGATCAACTTTTTCAAAATTATAATAAATTTGAATATTTTAAAAATTCGAAAAATTCTCAACAGATTTTATATTATAATTCTTAGATCAGAATTCCATCCGGCTAGGAAAATATTTATTACACTACTCATTTATCCCAGAACACGAATGTTAATTTGCTAATCAGTAGTAGGGAAAGAAAGTCATTATCGTTTACTAGTCAGAGAAAAGGAAAATCTCTATGATAAAAAGATACAAAAAAAATATTCGAGACACCAACATACAACACAAATAGAATGAAAAATTAGGAAAGATATATTTATCTGATTACGTTAGGGCTGCTTCGGAATCATCGATATCAGAACACTCATCATCAGACAAGATACCAGCTTTAAGGTCTTTCATGTGCCATCGACCAATATTTTTTCCCGTTTCATCTTTTAATTCATACACTAAGGGAGAGATAACACGATATACGGTACATTGTGTATATTTCGGTAAAAATTTTGCGGAAATATATCTGGCTTTGTCCGATTTTGGGTAGTTCTTTTTCCAAACCCGATCACCTACATAAAACCTATGATCACGTTTGCGCAAATTATAACGTTGACTACTTTGTCGATATGCTGTTTGCAAGTTCTTTCTCACCACTTCGAAAAATTTAGGCATTTCTTGTGTATCCTGAATTCGGTGAACTTTGTCAGAAATGGTAACCTGATTATTTGCATTTTCTGCAATTTTACCATAAAAATTTCCCGAGACAGGTACATTTCGAGCAAAGGTAAGGAAGGAAGGGGTGAAATCGGTAACCTCATGTTTCGACAGCCGAATTGCTTGAGCAATTTTATATATTTCTTCATCCCATGTTCTATGATCTTCATAACTATAAGATCGTATAGCTGTGACAATGGATTTGTTTACACGCTCAGTATGATTAATTTGAGGATGAAAGTTAGCATTATACCATATCTTTTGTACTGAATATTTTTCCATGAGATTTTTGAAAAGATGACTCGTGAACTGTTTACCATTATCACACGAAACGATTTGAGGTATTCCAAAAATGAGGAAAACATGATTTTCTAAGAAATCAACTATAGAACGAGCGGTAGCCTGACGTAAGGGATGAACCAATACGAATTTAGTGAACCAGTCAACTACAACAAGTGCGAACTGATTACCTTTGCGAGATCGGGGATATGGCCCTAAAAGATCACACGATATTAATTGAAAAGGGAAGTTAATATTACGATATTGTCCCATTAATCCTGCTTGGGGTAAGTTAGAGGGTTTGCACGATGCACATATTTTACAACGAGTGACATATTTATAAACCGATTTTCTAAGATTTGGCCAATAATAAATTTCAGAAATTCTCTCTAATGTTTTAAAAACACCGAAGTGAGAAGAAGTTGGACTATCATGAAAATAATGTAGAATTTCATTTCTATTTTTAGTAGGAACGACAATTTTCCAATCGGAAATATTACTAATTGGTCCAAATTTATTAAAGACATGTTTATATAATATGTTATTCTCAACTCGAAAACTTGGGTATTTTTCCGGAAAATCCAGAACATGAGAAATCATGTCATTATACCATTTATCAGGATGCAAGGTAGATAAGTCTAAAATACTAACTTCAGGTATACGAGATAAAGCATCAGCAACTACAGTTCCGGTAGATCTACGGTGTACGATAGAAAAGTTGTATTGCGACAATTGCAATATCCATCTAGCTAAGCGAGGAGAAGGTTTTTTCATGTTATTCAACCAAACCAGAGAAGAATGATCGGTAATTACGGTGAAATGACGTCCGATAAGATAATACCTAAAATGATCGATCCCTAACAAAACTGCTAACAGTTCCTTTTCGGTAGTACTGAACTTCTTTTGACCCTTTGTGAGTTTCTTACTCATATAAGCTATGGGATGTTCGAGTCCATCTTCCAGTTGAAAAAGAACACTTCCTACCCCAACATCACTAGCATCTGTCATAAGGAAGAAAGGTTTGGTGAAATCGGGACTACTTAAGATAGGAGCGGTAGTTAAGACAGTTTTCACCTTTTCGAAAGCTTGATCTGCTTGGGGTGTCCAAGTAATGGGTTGGTGTTTCTTTCGCTCACTTAGAAGATCAGAAATTGGAGCAGATAAGGAAGAAAAATCTTTAAGAAACCGTCGATAATACGAAACCATTCCCAAGAATCTACGCACCTGAGTGGCAGTTTTCGGAACAGGATACTCACAAATAGCAGAAACCTTTTCAGGATCGGTACGAAGACCATTTTCATCCACTACATAACCTAGATATCTAAGGGAAGAACGACAAAACTGACATTTATCTAAATTCACCGTCAAGCCGGCATCTCGTAATCTCTCAAAAACACTCTGGAGAATTTCCATGTGTTTGTCAAAATCAGGAGTACAAATGATGATGTCATCCAGGTAGTAAAAACAATAAGGTTCTAAGGAAGGACCAATGACCAAATCGATCAAACGACACATACTAGCAGGAGCAGAGACTAAACCGAAAGGGGTAGTGACATACTCGAATAAACCTTTACCCTTAACTGCAAAAGCTGTTTTTTCCCGAAATGATTTCTCCAACGGAATTTGATAAAATGCTTGCTTCAGATCGATACTAGATATATAACGAGTATCTCGAAGTTGACTCAGTATAACTTCGATTGAAGGTAAGGGATAAGCATCTTTATTTAAAGTTACACTATTTAATTTACGTCCATCAAAACACATTCTGTATTTACCATCTCCCTTTTGAACTAACCAGATAGGGCTACAATATGAAGATTTACTTTCCTGAATTACACCTAATTCAAGCAAAGTATCTACTTCCTTTTCCAGGTAAGCTTGCATTGCCTGAGGTAAGGGATATTGGGTTTGTTTAAAAGGAGGGGAATTTCCGGTATCAATGAAATGCTCTATCAAATGAGTTTTGCCGATTTTATCTGAAGGACTAATAGTCTTGAAGAGATCAATAGTTTGATTTAATTTACCAGTTTGATTAGGAGTTAAATGAGATACATCCCGAATTGTATTGACTACAGCCAACGAGAGAGAATTTACAGTTAAAGATAATTTAGAGAAATTTATTTTTACATTAAAAATCTTAAGAAAGTCCATACCGAGAATAATGTCATGTTTAACAGAAGGTATTAGATAAAATTTCATAAGCCTAGATATCTTGTCTGTGATGACATATGTTTCGATATAACCAAGAACGTCCTGCAACTTGCCATCTGCAGTAGATATTTTTAAGTTATCATCGTCTAAGATAGGTATCGATAAGTTATGAATAAAATCTAGTGCACGAGAACCAATCAATGAGATATTTGAACCAGTATCAACAAGGCAAGAAATTGTTTTATCAAAAATTATGATATCGACATAAGGTCGATTATCATTTTCCATGTTATACAACAGTGACCCTACATTTGCTAAAGACTTATGCTTCGAATTTGGAACTATTGAATTTAGTTTATAGAAATTTTTGACAAATAAAAGCCATGAATTCCAGTCGGAGCGACTTACAGTAGGAACCTTTTTTAAGATAGAAGGAGAAATTTTCCTTGCAGAACTGGAATTTACAGGATTTATTTGAGATAGCCTCAATTTTTGTCTTTTGTAGGTTTTTCCTGAGGTTTTGGTTTTACTTTGGTGCTGGATTTTCCTGATGTTCCCGGTTTCTGAGCGACTGTGGTTGAGTGGGAAGTTCGACCACCGCTTTGTTCGTTTTTTGAACACTTTGGACATTTCGTTTTTACTGTATCAGGATGTCCACAACCAAAACAAAACAGTTTCCTCGGAACTTGACAGTTATAATACATATGACCTGCTTGTTTGCAATTCCAGCAAGTCCAGGTAGAAGATACTACAGATAGATTTTTTCGTGTTTGCTTAAAACAAGAATTATCCTTAAAAGAGGTACTAGGTATGCTCAAATCTGGTTCAAGTAAATATTGACTGCTTTTATGATTAGCTGTGAACTGTTGGTCCCAAGTTAATGTTTCCTCTAGTCGTTTACATTTTTCAGTCAAAATATCAACAGTATCAATATCAATTAAAGCTAATGGTTGTGCATAATGAGGTAAAAGATTTCTACGAATAATACGAATGATGGCACTTTCACTTGGTTTGTCATCAAGACGGTTGAACAAACCACACATGGCGTTAATATACAAGGTAACTCGTTCATGTTGACCTTGTTTTCTAGCTTTGATTTCCTCTAGTAAATCATCTTGGTAGTTATACGGTAAGAAATCGGATTTTAATTTGGTCACTAATTGTTCCCAATTCTGAACTTTGCATCTGTTAATAAGATACCAATTAAAAGCCTGATCACTAAATAAATCAGCTGAGCTAGAAAACAATTCAGCATCTGTGATACCTCTCGAAAGTTTGAGGCAATTTACGCGTTCTAAAAATCCAAGTACAGATTCTTTGGAATCTATTCCTGAGAATCTTATCCCCCATTTATGTACAGGTACAGGTTTAGAAAAAGAAAAACTTTGACTTGTATTTACTGGAGTGGATTGTCTGTCTGAATCGATAACATTGATTTTGCTATCTAATTCACCTTCTAAACAAAATATTTCTGTTGTTAAATGTCTCTTTACTTGTTCTTGTTCGTCCTCCTCGCAAGTTACACGAGAAGTACGTTGAGTGAGGTGAGTTAGACGGCAAGTCCATCTTCTGTACTCGACATCCGAAGAAGTTCCAACAAAATCTTGAACCTTCTTCTTCAAGTCGGCAAAAGACATCTTAATACCTGTAATTTCGGTAATAAAAGGAAGTTCAACATATGAAATCGAACTCCTCATAGATACTTCCTGTGTTAGAACACCGCGTAATAATTTCCTCTTCTCTGTAACCAGTGAAGGGATTTCCAAGCCACGATAAGAAAGTTCGTAATCCAATTCATGAGATAAAAGATAATCAACATTTAATTTGAAAATTCGAGCCATGTTTTTATACGTTAATTGACGGTATTAAAAATATAAGATAAAAGAGAAAAAACGAGTACTGTTGATATTGACGAAAAAGAAAATTTTATAGGTACGATACGGGAAGATATACGATAAAAATATAAAGATATGTTAGATAAACGATAATAAAAATAGATATTACCAACTCAACATATGAACGATATGATAAGTAAAAGATAGAAAGATAAATAATACGATAAGTGAAAGAAAAGATATTGCTTCTGACTTCAACTACTGTCCAAACTTCCAAGTTTCAAGATTTATTGATATAAAGCAGATGTGTAAAACAAGGCCCCACGTTGGGCGCCAATTTGTAACGGCTGCTCAGGTTAGAGAGCACCTCAGGTGTAGATTCTGAGACCAAACTAGTATAAATTCAGAGAGTAGTCTTACCGGTTCGCGGGTAATTCTACTTGAAATTTATTTAAAGTGAAATAAAGATAAATGATGTAAATTAGGAAAGGTAAGTGGGCGCCACTCTGAATAATACTAGTTTATTTGTTATTCACCTCTGCATTATAGCGACAAATCCTGGAAGATTGGAAGGGAAAAAAACTATATGAACAACGTTATTAAATTTACAAGTTGTATATTGACTTTTGTTACAAACAAAGTAAAAAAAATTGACTAGTTTTTATTGAAGTCGTTGAAGAAGCGATGAAATATATATATTACTTTCCTGGAGTGATGGTGAGGAGATGGTGTCCTTGGTGTCCTTTTGAAGTTACATATCTTGTCCCAGATAATATTCCCAGGTAGAGTATTCCAGGTAAAAGTCCTGGCCCAGGTAAAGTTCCAGGAAGTGTCTCAGGTAAAATTTAGTCCCAGGTAAAGTTTAGTCCCAGGTAAAGTTTCGTCCCAGGTAAAGTTTCGTCCCAGGTAAAGTTTCGTCCCAGGTAAAGTTTCGTCCCAGGTAAAGTTTCGTCCCAGGTAAAGTGCACTCAAATGAATGCACTTCTAAGATAAGATAATATAAGCCATAAGGCTTCAATAGCACATGTATGCAGGAAAGAAAGAACGAAACCCCTTTGCCACTTGTTTAAATACACTAAATCATGTGAACGACAACCGACTTACGTCTCATGTTCGTGTCACGCTCATACGATTTGACCAGGAAAGGAATTTACCTTTCAGTAGTGAATTCTTGATTCATATTTGATTTATAATTGGTAGAAGAAGAAGAGACACGAAATCGAAGTGGGAATTTCAAGATGGGCGTGACTATTTTCCGACAGACGGGCCTCGATCATCGCGCATAGAAACGTTGATTTCGACTCTCGTCGACAGTAAATATATTCAGCCTTGAAACATTTCTCGGCGTTGGGCATGAGAAAGGACTGGCTATTCGCCGCCCATACGATAATTTATTAATTCAATCGAGGGAAGTAAAGTGAACGAAATTAACGTTACAACAAGAACACGTCACTATGGACACCCTTGATGCAAAATTCGGGTTTTTAAATCTCGGGCGCCAGATTATTAACGTGGTTTGCTCCACGGCCCCTTGACCCTTAGCGTCAAGAGTTCCAGATAGCCTCAGATGGAGGTTACGGAAAATTCCAGGGGTCTTGTTGAATTAAATTTAACTAACTAGTGAAAATCGGGAAAAGCCAAATCTTGGTTCTCCAATCAATAAATTGCGGTTAAAAATGAAAATAATAGAAATTCAAAACTTTGATCTATTAATACTCTGTGGTCTATTTTACGAATAATTCTTTAGTGACAAACAAATTAACAGGGAAAATAAAATGAGGTATGTATTACCTATATCTGGGATTTTAACGGACTTAACGGTCAGGTTATCAAATACGGTTCAAATCTACCGGGTTTTACGGGGTCCCTAATGCACGATTTAGATCTGCCGGGTAATCAGACAAATTGTGGCTAAGCCTCTTCCAAGTCTGATTAACCCTTGAATCCAAATGAAACCGGCAACTATTATTCCGACGGGGAAAAAAAATATAAATAATGATCCTACGAAACGGGAAAAGAACTATTTAGATCTGCCGGGAAATCAAACAAATTGTGGCTAAGCCTCTTCCAAGTCTGATTAACCCTTGAATCCAAATGAAACCGGCAACTATTATTCCGACGGGGAGAAAAAAAATATAAATAATGATTCTACGAAACGGGAAAAGAACGATTTAGATCTGCCGGGAAATCAAACAAATTGTGGCTAAGCCTCTTCCAAGTCTGATTAACCCTTGAATCTACTAAAGCCGGTAACTATTATTCCAAAAAAATAAAATTTAAGAACGAGTTAGATCTGCCGGGAAATCAAACAAATTGTGGCTAAGCCTCTTCCAAGTCTGATTCACCCTTGAATCTACTAAGCCGGTAACTATTATTCCGAAAAAATAAAATTTAAGAACGAATTAGATCTGCCGGGAAATCAAACAAATTGTGGCTAAGCCTCTTCCAAGTCTGATTAACCCTTGAATCTAACTAAAGCCGGTAACAATTATTCCAAAAAAAAAATATTTTCTCACGAGTTAAACGGTACCCAACTATCGACACACAGAGTAAAAATATTCGTACTAGCATAAACTTTAAACTATTATACCTAATCCACTTGGATATCAATTTAATTTAAAACTACTGACAACCAAAAGCATAAAATAATTCGAGAATCCACTAATAATTCATATCAGTTAATTAATATATAATAAACGCAGTAAATAAAAATTCGAAATCAAATTACGGTTGACAAATCTTTATTTTCAGATAAGAGAAACAAAATAAAAAACGAATTTCAGTTCAACAACAAAAGAAAAAAAATAGCCGGTCGGAAAATTTTCAAAAAAATACATTCAACAATTTAATAATAAGCGGCGATACGGAAAGTTTCGAATACACAGTTTATTTGTTAAAATTTATTTACCTTAATAAATACAGCCCACACACAATCGACAGACGGAATACACAAAATTTTCGCACTACGGTTTTTCGGTTTTTCGGAAGAACGTTTAACGGAGAATGCTTAGAGCCGAAAAAGGAACTGATTCTTCAGCGCGGAAAAATGAACTGATTCTTCAGAGAGCCTGAATGATGCCCGTCAGCCAATTTATATCCCAAATTTTAGTTACAGTTTTCGGTCGTCGTCCCCGGTGGCGGAATTAAAACGTGAAATTTATCTAGTTTCGACAAAAACTTGTAAGTATACTAGCCGGCTCTCGATTAAATTAAAATGTTGTATATACCGGGCGTCCTTTCAGTTGAAAAATTTAAATATCGGAAATGAATAAATTGTGTATGGTAGAAGTTGGATTTGCGTAAATCGGACTTATACTAAAATATACACCGGTAATAGCAAAAAATAAATCACTGCGGTAGTCGAAAGGGTTGTAAAGTAACGAGTTATATACACCCTAGTGGTAAAATAAAATATATTACGGAATAAATAAAAAAAAATAAAAAAATTAAACTTGCAAAAAGCAGAAAAAAAAATAACTCGTTACATTATCTTGGATAGTTCCCGAGAAAAGTGCCAATGCAGCTCGGTGGTCGATTTTGAAGTCGCGCAGCGAGAAATTTTCTCGAGTGAGTCGAGTCCGAGTCGGCTCCCCACACTCCGTCGTCACGAGCCAGATAGCAAAAATGATAGCGTCGCGTGAACTTTGGAAATGGCTTTTGGCTTAGTTATCTGTTCCCCTTTGAATAAATATTTTGCACATTGAAAGTAGTCCGTTTTCCGACCATGAATATATTTTTTTTTTCGCTGCACCTCGAAATTGTTGTACAATGAGCCTTTAACTTTGACGGTTTGTTACTCCGTTGTTTTTCAAGCAATCTAAACGAATCTTTTTTCAGATTACAGCTTTTTTATGCTCTATCAATGTACGTAATAATATATTGCAAAATTCGTTGAGCACGCGGTATATTGCATTTTGCAACTAAGGTCGTTTTAAATAATCATTGCATATTGCGGAATTGCATATTTTTGAAAAATAATAACGACACATGACTTATCACAGTGACATCTGCCAACAAAGCAAACCGCATAAATACGGGTGATGGGCAATGTTGTACAGGGCTAGAATAAATAAATTTGTTTATAACAACATAATTTGCAAACTAATCAAGTTACAGATTCCAGATTTTGTACACGTTATTTGTACATGTGAGGGCATAATTAGGTGTAATATAAAGACGTCATGATAATAATATCGGGTTTTTAATTTGTTTATTAATAATATTGTAATTAATGGTTATTTGCTCATTACTTCGGACCTAATTAATATTTTTTGACGTGCAAAGTCTAGTTTTGTAGATCTTTTGAAGAGGAAAAGAAAAGTTCTTAACGTTTTTATTGTAAAATTGAGGGGTGGAAAGATATACAAGAAAAACGTTATTTTTACTCAAATCGCACCATACTCACCCCAGAAAATTTTTTTGCCAAACGATTTCGAAGATCGGGAAGAGTGCATCTTATTCTACATCAATTTTGCCCTCTATTCACTCACAATCATCCACTTTGATGGAAACAATGCAAAATGGTTATTTTCAGGCTATATTTCCTGGACTATTCTTAAGCAGCATGTTCAGCGAGGTTCAATTATCCACACGGACATGTGGAAGGGCTACTCTAAACTGTGGATATCATCATACGACAGTCAACCATAGAGTTTGCTTCTGCTGATGGTACGCACAGTCAAAGAATAGAGTACCAATGGAGTGCTGCCAAGAAGTTTCTGAGCGGTCAGCATATTCCGGAAAACCAGTTTACAGACAAGCTTTGCGAATATCTGTGAAGAAGACACAGTAGAAAAAACAAACTCGATCCAGTGCTAAACCCCCTGCACTCAATAAGAATAGAGTATGGAGATTTTAGGTCAGATTAATTTATTTTTAATTTTGTTTGTTATATTGTTGATATTGTAATGTTTATTCTAATTTATATTTACAATTAATTTATATTTACAGATTTATATGTAATTCAGTCCTTATTTAATAATTATAATTTATATGAGAGTCACTTAATAAACACTTTATCGAGGCGCGATTACTTTCCTTCGGTATCAACACTGACTGATTGACTAATTGCCTGCAGCGTTGCTCGTGGCCTATTTATACTCGCGCGCCGTAATTCTAGAAATCTCTCGACGTTCTGGCGGGTGCACTGGATATTCTCGATGTTTCGTATTTTGGATGCTTCTCGAAAATTGGGCGGAGGAGCCATAGTCGTCTCATACGGGGATTTCACTGGGGGCACTAAGTGAGCATATTAATGCAGTAGCTCGCGTAACATTGCCCCCTCCTTAAGAGACAGTTCCTCCTGGAACTAGCCAGGAAACTGGAACGAGATGACTGTATCGGCAACTGGTCCCCTTGTTGCATTTTCCAGTTGTATGGAAGTAACATGCGACCGTCTTCTCTGTTGGCTGTGCACTTCGGTATCTCGGAAGATTACTTCTACCATGTTACGGATTATTCGCCAATCTAATTGCCTACATTCAATCTTTGGCATGGCTAGCCTATGCACGTTCAATTCAAGCACATGCTCCCTCAGGCTTCGTAATGCTTCCCAGACATCCTCGTACGTTGGTTTTTCGTCGAAGGTGTTCCTCGTCACTAGGTGGAAATTGTAGCGGGAGCCATTTTGCAGCTTCAAAGCTTTACCTGGTACTGGTAACTGGTTTACCAAAAGTCGTGCGCCACTCTTCTTTATAAACAGAGATGCCAGTCCACGCGCATCGGTTACGCTGGCAGGGATGTTTATTGCCAGTGAGTATTTCTCCGGAACGGTAAGCAGGTTTTGTCGTCTCTCAGTGGTGACGCCGAATCTTGCTTTTCCGTTACCACCATAAGCACCCATGAACTCTACAAAAGCAGGATCGGCTACTTCCTGAAGCTGGTTTACTTCCTCATCGTGGTCACCCTCGAATGGCGCTAATCGGTTACGGTGTACCACCTTTGGCTTTCCATTTGGGATCTTGCTGATACGATAGATGACATCGTTGATTCTTTTCTTTACGAGGTACGGACCATCCCAAGCTTTCTGCAACTTTGGAGAAAACCCCTTTTGTCTTCTTGGGTTATGCAGCCAGACTTTGTCTCCTTCGTGGAAACCTCCTTCCGTAGCTTGCGTATCGTACCTTTTCTTCATCCTATCGCTAGCGATCTGGAGATTCGATCGAACCAGCTCGTGTACGTCGTCCATTCTTTTTCTCAGCTGGGTCACGTAATCTTCACCAGCTATGTCTTCTCCGGGTCGGCATCCAAATTCAAGGTCGCAGGGTAATCTCATTTCGCGTCCGAACAGAACTCTTGCTGGTGTTTGGCCGGTAGACTCATTGATGGCGGATCTGTAGGCCATCGCGAATAGCGAGAGATATTGGTCCCAATCTCGCTGATGGTTAGATACTACTTTAGACAGGTATTTGCCAAGAGTTCTGTTCATTCGCTCTACCATCCCGTCCGACTGTGGGTGCAAAGCCGTAGTTCTCGTTTTCTTCATGCCGAGCTTTTCACAAACTTCCTGGAACAGCTGGCTTTCGAAATTTTTGCCCTGGTCGCTGTGTATTTCCAGGGGCACTCCATATCGGCAAATGAACTCATTCACAAGCACGTCGGCAACCGTTGCGGCTTCTTGGTTTGGAATGGCATACGCTTCTACCCATTTTGTGAAGTAGTCCATCACCACCAAAATGTACCTGCTGCCATTTGCTGTCGGTGGAAACGGTCCGGCAATGTGCAGGGCAATGCGTTCAAAAGGGCTTCCGACATTGTACTGCTTC
This sequence comes from Lochmaea crataegi, assembly GCA_947563755.1. Lineage (NCBI taxonomy): Eukaryota > Metazoa > Arthropoda > Insecta > Coleoptera > Chrysomelidae > Lochmaea > Lochmaea crataegi. Next base: position 31,341,436 of record OX387434.1, on the reverse strand, counting down.
ATAGGAGCCTTTCTTCTCCCGTGCGGTCCATTGGTCGTAGCACAGTTAGTGCACTTCTTACACCAGTCCTTCACATCTTCGGAACTGTGCATCCAATAAAACCGTTCTCGAACTTTCTGGAGGGTCTTCTTCACACCTAGATGTCCTCCTGACGAACTGTCGTGTAATTTCCGCAGTACTGCTGCTATCCTTGTTCTTGGAATCACCAACTGTCTTCTACTTTCGGAACCCTCATCGTTCTCGATTACTCGCTGTAGCAACCCGTTTTCCAAAACCAGCGAGTCCCACTGGGCCCAATACGATTTCATCGTTGGCGAGTACCTTGAAATCTCCTGCCAAGTAGGTCGACAGTTCTCCTTTTTCCAATGTCGGATTTTCTTCAAGTCGGGATCGTTCTCTTGTTCCTCTTCCAACTTTTCTGGTGTCCATTCGTCGGTGGTCACCGTGGTTCTTCGAATCGCAGCTTCCTTAGCTTCTGTTTTGCTGCAGTGAGAGCACTCTGCAGGGCATGGTCTTCTAGAGAGGGAGTCTGCATTTCTGTGGCTTATTCCGGCTCTATGCTCAATAGTGAAATTATATTCTTGGAGCCGCTCGATCCATCTAGCGATTTGACCTTCAGGGTTCTTGAATTGCATAAGCCACTTAAGTGCTGCATGATCGGTTCTGATCACAAATTTCTTCCCATACAGATACTGATAGAAGTGCTCCACGGACTTCACTACTGCTAGGTGCTCTCTTCTTGTGACGAAGTAGTTTTGTTCTGGTTTGGAAAGGACTTTACTAAAATATCCCAGAACTTTCTCTTGTCCTCCTTGAACCTGTGATAGCACTCCTCCAATTCCAACATTGCTAGCATCAGTATCTAGTATGAATTCTACCTCTGGTAGTGGATAGCCGAGTATAGGTGCAGTAGTCAAGTGTTTCGAACGAAGTTTGGCAATCTTCGTCCCAGCGAAACTCCCTTGCTTCCTCTGTAAGTCGTGTCAAGGGCTTAGCGATATCTGCAAACTTCTTTATAAATCGCCTGTAGTATGTACAGAGTCCAAGGAAGCTTCTAACTTGGTGCTTGTCGGTGGGTCTTGGCCACTTTCGTACGGCAGCAGATTTTTCTTCGTCTACAGCTACACCATCCTTGCTGACTACATGGCCTAGGTAATTGACTTTGTTTTGAAATAGTTGACATTTCTTGGGGTTGAGCATCAGTTGGGCAGCTTGGACCCTTTTGAAGACACCTTCCAAATTCTTTCGATGTTCTTCGAATGTCCTTCCCAAGACTATGATGTCATCAAGGTACACTAAGCATGTCTTCCAGGACAACCCTCGCAATACGTTTTCCATCAGTCTTTCGAACGTTGCGGGGGCATTGCACAGCCCAAATGGCATAACGGTGAAATGCCATAGTCCAGATCCGGTGGTAAACGCTGTCTTTTCTCTATCGGCTGGATCCATTTCTACCTGCCAATATCCAGACTTCAGGTCCAAGGTAGAAAACAATTTGCTACCGGCCAGCGTATCCAGAGTTTCGTCGATTCTCGGCAGGGGATAGCTGTCTTTCTTTGTAACATTGTTCAACTGCCGGTAGTCCTCGCAAAACCTCGTGGTCCCATCCTTCTTCTTTACCAGAACTACCGGAGAGACCCAAGGGCTGGTAGAAGGTTCTATTACCTTGTCCTTTTCCATCTCGCGAACAATTCTCTCCGCTTCCTCTCTTTTGGCCTGTGGTAGCCGTCGAGCCGATTGTCTTATCGGTTTAGCGTCGCCGGTGTCAATTTTGTGTTTGACAGCAGATGTTCTTCCTGTCTTTCCTCCTTTTCGTACAAAAATAGATCGGTATTGTAGCAAGAGTTCTCTGATCTTTTTCTTCTCTTGCAGGCTAAGGGATTGTCCAGCCGCTGCTATCATTTGTTCAAATTTATTGTTGGCATCATTGGAGGTTGTTGTTTGATGAATTATTGACGCCACTGGTACGCTAGTTCCAATTTTGGTATCCTTCTTCATAGTTATTGGATGGTCATTTACATTTATAATGCGTACAGGTATTTCTTCGGCAGCCATGACTAACCCTTTTCCAACCAGGATTCCTCGACCAACCTCTTCATCGTGATTCCATGGTTCCATCATGACCGGTGTTCCTTCTTCGACGGTTCCTTGTAGCCTTGCCACAGTGAAAAATTCACTCCTTGCGGGTACAACTGTATCCTCCTGTACGGCTACCTGAACAGTCCTATCCTCGTGTGGGTGAAGGAATACCTCCTCAGAACCTACTCTAATCACTCGGTTCTTGAAATCTAGCTGGAAGCCATGTAGGTTCAAAACGTCCATTTCGAGTATTATGTCCTCTTCGATATCAGCGACAACGACAGTGTGGGTGAACTTCTCTGCGCCAATTCCCAATTGCACCGGTAGTTCTCCATGGACATTGGCGCTTTCACCTGTGGCAGTCCTGAGTCGCAGTCTCGTCGGTAAAAGTCTTTTCCGGGTGTTGACAGTCTCGGGGCGAATAATAGTCCTCGTTGCTCCAGTATCCACCAATAGTGTATACTTCCTTCCATTAACTTTACCATCCACGTATACACTATCATCGCGACATTTCAGAGAGGCTATTAGGATGAGAGGGTCTTTGGAAGGTCTTGGGGTCGAAGCTGCCCTCTGAAGGTCGACCCTTCCTAGTTTTCCTGCTAGGCATCTTCGTTTGTAGCAGTTTTCGGTCGCTTGCACGAACTGCGTACATGTCCCATTTCTCCACAATTCCAGCATCTCACAGCTTTCAGTTTTCCATGTAAGATGCTTTTCATCATGTTGACAATCTGGTCGAGCTTGTTCTCAACTTCTTCGTCTGCTACAGCCCTCACCTTGCCGTATACTCCGGAAGCCTGTGTAGCTGCTTCGTACTCCAAGGCTGCAGAGAGTACGTCGACCAGTGTCTTATGCCGAGCCAAGCGTAGAGTTCTCTGCATTTCATGGTCACGAATTCCGTCGATGAATGTTTGTACCCCTAAACATTCCATGACATTCTCCGGTGCCGATGGATAGGCAAACCGCACCAACCTCGCAATGTCTGCTTCGAATTCTTGCAGAGTTTCGTCGCGTTTTTGTTTGCGGTTTTTCAGCTGAGACTGGTACAGATGCTCCAGGTGTTCCAGGCCATATCTCATATTCAATCGCTTTTTGAGTTGTTCAAAATCTTCGGCCTCTTCCACTGGAATGGTCTGGAGGATATCCATAGCGTCTCCTCTAAGGGCAAGAGTTAAATTTAACGCTTTTTCCTTCTCACTCCAGTTGTTTGCCTTTGATGCCGCCTCGAATTGCTTAAGATAGTTCGGCCATGACGTTTTACCATCGAATGTTGGCAGTTTCACTCGGCTGTTATTATCGTTTTCCATTTTCGGTTTCAACTCTACTTTCTCTGCCAGTTCGTCGTTATTCGGGGCTTGCCTAGTTGTAAAATCCGGTTTATTACTAGTCTTCCTTTCGATGTCTTTGATTTTTTGTTTCATTTCTTGCTCCATTCTTTTAATCTTTTCTTCCACGGCGGAAATATCAGTCTTCATGGATGTTATTTCATTTTTCATGTCCGTCATTTTATTTTCTATGTCCGCCGAAAGTTTACTTTCCATGGATGAAATTTTATTTTCCACGTCGTACAATTTGTTTTCCATGGATGAAATTTCGTTTTTTATATCCGACATTTTGTTTTCCATCGAAGACAATTCGTTTTTTATGGAAGAGGTTATAGAGGCGTACGCTTCGTCGGTGAATTCAAACGTTTCCGGGTCCAATCCATTGTTAATCATAGCTATTTTTAGTCGTTCCACTAGCACTGACTTGACCCCACTTGTGTCCAGTTCGTAATCCTCCAACTCTCTTCGAAGCTCTGAAACTTTTGATTCACAAAGTTTCTTCGCCATCTTCCTGTATATTTATTTATTTATTTATTTTTTTAACCCCACACCTGACACCAATGTAATGTTTATTCTAATTTATATTTACAGATTTATATGTAATTCAGTCCTTATTTAATAATTTATGTAATACACTAAACACACTAATTATAATTTATATGAGAGTCACTTAATAAACACTTTATCGAGGCGCGATTACTTTCCTTCGGTATCAACACTGACTGATTGACTAATTGCCTGCAGCGATGCTCGTGGCCTATTTATACTCGCGCGCCGTAATTCCAGAAATCTCTCGACGTTCTGGCGGGTGCACTGGATATTCACGATGTTTCGTATTTTGGATGCTTCTCGAAAATTGGGCGGAGGAGCCATAGTCGTCTCATACGGGGATTTCACTGGGGGCACTAAGTGAGCATATTAATGCAGTAGCTCGCGTAACAATATCAAAGAGTTATTTACATTGAAGTTAGTTGAAACATTTTGAATCATATTACACAAACAATTTACAAAGAATCTTTCAAACATAGATTAGCATTTCATTATTTTAAGTGAACAACTTGACAACCACGCACTTCCCCACTATACGATTCAGATTTTTCTCCACTCGTTACCACAACAATGGTTACCATAACTACAGTTTTTCCACAACTGGTTTCAGCTAAACGAAAGTGGTCAACTCGGCAACCGCGCATTTCCTCACCATATGATTTAGGTTTTTGTTTACCCGTTACCATGGCAATGGTTGCCATGATAACAGTTTTTCCATAACTGATTTCAGCTAAACGAAAGTTGACCCGATATAAGCCTAGAGTTCCCGGCAACCAATGCCACTGATTGTTGACATCAAGTAATTTAATGTTTCTCATTCCAGGGTCAAACTCCATACGCTTGTGTCCTAGATACCACCAGTCTTTTTCTGCATCCTATACTGGACCATACACGCGATAGATTTTTTCATCATTACGCCAAACAAACAAACAACAAGTTTGACTTACTGGAGGATATTGATCTAGATATTGTTCAACAGCCTCTGGAGCTAACTGTGTTTGAGCAGTGGACGGAAGTTCTTCATCAATTTCACTAAATTGTTCGGTGGTATTGTTGTTGTTCGTTGCACCTACATCTTCCATTGAAATGTACTTGGTGGGAGATGAGGCTTTTGGTGGTTTAAAATGCATAATGGCTGACGATGACGTTCCAGCATCGCCTTCTGCTTTCGGCTCCTCTTTTTAACGAAATAATTTGGATATTTTGAGGTTTGTGCAATTTCTTGTAGAGGTTCAGATATTGGTTTGAAAAGTTACTTAATAGATTCATCATGTTCACTCTTGCCCAATTTTAACTCAAGATACTTTTTACGTATAGATCGAACAAGTTCTGCGACCTTTCTCTTATGAGTAGCAACAGCAACTTGGTTCTTTGACAACATGACACTGAATGACGATGTACGAGGAAATTCTACAATTTTATGTATTTATCAAAGCCTACTCTGTATCGTGCTTGATTAGGAGGAAAGTCTTTAACAACAACTAACGTACCGTACATTCTGAACACATTTTCTTGAATTCTTCAAAGGTAACATCTGGAGAAACATGCTCATCAAATATATGCTTGAGGTTAATTTCATCCTGTTTAAATAGAACTATAATGTTACAGTTGTCTCGTATTAGCTGTTTTGGAATTTTAGAGTAGGTTTGACAGAGATATGCGGCATCGATGTCTTTATGACGACACATTGAGTAATATTCGCGACTTTTCTGTTGACCATCTCAAGCAACGTCATCAAATATAAATATCGAGTTATTTTTAGCTTTAGTGGGACTTAACGTAATTTCCTCATTGTCTTTGAACGGAAAATAGCCGATACCTTTAGCACTAGCAATTACCTCTTGGAGTAGTTTATACTTTGGTCGGTACAGATACTTTGAATAAACGTAGACATTTTTAAATTTAGCGCCATTTGGATCGAATAGCAACGACAACATAACGTTCGTTTTTCCGCAGCCACTAGGTCCGCAAATGATTGCGCGAAACGAATTTGGTAATAGTTTACCATGTTTACTGTGTTGAGCTTCCGTTGTAGTAAAGTCCAAGTTGACAATAGGTAGCGTGTGCTCTTGTTGAATGACCTTCATCGTTTGACGTTAAAATAAGAAATAAGAGAATATAAATGTAGATGGCTCTATGTCTAGTCATCAGTCTTCATGTTGATGTATCAAGGTGAAGGTGTTTTGAATTCCCTCATCAATAAGCTGCCGGTTGAGTTACACATTCCTGGCTATCAGTATTGCGGTCGTAAGTATTTATGATAGTGAGTATTTCTTTTTTTCCACAACATGTTTTCTTTTTTCAGCTGGTACAAAACTACAAAAGCGACTTGCACGTGGCGATCCAGGTATTAATCCCTTGGACGCTGCTTGCAAACAACACGACATTGCTTATTCGCAAAACAAATCTCTAGAAGATCGACATAAAGCCGATAAGATCCTTGAAAACGCCGCTTGGGAACGAGTAAAGTCCACAGACGCAACTGTTGGTGAAAAAGCCGCCGCTTGGTTTGTTACCACCGCCATGAAGGGTAAACGAAAACTTGGAATGGGTGTGAAAAAGCCTGTTTCTTTTCAACGTGGCATCCTTCAGAAAATTGCAAAGTCTTATACACCGGCAACAACTATCACATGGTCTGCTTCTAATGCTTTGAAAGCAGCAAGACTTGCTGTGAAAAAAGTCGGTGGCCGTCGTCATGTTAAAGTACCACGAATAATTCCGATTGCGAAATCTGGTGGAGTTCTACCGCTAATACCGATTTTTGCTGCGCTTGGAGCACTCGGTAGTCTTGCAGGCGGAGCTAGTGCAATTGCAAAAACAGTTATTGATGCTAAGAACGCTCAAAAGAAACTCGATGAAGATCAACGTCATAACAAAACAATGGAAGCTGTCGGTAAAGGACTATACTTGAGAAAAAATGCTAAAGGTGGCTTCGGTCTATTTCTGAAAAAACTAATAAAGCTAGCCAATAGACCATTATACGATTTCGAACCAACACATTACACTCAACAACTTAAAATACCGCATTTTCGAGGAGTTTTTATGAAAGACACATTACCGACCGACCCTCGTAAACGTGAACGAGGTATTGTGAATTTAGATACGTCGAAAAATGCTGGGACTCATTGGGTGGCATATAAGAAGATAAACGATGTCGTAGACTACTTTGAAATAGGAAGTTAAGTTACAAGGAGTCGACAGCGAGCAGCCGAGTAGACAGGTCGTGTTCTTGAATACTCTAAGCAAGCGAATTGGATTCTGAGAAAGCTATCGGACGGAGGCTAATTTCTATCAGCCGAACCGGCGAATAAGCTAACCAGAAGACGAAAACAGCGTTTTTTAACGCAAATGGTGTTTTTCAACACTATTTTCTATTTGGAGTATTCCAAAATTGTTAATTTTGCGAATTTCGCAAAAAATAGATGTTTTTTATGTTTTAGGACCTGTGGAGGACAGGAACTACAGAGATGCCAAAGAAGAAAAACGACAGCCGCTCTAGCAGCCAAGCTAGCAGCAAACCACCAAGAAAAGAGGACACATCGACAGACAGCGAAGACGAAGTCATGAGCAGCAAGGAAAGAGAAAGAGAACAAAGAAACTGCTGCTAGAAACTATCAGCTCGCAAAAACTGCTGGTAGAAAATACTCAAATATGACAGGAAGTAAGGGATGCGAAAGAAGAAACAGACGAGCTGAGAAGAACCATTAAGAGAATGGAAGAAGAGATAACAGGATTAAGGATTGCCATGCAAAACATGGCAAAAACAATGGAAGACGTGCAGAAAGACAAAAGAAGCCGAAGCCGCTCGGAAAGCGTCCGAAGAAAGGCGCAAAGGACCGAATCACCACGCAACGAAAAAAAGGAGGAGATGGACTTCACGGAAGTGGTGTCCATCCGACAAATCCAACGAGAACAGAAGAAAGAAGTGGCCGCTAGGAAAAAACGGACGACGAAATAATGGACGAAGCCATCCAAGAAAACAAGAAGACACGAAGACCACCACCAGTCATCCTACGGAGCACCCACCACTGGGGCTCCGTAAGGAAATATATCTACCGTCTGGGGATAAAGACGAGATTTATCACGATCCGAGAAAGACTCGGGGTGAAAATCCCATGCGAAGGACCTGAGGACTACAGGAACCTGACAAGGTACCTGAGCAACGAAAGGAAGGAAGTGGAGTGGTATACCTACACTCCACGGGAAGAGCAGAAAGGGAGGATTGTCCTCAAAGGACTAGCAAGCAGCGAGGACATCGAAGAGCTGAGAGAAGAAATCGAAAAAGAAGGAATCCGGATCGGCAAAGTAAGCCAAATCTGCTCCAGATTTGGCGAAAGAAGGCCCCTACCCATCTATATGGTGGAAGTAGACGTAGAAGACAAAGAAAAAATAAGAAAAATCCAACACATCCAACAAGTAAGGATAAGATGGGAAGAACAGAAGAGAGGGAAAGGACCGACGCAGTGTTACAACTGCCAAGGATACCACCACGGACAAGCAACATGCAGAGTGAACACAAAGTGTGTCAAATGCGAAGGACCGCACCGCTCCAACGAGTGCAGAAGACCAAGGGACAAGCCAGCCACCTGCGCAAACTGCCAGGGAGTACCCGGCGAACTACAAGGGATGCCCAAAGGCCCCTAACAACAGGACGACGAGAAAACCACCCTCAAAGGAAACGAAGCCAGGAGTCAGCTACGCCCAAGCGGCAGCCAAGAAGACGACGACAGACCCGAAGAAACAAGAGATTCTCGACCAGGTGACAAGGCTATTAGCCCAGCTAATGACCTAAAGTCATTTATAGAGAATCTCCAGAAGACCCGCCTTCGAGAAGGCCTGACACGTCCATAGAAAGATGAGTCGGGATTTCAACTAGGTCAACAAAAACAAGAGGATCCACTCTATAAGGTCGTCTTTAGTCGTAATAAGTCGGCTAAGGATTTGCCCCTTATAGAGGCAGCGAAAAAAAACACACACAACAGAAGACAACAAAAAACGAGAGGACCGCCGAAGATAAAACCACTGCGGTTACACGGCCGAAAAGAAGACAGCTCGACTCCAGCCAACAGCCATTCGGCTAGGGACGAGCAGTACGCGAAAAACGCGAACGACGACGATGAGGACCCATCGGATGAGATGGGGGGTGGATGGAACGTACTCCCCGGGATGCATCGCTCTTTGAGGGGTGCATCCTGTGAGGGACGGGCTCATATCGCGCGTGTGTGTGTGAGACTACTTTGATTCATTTGGCAATTTGGAGCCTCCGAAAGAACTTGTGCAATATTTTGAAAAATACGTTAAAATCTCATACAACAACGATCCATATCACACGTACAATCAGGTTAATTGTGGACAATTGTGCGTAACGTTTTTACTATGGAACGACAAGAGCTAGAAACCGTAATTAAATATTTATGTGGAATTCTGAGGATTTACAACATCTGTGGTATGCACTTCCGAAAGAATATCGATGTAAATTGATGCATCTCCTACCCTGCCACAGAGATCCTACTCGACATAAATGGTCAGACGTATGTGGAATGTACATGGTTGCTTATTGTGTATTTTGCAATAAAAAATAATAAACGATTGTTTTTTCTTACGTGTGTTATTTAAGTACTTACCCTACTAAAATGTTATCAGTCGCCATGTCACAGTTGTTGAGAGTAAACAGTACTACTCACGTTTTTTCTTTTCGATCGTCCACATCAATAGTGTTGGATCCTGGAAAAGATTACGAATTGGCACTTAGATCTTTCCATTCATACAATTCCATACCGAACAATAAACAGGGCGATAAATTTCATTATATCGATAAAAATGATAAATTGAAAGTTGTTGAGTTTCCTACAGGATGTTATGAAATTACCGATATAGAAACATTTATACGAATCAAAATATGGGTCTTGAAAATGTAACTAACCCAGAACAATATTTGACTTTGAATCCCCGTCCAGTATTGGACGTATATTGGGATTCTCAGAAAAAATTCTCAATCCTGGCCAAACGCATTCTTCAGATTTGCCAGTCAATATTATAAAAGTATCGACTATACACTTTGATGCTCAGTATCGGTTTTCACTTTCAAGCAAGCACGTAACATAATTAACGGTCACTGGTTCACACCGCTACTTGTTACGGTCTGAAAATAGGCCAGGCCTTGAAAAAAGAAAAACCCAATCCGCGAAAAAACAACGCCTAGAGCCGGTTTATCCGCAGAAAACACTCTAAAAAGTACATACGCCGGTACTAACCTAGAAAAAAGTGTTTCAGTGATCCCAAAAATCCTAAACCTTCCTAACCATGCCCAAATCCAAACATAAACACAAACACGACGACACTATTCTTACTAGTCATACTATCTAAAGGCAATTCCTGAAATTCCAAAATTCAAGCCAAAAACTTCAGCCCAAAAACCATCCGAGGCACCCTCCAGCAGTCCCAAAAAGTCCAAACCACGCCCCAAATTCGAATCTGGGCCATTCCGCCACTGAATGTAAAGCAAAGCTTCACACCTGCCCGAACTGTGGAAGTCACGAACACAGATCCCGAAAAATGTGACAAGGCTAAACAGCCTTGTTGCAGGAACTGTGGTGGCAACCACGCAACATTCGATCCCAAGTGCCCAAAAAGGCAAACTACCACCTCAAAACCCCAATAACCCTCCCAAAACCACCCATGCCATTTGACTTCCCTACGGAAGTCCAAAGAATCCTAGAAATTACATGTGTTATTCTCATGAATGCACTCCCTTCCGCCCGTAGGATGGTAATCGAGACACTCTGTCATCTCATACCGTCCTATTACAACCACAATTGCTCTGTCCAAGGACAGGGCAACAAGGCTTTCTTTAATTTCTCGCCAATCTCTCAAAATCGAAAATAACACCACACAAAAACTTCCTTTTTCCTCGCCTTACCTACCTACCGCGCCGAAACAGCGAAATTCCAGCGAAGCAGCCGACGCAGCCGTAACGATGGGATTCCAGTCTGCAAGGCGCAGATACACAACACGCACTTTTCAGTGCAAACCACACGCACTTCGAGTACTTTTCAGTACATGAAGTGTGTTTTTCACCTTTATGAATACATATAATAAAAACACCTTTTTCCTTTCCATTTCCGGGATGAGAATGCAGGTTTTCTGTGGTTTTTTCCTCCATTTTAATGGTTAAACAAAGTATACTTCTATGATCGATAAATGTCACTAAAACTGACGTTTAATGTCAATCGGAGAAAATAACTATTTTCATAGTATAAGAAAAGCATTCCTACTATTGTTTGATCTTTTGGCTACTGACGCATGAGTAAAAGCTTCACAAATCACGTACAGCTGGCAATTGCCATCCTTGTCTGACAACCGTTCAAGCCCGCTAACGCTTTTTCTTTAATCTATCTTTACCAACTAGCAACCCCTATTTGCGGCCACTTTTACACCAGCAGAGGTATTTTGTCAGTTACAAAAAAAACTAACTTCAATTTAAAATAGAAAGGATATATACATCATGAATGTATAAATGCAACAAAGTATTATAATACGACCAGAACAGCTAGAGTTTTCGATGTACGCAAATGATCGTTTCCTTCGCTGGAATTATCTGCTAAATTTATTATACATTTTTCGACGATCTGATTATTCATAGGCTCTTTCTGCATATTCTCATTTTTAAACGACAAAGCATTTGGACCTCCAATCCTCTACAGAAAAGTTTTGAAGGAATTCATCAAAAAATTCTGCAACCTTGGCAAATATATATTCCCCCATTTATAATTATACATGAAAATTAGTTTTTGATCACGTAGGTACTCGATTCATATAGCAATCTTGCTGCCGGATCTTAGACTAATATATTAAAAATGATCAAACCCCTCGCGGGACAAACAGATTCGTATCTTGAAAATAGCCACCATTTTTTAGAAAAGCTATTATATTTAAACTTTAAGAAATACCTTTATTCGGTCAGTTTTGATGTAGTTAGAAATGTACCAGTCCAGAAAACAATAGAACTTATCAAATAAAAATTAGCAACTGGTCAGACACTTATAGAATACTGATTAATTACTGGAAAAAAATAATAACAAAGAGCATTAATCTAACTTATATATTTACTTAACCTATCACTTTCAAATTCAGGAGGAAATTTTTGTGTAATCGAAAAGGCCGAAAGAAATGACTCAAAATCATTAGTACGCAGACTAATTATTCGTTTTCGGGGTCCTTCATTTTCAGACTCTGGTGAACTATCGAACCTTTCTAGACGTTCTACAAAACAAACATCTCGAATATTTTCGAAATAATAACTAACAATAAAAATTCTGCAAACTCGACATGCAATGTAACATGTCTATCGACCTGTTTCGATTTTACAGAATAAATCCTTTTAATTAGCGCTCGTCGTCACTAGCCACTTCCAATTATAGTTCTGTGATCCCAAATTCTTCAATCCTGACCATAAGACAATTGACGTCTGCTAACGGACGCTTCCATTTTTTCCAACGCCACGAGAAACACCCCTTTCCGTTATCGACTACCTACGGGGAAAGATCATCTTTCGTTATCTCTCATATTTTAAGTATCTTATGAATTTTGCTGTGGTAAGTTCAAAATCATAATTTATAATTAATAAGCTAATGTTATAAATGAAACTAACTGTTTCTAATTAATTCCACTATTTAATTGAAAGATTTATGAAAATTATTAAAGGATATTGATAGTGGAATTAATTAGAAACAGTTAGTTTCATTTATAACATTAATATGAGTAGATTCCACAAAGTAAGGGTCCAAACAGTAAATTCAATTAATAAGCTTCTTCTGAAGTACTGTCTGATATAATTTTTGTATGCATTCTTTATTTTTTTACAGAGATAGACGAAATTAAATTCAACACGTGGTCATGAACTGTTCTTTTATACTAATATGGTAGTTTTAAACCAAATATTCTTTTATAATTCACTGTTTCACTTTTATACAAACATTTTCAAGCTTTTTCAGTTGCGAAATAACTCTTTTAATTATAAAATAACATTTTTATAATCTGTTAACCTATAAAATATTCTTTCGTAACGCCAGTGCCGGTTTCATATATTTCCTAAGCACGATATTTTTTCATATAACTAGATAAATAACTTTTTGCTTTTTTTAATTCAGCCGATAATTACTATTTTTACTGTTTTAACATGGGACATATAATGTTGGAAAGCTTTCAGTAAATTAAATCTTTTTTTTTTCTTTCAAACAACTGCCTTCCTTTTTCAACCTGAAAAGCTGACCAACATAATGTGCCATTACATTCAAGTTCCTATATATCCCTGATCCACCTGTACTTCTAGGTAAGCACAGCCCCAAGGATATAACCCCAAGACCTAGGCTATAATATAAGCCCTAGCCAAGGATAGAACCCCAGGATACAGCCCAAGGACACATCAGTTCAGATCAAGACCCGACTATCTTCCTCAGGAAACCAGTTCATATAAGCTAAGTACCTAACTATAAAAGTACAAATTCCTTGTTCATTTCCTGTGGCAGAATAAATTATAAATTTGTTTTTAATTCTTTTTTTATTTAATTATAAATCCTCAACTATAAAAGTTGAGGGAGATACCGCCCGGGGTAATTTTTAGTAACTTTTCTTTATTAACTTTCATTTAAATTTTACAAGGCGTTTCTACCTTTTCCGCCTTAGTTTTTTAGTACTTTTTATCGTCAAAAAGGTAGTGGCGCCCTCAATTTTTACAACCCTTCTGTTATCCTTGTGTGACATAAGCTTGGGGTCGAATCACCCTTGAGAGGAGTCTCTAGCCGGAGCCCTTCGAGCTGGTGCCCTTTCAGGTTACAGCCATTTACCGTTACAGCAATAAATCAAGATGACAAACGAGCTAGGTCAAGTATTTCCTAAACTGTTTAGACATACCGAGCAAGTTGTCCTAGTATTAGGTATTTCTTATCACTCTTAGGTATTACTTAGCGCGTGGTGAAACGGAAATCCTCAACAATCCTCAAAAATCTGCATATATCAAATCCTGTGGATGTGACAAATTTTATTTAGGTGAATCATCAAAAATCGGAATAAATTAACACAAAAAGTACATTAAATATAGGAAGTCCTATGAGTATTTGCAAACATGTTTGAGAAGAGGGGCATCATGTTCAATGGGACGAAAAATTGAAGAAAGTGCTTCAATACAACTAAATACGGATAAATGTGTAGCTTACATCTCAGCCGAATGTAGTAAAATTAGGTTACCAATGTAAAAAAGGGAAATTTCCAATAATCAATTACCTTCGTTAACAGGATAGTATCCAGGTTTTCTTATGATTTATTGTTGGAATTGTGGTTAACCAAAACTCACTTTAATACACAACATCACAAAACTGACTTAGACATATTTTAAAATAAAAATAATCATATCTCACAAAAAAGTAACAACAAACGCGTTTTACTAACAGCATTTCGGAAATAAGCAAAAAAGCGCCATCCTTAATAAAACCGTTCCAGGAGCGTGCACTTCACTTGATCCCAATTCTTGTAGATTATAATACTATTAGAATGCCATTAGAAAAAATATTTCAATATCCAATTAAGGTATGGAAAATTCTTGATAAAAATAGAAGTATTGTAAAGTACTCTTCGACAATGATATAAAATATAGGGTGATCCATTGAAAATTACTGAGAAAATAATGTACTTGAGTTTTGACCCACGATGTATTTGATTTAATGAATATTTGCAAAATCATTCGTGTTTATAAATTTTGATGATCATTAAAAAACTCTGGCTCCAATAGATAATCATGCTTTCACTACTATCAAATTATAAAGAGTGTTTAACTTGTTACGATTTTGACGGAAAATTGGATTCTCAAATACTCTGTATAACAGATAACAACCTTATATTGTTGTAATGGAGAAGAGAAGCAAATTTGAATTTTAAAGTAAATTATAGGTTGTTTCATTACAAAAAACATGGTGTTAGACATTTAGTTATCAGAGTTCCTGTACGTAGTAGTTACTTGTGTATTTTCTTTATTCTAAACTAGTAGTAACCTCTTATTTTTTATATAAGTAGTGATGGAAACAAAATTGTAGATATAAGATAAGATTTTTCGAAATATATTTCAATTTGACATACACTGTGTCCGTAAAGTATGGAACAAATTCATTTTTAGCTAAACAGACCATTTTAAGGAATAATCCTGAAACACGTCGATTTTTGATTTTAATTTACCGAATTTTAAAATAATAATCTAATATACAGGGTGAATTACTTTCGAGTATGACGTCACCGTCATGTTTTTTGGAACACCCCCATTTTGTCTCAATTTTCGGATTACTCTAGCCTAGCTGATTCCAAAAATGTATCACATGTTGATTCCAATTGGTACAGGGTGGACAAAAATACAATAGTTTTGTGTGTGCTCATAAAGTAACGCGTAACATTCTTTATTAGTTAAATTAGCAATATTATCAAAAATACTTATTTAAACTAATTGCCGCTAGACAATAAGTATTTTTGATAATATTGTTAATTTAACTAATAAAGAATGTTACGCGTTACTTTATGAGCACACACAAAACTATTGTATTTTTGTCCACCCTGTACCAATTGAAATCAACATGTGATACATTTTTGGAATCAGCTCAGCTAGTGTAATCCGAAAATTGGGACAAAATGGGGGTGTTCCATTTAAAAAAAAAATGACGGTGACGTCATTACTCGAAAGTAATTCACCCTGTATATTAGATTATTATTTTAAAGTACGGTAAATGAAAATCAAAAATCGACGTGTTTCAGGATTATTTCTTAAAATGGTCTGTTTAGCTAAAAATGAATTTGTTCCATACTTTACGGACACAGTGTATAATTTTACTAGAAAATAAAATCTTACAAAAGTCTCCCGTTTTTGTTCTTTGAGCGGGGATTTAACTAGGATAATATCAGAAAAGACCAAAAAAGCTTGGTCTTCGAGCCTACAGAACAGCGCTATAGAAAAATACAGTCCACATTCATTCGAAGATGGAAGGCGGTAAGACATATTCTGTACCACTCCTTTGGAGTCGAAGGAAAAGAGATAAAACGGCAGCAGTGAAGACGACCATCGCCGCCGCCGTATCACAGACAATCATGACTCCCAAATCCGAAGCAGCCGTGACAGCGACAGAAACGACAGCCGTCCTACCGTTGACGATGATGACCAATACCGTAAAACAACCCACAATTTCGAAATGTATTGACTATACTGACGTTAGATCTTCAATCAAGAGCAGTTCCAGTAATAGAACCACTACTCTGATCAGGATGGCAGAGCTCCGTCATGCCATTCAAAAGAAACAGCTTGAACAAGAGGAGAAAAAACAAGAGATTCTGGATCTAGAACTAGGTTTGAAACTAGCCGAGCTAGAAGAAGCCTCAGAGGCAAGATCTCGATATTTTTCGCCGTGTAAGTCAGAAAAACCGGACGTGGAGAACTAGCTAAGTGGTAAAATTCCTTGGGAAAGGTATGCCGAAATGAATATCAATAATGAAACTTCTAATTCTCAGTTAAAAACAAAACCGCTAAATCCAAGTACCCATCATATAGGTGAAGTATCTCTTCCTCAAATGACGCAACTATTGGTAAGACAGTCCTTGCCTATATTTGAAGGCGACCCCACAGATTGGCCAAATTTTATCCACCAATACAGAAACTCAAATAAACTTTGTAATTATAGCAATGAGGAGAACCAAGCCAGACTACAAAATTGTTTGAAAGGATATGCTAAGAAAATCACACAGTCATTATTAATCATGCCACAGAATGTAGAAAATGTTATATAACTTTTGCAATCCCACTTTGGTAAACCCGAACACATCATTCCACTGTTAATTTCCAAATTAAAACAATTTACTAACCTCAAAGTGGATCAGATTGACCAATTGTGTACCTCATTATATTGTTTGACATAAATGCTCTACAGAGCCCGTTCCTATGAGTGAAAATCATACAGAATCTTCTGAAACGAATTGTCATATCAATGATAATAAATATGTTCTTCTTAAAATAATACCTGTAGTTTTAAAACATGCTGACATTAAGGTGGAAACTTTTGCGCTATTGGATGATGCATGTACTATCAATTCAATGGAAAAACGAGGGTATTACCTCAAACGGATGCCGATTCGAAAGTTGTTAGTCTCACTATTCAGGGAGTTGATGGAGGACAAAGTTTCCAACTTCGACATGTACCCACTATGAACCTTGCATTACCGACTCATCAGTTAATGTAGACGTATTTAGAAATAAATATTCTTATATAAATAATAAAGTTCGATTTATGACTAATTGTAAACCACAAATAATTATAGGACAAGATAATTGGCCTCTCCTAATAAATAAAAAGGTGACCATTGGATCTTGGAACGGTCCTGCGGTGAGTAAAACCCTATTATGTTGGATCATTCACGGTAATATAGGTACACGTTCTGAACATAACTCGAATCATAATAATAACACTTACTATACGTACCGGGTGGCCAACTGAGAAAGGTTCATGAAAAAATTTTAATAACAAAAGTGGCCTCGAGAAACGCCTGGAAATTATTTTCAGAATTGTAGGTTCACCGCTAGAGGGCGTATTTTACAATAAAATTTTTTCAAAATTTACTCAATTAAGGGGCATATTAAATATTATAATCAGATTCCTCAACAAATTCTGCATATTTTTTTATATAAGTTTTAGTTTCTTCTCTTCAAATAAGGGGTGGGGGAGAGTGGGAACCTTGTTACGAAAAAACGCCTTGAATTCCGGTTCTGCTTGACCGATTTTAATAAACTTGATGTTGTTTGAAAGAGCTTTTGTTGAACAGTCAAAAATTTGTAAATTTGAAGCAATCTGCTTAGTAACATAAAATGCTTGAGGGCGCTGTTTAATTTTTTTTAAATATTGTGTTTTCTTGTTACAATTTCAAATGGAAGCATAAAAATTTAAGAAGGTCTTTAAAAGGTAGACTAAATGAGTAATAAAACAGTGGAAACTGCAAGTCGATATCTTTTTCCTATCCTGGGATATCGTAAAAAACAGGTAAATGGCGGGAATTGTTCTTCCAACGTCTAGAAGGTTGGTGAAGTATTAAGTTGTGCTACATTTTCATAATTATATAAGAATGTTATATTTGTTTTAAAGTGATGTGTTAGTAAATCGAAAGCATTAAAGATCAATAAAAACCGATATTTGCACAGCAACAACAAATACAGTTTAAAATATGAATTACGATTTACTGATGACAATAAAATTAGTAAAGATGGCCAAGCAAGCTATGATTTTGACGCATATGTCAAAAATTATTCATCGTGTTGCATTTAATAGACTTTCTTCATCTTTTCGTACTAAAATGATTCTTACAAATGAAGAAGCATTTGATATGTTGGCAGTTTATTTTGAATGTATGAGAAATGCAACCGTCGCTGCTAGAGTGTATGCACTGCAGTACCCAAACAGACGGCCCAAAATGTTATTGATGTTTTAGCTTATGTAAATGTTAACCCTCATTCAAGCACCAGAGCCATAGCTAGAGACTTTGGTATATGTCAAACCACCGTTCAAAATATTTTAAGAGAACACAAAGTGGCTACTTATTTATTAATGCCAGTGTTTTATTCGGTATTAGAATGATGAAAATGTTTTAATTTTTTTCGTTTGTCCAGTAGGTAACTACTTTTTTTTTCAGAATAGGAGTTTCTCGAGGCCACTTTTTTTGTAAAAAAATTTTCCCGATCCTTTGCTATTATCCATTCCTGAGATATGGCCGACGGTCGTTCTTAGTTAGCCACCCGGTACACAAACATAAACACTTCTCATAAGGACGACTCAGACCTCTTACACGACATGTTAAAAAGAAGCTTGGAAAATAGACGAAGCTGCAAATGCAAAAAGTAGGTCTAATTCCTCTGAAGACCCATGCAATTTTGCAGGAAACAATGATAAGGAAAGGCGAAAGATTTAAAACAGGATTACTATGGAGAAATACTAACGTAGTTCTGCCAAATAACAGAGATGCAGCTTTAAAAATATTGTATAGTACTGAGAAAGGTTTATTGTCCAGGAGAGAAAAGGTTACATACGAAAGTTGACTAATGAAAAAGCGTCTGTACACACAGATCGAACGTGGAATTTGCCACATTTTGGGACAGTTAACCCTAATAAACCTGGAAAACTTCGGATTGTGTATGATTCTGCTGCCAAGAGTCACGGAGTAAGTCTAAATGACCTTCTAACGGGTCCAGACTTGTACTACTTTGAAATCCTAGTAAACTTTCGTATAAAAAAATTTGCATTCACTGCTGACCTTCGAGAAATGTTTTTACAAATACTTATTTGACCTAGAGGCTGTCATGCTCAACGACTTCTGTCGAGGGGCATGGACCGCCATCGACAACCAGACGTCTATGAAATAGGCGTCGTATTTTTTGGCTCGTCATGCGGACCATGTCTAGCGCAAGAATCCAAGAACAAGAAAGCTCTGGAGTTCAAAGAAGCGTATCCAGCGGCAGTGGAAG
The DNA here is from genome assembly GCA_947563755.1 of Lochmaea crataegi. Lineage (NCBI taxonomy): Eukaryota > Metazoa > Arthropoda > Insecta > Coleoptera > Chrysomelidae > Lochmaea > Lochmaea crataegi. The sequence continues at coordinate 31,321,951 of OX387434.1, read as the reverse complement.
ATATAATAGAACTCCATTATATGGATGACTATCTAGGAAGTGAGGATAGTGTTTCCGAATCCATCAAATTAATTTGGGACATAATATACATTCATAATCAAGGGGGATTTACTATATGTAACTGGGTAACAAATTCAGAGACGATTCTTAAAGCTATTAAACCGGAACTTGTCGGAGATAGTTTCAAAGCTTTGAAGATGAATGATATTATCGTTTCTGAAAAAATTCTGGGTTTGTTTTGAAATCCAGTTACAGACAGCTTCGAATTTAACACAAAATTTCACAAAATAGATAAATATATTTTAATTCTCAAGAGAAAAGTGGTTTTACAAGATATTTCGGGACTACAAATAGGCTGGGATGAGGAAATTTCTCTCAGGCTTCACGACACATGGTGTAGATGGATTGAAGATTTAAAACAAATCTATAGTTTTCATATACCAAGACAATATTTTACCTTGGATCGAAACGAAAGCAACATAGAACTTCACATCTTTTGTGATGCTTCAGAGAAAGGCTACACAGTAGTTGCGTATTTGAAAGTCCAAAAATATAATCAAATACAAGTTGGTTTCGTTTGTGCGAAGACTAGAGCTTCAGGCAGCCCTAATTTCAGCTAGAATAGGCAATTCTCTAAAGAATTGTCTACAATTAAATGTTCAACTGCAAGTCTATTGGAATGACTCCAAAACTGTTCTTCATTGGATACGTTCAGAAGCTAGAAGATTTAAAGTCTTTGTTTCTCAAAGAATAGGCGAAATTCAGGAGCTTACTAATGTCACAGATTGGAGACATGTTCCAACTAGGCTGAACGTAGCTGATCATGCTACCAAAAGGACCAGCGACTTCTTATTGTGTGAAAATTCGAGGTGGTTAAATGGACCAGAATCATGACTCATCATGCTCGACCAGGTAGATTTAGGCCAAGCATTACCAGATCCTAATCGATTTTCTAAATGGTGGCGATTAGTAAGAGCCACAGTTCATTCTAGACAAATTATAGACGCCTTGAGGTCGAAAAGGACGATTACAGGAGAAATTCAAGTTAATGAGATCAACGAATCGGAAAATTTATTATTCAGAAAAATGCAACACGACTTTTTCAGTAAAGAAAGAATACTTTTGAAAAATGGAAAACCCATTCCACCCTCCAGTAAACTTTTCACTTTATCTCCGATTTTAATCGAAGACGGACTTATTCGATTAGGAGGAAGGTTAGAAAATTCATCACTATCTGAAAACACTATTAAACCAATCATCCTAGACACACTTCATGTCATCGCACAAAAACTACTTGTTCAACTCTATCACAAACAATGCCAGCATTTCGGACAGGAAACTGTCATCAATAATTTGCACCAAAAATTTTGGATTTTTAAAATACGACAAATTGTCAAAAAGACTAGAGTATGTTGTCAATTTTGTGAATTAAAAAAAGTACACCTAAAGTACCCTTAATGGGGCCGTTACCAAGGTGTAGAGTAGAGCCCACTATTCGACCGTTTAGAAGAACCGGGGTAGATTATTTTGGGCCGATTGAAATTGAAGTAAGATGTAACCATGAAAAACGATATGGTGTGGTATTCACGTATGACCACTAGAGCTTTACACCTGGAGCTTTCACAAGACCTAAGTACTAATGAGTTTATTAACATTCTTCGACAATTTGGCTGTAGACATGGATTTTCACAGGAAATTTATTGCGACAATGGATCAAATTTCAAAGGGGCGGACAAAGAGTTAAAAAATGAATTCATTGGTTTAAATTTTACTGAAATTGTTAATTTTCATACTTTGAAAAAAGTAAAGTTTAAATTTAATCCTGCGTTAGCACCTAATATGGGCAGTAGTTGGGAAAGGCTTATACGAAATGTGAGAACAATACTCCGAGATATATTAAAAACAAGATATCCCACGGAAAGTATTTTGCGAACTAACATATCGACTGATGCGGCGGATTGCGAAGCCCCGACACCAAACCATTATCTTATTGGGCCAAGCTACATTGCTCAACCTTTTGCGACAACTACTGATTCTGACGTTAATCTTATGTCATCTTGGCGTGCTGCTCAAAAATTGACGGATTACTTTTGGCACAGATGGATAAAGGAGTACATTCCGACATTAGTAAAAAGAACTAAGTAGTTTACGGATCAAAATCCTGTGCGCTTAAATTATGTGGTTATTATACCATCGGGACCAAGAAACACCTGGCCGAAAGGATCTATAGTAGCCACCTACCCAGCAAAAGACGGAAAAATTCGGATTCTAGATGTTCGGTGCAGCTCTGGAGCAGTACTACATCGTCCGGTGACGAAGATAATCCCACTGGAAGCATACCAAGAGTAATTTATTCAATTACTGGGGGATAATGTTGGGCATTTAGTTATCAGAGTTCCTGTACGTAGTAGTTACTTGTGTATTGTCTTTATTTCAAACTAGTAGCCACCCCTAATTTTTTATATAAGTAGTGATGGAAACAAAATTGTAGACATAAGATAAGATTTTTCGAAATATATTTCAATTTGACATATAATTTTACTAGAAAATAGAATCTCCCGTTTTTGTTTTTCGAGCGGGGATTTAACTAGGATATTTTCAGGTAAGACCAAAAACACCCTGTAACATTGTAACTAATTTGGAAATGTGAAGATTAAAGTTGCCTATAATTTTTAAAATCAACCATTTTTGGTATCTCTCATGATAACAGAGCCACTGAGCTTTATCAAACTAATCAATCACCCTGTATAATAAAAGATTTCCAGTGTTAACAGTGAATTTTCTTTTTATCCAGTGAATTTTTATAATTAACTTTTTTGGTATCTCTCATGAAAACAGACCTACTGAGCTTTATCAAACTAATCAATCACCCTGTATAATAAAAGTTTTCCAGTGTAAACAGTGATTTTTATTTTTATCCGGTGAATCAACAGATGTGTTAGCTGCGTAAAAAACTAACCTTAATGCATAATGGCATATTACAACTGAGCTTTAGCAGTGCGTAGCCAGGTGAAGGACTCACTGTACTGGATTGGGATATTAACTGGTTTGACTCGCACTCGGGCTGGCATACTTAGCGATTCTTATTTTTCGGATGTAGATAAATGGTTGTACCTCTCACGTACGTTTTAATATGACCACAACACCCGTTATTGTAATCATGTTCATAAACCCTTTTATAGTGTTGTGATGCCTTTGGGCATAATATATAATAATAAAATAAATTAAGAAATAAATTCCCTTGAAACTATTTTCAATAAATCATTAAACGTTGAAGAATACATAAATATAACCATCGAGGCCGGCAGGTATCGAGTCAAGTTCAACACGTGAATAAACACATTAAATAGTAAACATCAGCGAACTTGAACTATAATATAAATATATTATAAACAGTCGATAACATTCATATATTATATATTCAGATTCAGATACAAATCATAATGTAATCAATATTCATTCTAACTTAGTTTTATTCATTATACTATAAGTATGCTATAATGATAGATACTTATAATAGATTTAGTAATCTGAATTAGTTATAATGTGGAATATAAAAGTATGGTAATAAATAGAACTTATTCCAGTGCCAGTTTTATTAAAGTATGATGATCTTCCGAGTGACCTGGAAGACCACCAATTAAAGAGGCCTTTCCACACCAGACCCCAACATTACAGTGTAAATAACTATTGTAAAACCAAGTTTACAATATTTTTTAGCCAAATGATACTATATAGTCAAATAAAATACAAAGGGGCAAATTCAAGAATGTAACCATAAGATATGAGAAGTTCTGATAAATCGTCAATATAAAAAAATTGTTTGATTATGACAATTTTTAATATAAAATAGTGCGGCAAAGTTCATACAATTCTATATTAATCTAAAATCTCCACTCAATAATAAATACATATTTATCCACAATCACATTATAATTGGAGTTTTATCCACACTTATGAAGCATATAAAGTACCACTTTATCCACTAATAAAATAATTATAAACAATCGAAACTAAATAGCAACCATTTAACACCTCCCAAAAATTTTTAAATTAATTTCAATAATTTTTGACGTTACAGCGAAATGTCAAACCACTTTTTGATGAAATCTGATTCTAAATGACTGTGATTGTGGATAAAACGTTGTATTGCAATCGTCTTTTAGTTGCGTTTTATCCACTTAAGAAAATTTCCTTGTGGATAAAACACTATCTAATACACTTATACAATAAATAACTATTATTTCTTATCAGTCATACCAGCAGTCGCAGGACTAGTATTTATTGACCATGTACTGTTATTATGCAAAGTCCTCAGATAAAAATTCAGTTACGATTTTATTTTATTAGAGTAAATAATCATATTTTTTCCTACAACCACGCGTTTTAACCCATTTTCCCGCACTCATTTTAGTTTTGAAAGTGTCACTTTCCCGCACTATTGCGGGAAAGTAAAATTATGCAAATTTTGACCTTATTAGATAGGAACGTTATATAGGACACAGTTTCAGACGTTCTTCGGCAACGTTCCTAGCAGACTCCGGCGAAGGAATAACCAAGATAAAGCGCCTCGGTGGTTGGAAGTCTACTACTGTCGCTGAGGGCTATTTGGAGGACTCCGAGAATCAGAAGAAAAATATATCAAGTAAAATTCTTTCATCTACAAATTACTTAAAACCGTTGCCGTCATCGTCATCTTTATGCGACCTGCAACCGATGCCATCCTCATCGACGTCATCTACTTACCAGTTAACACCAAATAACTCCACTGGACCGGCAATTTTAAGTAATTTACAGAATGCAACAAATTGTGTTTTTAATATTAATATTCATAATAATTAGTAGTTTTTAGTTTTGTTTTGTAGTTTTATATATATATGTTGAAATAAAATAATTTTTGAAAAATGGGTTGGTATACTTTTTTGTATATACGGTCTTAGAACCGCCCCGCGTCGTTCGGGTCAACTGCAGTCACTTGTTAGGAAAATAACTATTTTCGCCTGCCTTGCCGGAAAAAAAATCATATGAACAACAAAAATAGGGCGGAAAATTCTTAACGCCACGGTTTTTCACCATCTGTCACCATCTGTCACTGAGTACTTTGACGGTTTACGTAAATTTTTTAATTAAATGTCAGTGAATGTCAAAAGTTTTTGTTATATCTTCCTATATTTTGGTTTATTCGGTAGGCGAAAAACAGTTGTGTGTACCATACAACTATCAGCTGCCTTCGCTTCGCTACGCTCGCTCGTACATCTAATAGCCGCGGGCTGCTAAAGCTCATTTTCTGCCCATGTAATATATATTATGTCAACTGTATTTCAGTTAATAAAGACCTTCTAATTAGTCGAAGCTCATGTTTTATTGAGATGAAATTTAGAAAATAATACTTTTATTATAAATTGTTAGTTTTATTGGAGAAACATTTGTTATTTTGTCAAATATAGAACCTAATCACACTAAAATTGATGAAAAAAATTAATGCGAACTCTTATCTTCTTTTGTTTCCTCTTCGTCAGAGCGTGCTTTAACTAGTTCCACTTTAGACTCAGCTAAGACAGGAATAGTCACGATCTGTGACGCAAATGGGCCGGTATAAGTGGTAAACCCTGGGTAGTGATACAAACCATTATAGTTATAAAAGTTATTCATTCCATATGCATATGAGAAGGATTGAGTAGATGCAGCTCTAACGGCGATGGCAGGAGCAGCAACAGACTTAATAGCTAGCCCAGGTGCAGCATACACAGTAGACCTTGAACATGAAAATATAATGTATAGGTGTAGTCTCCTTCAGGAGCCCTGGCGAATGGGTGAGAAGATTGCTGGCCTATCTACTAAATAAGGTAAAGCTTCGTAAAGGGTCATTAATTGGAAAATGCGCATAAAGTAGGATCCTCACAACTGGCTTGCAAGGGCGCCCGATTTTATTCCAGTTGATTACCATGTTTGGGGTTATTTAAAATCAAAATTTTATTCAACTGAAGTAAACACTGGAGAGGACCTTCTACGGAGAATTCAGGACGCATGCGACGAACTGGGAAATTATCAAGCTATGATTTGAAGGTCAATTACAAATACTACTTCAAGAACACAAAAATGTTTAGAGCAAAATGAAAACCACTTTGAACAACTTTTAAAGTTATATTATTCCATTTTTTTCGAATTGTTGCCGTTTAATTTAAAACAATTTTTTGGAAAGTTATTTTTGTTCAAAATAAAGTTATGCTTTTTCCGGAATGGGCATTTTTCCTCATTTTTATATTTTTTTTAATGTAGCGAAAGGAACCAAACTTATGATAATTTTTCTACGCATACAGGGTGTTTAAAAGTTAGCCATTGATAATAATAATTTCTCCTAAAGGTTGGGATCCAGAAATTAAGAGAATAAGAAATAGTTGATGATTGATCACGGATTAAAGCTAGAAAAGTGGCATTTGGGAAAGAAAATTTATTTATTTTTCAAATTTTGTGCCACCTTATTATCGAAACATCTAGATCTGCTTAAACTCAGGTAAAAAAGTTTTGTGGAAACACCAAATACATTTAGTCTCACTTACTTTTCCAAATTGGTAATTAAAATTTTAACTTATTGATGTACTGAGTGTTATTTCGAGTCAAATCTCACTTATTAATTTTCTTAAGGCGGACCTGGAATAAGATTTTTATTTATTTTATTATGTTGGTTGTATGCCCCGCCTAATTCTCGGGTGACGAGGTTGAAGGTCCACCACACATAAAAAGCGACATCGTTGTATCCTGTCTGGAAAAGGATTGCAGCTAATCATAGGATGTGATGCCAATGCTCACCATGCCACTTGAGGCAACAATAATATGAATGTATTAGATGAGTATATTTCAAGTTTTATCTTAACTAATAAAAAAACTCAATAGATTCTAATATACGGAATAAACCTACTTTCGTTACAAAATCAAGTAAAAAAGTGTAAGATTTAACACTCTTCATGAACAAAATAATATAACAAATTGTCATCTGTCTGACGAACCGACATGCTCGGGCCTCAGACACATAAGATTTGACATAAACATAATTCTATTGGTAAGGAAGTACCGACATCCAAGAGACATAAACTGGTTAGGATATAAGACGCCCCTCAGTATTAATCTCGAGGATGGTATAGTTTGGCAAACATAACTGAAGCTGTGAACGGAATGCGGTCGAAAACATTCGATATTGCCACGTTTATGACAGATATCGGCCATGTTTCCTCGCCCCTTACCGATGCCCCGTAGCTTCAGATAGACTTGCCAAACTATACTGTACGACAATAACATAGAAGCTATAGACTCGTGTTCTGAACAGAAATATCTAAAACCTCAATTCATGAACTTTATTCTACAATTCAGGATAATTAATGACAATGTAGAAAAGTATTATGTCAAGTAAAAAACATTCGCGATAAATATTAAAACTAATCCTGTTTCACAAGAACCGTAAGAAACGCTAAGTTGTAAATAACTAGCTAATCAAATATACTACATTTTCCCCCTTTGTATTAATGGCGAAATCTTGTTATTGACTTGGCATGCGTCATTCTCTATTAGATTTTTTCAGTTCAATTACAGGGACCTTAGTGTTAGTCGTTTTAAAATTCGTTGTTGCGGTATTTCAGAAGAGTCGGAGGTATTCGGAGACTGTACTATATCATTTGTAGTAGATTCTGGGTAATCAGTGTCAAATTGTGTTTGAGAATCTGCTTCAGTTTGATCGCTATTCGTAACTATTGGTACTTCTTTTCCTTCACAACCTGGAGCTATGTGTCTCAGAGATACCGTCACTTCTCGGTCATTTTGAGGGCATGATTATAATCTGCTTCTAATAGATCTACTTTGTAACGCGTTTTCTTCCTCCTCGTACTTTACGTCGAAACTAAGTACCTGGACACGTTACAATTGACACCCCAAACCGCGGATTCAAGTTTTATCTCGGGCGCCAGATTTTTAGCGTGGTTAACTCCACGGCCCCTTGACTTCAAGCGTCAAGAGTTCCAGGTAACCTCAGATGGAGGTACGGTCAGTTCCAGGGGTCTAGGTATATCTGATTCGGCAGGCTTATTTCCAGAAAAAGGTCCGCGCTGGTCCTAAAATAAAAGTTAGTTTCCGGGTCCACACTACAGCAAAGCTAAATTCGTGCTACAAAACAACTATTCTACCATAGGAGTTTTCTAATCTGTAGTAGGTCAGTAAAACACAAAGGTTCGGTTAAATTACAATCTATTACTTTCACAAATAATTACAGGGTCGGTAGCTGACCAAATCGTTACAGAAAAAGAAAATCAACAAAAAACTATCCTGCGTAGCAGGCAACAATACCCTGGTATTTACAAAAAAAAACAGCAATATAAGCAAACTATTAACTAATTATACCAATACCATGCGTTTATTAGAGACGAAGCGGGCAGGACATAAGCGAGAGAGGTTTATAAACATAAGCAATATTTTTCTATGAAACAGAAAAGCGGTAAAAGCAAGCTGACCTTTTTTAAAAAAAAAGTATTTTCAATAAGCAGGTTAGTAATTGAAAGCAAGAAAACGGATTCCAGGTTGATGCTAGCAAAGTAGACAACCACTTGCGATGCACCCGGTTTGTAACTGAACGTGAAAATTTGATTAAAATGTCTCCCGGGATCGGAAAAGGAAGTACGGAAGGGTTCGATCCGTGAATGAAAATATCAATGAGCCCTGGCAGGACGCCTGGAAAACCTTAATATTTTGATTCAGCGGGCTTTACGTTCTCAAATTGAAATACCAACGAGCCCTGGCAGGACGCCTGGAAAACTTCAGTATTTCAACCGAAACGGGAACGAGTACGGAAGGGTTTGATCCGTGAATAAAAATATCAATGAGCCCTGGCAGGACGCCTGGAAAACCTTAATATTTTGATTCAGCGGGCTTTACGTTCTCAAATTGAAATACCAACGAGCCCTGGCAGGACGCCTGGAAAACTTCAGTATTTCAACCGAAACGGGAACGAGTACGGAAGGGTTTGATCCGTGAATAAAAATATCAATGAGCCCTGGCAGGACGCCTGGAAAACCTTAATATTTTGATTCAGCGGGCTTTACGTTCTCGAATTGAAATACCAACGAGCCCTGGCAGGACGCCTGGAAAACTTCAATATTTCAACCGAAACGGGGTTTGGAAACGGGAATGAGTACGGAAGGGTTTGATCCGTGAATAAGAATATCAATGAGCCCTGGCAGGACGCCTGGAAAACCTTAATATTTTGATTCAGCGGGCTTTACGTTCTCGAATTGAAATACCAACGAGCCCTGGCAGGACGACTGGAAAACTTCAGTATTTCAACCGAAACGGGAACGAGTACGGATGGGTTTGATCCGTGAATAAAAATATCAATGAGCCCTGGCAGGACGCCTGGAAAACCTTAATATTTTGATTCAGCGGGCTTTACGTTCTCGAATTGAAATACCAACGAGCCCTGGCAGGACGCCTGGAAAACTTCAGTATTTCAACCGAAACGGGAACGAGTACGGAAGGAATATTATTAAGACTTATCTGTACGAGATTTCGTTATATTATTGACATACAATGACACTACTAAATTAGTATAATGCTTGTTTTGTAAAAATGAAATATTAATTATATTGAATGAACTTTTCGCCTAACAATTATTGAAAAGACCAGCTTTTATTTAAAATTATTATTTCCATAAAATTTTACCTTCGCAGCAAATACTTTAACTTAAAAATAAAAATCAAAAATTTACTATATAAAAAAAATCAAAACAAACTGACTACCAAGCGCAAAAAAAATTCGGCGGACGGAGCGTTCAATGCTAGCGACTCATATCTTCGCCATCCAGCATTGAACTGCTTGTCGACAGGCCGCTCCAGCCTTCCTCGATTCAGACTGCTTTCCACCTCTCTTGGTTAGTTCGACCTGCGCACTACTTGTTTCGCGACAGTGGGGAACCATGACTGTTTACAATTATATCGCGGTTGGAATTTGAAATTTTAAATTAAAAATCGGAATGGATATTTCCTAACAAAATATTTCTACACAGAAGTCATAGGATGGATATCACGGATTATATACAATATTAAATGAAAATATATTCGGAAACTTAAAAATAACTATTGTCGGAAAATTAACTTCGTTACAACTTCGTCGACGAATTGTTCGCATATAGATAACCTCACTTGACGACGCATAAGTAGGTACTTTCGCCATTCGGTGATCTCCGGGGATGTTGAAATATGCGTTCATGTGAAGTTTCATTAGTAACAGTACAAAGAAGTGACCGGACACAATGCAGGGCATCTTGAAGAACAATTTCCCAATGAGAGGTCTTTAGCACACGGGACTTGAGTGCCAACATAATAGTCTTCCAGATTGTACCATTATATCTTTCTACTTGGCCATTTCCATGAGGGTTATAAGGTGCAGTGCGAATGGTCGCACCGTTAAACTTATTTAAGTATTCTGTATTATCTGTATTCTGTATTACCGCAATCGATGTTTTAAGATCTACAAATGCCTCTTTAGCTTTTACGTTCAATGGAAACGACATGCAGTGAGCTAACGGTGCAATCCATTTCGAATAATGTGCTCGTTTCATATCAGTAAGATTGGTAGGGAGAGGATAATGCAGTAGAGCTTCTAGTCGAGACGGATCAGGTCGAATGGTGTTGTTTTCAATAACATGGCTACGTCATCAAGTTAAGAATAAGTGCCATGTAACTTCTCAGTTTCGATTATCCCGACGATAGCTCTTTGACATTCAGAAACGCAATTCATAACACCAAATGGGATTCGCCGGAATTGATAAAGTTTGCCATTCGCTTCAAACGCAGTATAAATTTTGTCACTGTTCTGTATCGGAATTTGATGGTAGGCTGATTGTAAGTCGATAGTACTAAACACTGTATATTGAGCTACTTTATTCACTAAATCCTCGATCCTTGGCTAAGGATATGCATCTAATAAAGTGAATGTATTTATTGTTTGTGAATAGTCTCTTCTTTTTATTTTCTCTGGATACGACAACCACTTACGCCCGCCACGGTGAGTTGCTCCGCTCTATAATACCTTTATACACCAATCGTTGAATTTCATTTTCGATAAAGTCACGATCTTGATTTGAAAATCTACGGGATACAAAGTCATACAAGTCAATAAGCATATCCTCATTTCTACTAAAAACGTCAAAAATACTACTGGACAGGTACATAAGAGACGAATTGTTAAAAGATAAACCCCTAAGCAATCATCAATATCCTTCTAAACCACGCAAATCTACGGATCCAACGCTGGATGATCTTATCTCAACTTACAATAGAAGACAAAGAAATAGCAATGACCACATTCTTAGACATCGAGGACATCGTTTAATTTTGTAGCCCGCATGCACGCATGCGCATTTCATGATCAGTTTGCCTCCTAATTTATCGAGAAGAGCAAGGAAAATGATTGAAGAAGCTATAGAGAAGGGAAAGGGTTAATGGAATGCTTATTCTTCCTTCCCCTTCTTCAAAAATTAACCAATGATCTGTTTTAACCAAGAAAAATTATGAAACTTATCAGAAACAAAAACAAGTATCAGTTCCTGATTATTTTGACCTAAAAATTTAAAAGGACAAGACGAGGCAAACTGATCATTAAATGCGCATGCATGCATGCGGGCTACAAAATTAAACGGTCCGGCTAGACTCAAGCCTGATTTTGCAGGTGCATGCTTAAACCTTAACGGGTCAGTTAATTCTGCATCGATTTTTAAAAACCCTATATCGGCAAAAACTTGGAGTAGGTGGCCTTAATCAGAAAATATACATTTTAAAAAGCAAGCAAAGAAAATTTTTAAAAACTGTTTGATTAAATAAAATTTAGATGGGTTCAAATAAAACTTGTGTCATCGAGTAGTATTTCAATGAAAACTGCATGTATCTTGAAAATCATAAGGTCTTGAATTACTCAAAATACAATGGGACACCTGGTATATTAGAGCCTCAATTCCTTCAGTAAAAAATTAAGTGTAAAACATATTTTTCTTTTGTCATTTTGCATTGCACACACCCAAAAACCCAAAGAAAGATAAGAATATGCTCCGACACAACACTGTATTGAAACCGCAACTGATGGTAGATGGTAGGCGTTCTGTTTATCAAATTGCTCTGTCACCTGGTCGATCAACTAAACGCGGACATGTAATTGATAGATATAAAACAAAAGGTTTGTTCCAACTGGCATTTATGAACCGTACAGGAATCGTTCCGAGTACTGCACTTGCGCGAAGGATACCAAAAACGGTTCTAACGCCAGTTGGAACGAAGCTAATGAATCGGAGAGATCGTCAGTCCTGACCATAGGTAATTTGTAAAACGGACCTTAGATATTCTCTGTGTAGTCGATTTAAAATAAAATGTTAACTGTCTTTTTGGAAGATTTGCGTTAATGAAATGTAAACGAATGTCATCAGACCAGGTCAAAAGCTTTTCAAAATTTGTGAAAGCATTTTTTTAATTATCACCTAAGCTGGCTGAAATTCATATCAACAAATAAATGAAAATGTTTACCTATATCTTACAGGTAGGAAAGTAGGTACAGGTGCCGAGGATGTAATCGCAATTGATTTACTTTCTTTTTTTAAAGCAACATCGGTGTTCAGTGCAGTGACTTCTATAGAGTTTGTATCTTCTTGCACGTCTTCCTGACCAGCACGGCTCTGTAACAATAACAATACTAATAAACATATAAACTAGATTATATTATTTTCAAATTATGAAATTTGAATCGCTGAAAAATGAAAAGTTGAAAATAAATTTATTTCATTAACGGTTTAACACATAAAATATTGTTCATGAAGTTTTCATTTGATGATCAATAATCCAATATGGGCTTTTCAGTAATTTTTTTTTATTTCTTCAATTCAAAGTATACACACACACACACACACACACACACACACACACACACACACACACACACACACACACACACACACACACACACACACACACACACACACACACACACACACACACACACACACACACACACACACACACACACACACACACACACACACACACACACACACACACACACACACACACACACACACACACACACACACACACACACACACACACACACACACACACACACACACACACACACACACACACACACACACACACACACACACACACACACACACACACACACACACACACACACACACACACACACACACACACACACACACACACACACACACACACACACACACACACACACACACACACACACACACACACACACACACACACACACACACACACACACACACACACACACACACACACACACACACACACACACACACACACACACACACACACACACACACACACACACACACACACACACACACACACACACACACACACACACACACACACACACACACACACACACACACACACACACACACACACACACACACACACACACACACACACACACACACACACACACACACACACACACACACACACACACACACACACACACACACACACACACACACACACACACACACACACACACACACACACACACACACACACACACACACACACACACACACACACACACACACACACACACACACACACACACACACACACACACACACACACACACACACACACACACACACACACACACACACACACACACACACACACACACACACACACACACACACACACACACACACACACACACACACACACACACACACACACACACACACACACACACACACACACACACACACACACACACACACACACACACACACACACACACACACACACACACACACACACACACACACACACACACACACACACACACAGGTGTAGGTATAAGAAATATATGCAAAGTTTTCCATCACGTTAAAAGACAAAATGGCATGAAAACTGTTTGAATCACATGAAATAATTACTAATCATGAAGAATTTATTGGAATTACAAACTTTAAACTTTTGTTATTCTATAACGATTATCGAGCAATAAAGTTTATAATAATTACGCTTTACCAAAGGTGCCAAATAATTTTCCAGAGCTTGGTTGAAAATAATAAATGAAAACAGCACTGTATGTAACAACAAAAAGGCTATGATACTTGTGCAAAGTTTTAAGGAAAAAATGGAGAAACAGTTTTTATACACATTGTAACGCGCCTCCCTTCTTACCCGTGGCTCCTGCCACAAGAACACGTCACTATGGACACCCTTGATGCAAAATTCGGGTTTTTAAATCTCGGGCGCCAGATTATTAACGTGGTTTGCTCCACGGCCCCTTGACCCTTAGCGTCAAGAGTTCCAGATAGCCTCAGATGGAGGTTACGGAAAATTCCAGGGGTCTGGTTGAATTAAATTTAACTAACTAGTGAAAATCCGGAAAAGCCAAATCTTGGTTCTCCAATCAATAAATTGCGGTTAAAAATGAAAATAATAGAAATTCAAAATTTTAATCTATTAATACTCTGTGGTCTATTTTACGAATAATTCTTTAGTGACAAACAAATTAACAGGGAAAATAAAATGAGGTATGTATTACCTATATCTGGGATTTTAACGGACTTAACGGTCAGGTTATCAAATACGGTTCAAATCTACCGGGTTTTACGGGGTCCCTAATGCACGATTTAGATCTGCCGGGTAATCAGACAAATTGTGGCTAAGCCTCTTCCAAGTCTGATTAACCCTTGAATCCGAATGAAACCGGCAACTATTATTCCGACAATAAGAAAAAAACAAAATATAAATAATGACTCTACGAAACGGGAAAAGAACGATTTAGATCTGCCGGGAAATCAAACAAATTGTGGCTAAGCCTCTTCCAAGTCTGATTAACCCTTGAATCCAAATGAAACCGGCAACTATTATTCCGACGGGGAGAAAAAAAAAATATAAATAATGATTCTACGAAACGGGAAAAGAACGATTTAGATCTGCCGGGAAATCAAACAAATTGTGGCTAAGCCTCTTCCAAGTCTGATTAACCCTTGAATCTACTAAAGCCGGTAACTATTATTCAAAAAAAAAAAAATTTAAGAACGAGTTAGATCTGCCGGGAAATCAAACAAATTGTGGCTAAGCCTCTTCCAAGTCTGATTAACCCTTGAATCTACTAAGCCGGTAACTATTATTCCGAAAAAAAAATAAAATTTAAGAACGAATTAGATCTGCCGGGAAATCAAACAAATTGTGGCTAAGCCTCTTCCAAGTCTGATTAACCCTTGAATCTAACTAAAGCCGGTAACAATTAAAAAAAATATTTTCCCACGAGTTAAACGGTACCCAACTATCGACACACAGAGTAAAAATATTCGTACTAGCATAAACTTTAAACTATTATACCTAATCCACTTGGATATCAATTTAATTTAAAACTACTGACAACCAAAAGCATAAAATAATTCGAGAATCCACTAATAATTCATATCAGTTAATTAATATATAATAAACGCAGTAAATAAAAATTCGAAATCAAATTACGGTTGACAAATCTTTATTTCCATATAAAAGAAACAAATAAAAAACAAATTTCAGTTCAACAACAAAAGAAAAAAATAGCCGGTCGGAAAATTTTCAAAAAAATATATTCAACAATTTAATAATAAGCGGCGATACGGAAAGTTTCGAATACACAGTTTATTTGTTAAAATTTATTTACCTTAATAAATACAGCCCACACACAATCGGAATTTGGAATACACAAAATAATCTCACTACGGTTTTTCGGTTTTTCGGAAGAACGTTCAACGGAGAATGCTTAGAGCCAAAAAAAGGAACTGATTCTTTCGAGCGAGAGCCAGACGGAATGAAATTCGGAGCGCGAATAAGAAGAAGCCAAAAATGAATTGTTTCCGAATTTATATCCAAAATTTTAGTTACATTCTTCGGTGTGGGAATTAAAACGTGAAATCTATCTAGTTTCGACAAAAACTTGTAAGTATACTAGACGGCTCTCGATTAAATTAAAATGTTGTATATACCGGGCGTCCTTTCAGTTGAAAAATTTAAATATCGGAAATGAATAAATTGTGTATGGTAGAAGTGGGATTTGCGTAACTCGGACTTATACTAAAATATACACCGGTAATAGCAAAAAAAAATAAATCACTGCGGTAGTCGAAAGGGTTGTAAAGTAACGAGTTATATACACCCTAGTGGTAAAATAAAATATATTACGGAATAAATAAAAAAAATAAAAAATTAAACTTGCAAAAAGCAGAAAAAAAAATAACTCGTTACACACCCCCTTTACTTCGGTAAAAAAAAATGGATGAGCGAAAGTGCAACTTTCGGACATTACATTTTTTTTTTAAACAACAACTTACACCTAATAATAAAAAAGGTGAGAAAACAAAACGGTGATCCAGGGTGTAGCGTCTCACAGCCTGGAACGTCGGCGTAGGGTCGCTTGGTGTGGATGGGGCGGTCCTCTTCCACGGGACGCCTGTCTTCGGTATGACCTGGAACAGCGTCCGGCTGTTTCCAGAGCGGGGTGGGGTTGTTCGGTGCCACACTGGCTGGAAGCATCCTGCATTCGTCGGGGTTCGTCGCTACGGGAGACCAGGTGCGCTTGTGCTGCCACCGATCGGGTACGGGGGCCGCGTCGATCACACGGGCATTCTCGGGACATCCGTCCCACTTGTCCACATCGGGAACAAAACAGAATAGACGGCCTGCTGCAGTTCTCTCGGCGGTGTCCGGAGATTCCACATCTCCAACAGAGATCATCCGTCAGGGTGATGAACTTGCCGGTTATCGTCCTTTCTCGTGGTAGGTGGGTCTCTGGCGGTTTTTGCTGTGACGGTTTGTACTGTTGACATCGCAGACACCTCTTTACGTACTTGGTGATGTCCCTGAACATTCCTGGCCAATAGTACAATTTTGCAATCCGGGTGATGGTTTTAGCAATTCCCAGATGACCAGCATTCGGATTATCATGGTTTTCTTGCAACACCCGGGTTCAGTCCAACACCCGGGTTCAGTCGGGCTTTGCTATACACAGTTTCCAGGGATCGGACATTTCTGGCTCTCTGAAATCATTGATACCCCAGAAATGACGGTATAGACGGTCTTCTTTTATGCAGTAGTCCGGAAACTTCTCTGGATCCTTCAGGACCTCTTCCTTCCTGTTCCGGTACCACGAACATTCGGCGGTTACATCGGTCAAACAGATTGCGGACGGTGAATCGGTCTCGGCTGTCATTGGTAGCGGATTTCTGGACAAAGCGTCGGCCACACGATTTAGAGCACCTTTACGGTACTGTATCTCGAAATCATACTGTTGTAGAAAAATACTCCACCTGGCTAAACGTCCGGACGGACTAGATATGGAATGCAGCCATCTAAGAGATTGATGATCGGTAACAACCGTGAAATGGTAGCCCTCTAAATAAGGACGCATCTTTTCAATCCCCCAAACAATGGCAAGACATTCTTTTTCGGTTACGGAGTAATTTTTCTCGGTAGGACTCAGGGTGCGACTTGCATACGCTACCACGTGTTCATAACCATCCTTCTGCTGGGTAAGGGCTATTCCCAAACCATATTCGGAGGCATCGGTCTGCAGAGTGAACGGTACGGTAAAATCAGGACAGCTCAAAACGGGTGCTTCCGACAGACAGGTTTTAATCTTAGTGAAAGCAGCTTCTTGTTCTCCAGCCCATTTCCATCGCTGAGACTTACGGAGTAACTTTGTTAACGGAGCCACCTTTTGTGAAAATGATGGCACAAATCTCCTATACCAGGATGCAACTCCCTATACCAGGATGCAACTCCCAAAAACCTTCTCAGCTCTCGGAGATTTCTCGGTGCTGTTTTACTATCTCCCAACTCTACGAGAGACGATGAACAGACTTCGGTAACAGATTGCTCCTTGTCAACCCCTAACACCAGGGAAGACTCAGAGACTTCGGAAACAGATTGCTCCTTGTCCACCCCTAACACCAGGGAAGACGCAGAGACTTCGGAAACAGACTGCTCCTTATCAACCCCTAACAACACCGGGGAAGACTCAGAGACTTCGGAAACAGTTTGCTCCTTGTCCACCCCTAACACCAGGGAAGACTCAGAGACTTCGGAAATAGATTGCTCCTTATCAACCCCTAACAACACCGGGGAAGACTCAGGGACTTTGGAAACAGATTGCTCCTTGTCAACCCCTAACTCCAGGGAAGACGCAGAGACTTCGGAAACAGCTTGCTCCTTGTCAACCCCTAAAACCAGGGAAGACGCAGAGACTTCGGAAACAGATTGCTCTTTGTCAACCCCTAACACCAGGGAAGACGCTGAGACTTCGGAAACAGCTTGCTCCTTGTCAACCCCTAAAACCAGGGAAGACGCAGAGACTTCAGAAACGGTTTGCTCCTTGTCAACCCCTAACACCAGGGAAGATTCAGAGACTTCGGACACAGGTTGCTCCGTGTCGACCCCTAACTCCAGGGAAGACGCAGAGACTTCGGAACAAATTCGCTCCTTGTCGACCCCTAACTCCAGGGAGGACGCAGAGACTTCGGAAACAATTTGCTCCTCGCCAACCCCTAACACCAGGGAAGACGCAGAGACTTCGGAAACAGCCTGCTCCTTGTCAACCCCTAAAACCAGGGAAGACGCAGAGACTTCGGAAACAGATTGCTCCTCGCCAACCCCTAAAACCAGGGAAGACGCAGAGACTTCGGAAACATCTTGCTCCTTGTCAACCCCTAACACCAGGGAAGACGCAGAGACTTCGGAAACAGATTGCTCCTCGCCAACCCCTAAAACCAGGGAGGGCGAAGAGACTTCGGAAATAGATTGCTCCTTGTCAACCCCTAACACCAGGGAAGACGCAGAGACTTCGGAAACAATTTGCTCCTTGTCGACCCCTAACTCCAGGGAGGACGCAGAGACTTCGGAACTAGTTTGCTCCTTGTCAACCCCTAACTCCAGGGAAGACGCAGAGACTTCGGAAACAGACTGATTTACAGAACAGCGGTCTTTCCTAAGACGGTGGGTGGTTTCTTCTCTACATATTATCGGTACAGCGGAATTGACTTCTTTCATAGGCCGGTTCACGGCCTCCAATATTCCAACAGGACTGGCCACTTGTGAACGCCTCACTAACTCATCATTCACGTATATTTCTCCGGTTCCTAACTCCAGCCGGAAATTATACTTGCGGAGGACATCATGTCCTAATACAATGTCGGTTATTAGACCAGGGAAATGCTCCAACGAACCCTCCATTGTGACGTCATCGATTTTCCATTCCAGCTCATATGTTGTTGTTTTCAATAACATGGCTACGTCATCAAGTTAAGAATAAGTGCCATGTAACTTCTCAGTTTCGATTATCCCGACGATAGCTCTTTGACATTCAGAAACGCAATTCATAACACCAAATGGGATTCGCCGGAATTGATAAAGTTTGCCATTCGCTTCAAACGCAGTATAAATTTTGTCACTGTTCTGTATCGGAATTTGATGGTAGGCTGATTGTAAGTCGATAGTACTAAACACTGTATATTGAGCTACTTTATTCACTAAATCCTCGATCCTTGGCTAAGGATATGCATCTAATAAAGTGAATGTATTTATTGTTTGTGAATAGTCTCTTCTTTTTATTTTCTCTGGATACGACAACCACTTACGCCCGCCACGGTGAGTTGCTCCGCTCTATAATACCTTTATACACCAATCGTTGAATTTCATTTTCGATAAAGTCACGATCTTGATTTGAAAATCTACGGGATACAAAGTCATACAAGTCAATAAGCATATCCTCATTTCTACTAAAAACGTCAAAAATACTACTGGACAGGTACATAAGAGACGAATTGTTAAAAGATAAACCCCTAAGCAATCATCAATATCCTTCTAAACCACGCAAATCTACGGATCCAACGCTGGATGATCTTATCTCAACTTACAATAGAAGACAAAGAAATAGCAATGACCACATTCTTAGACATCGAGGACATCGTTTAATTTTGTAGCCCGCATGCACGCATGCGCATTTCATGATCAGTTTGCCTCCTAATTTATCGAGAAGAGCAAGGAAAATGATTGAAGAAGCTATAGAGAAGGGAAAGGGTTAATGGAATGCTTATTCTTCCTTCCCCTTCTTCAAAAATTAACCAATGATCTGTTTTAACCAAGAAAAATTATGAAACTTATCAGAAACAAAAACAAGTATCAGTTCCTGATTATTTTGACCTAAAAATTTAAAAGGACAAGACGAGGCAAACTGATCATTAAATGCGCATGCATGCATGCGGGCTACAAAATTAAACGGTCCGGCTAGACTCAAGCCTGATTTTGCAGGTGCATGCTTAAACCTTAACGGGTCAGTTAATTCTGCATCGATTTTTAAAAACCCTATATCGGCAAAAACTTGGAGTAGGTGGCCTTAATCAGAAAATATACATTTTAAAAAGCAAGCAAAGAAAATTTTTAAAAACTGTTTGATTAAATAAAATTTAGATGGGTTCAAATAAAACTTGTGTCATCGAGTAGTATTTCAATGAAAACTGCATGTATCTTGAAAATCATAAGGTCTTGAATTACTCAAAATACAATGGGACACCTGGTATATTAGAGCCTCAATTCCTTCAGTAAAAAATTAAGTGTAAAACATATTTTTCTTTTGTCATTTTGCATTGCACACACCCAAAAACCCAAAGAAAGATAAGAATATGCTCCGACACAACACTGTATTGAAACCGCAACTGATGGTAGATGGTAGGCGTTCTGTTTATCAAATTGCTCTGTCACCTGGTCGATCAACTAAACGCGGACATGTAATTGATAGATATAAAACAAAAGGTTTGTTCCAACTGGCATTTATGAACCGTACAGGAATCGTTCCGAGTACTGCACTTGCGCGAAGGATACCAAAAACGGTTCTAACGCCAGTTGGAACGAAGCTAATGAATCGGAGAGATCGTCAGTCCTGACCATAGGTAATTTGTAAAACGGACCTTAGATATTCTCTGTGTAGTCGATTTAAAATAAAATGTTAACTGTCTTTTTGGAAGATTTGCGTTAATGAAATGTAAACGAATGTCATCAGACCAGGTCAAAAGCTTTTCAAAATTTGTGAAAGCATTTTTTTAATTATCACCTAAGCTGGCTGAAATTCATATCAACAAATAAATGAAAATGTTTACCTATATCTTACAGGTAGGAAAGTAGGTACAGGTGCCGAGGATGTAATCGCAATTGATTTACTTTCTTTTTTTAAAGCAACATCGGTGTTCAGTGCAGTGACTTCTATAGAGTTTGTATCTTCTTGCACGTCTTCCTGACCAGCACGGCTCTGTAACAATAACAATACTAATAAACATATAAACTAGATTATATTATTTTCAAATTATGAAATTTGAATCGCTGAAAAATGAAAAGTTGAAAATAAATTTATTTCATTAACGGTTTAACACATAAAATATTGTTCATGAAGTTTTCATTTGATGATCAATAATCCAATATGGGCTTTTCAGTAATTTTTTTTTATTTCTTCAATTCAAAGTATACACACACACACCACACACACACACACACACACACACACACACACACACACACACACACACACACACACACACACACACACACACACACACACACACACACACACACACACACACACACACACACACACACACACACACACACACACACACACACACACACACACACACACACACACACACACACACACACACACACACACACACACACACACACACACACACACACACACACACACACACACACACACACACACACACACACACACACACACACACACACACACACACACACACACACACACACACACACACACACACACACACACACACACACACACACACACACACACACACACACACACACACACACACACACACACACACACACACACACACACACACACACACACACACACACACACACACACACACACACACACACACACACACACACACACACACACACACACACACACACACACACACACACACACACACACACACACACACACACACACACACACACACACACACACACACACACACACACACACACACACACACACACACACACACACACACACACACACACACACACACACACACACACACACACACACACACACACACACACACACACACACACACACACACACACACACACACACACAGGTGTAGGTATAAGAAATATATGCAAAGTTTTCCATCACGTTAAAAGACAAAATGGCATGAAAACTGTTTGAATCACATGAAATAATTACTAATCATGAAGAATTTATTGGAATTACAAACTTTAAACTTTTGTTATTCTATAACGATTATCGAGCAATAAAGTTTATAATAATTACGCTTTACCAAAGGTGCCAAATAATTTTCCAGAGCTTGGTTGAAAATAATAAATGAAAACAGCACTGTATGTAACAACAAAAAGGCTATGATACTTGTGCAAAGTTTTAAGGAAAAAATGGAGAAACAGTTTTTATACACATTGTAACGCGCCTCCCTTCTTACCCGTGGCTCCTGCCACAAGAACACGTCACTATGGACACCCTTGATGCAAAATTCGGGTTTTTAAATCTCGGGCGCCAGATTATTAACGTGGTTTGCTCCACGGCCCCTTGACCCTTAGCGTCAAGAGTTCCAGATAGCCTCAGATGGAGGTTACGGAAAATTCCAGGGGTCTGGTTGAATTAAATTTAACTAACTAGTGAAAATCCGGAAAAGCCAAATCTTGGTTCTCCAATCAATAAATTGCGGTTAAAAATGAAAATAATAGAAATTCAAAATTTTAATCTATTAATACTCTGTGGTCTATTTTACGAATAATTCTTTAGTGACAAACAAATTAACAGGGAAAATAAAATGAGGTATGTATTACCTATATCTGGGATTTTAACGGACTTAACGGTCAGGTTATCAAATACGGTTCAAATCTACCGGGTTTTACGGGGTCCCTAATGCACGATTTAGATCTGCCGGGTAATCAGACAAATTGTGGCTAAGCCTCTTCCAAGTCTGATTAACCCTTGAATCCGAATGAAACCGGCAACTATTATTCCGACAATAAGAAAAAAACAAAATATAAATAATGACTCTACGAAACGGGAAAAGAACGATTTAGATCTGCCGGGAAATCAAACAAATTGTGGCTAAGCCTCTTCCAAGTCTGATTAACCCTTGAATCCAAATGAAACCGGCAACTATTATTCCGACGGGGAGAAAAAAAAAATATAAATAATGATTCTACGAAACGGGAAAAGAACGATTTAGATCTGCCGGGAAATCAAACAAATTGTGGCTAAGCCTCTTCCAAGTCTGATTAACCCTTGAATCTACTAAAGCCGGTAACTATTATTCAAAAAAAAAAAAATTTAAGAACGAGTTAGATCTGCCGGGAAATCAAACAAATTGTGGCTAAGCCTCTTCCAAGTCTGATTAACCCTTGAATCTACTAAGCCGGTAACTATTATTCCGAAAAAAAAATAAAATTTAAGAACGAATTAGATCTGCCGGGAAATCAAACAAATTGTGGCTAAGCCTCTTCCAAGTCTGATTAACCCTTGAATCTAACTAAAGCCGGTAACAATTAAAAAAAATATTTTCCCACGAGTTAAACGGTACCCAACTATCGACACACAGAGTAAAAATATTCGTACTAGCATAAACTTTAAACTATTATACCTAATCCACTTGGATATCAATTTAATTTAAAACTACTGACAACCAAAAGCATAAAATAATTCGAGAATCCACTAATAATTCATATCAGTTAATTAATATATAATAAACGCAGTAAATAAAAATTCGAAATCAAATTACGGTTGACAAATCTTTATTTCCATATAAAAGAAACAAATAAAAAACAAATTTCAGTTCAACAACAAAAGAAAAAAATAGCCGGTCGGAAAATTTTCAAAAAAATATATTCAACAATTTAATAATAAGCGGCGATACGGAAAGTTTCGAATACACAGTTTATTTGTTAAAATTTATTTACCTTAATAAATACAGCCCACACACAATCGGAATTTGGAATACACAAAATAATCTCACTACGGTTTTTCGGTTTTTCGGAAGAACGTTCAACGGAGAATGCTTAGAGCCAAAAAAAGGAACTGATTCTTTCGAGCGAGAGCCAGACGGAATGAAATTCGGAGCGCGAATAAGAAGAAGCCAAAAATGAATTGTTTCCGAATTTATATCCAAAATTTTAGTTACATTCTTCGGTGTGGGAATTAAAACGTGAAATCTATCTAGTTTCGACAAAAACTTGTAAGTATACTAGACGGCTCTCGATTAAATTAAAATGTTGTATATACCGGGCGTCCTTTCAGTTGAAAAATTTAAATATCGGAAATGAATAAATTGTGTATGGTAGAAGTGGGATTTGCGTAACTCGGACTTATACTAAAATATACACCGGTAATAGCAAAAAAAAATAAATCACTGCGGTAGTCGAAAGGGTTGTAAAGTAACGAGTTATATACACCCTAGTGGTAAAATAAAATATATTACGGAATAAATAAAAAAAATAAAAAATTAAACTTGCAAAAAGCAGAAAAAAAAATAACTCGTTACACACCCCCTTTACTTCGGTAAAAAAAAATGGATGAGCGAAAGTGCAACTTTCGGACATTACATTTTTTTTTTAAACAACAACTTACACCTAATAATAAAAAAGGTGAGAAAACAAAACGGTGATCCAGGGTGTAGCGTCTCACAGCCTGGAACGTCGGCGTAGGGTCGCTTGGTGTGGATGGGGCGGTCCTCTTCCACGGGACGCCTGTCTTCGGTATGACCTGGAACAGCGTCCGGCTGTTTCCAGAGCGGGGTGGGGTTGTTCGGTGCCACACTGGCTGGAAGCATCCTGCATTCGTCGGGGTTCGTCGCTACGGGAGACCAGGTGCGCTTGTGCTGCCACCGATCGGGTACGGGGGCCGCGTCGATCACACGGGCATTCTCGGGACATCCGTCCCACTTGTCCACATCGGGAACAAAACAGAATAGACGGCCTGCTGCAGTTCTCTCGGCGGTGTCCGGAGATTCCACATCTCCAACAGAGATCATCCGTCAGGGTGATGAACTTGCCGGTTATCGTCCTTTCTCGTGGTAGGTGGGTCTCTGGCGGTTTTTGCTGTGACGGTTTGTACTGTTGACATCGCAGACACCTCTTTACGTACTTGGTGATGTCCCTGAACATTCCTGGCCAATAGTACAATTTTGCAATCCGGGTGATGGTTTTAGCAATTCCCAGATGACCAGCATTCGGATTATCATGGTTTTCTTGCAACACCCGGGTTCAGTCGGGCTTTGCTATACACAGTTTCCAGGGATCGGACATTTCTGGCTCTCTGAAATCATTGATACCCCAGAAATGACGGTATAGACGGTCTTCTTTTATGCAGTAGTCCGGAAACTTCTCTGGATCCTTCAGGACCTCTTCCTTCCTGTTCCGGTACCACGAACATTCGGCGGTTACATCGGTCAAACAGATTGCGGACGGTGAATCGGTCTCGGCTGTCATTGGTAGCGGATTTCTGGACAAAGCGTCGGCCACACGATTTAGAGCACCTTTACGGTACTGTATCTCGAAATCATACTGTTGTAGAAAAATACTCCACCTGGCTAAACGTCCGGACGGACTAGATATGGAATGCAGCCATCTAAGAGATTGATGATCGGTAACAACCGTGAAATGGTAGCCCTCTAAATAAGGACGCATCTTTTCAATCCCCCAAACAATGGCAAGACATTCTTTTTCGGTTACGGAGTAATTTTTCTCGGTAGGACTCAGGGTGCGACTTGCATACGCTACCACGTGTTCATAACCATCCTTCTGCTGGGTAAGGGCTATTCCCAAACCATATTCGGAGGCATCGGTCTGCAGAGTGAACGGTACGGTAAAATCAGGACAGCTCAAAACGGGTGCTTCCGACAGACAGGTTTTAATCTTAGTGAAAGCAGCTTCTTGTTCTCCAGCCCATTTCCATCGCTGAGACTTACGGAGTAACTTTGTTAACGGAGCCACCTTTTGTGAAAATGATGGCACAAATCTCCTATACCAGGATGCAACTCCCAAAAACCTTCTCAGCTCTCGGAGATTTCTCGGTGCTGTTTTACTATCTCCCAACTCTACGAGAGACGATGAACAGACTTCGGTAACAGATTGCTCCTTGTCAACCCCTAACACCAGGGAAGACTCAGAGACTTCGGAAACAGATTGCTCCTTGTCCACCCCTAACACCAGGGAAGACGCAGAGACTTCGGAAACAGACTGCTCCTTATCAACCCCTAACAACACCGGGGAAGACTCAGAGACTTCGGAAACAGTTTGCTCCTTGTCCACCCCTAACACCAGGGAAGACTCAGAGACTTCGGAAATAGATTGCTCCTTATCAACCCCTAACAACACCGGGGAAGACTCAGGGACTTTGGAAACAGATTGCTCCTTGTCAACCCCTAACTCCAGGGAAGACGCAGAGACTTCGGAAACAGCTTGCTCCTTGTCAACCCCTAAAACCAGGGAAGACGCAGAGACTTCGGAAACAGATTGCTCTTTGTCAACCCCTAACACCAGGGAAGACGCTGAGACTTCGGAAACAGCTTGCTCCTTGTCAACCCCTAAAACCAGGGAAGACGCAGAGACTTCAGAAACGGTTTGCTCCTTGTCAACCCCTAACACCAGGGAAGATTCAGAGACTTCGGACACAGGTTGCTCCGTGTCGACCCCTAACTCCAGGGAAGACGCAGAGACTTCGGAACAAATTCGCTCCTTGTCGACCCCTAACTCCAGGGAGGACGCAGAGACTTCGGAAACAATTTGCTCCTCGCCAACCCCTAACACCAGGGAAGACGCAGAGACTTCGGAAACAGCCTGCTCCTTGTCAACCCCTAAAACCAGGGAAGACGCAGAGACTTCGGAAACAGATTGCTCCTCGCCAACCCCTAAAACCAGGGAAGACGCAGAGACTTCGGAAACATCTTGCTCCTTGTCAACCCCTAACACCAGGGAAGACGCAGAGACTTCGGAAACAGATTGCTCCTCGCCAACCCCTAAAACCAGGGAGGGCGAAGAGACTTCGGAAATAGATTGCTCCTTGTCAACCCCTAACACCAGGGAAGACGCAGAGACTTCGGAAACAATTTGCTCCTTGTCGACCCCTAACTCCAGGGAGGACGCAGAGACTTCGGAACTAGTTTGCTCCTTGTCAACCCCTAACTCCAGGGAAGACGCAGAGACTTCGGAAACAGACTGATTTACAGAACAGCGGTCTTTCCTAAGACGGTGGGTGGTTTCTTCTCTACATATTATCGGTACAGCGGAATTGACTTCTTTCATAGGCCGGTTCACGGCCTCCAATATTCCAACAGGACTGGCCACTTGTGAACGCCTCACTAACTCATCATTCACGTATATTTCTCCGGTTCCTAACTCCAGCCGGAAATTATACTTGCGGAGGACATCATGTCCTAATACAATGTCGGTTATTAGACCAGGGAAATGCTCCAACGAACCCTCCATTGTGACGTCATCGATTTTCCATTCCAGCTCATATATGTCGGTGATGGAGACTAGATTTCCATTAGCTAAACGGGCCTTCGTAGCTTGACGAGAGGTAGTTTGCTTTCTTTGGGAAAAAGTCTTAGCTACTTGATCACCAATATACGACTTTGCTGCTCCGGTATCCAATAATGCTCTAAACATATGATTTCCTATTTCAACGTCTATGTGCGGTCGGGGGTCGTTCATTTCTGCTGGCGGTTCGGTGTGAGAGGCAAAGATTTGCGGAAGCTGTGTCGGCCTCTCTTCGGTACAACTTCGGTTTAGTTTTCCTGCCTCCTGCAGGAACAGTCTCTCGAAAATACTCCTTCTTTTTGACAACGAGAACAGAATATTTTCGGCGGGTTTTGGCAGTTATTCCTATAATGTCCAGACTCACCACAACGGAAACAGATGAGTTGACGGGAATATTGTCCTGAAGGTTGACGAGTAGTATCAGGCGGCGGCGGAGTATCGGTCGGTGACGGTTGGCTGGGACCGGCGATGGGCTCTCTGGATGGCCCAGGCATCGTGTTGTGAGAAGGTCCATATCTCGGCGAACTCATTGACTGCGGACGGGGATTTGGTCCCCGGTTCGGTCCAGTGTGGTTGGGTATAGACTGGAGTTCCTTCCTGAGGAGCTCATATTCCCTGACCACCTGACAAAAGGAGGAAAAATCGTCAAAGTCCCCTTTTCGGACTTGCAGACGGTATTCCGGCAACAGGTTGCGGTACAGCCACGCCAACTGTTGTTCGGGAGTTAGCTTACCATGGCGTCGCATCAGAGTTTGTAGCTCGGTTATGTATGTTGCGGCGGACTCATTTCTTCTCTGCAGACGACGGCCTATCTCAGCTTCCAAGTCGTCTTCGTAATTAACGGGGTAGAAGAAAATACGGAAATCTGTTTCAAATTCCTCCCAGGTAGAGTATCTGCTGCGGTTATTCCGGTACCAAAGAGCGGGCTCACCGGACAGTAATTCGGGTAACACCGGAAGCAGATTGTCTTTCTGGACATTCCTTGCGGTACAGATTTCTTCGATTCTTTCGATGAATGCAGCAGGATCTCCCCGGTTTCCAAAAGACACCTTCCAATCGTGTACATTTATCGGTGGAGTTGCCATAGCGGTCGGATATTCCTCTTGGTCTATGGCGGATCGCGGAGCAATATTTCTTCTTCTCAGAATAAAAAAACAACAAAGGCGGAAAAAAACAGAAAAATCTAGCACCGGCAAAACGGTCGCTATTGAAATTTACAATACGGAAAAAAAATAGTATATTATACTAAAATAACGGTCCCTGTTCAAATCAACAATGGGCAAAAAAACCCGTAAAACAGTATAAACGGTCCAGCAACAATACGCTAAAAAAAAATATCCACAGCTGTATTTCAGTTCCTGCTATAATCAGGTCTCTTTAACAATACGGTAAAATAACGGAAACGGAATAACGGTTCCAGCTCTAACGAATAATCAACTCTCTGCAATAATACGGTAAACAAAAAAACAGTCAACACAGACTTAACCGGTCCAAGCGAAAAAACGCTTCAAAAAAAAATAAAAATTTAAAACGATATTAAACTGATCCTATTGTAATCAACAATCAGGTCCCTGCTCTAGCAAAAAAAATACGGCTGAAAATAGTCAAAACAGACTTAAACGGTCCAAGCACAAATAAACGCTAAAAAAAATGGAAAACGGTATTAAACTGATTCTACTGTTATCAACAATTAGGTCCCTGCTCTAGCAAAAAAAATACGGCTGAAAATAGTCAAAACAGACTTAAACGGTCCAAGCACAAATAAACGCTAAAAAAAATGGAAAACGGTATTAAACTGATTCTACTGTTATCAACAATCAGGTCCCTGCTCGGGCGCCATTTTGTAACGCGCCTCCCTTCTTACCCGTGGCTCCTGCCACAAGAACACGTCACTATGGACACCCTTGATGCAAAATTCGGGTTTTTAAATCTCGGGCGCCAGATTATTAACGTGGTTTGCTCCACGGCCCCTTGACCCTTAGCGTCAAGAGTTCCAGATAGCCTCAGATGGAGGTTACGGAAAATTCCAGGGGTCTGGTTGAATTAAATTTAACTAACTAGTGAAAATCCGGAAAAGCCAAATCTTGGTTCTCCAATCAATAAATTGCGGTTAAAAATGAAAATAATAGAAATTCAAAATTTTAATCTATTAATACTCTGTGGTCTATTTTACGAATAATTCTTTAGTGACAAACAAATTAACAGGGAAAATAAAATGAGGTATGTATTACCTATATCTGGGATTTTAACGGACTTAACGGTCAGGTTATCAAATACGGTTCAAATCTACCGGGTTTTACGGGGTCCCTAATGCACGATTTAGATCTGCCGGGTAATCAGACAAATTGTGGCTAAGCCTCTTCCAAGTCTGATTAACCCTTGAATCCGAATGAAACCGGCAACTATTATTCCGACAATAAGAAAAAAACAAAATATAAATAATGACTCTACGAAACGGGAAAAGAACGATTTAGATCTGCCGGGAAATCAAACAAATTGTGGCTAAGCCTCTTCCAAGTCTGATTAACCCTTGAATCCAAATGAAACCGGCAACTATTATTCCGACGGGGAGAAAAAAAAAATATAAATAATGATTCTACGAAACGGGAAAAGAACGATTTAGATCTGCCGGGAAATCAAACAAATTGTGGCTAAGCCTCTTCCAAGTCTGATTAACCCTTGAATCTACTAAAGCCGGTAACTATTATTCAAAAAAAAAAAAAATTTAAGAACGAGTTAGATCTGCCGGGAAATCAAACAAATTGTGGCTAAGCCTCTTCCAAGTCTGATTAACCCTTGAATCTACTAAGCCGGTAACTATTATTCCGAAAAAAAAATAAAATTTAAGAACGAATTAGATCTGCCGGGAAATCAAACAAATTGTGGCTAAGCCTCTTCCAAGTCTGATTAACCCTTGAATCTAACTAAAGCCGGTAACAATTAAAAAAAATATTTTCCCACGAGTTAAACGGTACCCAACTATCGACACACAGAGTAAAAATATTCGTACTAGCATAAACTTTAAACTATTATACCTAATCCACTTGGATATCAATTTAATTTAAAACTACTGACAACCAAAAGCATAAAATAATTCGAGAATCCACTAATAATTCATATCAGTTAATTAATATATAATAAACGCAGTAAATAAAAATTCGAAATCAAATTACGGTTGACAAATCTTTATTTCCATATAAAAGAAACAAATAAAAAACAAATTTCAGTTCAACAACAAAAGAAAAAAATAGCCGGTCGGAAAATTTTCAAAAAAATATATTCAACAATTTAATAATAAGCGGCGATACGGAAAGTTTCGAATACACAGTTTATTTGTTAAAATTTATTTACCTTAATAAATACAGCCCACACACAATCGGAATTTGGAATACACAAAATAATCTCACTACGGTTTTTCGGTTTTTCGGAAGAACGTTCAACGGAGAATGCTTAGAGCCAAAAAAAGGAACTGATTCTTTCGAGCGAGAGCCAGACGGAATGAAATTCGGAGCGCGAATAAGAAGAAGCCAAAAATGAATTGTTTCCGAATTTTTATCCAAAATTTTAGTTACATTCTTCGGTGTGGGAATTAAAACGTGAAATCTATCTAGTTTCGACAAAAACTTGTAAGTATACTAGACGGCTCTCGATTAAATTAAAATGTTGTATATACCGGGCGTCCTTTCAGTTGAAAAATTTAAATATCGGAAATGAATAAATTGTGTATGGTAGAAGTGGGATTTGCGTAACTCGGACTTATACTAAAATATACACCGGTAATAGCAAAAAAAAATAAATCACTGCGGTAGTCGAAAGGGTTGTAAAGTAACGAGTTATATACACCCTAGTGGTAAAATAAAATATATTACGGAATAAATAAAAAAAATAAAAAATTAAACTTGCAAAAAGCAGAAAAAAAAATAACTCGTTACAACATTCATTCTTTAACAAAGTAGGTGTAGTTTTCTTTTCTACTCATCTTTTAGGAAATTATAATTACCTTAACTGCTTCTACAACTGCCAGGTGTTTAGCTCTAGCTTCTACAACTTCAGGAAGATCTTGAACAGGAGTAGGAGCTGTAATAACTGGTATTTCGGGTAGACTGAATCCATTTTCATCAGCAGTATATGCAACTAATTGTATTTTACTATTAGCGTCCATATAACTGTAGCTTCCCAGAACGGAGCCATCTAAGGACCTAGCTTCGGACTTACCACTTAATTGATTGACGAAACCATGATATATTGCTCTAAATTGTCTTGAGCGTGGTATTGGCTGAAAATCGGCGCGGAAATATCGGCGGCTGGTATAATGTATCCGGTCGGTGAACAAGCCACAAAAGCAAAGGAAACCGATATCGCAATGAGGAATTTCATTATGATTTTTAAAATGTTTTGCGCTGCTGATTAAGTCAGTACTCGCGAAACTGTAGGCGGTTGAATGGTTGAAATTGTACTTTATATAGTAGTGTTATTGCCTTAAGGGCTCGGCTCGCTAGCAGGTTTTCAATTTTATATTTTTAACTCGTTTAATTGAGAGCATCGGGAAGTAGTTGACTTTGAGTTTGTATCGAAATTTTTTATTGTTGCAAGGACGTCTGTGGACAAAAAATTATACACTAAACTAAATAAATGTAGGTATATCGTTTAACATACCGAATGTGCGTTTATTGATAGTTTCCGTGCTTGGTCAATTACTATAGTATGCACACATATTTCTAAACGATCATCCACTTTATGACAGAGGCAGTAATCGGATGGTTAAGAGAGCGATAGGTGATTGAAAACGCTGAAAATTATGTAAATTAGACACCTATTACGGACACATAACTTTTCTATTTTAAGTGCAACATTCTTTAACAAGTATTAATTTCTTTTTTATTACCACTAATATCTCCACAATGATTTAACATGGATATTAGACATATTTCAAATGTCAACCCAGTTAAAATAATAACACCACAATTTTAGCAATAAAAATCATTCCTGCAGGTATACCCTAAGTTATGGTCTATTGTTCAACGATTCCAAACATTCGCATCAGGATAAATATTTAACTGAACAAGAATTTACTACTAAAGTATCACACTCACTAAAAAAATCGGTTGTTTCTTAACGGACTTTGTAACGGTAAAAGTAGTACCTCACAGGGCACCAGCTCGAAGGGCTCCGGCTAGAGACTCCTCTCAAGGGTGATTCGACCCCAAGTTTATGTCACACAGGGATAACAGAAGGGTTGTAAAAATTGAGGGCGCCACTACCTTTTTAACGATGAAAACTACAAAGAAAACTAAGGCGGAAAAGGTAGAAACGCCTTGTAGAATTTAGATAAAAGTTAATAAAGAAAAGTGACCCCGGGCGGTATCTCCCTCAACTTTTATAGTTGAGGATTTTAATAAAAAAAAGAATTAAAAACAAATTTACAGTTTATTCTGCCACAGGAAATGAACAACGGAATTTACTAAAGGAATTTGTACTTTTATAGGTACTTAGCTTAGATGAAGTGGTTTCCTGGAGAAGAAGTCAGGTCTTGATCCGAACTGATGAGTTCTGTTCTAGGGCGGTAGTTTGAGCTAGGGCGGTATCCTTGGCTATATTCTTGGGGTTATATTCTTCGGTTTATATCCTCAGCGATATATTCTAGCCTAGGGTTATATTCTCGGCGTTAAATTCTTGGGTTATATCCTAGCCTAGGGTTGTATTCTTGAGTTATATACTCGCCTAGGGTTATATTCTTGGCTTATATTCTCGCCTAGGGGCTGTGCTTACCACAGCAAAATTCATAAGATAGGTACTTGAGATATGAAAGATAGCGGAAGATGTGTCGCCTTCGGTGGTTGTTAACAAAAAGGGGTGTTTAACGTGGCGGTGTGCAAAAAAATATGGAAGCGTCCGTTGGCAGGCGTCAATTGTCTTACGTTCGGGGTAGAAGAGTTTGGGGTCACAGAACTATAATTGGATGTGGCTAGTGACGACGAGCGCTAATTAAAAGGATTTATTCTGTAAAATCGAAACAGGTCGATAGACATGTTACACCCCCTCTCCTCCGGGAAAAAAATGATTCGAAGAATTATTTTTTTTTTGTGAAAAATGGGCTTAATAAGATAAGAGGAGGGGTGAAGTATCATTGCAAAATCTATGTATCTTAGGTAAGGTAAGGCAATTGTCAAAGGTAAAGGTAAGGCAATTGTCAAAGGTAAGGTAAGGCCAAAGGTAATGGTAAGGCAGTTTTGTCATCTTGTGATTATCATGTAGTTATGTCATCGTATAAGACAAAGCATACACTGAGAACGAAAGGTAACGATAGGGTGCGATAATTTCTCAGTGCAGGCGAAACGATAAGATAAGGTACGGTAGGGTGTGTTTTGATAAAACGCTGGGATCTCGGATACGCAGAGCGAAAAATTCCAGGAAATACCAAACCAATGTCTCCGGGGGAGACACAAAAATGAACACGGTGAGTGATGTCAGCCTAAAATTGATTTAGAATGCAATTCCCTCGGAATTCTAATTAATTCATAAATCAGCCTAATTTTCACCGAGCAAAGAGTAAAGATTTGTCATAATGACGTCACCAGGGGTGAAATACTACTTGACTTAGCAAAGATTATTGGCAGGGCGACAACACTTATAGTGTTCCACAAGGAACGGTTCTAAAATATACGATAACGGTAGGTAGTTCACAAATATCACAATACGGCAACGCAAAAGGTATGTTAAGGGAGAGAAAGGAATACATAGATACTTACTTTGAATGGTTTACGGTAAAAGAGAATTGAAGATGAATAGGGTGATTCTGAAAGGTGAATCGAGGTCGAAATAATGGTATGTGTGGTTAGGAATAGTTTGTGGCGACATTATAAAAAGAAAGACGATAGATTCTTATCACGTGATCAGACAAAAAGGTATTCTGGTTTATACGCCGAGAGCACAGGAAGAGGGCAGAAACAATAGCGCCCGATCGACATTCGGTGAGGTTGCCAGTTAGCGTCCACAGTAGCCATTGGTCATCGATCCGAAAGTCATTCCAGCTACATGCATTCAGTCCGTTGATATGCTCTCTTTGTTAAATCGAACAAAGGTATTGTTACTAAAATTACACCCATGACCTTGTCAGGGAATACGGTACATCGGTCCAGAACTCTACAAGAGTGTGGCCAACCTGGTTAAAGATAAAAAACGACTAAAAACTGAGGAAGAACTGCCATTGAAGGCAAAGAAAAGGAAGAGATTGCTATAGAAGCCAGGGTGAAGAGAAAGAGCGACTAAGCAGTCATTGAGACGGAAAGTAAAAGAAAAAAACTCCAGTGTATCGTTTTTGTAGGAGAACGATAGCGAAACTCCAAGAGAATGGCGCGGTTGCCTGAAGTAGGGAAGAAAACGAAAACGATAATAATAATGATAAACTAAAAACACAATTGTACCGTTTTTTTAGGAGAACGATAGCGAAACTCCAAAAGAATGGCACGGTTGCCTAAAGTAAGGAAGAAAACGAAAACGATAATGAACTAAAAACACAATTGTACCGTTTTTTTAGGAGAACGATAGCGAAACTCCAAGGGAATGAAACGGTTTCTGAAGTAAGTGACTCTACGTTAGTTGTAAAAAGCAAAACTTTCATATGCTAGTTCAAGTGACTTTAAATGATTGGCCTGCATCTTGAAAATATTTAAAATGAGAGAAAAAGAATAAGAGCCGGTATCTAAATCAACAGTACTAATCAAATAGCACTAACGAAAGCAAAGGATCTAAAATCCGAGTGAACATAAATGCCTGGCAACGAGATATAGATATGGGAACTCTATGTACGTGAACGACTGTAGGTATAAACACAACAAATACTTATTGCCGATAGACGTCAATTAAAATAAACAAAACCGTACTATATTTTCAACAAGTCATACGTAGTAATAAAAATGTTGCATAATAACTCCATAAAAAGTATAAGTATCAAAATATATAACTGATCAACATAAAAAATGTATCATAAACTGTCATTAAAATTTTTTTAGCACATCACAATCTCTCTGTTGTCAAAAAAACTGAACTGCAAAATATTTATAGTTAACGATGAATTGTTAATTTGGCAACACTGCACTTTATATTAACAATATTAGGCAAGAAAAAGTAAGAGAGTTTAAAGATAAATTGTTACTTTGGCAACACTGCACTTGATTAACAATAGGTAAGATAAGATATTTCAGTTTGTGTAACTCGACACAATTCAACTGAACAAGATACAAACGGTAAGATATTTCAGTTTGTGTAACCAGACACAATTCAACTGAAAAAGATAATTTTACTATGCAGCTACATAAAATACAACAACTTATCAGAAAACAGACACCTTAAGAATTTACTTAAAACGTGGCAACATTGCAAACAAATCAGATGTAATTCACCTTTCCTGAAAAAATCAATAACAAAATTCCGTTTCGGGACAACAAAAGATTGTGCTATACTTCGTTATCTCTTAAAAAAATAAACCCAGAGAATATTCGTTATCGTAGACCAAAATATATATTGTAAATAAGGCAGGTAGTTAAGATAAAATTAAAAAAACGTCCAGGGTCGGTACAAGATAGTAACTTGAAAAAGTGAAATTTTATTAAAAAAGTTAGTTGTTGGAAGCAAAAATTCTAAATTGAACGATAAGAAAAATTTAAAAAAAGAGAATGTGCAAAAATACAAAAACTAAAATCCTTCCAACCCAACTGTTACACTGTGCAACAAAAACAATGGGCGCCAATTTGTAACGGTAAAAGTAGTACCTCACAGGGCACCAGCTCGAAGGGCTCCGGCTAGAGACTCCTCTCAAGGGTGATTCGACCCCAAGTTTATGTCACACAGGGATAACAGAAGGGTTGTAAAAATTGAGGGCGCCACTACCTTTTTAACGATGAAAACTACAAAGAAAACTAAGGCGGAAAAGGTAGAAACGCCTTGTAGAATTTAGATAAAAGTTAATAAAGAAAAGTGGGCGGTATCTCCCTCAACTTTTATAGTTGAGGATTTTAATAAAAAAAAGAATTAAAAACAAATTTACAGTTTATTCTGCCACAGGAAATGAACAACGGAATTTACTAAAGGAATTTGTACTTTTATAGGTACTTAGCTTAGATGAAGTGGTTTCCTGGAGAAGAAGTCAGGTCTTGATCCGAACTGATGAGTTCTGTTCTAGGGCGGTAGTTTGAGCTAGGGCGGTATCCTTGGCTATATTCTTGGGGTTATATTCTTCGGTTTATATCCTCAGCGATATATTCTAGCCTAGGGTTATATTCTCGGCGTTAAATTCTTGGGTTATATCCTAGCCTAGGGTTGTATTCTTGAGTTATATACTCGCCTAGGGTTATATTCTTGGCTTATATTCTCGCCTAGGGGCTGTGCTTACCACAGCAAAATTCATAAGATAGGTACTTGAGATATGAAAGATAGCGGAAGATGTGTCGCCTTCGGTGGTTGTTAACAAAAAGGGGTGTTTAACGTGGCGGTGTGCAAAAAAATATGGAAGCGTCCGTTGGCAGGCGTCAATTGTCTTACGTTCGGGGTAGAAGAGTTTGGGGTCACAGAACTATAATTGGATGTGGCTAGTGACGACGAGCGCTAATTAAAAGGATTTATTCTGTAAAATCGAAACAGGTCGATAGACATGTTACAACTTTATAATTTGTAATAATGTAACCACGTATTTAATTTAAGGATGAAACTTTATTGTGAATTTTTATATCACCATGGTATTTAAAAACGTTTGTCGCGCCACTACACTGAGGCACTATAGGAATTTATTAAAATTTCCTATCTTTTTACATCAGTCAAGAGATTGAATTGTTAAACAAAAGTTTGAATTTTGCGTGTGTTGGCAATTTGGTTCCCGGCAGGTAGTAGATTAGATATATCAATTTGAGATGCCTGTTAATAATATGTAATTTGGTTCCCGGACATTGCTGTATTATAGGCACAACCTATTGAGGCAGGTGGATTTCATTTTGAACATCTTTTATAATCGTAATGTTTATTAAATTGTTTTTTACTTTGTTCCACATTGTTTCACATTGTTAAAACTGTTTTATTGTTTGGTTATTGTTATTTATTTTATTTTTTAATTTATGAATAAACATTTCCTGGGCTTGTTCATTTCATTCCGATTAAAATAATTAGACATGATCTTTCCTCAAACAAATAGGAAAACTAGGTTATTACAAACATTTTTTAACTGTTTTTTGTCTATTACGGGTGGAAAAAGTTACGTACAGGGTGAATTATTGAGATGAGCCAGATATGCCAGATTTTTAAATCCGGCACTGTAAATCAATTCAAATTATGGTACTGGAGCATACTGGAGCAGAGTGTGTGTCGTTTCTGTTTATTTTAAAGATTTATTTTCAATAACTAAATATTATTATACAATAAGATATTTCATTATTGCCAATTTTCAATTTGAATCTTTAATTGGAAATGTGAGGTAAGTGTAACAAAAAATTCAAATAGCCAGATCACAAATTTTCAAGAAGACGGTCCTGGGTTTTTTCAATTCTGAGTATGTCAGTTAGTTGCCAGACACCAATACACACTTTCACCAAATCGACTTAATCATTGAAAAGATATGACGAAACATTGTTTCGGTGAAGATCCATAATTCACCCTGTATATTAATAATCAAAACAAGAAGACTTTTTTAATGGTCATTTGATAATCCCCTAACGTGCCTCTACTTATGGTAGAAGTATGTACAGTTCCTCGTGACTCACCCTCTATAATAATTGGAATTATTTTTTTTTTCAAAATGCATAACAAATGGCAACTTTAAAATTTTGGTGGGTTTACAATATTTTTTTTCTTAGATGGTGGAAAATTTAAGTTTGAGTCTTTTGGCTACAGATAATCTTTAACATTATTCTGCCTTGACCTATTGGGACCTGACAGGTGGGCAATGCCTAAAAAACATGTCGGGAAATAGCTTACACTTTTAAAATCATAACTCATGTAAATAAACAAATTACAATTAAACATTATTGAAATATTATCTTGGGCGGTTAAAAATCAAAATTAGAAGCACAGTAGGATTCAGAGCGTATTTTATCTGTTGGGCATTCAATTGAGTGTGGAATAAATCGTGAAAAGCGTAATAAAGATGTGACAGAAATAACCGTTTTGCATCCAAACATCTCATATAAAAGAAAGCTCGTGAAATAAATGCTATGATATATAAGAATGGAAAAATAATTAAAGTAATTTGCTTATGGAAGGCAGGCTTTGGTGAGAATTAGATACACTCCTGAATTTTTCATATTAGTCCCGGGGCACTCTGTACAATATCTGCGGAAAACAACTAGTTATACCACTTTATCAAATGTTCGCTATAAGTCATATCCTATGATAAGATATGTTTGTTTTAACTGTGTTGCAATTGTTTACTAATTTCCTAGCTGCTAGGCAATTTATTGTCAATATGGCAGTCAGTTTAAGTGTAATTAATGTGACAAATATTCAAGTAGATATTCAGGAAGGTGATCCAAGCTAACGGTATGCTGCTTGATTACGCAATGTTAACCGTGGTACAACTCTTGTCTTTTTCTTTATATGAGATCGTCATGTCGCTTTAGAACTGACAAAAAATCAACTTTTGAAGGATTGTAGTACAAAATAATGAGAGTTTACCGAAAATCTTAAGATTGCTTTGAACGCATGCTGAGTAGCTACTGGTCCTAAGCTATACCCCTTTCAATGTATAATCAGAACATAGTTTGCTCGTGAGCATATAAATTAGAACTAATCACAGGGTGCGTTTTCAGACCCAAAGTAGTCTTGATACATATTTATGTCTTCCAATATGCAATTTTCTTTTCAAAGTAACATACCTATTTGACGTAAGAATTACATTATAATTTTTAAAATTTAAACGTTAATATTTAGTCAAATTTTTTCAAACTGAATGAAGTATATCTTATTACAGTTTCCTGTAAATTGTATTTAATCAAGCGTGTTACCAATAGATATCGAATAATAATAATAATAATAATAGATTTATACTATTATAACGCCTTATAAAATTTTGAAAATATTTTCAGAAACGTTGACCGTTCACTTAGAAGTGTAATTCAATATCTGTCGGAGCATATAGCCCGAGAAGTAATTGTTTCTTCTAAGTGAACGGTCATCGTTTTTGGAAATATTTTCAAAAAAAAATTTTGTAAAATCTATTATTAGGTATCTAAATGAAATATCACTATTTTTAAAAAGGGTCCCAATTCAATACGTCCTACCTCTCATATGAGCTTATTTTTGTTTGAACATATTACTACAGTTTGGGAAACGAACGTAGCATCAAATAGGATAGATCAGTTTTAATGGAATGTGAGTGAATTTAAGGAATCGCTCACTAGCATTCAGCATTATTCTTCAATGATTTATTACTCTACGTTAGTTAATATGCACAATTACTACTCTCTGTGTTTACACTGATATAATACATAATATAAGCTTGTAAGGATTGATCCTATTGAGTCTTCTCTTCATCAACGTTGATGTGATGAAGAAGTCGCTGCTTGTAGCTTTTGGCGAATTTGCTAATAGTCTCATTAACAGTATCCATTTCCAAGTCCCTGTGGAAGTCACTGTTTCTGCAATACCAATAAGCATGAGCAATGCACCTAAGCACTTTGTTTTGATACCTTTAGATTATATTGCTTTGACTATCACAATCTCACAGCTGGATGCCATATGTCCATACGGGCTTGAGAATTTGTTTGTTCAGGAGTACTTTGTTGTAGGTTTACAGAGTGGAATTCCTTATTTATTTTTAATCAGATAAATGGCTTTGGCAAAACCAATTAGTTTCAATTATTTACATTTTATTTCTATTCATTAATTATTAATACTTCGAGCTACATACTTTTTTAAATAGTTTAGTTTTAATTATTGCGTGTCTGTAGTTGTGCTGTTTTTTTTTTGCAAATCACTCAATTCCTTTTTTTTAT
Source organism: Lochmaea crataegi (assembly GCA_947563755.1). Lineage (NCBI taxonomy): Eukaryota > Metazoa > Arthropoda > Insecta > Coleoptera > Chrysomelidae > Lochmaea > Lochmaea crataegi. Next base: position 31,281,321 of record OX387434.1, on the reverse strand, counting down.
CTCCAATATTCTTTATTTTTTATATTCCCTTCTTCTTCTTCCAATTAGCCAATACATTTTTCTAAATTGGATATTCGGTTGTTATTTTTGACGTGAGCTCTCAAGCGCCATACCCAAATATTTTGCATATAGTATTCGGTTATTATTTATTCCAATAGGGATAAATTTATCTCTTGTTTGTGAAATTGAAATGAACTTATTTTGCAGCATTCAATTGTATACGCCATATCTTAGACCAGTTATTAAACTTATTAATAATTAATTATCTGTTTTTGGGCACAATAGGGACTTGTCCCTCTGCCCTTGTCTAAATATAATAATAATAATAATAATAATAATAATAATAATAATAATAATAATAATAATAATAATAATAATAATAATAATAATCCCGTGGGGGTGCTGGTCCCCTATCGGGCGCTTCCCCAGGTGGTGGATAGGGGAATGCCTTTTAGATATAGAAGGTATCGAGGAAATTAAATACCTCGGAGCGAACCAAAACCAGTTAGTTTCAGGACACGACGGTCTCCATGTAAGGAGCGGTACTCCAACAGCGTCTGTTCTCCATGTAAGGAGCGGCTGAATCAGCACCTGGCAGTAGGTCTAAAATGCGACAATCACGATGTCGAATTGTAAAACAAGATTACCCCAGGTGGGTAGAGCTAAATGCTCAGAATCCCACACTGCTTGTGTACCTAGTACATCGGCTGTCTGCTCCACGGATTCTGGGGGGAGCAATAATTCGAGTGTACATTCCGGGACCTTAAATCTCAGGAATCGTCAGGTGAATCGACATTGCAACACCTTAAACTCTTGTCGCGTTCAAGTTGGTGCTAGAAGGGCTTGTTCGAAAAATGATTTACCTTCTTCCTCGGTTAGCGGTAGGCGCAGCGTGACACCGAGTAGGGCTACTGCGAACCACACTCAGGGGGAAAACAACATCGATCCTCCGCCACCGGCTTCTGATGTTTCTGGAGTGACGCAAGTCGGCACATCTACGACCACAAAAGCCGGAAAGCCCAGGAAGCGCATGAAGTGGACTATCGAGCTAAACTCATTCATTATGCGCTCCTACTTTAAAATCACGAATATGGAAACTGATATGACGACATACAGATACGCCCTCCACCGTGCATTCGTTGAACATTTTCCAGAATTTCACCATCTCACGGAACAGCGTATTGCTGACCAACGTCGAAGTATTGTGAAAAACAATCTACTACCCGGTCCGACGTTGCAACAAATTCGAGGTGAAGTCCTTCTCGACCTTCAAGATGGAGAGAATGACATAATTACCGATCAGGATACACATAAATTGGAGAATGCACAAGGAGACCACAATGGCGTTGAGGAAATAAACAATGATTGCGACAAAACCACCGATAATGACTATAATACCGAACTTTGTAAAGCACTAGCGGAATTTAATGGCACCAACCCAATACACCGGCCAAAATTACCAAAGCTGCGAACCAATAAGAGCACTAACAGCATACTAGCAGCTGTGAACTTACTACTGCAGAACTATGCTAAAGACTGCGAAGCGTTGGAACAACTTCACACTCTCATCTATTGTGGAGCGGTAGCAGTGCTTCGAAGTCACAATCAACGAATCCAATTCCCAAAGAACAATCGGGGTAAAGACTACAAACAGCTCAAGCCTTGGTGGCAACGCCGGCTGGAAAAGACCATTGATGACATCAGAAGGGAATTGGGGCAGCTTACAGAGTTTAAAAACAACTTGAAACCGTCTAGGCGCTTAACAAACAGAGTGAGGAAAATCTATCGAAGAATCAACACTTATACAGGTCACCCACAACATAAACAACATGTATGTGAATATATCGATTCACTCAGGCAAAAGTTAAAGGCAAAATCAAAACGTTTGTCACGATATGTCAAGTGCACGAAAAGGAAACAACAGAACTACTTATTCAATAACAATCAGAAGTTATTTTACAGGCAACTAAGCGGTACTGTAAACAATCACAACCAAAGTCTCCCAGATAAATATGAGCTAACGGAGTACTGGTCTTCTTTATGGTCGAACCCTATCGAACATAAATCCAACGCTCACTGGATAAGAACTGAGGAGGAAAAAATTAACATTGAACCAATGCCTTTCGTTAACTTGACAACAAGCGAGGTAACCGAAGCTATAAAGAGCACCAGTAATTGGAAGACACCAGGAGTTGACCATGTCCAAAACTTCTGGTATAAGAAGTTTGACAGTCTGCATGAAGCAATGGCAAGATCATTTACACATATTCTGCAGAATCCAGAAGATACACCACCATTTCTGACACTGGGTTCGACCCACTTGCTTCCCAAAACGCATCAAACTCACGATCCTACGCAGTATAGACCTATAACATGCATTCCAACTATATATAAAATATTAACGTCTTGCATTACTAACCGTATTTACAGACATGCCGATCAAAACAACATCTTGTCGGAAGAACAAAAAGGGTGCAGACGAGATCACCAAGGCTGCAAAGAGCAACTCATCATCGATTCGGTAATACTAAAACAGGCGCAGAAGGAACAGCGCAACATCTACACGGCTTTCGTAGATTATAGGAAAGCATTTGATAGCGTTCCACATTCCTGGCTTGTTAAAGTTTTGCAAATTTACAAAGTACACCCCACTCTTGTTACTTTTCTTGAATCATCGATGAAGCACTGGAGAACGAACCTTCATTTACAAATAAATGGTCAATACCTCGAAACTGATGAAATTTCTATCCGTAGGGGGATCTTCCAAGGCGACTCCCTGAGTCCACTTTGGTTTTGTTTGGCAATGAATCCACTCTCCAATCTACTTAACGATACGGATTACGGCTTTAAAATCAAGGCCAACAGAAACACTAGCTGCACTGTTTCCCACCTCTTATACATGGATGACATCAAAATATACGCATCAAACCAGCGTCAAATTCAACACTTACTTAATATTACTGAAAAATTTTCAAGTGATATACAAATGGGATTTGGATTAGACAAGTGCAAAACCTTAAAGATCGAGAAGGGTAAAATCGTTAACGGAGATGTGTTACTACCTAATGGGAACATTATAAATGCCATGCAAAATGGTGAAACCTACAAATATCTAGGATTTCAGCAAGCTAAACTACTAGACCAGAAGCAAGCAAAAACCAAAATTCGAGGAGAGTTCACTCAAAGGATAACTGCTTTATTGAAATCCCAGTTGAACGCAGGAAATCTTGCCAAAGCAATTAACACCTACGCCATACCGGTCCTGACATACTCATTTGGAATTCTGAAGTGGACAAAAACAGAACTGGAAGATATCCAAAGAACAACGCGAACCATGATGACCAAACACAAATGTCACCACCCGACATCATCAGTTATTAGGACCACTCTACCAAGAAAAGAGGGAGGGAGAGCTCTAACGGACATAGTTAATTTACATTACAAACAAATATCCCAACTCCAAAAATTCTTCATTGGCAAGGCTCAAACATCTAAATTGCATGAGCTGGTCGCGAAAGCAGATAAAAACTATTCCCCCTTAGATCTTGTAAACCCTGATAATAAACTTGAAATCGTTACAGACTCTGACAAACAGGCAGATTGGGCCCAGAAAGTGCTCCATGGTCGACATCATCACGACCTCAATCAACCATATATCGACAAGGAAGCATCAAATAAGTGGCTCTCTGATGGAACATTGTTTCCAGAAACAGAAGGATTTATGATGGCGATCCAAGACCAAGTAATTAATACCAACAATTACAAGAAATTTGTTATAAGAGATCCAAATATCGTATCGGACAAGTGCAGAAGGTGTCAACAAACAACAGAGACAATACAACACATTACGTCGGGATGTTCAGCCATAGCTAACATTGATTACCTACGCAGGCACAATCAACTTTGCAACATCATCCATCAGAAGTTGGCCAACAAATTTGGATTAGTTAACACCTACACGCCTTATTACAAGTACCATCCGCATGCAGTTCTAGAGAATGCTGATTTTAGACTATACTACGATAGGTCAATTATCACCGATAGACGGGTGACGAATAACCGGCCTGATATTGTGGTTGTGGATAAAAACGCTAACTCGGTTCTCCTAGTGGATGTTGCTGTACCCAATAACAATAATATTTTAGACAAATACAACGAGAAAATTGCAAAATACACCGATCTTGCAATTGAGGTAGGTCAGATGTGGCAGGCAGAGAAAGTAGAGGTGGTGCCGGTCATTGTTTCATCTACGGGACTAATCCCCAAAACTCTACAAGACAGCCTCACCAAACTAGGTCTTCACAAAAACACATACATCGATCTGCAGAAGGCTGCAATTTTGAATACTTGTCACACTGTCCGTAAATTTCTAAATATGTAACTGCTGTGCCTAATCCCATTTGCGTTTACACACGCTCGGGATAGGTGAACATTACCAGCAAGAGCTGAGCAAGAGTACACTTGAGTTGGAAATAATAATAATAATAATAATAATAAGTTTGCAGACTAGCAAGCTGCTGCTTCTTTGGGATGTTTGTCTACAGCCACTATAGCAGAAATATTGCTATTGTGTCGTGATCTTATTCAGGGATATCACTAGTGTATATCAGATAAAGTAAGCATCTTCCTCCTTCACTCTGGAGGCTCTATTTGTTATATACGATTTTAGAAATTACGAAAATTGTTTAGATAAGAACTTGCTTAATTTATAATGCCACGTCGAGAAAGACTACAGAGCAACTTAATTTATGTTCTAATGCTTCTTCAATGATATCTGTATTCCTGTGGACTTGACACATTTGGTGGTTTTCCAGGTTTAAGGATCATTGCCACTTCTGCTACTTTCCATATTGTAGGCACGTGTTTTAATCTTAATGATTAAGGTAATTTTTATTATTGCTTTGTGAGGCAACTGTTTTAGAATTTCCCCCTTAATTAAATTAATATTTACTCCGATTTTTGTTAATATTTCTTTTGGTGTTCCCTGATTGAAATAATTACAATTAAGCATAGTTTCCTCCTCGTTCGGCTGGAAGGTTTTTTCAAGGTATTGAGCATATCTACTAGTTTTTGTTTATTAGTTTATTAGTTCTTGCCCACTCACCATCTGCATACTTGATTGGTGGAGGGCTAGTTTTTTTGTGCGTTTTGTAGACATAACAACAGTTTATTACTCGAATTTAAAATATTTTATATTGAATTTTAGATACCACTCAATGAGATAGGTAAATACCTAGGTAGGAAAGATGAAAAAATGAAAGAATACAAAAATTCCAGTGGAGAGAGACATTAAAAATGCATTTTAGAAAATAGTCGCCCTTACCACCATTTTACACCAAATAGGCCCATTCTGTTTAAGCTCTTCAGAAATTTGTAATTGGTAATGTTAAAAAAAATTATGTGAATCAATATTTGTCATTTTAATTTGCTTAGATTATGCCAGTGATACAAAAATATCACTACACCACCTGCTTACTGATTGGTGGAGGGCTAGTTTTTTTGTGCGTTTTGTAGATATAACAACAGTTTATTACTCGAATTTAAAATATTTTATATAATATTTTAGATAACACTCAATGTGATAGGAAAATAGGTAGGAAAGATGAAAAAATGAAAGAATACAAAAAGTCCAGAGCAGAGAGACATTAAAAATGCATTTTAGAAAATAGTCGCCCTTACCACCATTTTACACCAAATAGTCCAATTCTGTTTATAGTCTAGTTCACATGTACGATTTTCCTCCAAACTTTTGTATATTCACCGAAAATTACGATCAAGGTGTCATTCGATTCGGATTGTTATGTAGAATATTCAAGGAAAGGTTCCGAAAGGGGCCGAAAAAAATTGCAAAAGTTATAAACAATATAGTAAAAAAAAGTGGGGTTTTAGTTTTTTTTTTAATATCTCGAAAACTATTGAAGATTTTCGAAATTAAAAAAAAGATCTAAAAAGATCATTGAATTTACCAAAAAAAAGTTCCGGCTCCCGGAACTGTAACTCCAATATTTATAATTTTCACAGAGCCCTGAAAATAGAGCCAAAACCGGGTAGTCTGACTTCCACGCGCGGTCCTATCCCTATTGGGATACATAAATAAACAATAATCCGCGGTTAAAAAATTTTTATCCCAATTTTTCCATTATTTATCCATTTGTTAATTAACAATTTTTTCTACATTAAATGTTAACAGAAAAACCGCGATAATTATTAAACTAAAACCTTAAGATTTTTTTTACTTTGTGGAGTTATTCTTAATAGGCTATTAAATAGATCACCGTTGGAAAAATTCAAAAATTTTGATTTTCCACTTTTTTATTAACTATTGAAAATACGTTAAAATTAAAAATTACAAAATAGTAATTAATAATTTTTTTTATATCTTGAATGTTTCGATTTTTAAATGTTAAAAGATACATAAAATTTTTATTTTATTTTTTATCACCATTGTTTAAAAAATTGTTATAAACAAATGCATTGTTTATGAGCTAATCAAAAAATTTTTTTGCGTAATCTATTGGTTGATACAATTTATGATTTTTAGAGAAAAAACGGTTTATTAAAAAAATTTATTTGTTGCTAAAAAATGCTTTTGTTAATTAACAATCTATTTTTGCACTAAATATTGAAATTAAGAAACCATTTTTTCTCTAAAAATCATAAATTCTATTGTTATTTAGGATTATATAAAAAAAAATTCTTGATTAATTTTTTATTTGTTTATTTAATAAACAATTTGTTATAAACAAATTATTTTTTCCTTATATTTTTTTTAATACTTAATTTTGTTATGAAAATAGCCATGTGCTGTTTTTTACGAAAAAAAATTTTTTCTATTTTTTAAATTGATTAGGCTAATGGAACCGTAGGGATCCGCAGTCAATATCACAACCTCACACACACAAATAATATTTTTGTGCCTTGAAAATTTTTTTTTCATCATTTCTTCTGCTTTTATAACTGTAATAACTTTGGAAATATGGCAGATACGGCAACAATACTTCAAGTCTTTTTTAATAACCATCAATTGAAATTTTTTTTTATAAATAATAGTCAATAATTAAATAAAAAATAGAGCTAGAGCTTCAATTAAAAGCTTAAATTGTTACTTAATTGATGGTTAATCAAAAAGACTTGAAGTATTGTTGCCGTATCTGCCATATTTCCAAAGTTATTTCAATTATAAAAGCAAAAGAAATGATGAAAAAAAATTTTCAAGGCACAAAAATATTAAGTTATTTAAAAATAGAAAAAATTTTTTTTCATAAAAAACAGCACATGGCTGTTTTCATAACAAAATTAGGTATTTAAAAAAAATACACGGAAAAAATAATTTGTTTATAACAAATTGTTTATTAAATGAACAAATAAAAAATTAATCAAGGATTTTTTTTATATAATCCGAAATAACAATAGAATTTATGATTTTTAGAGAAAAAATGATTTCTTAATTTTAATATTAAGTCGCAAAAATATATTGTTAATTAACAAAAGCATTTTTTAGCAACAAATAAATTTTTTTAAGAAACCGTTTTTCCTCTAAAAATCATAAATTGTATCAACCAATAGATTACGCAAAAAAAATTTTTGATTAGCTCATAAACAATGCATTTGCTTATAACATTTTTTTAAACAATCGTGATAAAAAATTTAAAACAAATTTTGTGTATCTTTTAACATTTCAATTTTTACGTATTTTCAATAGTTAATAAAAAAGTGGAAAATCAAAATTTTTTAATTTTTCCAACGGTGACCTATTTATTAGTCTGTTAAGAATAACTCCACAAAGTAAAAAAAATCTTAAGGTTTTAGTTTAATAATTATCGCGGTTTTTCTGTTAACATTTAATGTAGAAAAAATTGTTAATTAACAAATGGATAAATAATGGAAAAATTGGGATACAAATTTATTAACCGCGGATTATTGTTTATTTATGTATCCCAATAGTACTTGAATTTTATTATTCCTTAATATTCATATTCAATATGTTTAAATAATTTTTTAAGTTACTGTGTCCGAGTGACGGACCGCGCGTAAAAGTCAGACTACCCGGTTTTGGCTCTATTTTCAGGGCTCTGTAAAAATTATAAATATTGGAGATACAGTTCCGGGAGGCCGAACTTTTTTTTAGTAAATTCAATGATCTTTTTAGATTTTTTTTTATTTCGAAAATCTTCAATAGTTTTCGAGATATTCAAAAAAACTAAACCCCCACTTTTTTTTACTATATTGTTTATAACTTTTTCAATTTTTTTCGGCCCCTTTCGGAACCTTTCCTTAAACTATCTAAATAACAATCCGAATCGAATGACACCTTGATCGTAATTTTCGGTGAATATACAAAAATTTTGAGGAAAATCGTTCATGTGAACTAGACTATTAAGCTCTTGAGACATTTGTAATTGGTAATGTTAAAAAAATTATGTGAATTATGTGAATTATGTGAATTTGCTTAGATTATGCCAGTGATACAAAAATATCACTACAGCATCTTTTAAGAGCAATAAACGGAATGATTCATACAAGCCATCCCAGTCATGGAATGGTGATTAAACTGGAACTACAAAAACACATAATAAAACACACTGCCACAGCTGTTTATAACAATTTTTTAAACAATGGTGATAAAAAATAAAATAAAAATTTTATGTATCTTTTAACATTTAAAAATCGAAACATTCAAGATATAAAAAAAATTATTAATTACTATTTTGTAATTTTTAATTTTAACGTATTTTCAATAGTTAATAAAAAAGTGGAAAATCAAAATTTTTGAATTTTTCCAACGGTGATCTATTTAATAGCCTATTAAGAATAACTCCACAAAGTAAAAAAAATCTTAAGGTTTTAGTTTAATAATTATCGCGGTTTTTCTGTTAACATTTAATGTAGAAAAAATTGTTAATTAACAAATGGATAAATAATGGAAAAATTGGGATAAAAATTTTTTAACCGCGGATTATTGTTTATTTATGTATCCCAATAGGGATAGGACCGCGCGTAAAAGTCAGACTACCCGGTTTTGGCTCTATTTTCAGGGCTCTGTAAAAATTATAAATATTGGAGATACAGTTCCGGGAGGCCGAACTTTTTTTTAGTAAATTCAATGATCTTTTTAGATTTTTTTTTATTTCGAAAATCTTCAATAGTTTTCGAGATATTCAAAAAAACTAAACCCCCACTTTTTTTTACTATATTGTTTATAACTTTTTCAATTTTTTTCGGCCCCTTTCGGAACCTTTCCTTAAACTATCTAAATAACAATCCGAATCGAATGACACCTTGATCGTAATTTTCGGTGAATATACAAAAATTTTGAGGAAAATCGTTCATGTGAACTAGACTATTAAGCTCTTGAGACATTTGTAATTGGTAATGTTAAAAAAATTATGTGAATTATGTGAATTTGCTTAGATTATGCCAGTGATACAAAAATATCACTACAGCATCTTTTAAGAGCAATAAACGGAATGATTCATACAAGCCATCCCAGTCATGGAATGGTGATTAAACTGGAACTACAAAAACACATAATAAAAGACACTGCCACAGCCAACAACTGTAAAAATTATATAAGAAACGTAATAACCACAGCGGCCAGTGTATTTAACATCTGAACAAGTTCAAGTATAGTTTACGATCATGGTGTTAATTTTTTCTGGGACAAAGCCATACCCAAGGTTTATAGGTACTTGATTTTTGGTTAACTTTAATTTTTGCAATGGACCTTATTTGCACGCATAATAAGAGAATGAAACGTGAAGTAGCTACATCCTTCTATGGATTAAATGTTCATTTCAAGTTATTTGTTTTAAGAATGCTTAAGATATACCGGGTGTAACAAAAAGATTGGATATAAATTATACCACCTAATCTGGAGTAATGGAGGTCGATTGAACCTCACCTACCTATGTACAAAAAAGCACACAAAAAATGCATAAGGTGTTAGAGTTAAAAATTTAAATCAATTGTTTCAGCATTGCTAATTTTTTGATAAAGTTTTATTATGGTGAGCTAGATAACAATGCAATATTCCTTTCACCCGTTTCGTAGATTTTTGAAGGGAATCACCAATCACCACCCTTTGAACCTCCAAACTTTTTTGTAACATTAGGTGTAATCAAAAATGGAACGCACCGGAATGGAACAATCAATTTAAAACTTTTTTGTTTCTCAATATTTGAATGATAAAATTGAAAATATTGAATATAAATTATACGTTCGCAAACTTCAAAATACAGTACTAATTAAACAAGAGTGCAAAATAACTTCCTTCTTCCTGTATACACGTACATAGTTTTACTAATGAAAATAAAATTTTTTGATAAATGAAATCTTTTTGTCGGAACTCACCTTTAAACGTTTAAGTTATCATTTAAACAAGTGGGTGTATCGTCTAAACCAAACGTTTCACGAACAAACAAAAAGTTTCAAAATGAATAATGTGAAGCCTACAAAAAGAGAAGAAAAATTATTACCTATACCCAGGTTATATTACCCATCTTCATAATAAAATTTAATGAAAAAATATTGAGCGGCTTAAGAGCCATGTTAAAAAAATTGATTTAAATTTTTAACTTTTTCAGGTTTTTTGTGTGCACTTTAGTGCTTATTATGACATTTTATACAATATTTGCTTACATGTTTTTTTATTAAATTCAATTAGCCTGATTTTTATATTCGTTGTAATATCATTAAAACATTATTTCAATCCACAAATAGTTTATATATTTTCTATTTGAAGCTAATAAAGTTGTTTTTAAAAATGAAGTATTTCTGTAAGATGTTTTTAATATACTTCGATTGATTTAAGGTAATTCTGGATGAACTTCACTAAACAAACGAGCGACTTCAGCCTGTGTTCGACTTCTGTCCCCATATCCGATCATCATTAAAATTTCGATACGTTGCGTCTCGGTTAAATAGGGCATTTTCGTATTTTTCGTTTTTAATTTACATGTTGAAATGCAAACAAAGTACTAACAAATCAATCACATTCAGTTCAAATTGACCGAAAAACTATCGAGCAGGTTTTTTATTGGGCTTGTCAAGTAAGAAAAAATGTACCTATACATTAAAGTAATTTCAGTAAATATTTCCTTATTTCATTTTTTCCGACACATTGCTTATAAAAAGTAACAAAAAAAATGGAATTGTATTTGCAATTGAAAAAGCTTTCAAATAAAAAATTAATCAACCTACACTTCCATTTAAAAAAAAAAGTTGGGGGTGTCTGCAACCCCCCACTCAATTAAAAAGATAAACAAATCTCTTTGTAATATGCCCCATTGAAAATAAAAATTGACGTGTTTCAGGAATTTTGCGATAAGCCTTTATTTATCAAGTTACAGAATTTGTTCCAGTTAGACTTTCCACTCTGTAGATAGTTAAGGGTCAATGACTATAACTCCTCCCTTCTAGGGTTCTGGCATAATTAAACAAGTTGCTTCATTAGAACCGCTCATCATGACGTCATATGTTATTCAACTTCCTTTTTAAATTTCGCAAGAACCGTTCCACGTTCAGGGGACGATTATGGTAAAATTTTGGCCGACAGCGACACATCACAACGTATTGATGATGTAGAGAATCTTCCTAAATTATTTGTAGACGATAGAAAAAAATTAAAAGAAGCGTACGACAGAAATGTCAAGTATTACAATCTCCGGAATCGAGATATTGAGTATGATGTCGGAGACAGTCTCTGGTAACCAAATTTTGTTCTTTCGTCAAAGCCTATAGTAGTTTGTGCAACTAGTGTGGATATGATGGCCATATCGCACGAGGACGAAGTTCGAGAGCGATATGGACAATCCACACGATTCGAACAGTATATTTTTTCTACGACCCACTTAAGAAAAAATCTAGAAAATAAACATTTTATTAAACTATAATATAACTTCAAATTAAAAATTTTTAATAATTTTACTATTATTATTATTTTATTATTATTTAGAAATAAAATTTAAATTTAAAAAAAATTTCCCAACGGAGAATTGAACTCTGATCTACCGCGTGAGAGCCTGGGATACTTACCACTGGACTACCGATGTATATACTAATCATCTATCTATAACGTTATTTTGACGTTTCTATGAAATTGAAAAAAGATTAGTTGGCGGGTACTAAACGCAAATGCTGATTGGTGGATTTCATATACGTTCTAGGATGTATATGAAATCATATCCGTTCAGTTAACGGGAATGGCCTACATTTACATTCTGTAAATTGTGCAGAAAATGGATAATATACATGTGGGTGTAGAAAAACGATTTTTCCGCTAAATCCACGCCGAAATATCCCATGCATAGTAAACAAGGTCTTGTCTAAGTTTACAATTTAATGGACTGTGATGGCAATGATTTGTCAAATTGTCTTACCGTACATATAAGTCATACTCAACGTTACGCAGGAATATCGTTATCTTACCGCTTTTTCAGAGAGATTTTTTTCTTCGCCAAAGAGAAGGGGTGTAACGGTGAGATATAGTAAATTTTATACCCATTTAGAATAAGACCATCCTTATTTATTATTAATAAATCGGTTGAAACAAAAAATTACCAACAAAAATGAACGTCGTAACTAATTTATTAGATGTCACGTTTTTGAAGTTACGTCAAATTTTGATTTCATGTTAATGTCAGATGGTTCAAGAAGCCGCATACGTTAAGTTACTAAAACGGCTGGTACCTCTAAATAGGTATTAATTTTACTATATATATCGTTATGTTTCACATCAACTTATATTAAGAAATTTCAAATGATTTATTTTAAACCCTTTTTCTACGACCTTCTCGACGAACATAAATCTCTAATACCCTTTTTCTACGTTCTCCCGTCCTAAGAAACAATAAAATTCATGACATATCTCTATCTCATTCAAATTTTGCACACGTCCCCAAGCTATACCTTTTTTCAAAGACTGAGAAATTTGTCTGTTTTTGTTTTTTTGCCTGTTTTAGTTTTCGGTTGCAAAATGGTAAACAATGATTTTGTTTGTAGCGCGGTGTACGAAGTTAATTTTTTTAGGTTTAAGGGGGAGTTAATTTTGTCTGATCATTTTCTTTTTCCAATCTTATTTTAGTTCATTTAGTTTTAAGGATGTAAAATATGTAACATGTTACTTCCTCTCCGACTTTACCGTTACTTTAATTTTAAATATTTTAAAGGTAGTAATATTTAGGCCGTCCGGTAAACATACATTCTAATTTTGCTTGTTTAAAATATTTAGGCCGTTGGGTATACCTATATTAATTTTGGGATAAGGTAGCTAAATTGAGTCGAGTTTTTACTAAATTATTTTGAAGCGATTAGTGGGAAATACGGCATAAATAACAATTATACAGTTTTGAGGCTCTCGTTTCTCTTCTATTGTAATAGTAGTAGCAAACAGTGAGCGTTAAAAAACGTTGTGATGTTTTATACTTTGGTGTTTAAAAAGGTAAAACTTTATGTTGCTCTGTTTATTTTTCTTATGAAATTTATTTTGATTCAAAAATTTTTTTGGATTGTTTAATTTATTGTATTCTGTACAAATGAATAAATTTGTTAGGTTTACTAACGTCGACTATGTGATACTCAGTGGTTTTCTTATTGAAGTTATACTTCTAATGCGACTTCCAGCAAGGTTGCGTTAAACGTTAAAGAGAGAAAGAAATATACACAAAGGTAGAAAGTAGGAGAGAGAAAGAGAGTGAGTCCTTCGGTATTCGATAACAGATGGCAGTGTAAGTACTCTTTTTAAAAAGTAATTTATTAAGAGATTGTAATTTTGAAATTTCCTTCACATGACCAAAATCTTCGGCATTTATCAACAAATGATAGTGTAAGTATACTTTTTCCCTTAAATAAAGTAACTTTTGAAATGTAATTCAGAAAAACTTCCTTTTTTGGAATTTTCTTCATATGACCAAAACCTTCGGCATTCAATGACAGATGGCAGTGTAAGTATTCTTTTTAAAAAGTAATTTAATCAGAAGCTGAAAATTTGAAATTTCCTTCACATGACCAAAATCTTCGGCATTCATCAAAAAAATATAGTGTAAGTAAACTTTTTTTCTTAAATAAGGTAACTTTTAAAATTTAATTCACTAAAAAATTCCATTTTTGGAATTTTTTTTATACGACCAAAACCTTCGGCATTCGATAACAGATGGCAGTGATACTTCTAATGCGACTTCCAACAAGGTTGCGTTAAACGTTAAAGATAGAAAGAAAGATACACAAAAGTAGAAAGTAGGAGAGAGAGAAAGAGAGTGAGTTGCTAGATCCCAAGCACATGCGCGTGGTATTCTTGCTATGCAGCGAAGTAAACAGTGTGAGCGTCGTGAAATTAGCTGAAATACGTACTTGTTGTTCTATTTTAATTTATAATATTTATTATTTCATTTACTTGTTTTTTTAGTTTGATTTGATACACACATAATTTACTTCAGTTATCAAAATCCCATTGGAAATGTTATAGATTTGGATATTTATTCACTCGAAAATGAGAATTAAAAGATGCGATCAATTGTGAATTGTAAGCAATGTTAATAAAGTTTGTCTTAAAGAAACAATATGATTTCACTAAAAATCAATGCCTACCCTTTCCTATTTTCATTTCCACATTACGAAGTATAACTTCTTCCGCGCGGAGGGACTGCACGCACTTATTTTTTTTACATTATGTCTTTTTCGAAAAATAATCAAGTTTTTGTGCAACGTTTTTGTACTCGTCACTTTCTTTACTAAACTTTACTACTAATGTAAGGAGATAATTGAAAATAATGCAGAATTAGCAAATATTAATATATATATTTAACTAGAATTTGAAACTTTCGATAATTTATTTATAATACCTAATTATATTGATTAAAACAAACTAAAACTAAAATTGAAACAAATCTAAACGTTAAGAAGAAAAAGAAATAACTATAAAACACTGGACGTGACGCCTGGATTTAATTGTCCGGTCGTGATGGACATGGTCCGTGTATGTCAAAAAACCGAGATGACGTACCTGGAATGTTTCAGGCAATTGGTTGTTTTGTCGAGGAATGCATTTCTGATATATTAGGGTGTGCCCATAATTTAATTTATTATTCTTGAAACGAAAATTATTTTAAGAATAACAGAGTGAAAAAAAATTGTCTTACACAAATTTTTTTTCTTGATCTATTTATAGGATTTAACAGTTTCCAGAAACAATATTTTTGGACGACTCGAAAGCATCGTTCGGGAATTACATTTATTTTGGCAGGAATTTCAGCGAATCGCCAACTTTCCCGGGTCTTGTTGAAATGTCTTTCTCTTTCCGTTCATTTAGTTTATTAATAGTACCCTAATAACACGGAAACATCCCAAAAATATTCCAGAAACATCCTTCTGGGACAATAGAAACATACTAACAACATCCCCATTTCCCTCGAAACATCTCTAGGATGTATCTGGCAACAGCCATGTCATCATTTTCAACGTTCTACAAACATCCCAGTAGGATGTTTCTAAGATGACATAGTATGTACTAGGTTCATTCGGGGTACTTTGTTTAGAACATCTCAGAAACGTTTCTAAAAATACACTGGAAGTGAAATAACTAGGTGCAAATAAAACATTTCAATATTTCTTAAAACAAGAGCAATTTATTACAAATTTCTAACAATATTTTCCATAAATCACATGTTACATTTTCTAGTAGGTATAGGAAGTGTATTATAAAGCATTGGTAAACAAGTATTAGCAATGGCAAGGTTGCTATGACTTGTCTGCTTTATTTCCCTATACCTAGTAGAAAATGTTACATAGGGTGATATGATAACAGTTCATTTACTTATGTTTTAGTTCCAACCTCAATCGTCTTTCTTTTGCTCTTCTCAGCCAATCACCAATTTTCGATTCGATTTTCGTTTTTCAGCCGTTTAAAGCGCTGACTATATTTATTTAATAATTTTATTTTTTTCTGACTATCCATTTTACTATCCAATATAAATGCTCACTTTATAAATAAGCCACAACACTCACAAGGTTACCGCTTATTTTTACCACAAAAACTCAACAACAGCGTGCTGTGAACTCAACACTTCTACTTCTAACCTTACTTTTTGCAAATTAGGTCTTCTTTTTTTTCTAATCTTCTTTTACCTATTTGCAATGTTGAAGAAGGGGGATATCACAAATACGTCAGTCATAATATTTTAATAGGTATGTATGGTTTAATAAACATTGTTAAAGTTTAAGGACAATTAACAATTATTGGCAAATATGTACGAGTTGTATATTTTGTAATGAAAATCATGTTTATGTACCAAGAGAAACATTCTAGGGACATCCCAAGGATGTAACATTATGTCAATCGTATATATGTACCAATAGAAACATTCTAGGAACATCCCAAGGATGTTACATTATATCAATCGTATTTATGTACCAATAGAAACATTCTAGGAACATCCCACCTAGGTCGGAAACATTGGGACACTAGTAGTACTTTAATGGTATGTCCCAGGTAAATACTGTGTTATTAGGGTATTTGCCGGTTTTCGGGAATAATATTTAATTACTGAACGTATCGAAAGTCTCGTTCGAATTAGCTTATCTTTCTATTTGACCGTGAAGCTGCTGAGAAAACACTATCCGTTCCTTTGAAGAAGTCCGTGGAAGAAGACTCAGACCATCAAGTAGGTTGGGTATATTTACTGAAAAACGAGAGTCTTACTATCCATCTAGAGAAGAGAAATTTATCCGGTGCAGGAATCGTTCCGGAGAAACGTAGTAGACTTCTTGAAGTTTTAAGGCAAGGAAATATTTCTGTGCAACCTGTTTCTGACCGAACTGAACCTATACAATTTCTGACCGCTATGGCAATCCTGCCTCGTTTGTGGAAATAATCGAAGAAATATGTACTGCAAAGAATGTACAGAAAGACAATTTGCTTCCTGTGTTACCGGAATTACAACCTGCGAATTTCAAGCAGACTTCAGAATTTTCTTTTATCCAGTTAATTATGAAGTCAGTAGGTATAACGGTACTTGTGCCACCCCCCTCCACTTTCCCAGTTTTAAAAATGCGCATGCGCCGGGCTATATGATGATGACGTTTGACGTGACACGTGACGTTTGACGTGACACATGTGACCAGAGGGTGTACAAGAATTGAGAAAGAAGAAGAGATCAAGAGATAAGCGTTAAGTTTTACAATTAAACAGGGAGTATTGAAAGTATCATCCGAAGAAGTATCGACAATGACCAGAAGAAGAAGAGATCAAGAGCGACAATTATACAGGGGAGAAAGTATCATCCGAAGAACGACAATGACCAGAAGGTATGGGAAAGAAGAAGAGCGACATACAGGGGAGAAAGTATCATCCGAAGAACGACAATGACCAGAAGGTATGGGAAAGAAGAAGAGCGACATACAGGGGAGAAAGTATCATCCGGCCGAAGAAGTATCGACAATGACCAGAGAAATATACAAGAAGTGGTCGACAATGACCAGAAGGAAATTTACCAGAAAAAAAATTTTTTTTTGTATCTGTGGGTATTCGAACCCGGGACTTTTGTTTCCAAGTCCGGCATACATTCCACTGTACTACCAAAGCATCTTATATGACAAGTCTAAGATATGTAAGACAAGAAACGTGTGTGTGTTGTGTTGTCTACCCAAACGGTGAGACGAGCCTAGACTAGCCTCGACAGGTGGAAATAAAACAAATATAATTTTTTAAGAATTTATAGCTTCAGAAGGTCGACCTGTTCTAGACCTGATCAATACCTGTTCTAGACCTGATCATTACCTGTTCATAAATAATGATTAATAAAGATTTGAAAAAACGTCTTATAATCAAACGTAATATAATAAAAAATAAACTAAGACAATTAAAACAAGGGGAAGTCATTCAGGAACCACTGTCATCATTAAATCTACGTTTTTCACTGAATTCATTTACTAAAAGTTGTTCTCCAATATTACGTTTTCTTTTTGTATTTAACAAACCGTCATCAATATCAAGTTTTCTTTTGGTTCGTTTTTTTGGCTCCGAAGTATTATGTTGTTGTTCTTCGCGTTTTCTTTTTGTATTTGACAAATCGTCATCAATATCCAGTAGTTTTCGTTTCAGTCGTTTTATCTTTAATTCATTCGTGGATCATATTATAACAAGTATATTGGTGATTCGTGTCTTAATATGATGAAATTTAAGGAACTTGCAACAATTTTTGCTATTGATTGTAGCAGACAAAATGAATCATTAAAATCTGGTAGTGTAGATATCAGATTAGAATTTGAAACAAGTAAGAATATACCAGCAAATACTTGTGTCTATTGTGTCATTATACATGATCGTATAGTGAATTTTAATCCTTTAACAAATGTAGTGAAAATGTTTTAACTTTAAAATATTGCTGAATATGCATATTTTATCATATATAAGCTGCTGATGAGCACGATATTCATCATAAACATGTATATGTTACACTCAATTTATTTTCTTGTGTTGTTGGTGAGTGAAGGTCTTTTTTACAATGTATATAGAAAACCATTTAGAAAACAAGTGATAACTTGGTGTGCAATGAATGCTAGTCCAGCTAAAATGAAAGTGATTCATGCCGCTACTGATACTTGGCGCAATAGTACTGGTATCGAGTTTTGTGAAATTGATTGTTATACGAAGACACCGTTGCTCACCTTTGTTTTTGACACACATGCACATCGTTTAAGTGGTACGTGTTTACCTGATTATGAATGTAAACTCTTTTTCGATATTCAAAATGATATCAGTGAAGTTGCGCATACAATAGTACCTAGATCAAGAATATAGAATCATATACAATGTGGTGAAATACACATAATGAAAAATATCGTATGGGATATGAATATAAAAAACTTTACCTCAAATGATTATAATCTAAAATTGGTTATTGTTCATCAGATAGGACATTTTCTAGGATTACTTGACAATAATAATTATAACTCAGTAATGAATAAATATTACATGGATAAATTGGGTTATGAACCTAGTTATGATGACATCAATGGAATTGAATACCTTTATAAAAATGGAACCATCAAACCACAACATCAACTAAATGCAACGTATATTCCATACAACCAACAACACAGTGTTATACGGAATTGGTAGATTACGTTCCAGAACCTTAAAATTATATTCACTCGTGTAAGATTTTTTTGTTTCAATAAAATGAATAAAAGAAATTTTGTATTTTTATTCCAGTCAGTTCTAACTTACTTAAAACCTGTTCAGACCTGTTCAGACCTGGTCAATACCTGTTCTAGACCTGATCAATACCTGATCAATACCTGATCTAGACCTGATCAATACCTGATCAATACCTGTTCTAGACCTGATCAATACCTGTTCATAAATAATGATTAATAAAGATTTGAAAAAACGTCTTATAATCAAACGTAATATAATAAAAAATAAACTAAGACAATTAAAACAAGGGGAAGTCATTCAGGAAGATATGTTTACTCCCATCACCAAATATTTGAAAAATATCGAATACAAATTGGATAGTACTCATAATAATAATCAACAGCAGACTGATGATGTAAGTAAAAAGATGACTTCAATTTTACAACTTGAAGATAATAATGATGATGATGATGATGATGATGATGACACAAGTGACTTGAAAAAATCTATACTTGAGAATATTGATGAAAATGATATCAATAGACAAATTCAAAATAGTAGTAGTAGTAATGACAGATTTGAAGATATTGAAAAACAAGCATTTCAAGATTATTTAGATCAATACGATCCACTTATACCGAGGAAATATATAAATTCTCTGTTGAACGACAATCAAAATAAGGAGTTTGATCATAAATATGGAATACGGTTTGATGGTTCCAATGAAAAAATTTTCATTGGTGATTCAGAGATTCAATTAGATAGTGCTGACTTTATTTTAAAAAATAAACGATACAAGGGAACACAAGGTTTATACGAATTATTGTTTAAGAAATATCCCAACACATTTACACCTGAGGATGTAAATAATTGTTAAAAAATGTATAAACCATAGACTAAGTTGTATAAGAAATAAGTCAAAAGTAGGGGGAGAAAAATCGTAATGATACCGAAAACTTATGAGGGTCGTTATGGCGCTAAACATTTAATTGCCAGCCCACGATTCCATGGTAGAACAGTACTCGACGAGGAGGACGATTTAATGATAATTGAACTTAAAAAAGCTGAACATTGTTTCAATAAACCTTTGTATATCGGGATGGCCATTCTAGATTTGGCTAAAACAATAATGTACGACTTCCACTATGATTTTATACTCCCCAAATTGGGGGTAGAGAGATGTAAATTAATGTATACAGATACTGACACCTTTATATATGAAATAATCTGTGAAGATGTATATAAAGAAGTCATCGATACATACATTGAAAAATTCGACACTTCAGACTATGCTCCAAATAACGTGTACCGAATTCCTCGTGTAAATAAAAAAGTTTTAGGACTAATGAAGGATGAAGCTAATGGGAAAATAATAACGCATTTTGTTGGGTTACGGTCTAAAATGTATGCATATAAAGTTCAGGATGGGTAAATCACGAAAAAATCAAAGGGAGTTAAGAAAAATGTTGTCAAAAATAAATTATTATTTGAAGATTACGTTAGATGTTTAAAAGAATGGAAAACGATGTCTGTAACCCAAAACACGATCCGTTCCTATGTGCCCGATGTATTTTCAATTGAACAAACAAAAATAGGTCTAAGTCCTTACGATGATAAAAGACACTTACTTCCCGAATCGTTCGATACGTTACCGTGGGTCACTACAGTTTATTAAAATAATTTTTTTTTCCATTTTAGATATAATGGTAGCAAAACTTGAAGATTTATGTGTTAAGATAATATATGCGAAAATACAACAGCATTTACCACAAAATTTAATGCTTAAAATATTTCAAAATTATGCTCAATATAGGTGGGATGCAATCGTCAAAAATGCTAAACGCATCACATACAAGCGTGATTTATTATCGGTCATACAAGAACGATACATAAATTCACAAAACCGTGACTATTTACTAACTTGTCCTATCTGGAGAATGATTTTTTTTAAACATTTAAAAAAAAATATTGCGCTTGTATTAATTCATATTATATAGTAAACCTGAAATTATCATTATGTCAGTTTTGCTATAGGAAGCTAGCGTCCCTTTTAGAAGAAAGTAATCTGAATATTTCTATACATGTCGTTCGAAAACATTCACACGTAGTATACGCTAGAGAAGATATATTTACTTTATATCGTCAAAAGTATTATTGGTGCCAAAATGTCTATAATAAAGTAATATTTAATTAAAAAGTAGCTCCGATTGCCACAATGATTTGCATCCTAACCAACCAGACATACCTCTTCATCATCGGGGTCCAAATAGATTTATCAAGCATCATAGTGAAGATGAGGATTCCGATTATTATTCATAAAATTCTGTATTTGTAATATTTAAAACTGTAACTCATACTATTGCGTATGTACCTACCCCCTTCTGTATCATATACTATTATCAATAAATGTTAATTTTACTACTTTTTTTTTGTTTCAATAAAAAACACCTATAATGCTTAACAACTATTTATTTAAATCATTAATAACTTTAAGTTTACAAAAAAATACAAATTCTCTGTAGAGGACTTAAATTTTCGGAGGTATTTTTACAGAAATTCAAAACATTATACGTCAAAAAATAATAGTTCAATACTATTAAACGCTTTACAAAATTAGAAAAATTAATTTCCAAAGAGCAGACCGTCCACTAAGAAGCAACAACTACTTCTCGGGCTATATGCCCCGACAGACATTGAATCACACTTCTAAAGTAAACGGGGTTGGTATATCTGTTAAGATAGAACCAACCATTCTGGTTTGCGATCAGAAGGAATAACATCACTTGTGGACCGTTTACTTTAGAAGTGTAATTCAATGTCTGTCGGGGCATATAGCCCGAGAAGTAGTTGTTGCTTCTTAGTGGACGGTCTGCTCTTTGGAAATTAATTTTTCTAATTTTGTAAAGCGTTTAATAGTATTGAACTATTATTTTTTGACGTCTTTAGATCACGCTTTACTTATATGACAATTATTTACAGGTAACTGTAATTAAGTAAATATCAAAACATTATAATAATATTGACAAAAATTCAAATTTTCTAACATAGATATACGTTGTAAAATTAAATTATTCAATTCTAAAATTTGGGACACTTCTTCTTCATCCATGTAATACTCAACACTATGTTTCTTAACAAAAATCAACTTGCATTCATCATACTTTAATGGAGTAATTGTGCAGTACTCTCCACATGGCAACGAATCAGGTTGGAACTCGTCTGCAGTATGAAAGAAATCATTCATTTGTTGCTTCATCTTTGAAATAAAGGTATCCCATTCATAAGTGCTGAAAGATATTTTACTGAACTTAAGCTGTTGAGATAAAATAACAGCAGGTGTGAACGATCTTGCAGGACTTATTCCACATTTTACTTCATAACCAGAAATTGTATATTGTGTCGGAAGTAGGTATACATTTTCAGACTTTGCAGCAGTCTCATAATTTTCCAAAATTCTTTCCAACTCTGTACTACAGTCAGATACGCCACTTGATTCGACATTACTGTGATCACTATCTTGAGAAGTCATGTTGCTAACTACGCTCAAGTGCTAAAGCTCACTTCAATTTATAGTCCTAACTGCTTTTGGTTAACGCCAGCTCTTGCTTCAAAAATGTATTCATACGCGGCGAAGCAAAAAGTAGTTACAAAACATCCATGTTTTCAATCCAACTGTTATGTTTTTTGTCTAAGCCCAGCTATTTCTCGTACATTTTGTCTCCTTTTCTTCTGAGCACTTTTTCAACCAGGTAAATGTCGGGATTTGATGTTTTCTGTAGTTCTTCATCATAGAAGCAGCCGCTGATTGGTGTACCTTGCATGTCTTCAAGTAAATACGTAACGGGATTGGTAATTTTAACTTTGGTGATTTTGAATAGTTCTGTAGTCCAATTGGGTGTATAACCTTTTTCAAAGACATGTTTTGCCTTGGATATGCGCACAATGTCGCCAACTTTGAATTTTCGTGGGCCAGCTATCTTTAAATGAGTATAGGTGTTATTCAATATAGATTTTTCGTTGGATTTGTTGACTTGAGAAGGCTTATATTTTGTTGTGGAATGTTTTGTATTGTTGTAGTCTTGAGTAATTTTAGGTAGAATGTCCAGCCATTTGTGGGTGCCATTTAAACTGAAATACTTGTAGAGTTTTGATTTTAGCGTTCTTATAACACGCTCAGCCATAGAAGCTTTCATTGTACTAAATACGCTATAATGATTTATGCCATATTTTTTCATTAAATTTTGAAATTTGCTGTTGTAAAATTCCGTCCCCTGATCAGATTGCAGATTTTTCGGTATTTGTTTAGTATGAGCGAGAATGTCCGAGAATGCTCGAGTGATTTCCTCTCCGGTCTTCGTCTTTAGTGGGCGTGTCCACACAAACTTTGAAAAACAATCAATAATGACTAGAATCATTTTATGATTCCGATTTTGAGCTGCATGAGCACGTACATCTAGCAAGTCTAATTGCCAAATATCAAACAACCCCTTAACTATAGTACGTCTTCGAGGGAATTTTTTCCGTATCGGTTTGTGGAGCTCATGTACAAGCTGAATTTTTTCTTTAGAATGCATATTATGACTTACTACCAGCTAGCTTCACCTCCAGACTGTTAATGCGGCTAACGGTATTCATATTCATGGCCTTAATATTGCCTACAATGCCCGAAACGTTAGTTTTCATATCAGAGACGGCTCTGATATTTTCTGTAATTTCTTTTTGTAACTCACGTATGCTTTCAACACACATGTTAATAGAAGCAGTGAATTCTTTTCGAACAAATACTTTGGCTGTGACAATTGAATCGTCAACGTATTTCTTCGTAGCCATATCCCTACATGCTACAGGGGGATTTCGCGAAATAAATGCATCAATTTCGTTAGTTTTATTTTGTAAGTTGGTAATGTGCGCCTGTAATATGGGGATTTTCGTCTTATGAAGCTCATTTCTTATTTCGTTCAATCCTACTGCTAAATCCTTTATATAATGGTCTTGTTGCTGCAGCACCACACGATGTGTTTGAATTAATGGCGAGTTGATAGTACGTAGGTCATTCAATTGCACATCAACATATTTTTTTGTTGCAGCGTCACTATTTGTTGTCGGTTCCTTAACATTACAAATTTTCACATTTTCAATATCAATATTACCGTCCGGTGTATGAGGAAACGTAATTTTCGCTGGTAAACGCGCATAAGGCGTTTGATGTCTATGTCCGAATTTATCGACAGGCATAATTGAAATGAACAAGTTTCTGATTGTATTATTCTATTATATCAGCCTCCTTGAGCTCATTGATAATTGCTACTATTTCGTTGTCGTGTGACGTATTACCTGCATCTTTTGAAGCAATCAACAATTTCAAACGATCCACCAATTCATTGGCATCGTCCCAATAAATATACTCCATAGGTTTATCATTATATGTTAAACGATCGATACCTTTTCCTTTTGCCGAAGGAATCGATTTTAGACGATTCAATACCTTGGACGATCTATTCGTGGTCGTTAGAGATTTTGTTTTGAATAAAGGTTTTATGATGTAGTGATATTTTTCAGTACTTGAGCCCTTAAGACGATCTAACGTGTCTAAATGAACTTCAGTTTTTGCCAAAAGATTTTTATAGTTCTGTAAATCTTGATCATTGTAACTGGGGTCTCGGTAAAATAGAAGTTCATACAAGCCTGGTGTTCCAATTACATATCTTCCTTCTTTGGTTTTCTCAGGTAGTATGTTTATATTACCGGTTTTTCCATCAAACGCAATTCGACGTTTGCCTAATGACCAACCGATTTCATCATTGTATATCGGACCATAATTTTTATCAATTTTATCATCTTTTTGAAAGTAATCTTCAATGAACTGATGACTGATGGCAGGATATTGATCCAAATAGTCTGCGAAAGCTTCCTGAGAAATTTCGGGACGCATCTCTTCTGGAGATTCAGAACGTGTAATATTGCCGGATTCATCGGTTTCGGCCACCGGTTCCGTTTCGAGAAAAGGTGTAAACACATCATCATCAGGTTCTTCTTCTTCCTTCTTTATTTCCTCTTTTTTAATTGGATTTAAATTTGTAATCGTTTTTTGTAATGTTTTTGAGGATTGCACAATTTCTTCAAGTGGTTTAGATATTGGTTCGAATAGTTTATTAAGAGACTCATCTTGCTCCGATTTGCCTAATTCCAACGCCAAGTATTTTTTGCGAATTGATCTAGCAAGTTCAGACACTTTTTTCTTACGCAATGCATTAGCAACCTTATCGTCAGACATATTGGTGTAGACTAAAGATGCAGCTTACAATTTTATATATTTATCGAATCCTTTGCGATACCTACCATCGTTGAAGGTGAAATCCTTCACAATTACTAAAGTACCAAAGCGGTCAGACCAGCACTTTGAACACATATTTTTAAATGTGTCAAATGTCATGTCTGGAGATACGTGTTCGTCAAATATATGTTTCAAGTTTACCTCATCCTGCTTAAATAACACAATTACATTACAATTGTCACGTGTGAGCTGTTTCGGTATTTTTGAGTATGTTTGACAAAGATATGCAGCATCGATATCTTTATGTCTACACATGGAGTAGTATTCACGAATTTTTTGTTGGCCGTCACAGGCTACGTCATCGAATAAAAAGATGGAATTTGGTCGAGCCTTATCTGGACTAATTATTTCCTCATTGTCTTTAAATGGGAAATACCCGACACCCTTCACTTGTGCTATCACTTCTTGCAGCAATTGATACTTCGGTTGGAATAACGATTTTGAATAAACATAAATATTTTTGAATTTCGCGCCATTCGGATTGAATAGGAGCGCCAGCACGGCATTCGTCTTTCCACACCCGCTGGGACCGCATATAATAGCACGGAAAGAATTTGGTAACAATTTGCCATGTTTTCCAACAGTTGACGTTGAGGTAAAATCTAGATTTTCAATAGGTATGGTCTGCTCTTGTTGAATTATCTTCATCGTGTGCGTCGATTTTTCCAAGTGCTACTCTATAAATATAGGTGTCGCCACTTACGCGTATCATTCTTAATGTTGGTGTTTGAAGGAGAAGGTATTTTGAATTCTCTCATCAATAAACTACCTATTGAACTTCACTTACCTAGCTATCAGTACTGTGGACGTAAGTAAACCCCCACCCCTTTTTTTGCGAAAAAATAATTGTTTTTTTTTGTTATCTGGTACAAAATTGGAAAAACGTCTTGATCGAGGAGATCCGGGCATTAACCCCTTGGACGCTGCTTGTAAACAACACGATATTTCTTACTGGAAGAATAAGTCTCTCGAGGAACGACACAAAGCCGATCGAATACTTGAAGATAAAGCTTGGGCACGCGTCAAATCAAAAGACGCTTCTTTGGGGGAGAAAACTGCTGCATTACTTGTGACAGGCGGAATGAAGGTGAAAAGAAAGCTGGGAATGGGTTGTCGTCGCAAACGTCGTTCTTTTCATCGAGATGTTGTTCTGAAAGTGGGAAAGTCCATGAAGAGAGGAACATCTTTAAAAGACACTGCAACGTTTGCCTTACGAGCAGCCAAAGCACTTATTAAAGAATTTGGTGGCAAAAAAGAAGTTGAGGTTCCTCGAGTAATACCTGTAGCGAAATCTGGAGGTTTCCTACCACTTATTCCTTTGTTTTCTGGTCTATCGGCACTTGGAGCTTTGTCAGGTGGTGCTGCTGGGATTGCCAAAACCGTCATTGATGCTGAGCATGCGCAAAAGAAATTGGAAGAAGATGTACGTCATAATAAGGCTATGGAACGTGTAGGATCTGGCCTATACTTGAAAAAGTATTCAAAAGGCGGATTTGGATTGTATTTAAAAAAACAAAAAAACTAATAAAGCTACCCAATCGTGCACTATCTGACCTTGACATAACGCATCACGCAAAATTACTCAGCATACCACATTTTAGAGTAGTTTTCATGCGAGACACTCTGCCCAAAGACGGTCCTCGAAGACAAGAATGTGCAGTGGTTAATTTAGATGTCTCTAAGAATAGTGGAAGTCATTGGGTGGCTTACAGAAAGATAAACAACAATGTAGAGTATTTTGATTCATTTGGTAACTTGAAGCCGCCGAAAGAAGTTGTCGAATATCTCGGAAAGAGTGCGAGAATTTTCTACAAAAATACCCAATATCAAAACTACAATCAAATAAATTGCGGACATTTGTGCTTGAAATTTTTACAACAATGACGCAGCTATTATTAGCACATATGTACCATGAAAAATCGTTAAGAAGTTTTACTGCAGAAGAGTTGGAACACTTTTCCATCGAATATCTAATAAAGAGTGTAAGACCTTCAGAGTTGTTGGATATATGGCATAAACTTCCTGATGAATATCGAGGAAATTTTGAACTACAAATACGCCTGCCTTGTTTCATCCATTACAACCGGCCTGATTGGACGACGCATTGTGACGGTCCTGCGAGTTCTCAAGCCGCTTGTTTTCTTTGAAACAATAAATAATTGAACATTTTGTGTGTGTTATTTAAATTCAAACATCTATCCAATTTCATTAGTCATCATGTCGCAGTTGCTGAGAGTAAACAGCAACAATCATAAATTTACCTTTCAACCTCCTACGCCTATTGTGCTCGATCCGAAGAATGATTACGAAATAGCTCTAAGATATTTTCATTCTTATCACAGTATACCAAACATTGAAAATTGTATTTTTTACTACTACGATACCAATAGTAAGCTGCAAAGTTTTGATTTTCCCACTGGATGCTATGAAATTGCTGATTTGGAAGCGTTTATCAGTGATAAGTTGGGTGCGAGCAATTCAACTAGACCGGAGGATATATTTTCACTAAAACCCAATCACAATACGTTGAAATGTGAAATTTTCAGCAAATACAAAATTTCATTCATGGAAGATAATAGTCTTGGAAGAATATTAGGATTTTCGTCGAAAATACTCGACGCTAACAAAATGCACTCTTCAGATCTCCACGTCAAAATCATTATCCAGTATCCGCTTCGATTGCAACATTACCACTGGGGCATTCGATGCAAACAGACCTGCTCATACTATCTACGAATTCGTCATACAAGTAGATCCTGGATATTCCATTGACGAAATTCCTCATAATTTGCTCTACGTACCTGTTATACCGCAAGAGAAAATAACCAATATCACTGTTGTTGCCTTTGACCAAGACGGCCAGCCTGTAAACTTTAGAGGTGAATCGAGTACTTTGATATTGGAGCTTAGAGTGAGAAGCAGATGGGGCTAATAATCAATCATAAAAGACAGTCTGCAGAGCTTTCAACTTCATTAGCTACGCAACCATCAAAGCTGAAACAACTCACGTTCGCAAACAAATTGGTCCTGCAATCACTGGGTTTTAAATTGAAAAATGACAACCATGTATGGAAAACGGCTTCGTCAAAATGACAACATGCCTTCAATGTTTGATATTTATCGTAAGCCGATGTTTGATGATTCAATTCGAAAGGCTGAATACAGAACCTATGCTCCATTTATAAAGTCATTCAATTGCAGTGACATTGTGGAGTTTAGCATTAATCAAGTTGATTCGTTCTTTGCAATGAGCGAAACTTTGCTGTGCATTAAAGGTTCGCTTGAAACACATGGAGCTGGTGACGTAAAATTAGCAAATAATATTGGAGCCTTTCTATTCGATTCATGTACGTACAGTGAAAGTGAAATGAAAGGAAATGGAAACAGTTCGGGATCCTGGAATCGTAAGTGCCGTACGTGCCATGACTTGCTACAGTCAAGAAGATTCCAATCATATGGCTATAGCCGGTTGGAATTACCCGAAAGATCCCATTCTGAATGTCAGCCTATAGTTATTCCATTTAGGAAGTGGGAGTTACACGAATTACCTGCCATAACTAAAGGCGCAAGACGCGAAGTTTGGGCTGTTAAAACATCCACTTCAGTTGAAAGACCTCGTTTTGTTATTGTTTTCTTTCAAACTGACAAACGTAACGTGAGTACATCTGACCCGACTTTATTTGACAATGCCGACGTACAAAGTATAAGACTGTCACTTAATGGTGATTATTGGCCTAATGAAAGAATGCAATTGGATTTTGGTAAAACCGACTACAATGAGGCATACTTTAACTATACTGAATTCTATCCCAACTACGCGAACTCCACACAGAAGCGCCCCCTGCTGGATTATTCTTTTTTAAAACGTCGTGCATTGTTTGTTATCGATTGTTCGAAACAGGAGGAAAGCATGAAGGCGTCCACAATCGATGTGAAACTTGACATTGAAGCAAACATAGGCTTCCCCGAAAATACCAAAGTCTATTGCATCATAATTCACGACTGCGTAATGGAATACTTCCCCCTCACCGAAATTGTTAAAAGCCTAAACTAGTTGATGATCAGAGTTAGTATTCGAGCAGACGTCACCATGAGAGTAGCATTTGTAGACATTCAAGGCTTTGTCGTAGATGGGCTTTTCGTTGCCAAAGAACTCACCATAGAAATTGGTTTCAAAAGTTCACATTACATATTTTTACCGCCGCAACCGTTTTCTACATTGAGTAACGAGGACAAAAAGACAACATCCTACTTGGAAAGGAATGGGCATGGCATTAGATACTCTTCGGGAGATGTAGAATATTCCAAAGTAAATGAAATATTAGAAAGCAAGCTGTTGTATGCTGCAGACTACATTTACGTTCGCGGACAACAAAAAGCTGAATTTCTGCTAAAGAAATGTCACATCTTTGGTGTTTTTCCACACATTATTGATGTTTGCAAATTTGATGGTACGCCGTGTGCAACAGGAAACTTTGTTCAAGATCCAAACCCCTGCCACGCCTCTGGACCATATTTGTGCACCGAACGGAATGTGCAACGTCTCCGTCACTGGTTTTCTAATGTTGTATTACCATTATAATTATTTTAAATAAATGTTTAAGGAAAATGGTTTTTTTTAATTAAAACACTCTGTATATTCATCGACTTTTATATTGCATGTAGATTTAAATTTCCGTTTTACAATTTTTAAGATAATTTTTAAAATTAAAACAAAAATAGATGCCAATATTATACATGTCATTGCAAAAACATTAACGACTTCATTTTTCATGCTCTCTTCTGTTCTGTTGGACATGGTGATAGCTGTGTGGGTTGAATACGTCTCAATGGATACGTTACTTGTGGTAATTGTCTAAAGACGTCATCCAAAGCTAGTGTTTGATCTACCTCTTCAGGTATCCAGTTAATACGAACACTGCTCGCCCGCGTATGCTTTACTTCTTCTTCCTTTTTCTTATCAGATAAACAAAGATTTTCTAATTGATCCATAACCCTACTTTTGTCTTCATAAAAGCAATGACTTGATTTAATTTACCAATGTTCTCAATAAACTCTTCAATTCGACGTCTGTGCTCTTCTGAGGACATATTACAATAGAGGCTATATAAGAACCGGACACTATTTTTATTGTGACATGTAACGTTTGACGTGACACGTCACGTATAACGTGTCACGTGACACGTGACGTTTAACGTGACATTCGACGTTTAACGTGACGTACTTTGCGTAACGCTGAATCGTTTGATGGGTCACATGTCAACATTCGTTAAGGTCCTTTTGACGTCTTAATTTGCGACATACCCCGTAATATCTCAAACTGGAGCTGTAACGTAATCGAGACCACGCGCAGGTTAGATAACAAAAATCATCTCCTTATCTGACCACACGCCGGTTAGAAAAAATCAATTATCTAAACACACTCCTATCGGCACCGCGGCAAAAATCAATCCGGGTAGATAAGGAGTTCCCACAAATTCAATCAACACTACCTCATTTTAGTATACGATAACTAAGTTATTTGGTAGCCTAGTGTGTAAGCAGCTTGAAAACAGCTCGAAGTCAACGTCGGCGAGGCAGGTTCGAATCCTCCGAAAAGGCTAGTCTAGGCTCGTCTCACCGTTTGGGTAGACAACACAACACACACACGTTTCTTGTCTTACATATCTTAGACGTGTCATATAAGATGCTTTGGTAGCTTAGTGGAATGTATACCGGACTTGGAAACAAAAGTCCCGGGTTCGAATACCCACAGATACAAAAAAAAATTTTTTCTGGTAAATTTCTGGTCTTCTGGTCATTGTCGACCACTTCTTGTATATTTCTCTGGTCATTGTCGATACTTCTTCGGCCGGATGATACTTTCTCCCCTGTATGTCGCTCTTCTTCTTTCCCATACCTTCTGGTCATTGTCGTTCTTCGGATGATACTTTCTCCTCTGTATGTCGCTCTTCTTCTTTCCCATACCTTCTGGTCATTGTCGTTCTTCGGATGATACTTTCTCCCCTGTATAATTGTCGCTCTTGATCTCTTCTTCTTCTGGTCATTGTCGATCACTTCTCTTGTACACCCTCTGGTCATTGTCGATACTTCTTCGGATGATACTTTCAATACTCCCTGTATAATTGTAAAACTTATCGCTTATCTCTTGATCTCTTCTTCTTTCTCAATTCTTGTACACCCTCTGTTCACATGTGTCACGTCAAACGTCACGTGTCACGTCAAACGTCACGTGTCACGTCAAACGTCATCATCATATAACCCGGCGCATGCGCATTTTTAAAACTGGGAAAGTGGAGGGGGGTGGCACAAGTTCGAGGCAGGTTCGAATCCTCCGAAAAATAAATTTTATATCACCATATAACCCGGCGCATGCGCATTTTTAAAACTGGGAAAGTGGAGGGGGGTGGCACAAGTTCTAGGCAGGTTCGAATCCTCCGAAAAATAAAATTTTTTCAAATATCATCATATAACCCGGCGCATGCGCATTTTTAAAACTGGGAAAGTGGAGGGGGGTGGCACAAGTACCGTTATACCTACTGAAGTCGACTTAGAAGCCGAGATAGGAAGACGTCTCTAAAGACGAAATGAATCCGCTGCAACGTACAAGCTACATTTCAATAATACAATAGTACCAATCATTCAATCGGTCAAGAATAGGACGCTGATAGTGCAGTGTTTGCAGTCTTCGAGAACAACCAATTATTATAAATTGATGTGAGAACAATAGATATTCATTCTGGCATAATTCCTATACAATCTAGCATAGTTCAAATTCATAGTTGTAACATAAATATTTTCTTTATCACTTTTTATACTTATATTTAGTTTACACTCGTATTATATTATTTTTATATTTTTATAAATAAATATTTTTTGTTTTAAAAAAGCAATCTTCGAAACTTAAAATATAATTGGCGCAATCAGTAGGATCGGGAAAGAGTCCTAGTAGTGGAACTCGTCGTTTTTAAACGTTCATTCGCGATTTGAACTTTATTATTTATTAAAATTAAGGGAAAAAGTGTGAAACAAAGAGAAGAACTTTCCTGACGGACAGCAATTGCAGCTCAGCCTTCAGAGAAATGGAAAACATTCCTGGGCGACAGCAATTGAAGCTCCTCATCCAGATTATAAATACAGTCTCTACAATCTACAGGATATGAAGTTGATCATCGCCTTTTTTATGTGAGTACTTACTTATGTCAGAATCCTTTGCTCATAATCCTTCAAGCAGAGTTTTTAACAACCTTAATTGCTAGTTTAAATTTAAGTGATAATATTTCTTAATAAAACAAATAACGATAACGACAATACAATGGCAATCCCACAATTTGACGTTAAGACTCTTTGTATTTTACCTTCTTTTGATGGAAAACCTAGTGAATTATTTGATTTCATTAAAGTAACAACAACTTTATTAAATCATTATTATGATAGAACACCCGGCAACGAAACTTGCATTCAAAAAATTTTATTATTACGCGGTATAGTCTCAAAAATTGTGGGCAAAGCCAAAGACGTTATTTCAATTTATGGTTATGATTGGAATGATTTAAAAACAATTTTAATACAAAATTTTGGTGATCAAAGAGACGAAAACTCATTGACACGAGATTTAGTTAATTTAAGACAAAATTTTAATGAACAGTCGCAACAATTTTATCATAGATGTCTTGAAATTTTAAATACGGTTTGTAATTATGTAGGTATTCATAATCATGATCCTAATATAATACAATATAAAAAACAATTTTTTCAACAACAGGCTTTAACTACTTTTCTCGCAGGTCTAAGAGAACCTTTAGGTTCTACAATTAGAGCTGTGAGACCCCCCACTTTAGCAACCGCTATACAATATTGTAACGAAGTTACTTTTTGGGTTTTATAAAGATTTGAATTTGTTTTTTTTAGTATAATTCCAGTTTATTTAGTTTTCAATATGTAAAATAGGTATCAGGTTACTTCCTCCTTCCTCACTTTTAATTTTTAATTTTTTTTCTAAATGTTGTAAGGTAGTAAATTTAAATTTTACCTGGTAAAACAATTTGGTCACAAGTCCGTTCATATATAATATTTGGGACATCCGGTATAGATACACGTTAATTTTATGTGATTAAAACATTTCGGCCATTCAGTATATCCATATGAATTTTGAAATACAGCAAATAAATCTAGTTTGAGTTTTTTTACTAAAATTATTTTGAAGCGATTAGTGGGAACGAAGGCATAAATTGCAAAACAACAGTTTTGAAAAGGATAATTAGAACTATTCTTCTCTCCGCTCTCGCCTTCAATAAGTCCGAAAAGTAAAACGGCACATACAGCGTTCCTGGAAAGTGGTGAACCTAGTGTTTTCAAAGTAAAAATTATATTTTGCTCCGTTATATTTCCGAATAAATGTATTTTGTTTAAAATTATTTTGATAGTTAAATTTTACATTCTGTACCAATGAATAAATTTGTTGGATCTACTACCGTCAGATAATACTCAGTGGTTTTTATTATTTGGTATTTTTAATTTTCGCTTTTCCGATAAATAAAGTGTAAACGATACGATATATTTTTTTATCGTACATTTTGAAATTTTATTTGTCAATTTTGTCCGTAGATACTCAAGTTTTTGTAAGTAACGTTGTTATTCTGGTGGCTTTCTTCACCGGCATTTTTTTTTCTCTGTCGTTTTGTTTATAGAGTGTCTTTGCTTGGGTTTTAAGAAATCATATTTGATTTCTGGACGTCTCGTTCAGGAATTAAATTTATTTCTTTAACAGGAATCTCAGAGAATCGCCGACTGACTCGGGTCTTATTGAGATTTCTTTCCGTTGGATTTGTTACTAGTTGCTTGGTTTCAAGAAATCATATTTGATCTCTGGACGTCTCGTTCAGGAATTAAATTTATTTCTTTAACAGGAATCTCAGCGAATCGCCGACTGACTCGGGTCTTGTTGAGATTTCTCCCTCTTTCCGATGTTTTGATTTGAGTTATAGGGTTTTCCGGTTCCCAGAAATAATATTTAATTTTGGACGATTCGTGGGTTTCGTTCGGGGATTAAATTTATTCTGCCAGGTTTTTTTCAGCGAATCGCCGCCTGCCCCGGATCTCGTTGACATTTTTATTTTCTATGATTTTTTTTTGTTCTATGGAAATTGACTTTCAAATTTTGTTAAACCGTTGATTAAGACCGTGAAATATTTTAGTTTACGTTTATAAAACCACTGAGTCCGTAAAAATCTTATGTTTTATTTTATTATATTGCATTGTACATGAACCGTTTGTTTATATCTGCTCGCTCATATTCTGCCTAGTGTATATTATTTATTGGGATATTCGTCCGCTTACTGCCTTGCTTTGGTAGCTTGGGTAAAGTTTTTGTGTTTGCTTTATGACTCTACCTACTATATGTTAGAGAAAATATACCGTTATTGAATTATTGTAGTTTGATTAATATTTTACTAGTACTTCGGTACTACCATTGGTTCCAAATGTATTTTCTTTAAGTTTGACAACAGCAGTCATCCTATTGACCGATTATTTTAGGGTAATTTTGTGCGAACCGTCGAACAATAAAGCATTATAAAAGCAAGTATACCGTACTTATTTTATACAGTAAGTTGCAATCCGACCCCTGGCATTTTCCGTACCTCCATCTGTTGTTATCCGGAACTCTCGAAACTTTGGAGTCGAGGGGCCGTGGAGTTAACCACGATAAAAATCTGGCGCCCGAGAGAAAACTTGAATCCGCAGTTTTGGGGTGTCAATTGTGACGTGTCCAGGTACTTAGTTTCGACGTAAAGTACGAGAAGGAAGAAAACGCGTTACAATATATACAAGAGGAAAATAATATTCGCCTTTCACAAAAAGGTAATAATTCGTCTAATAAAAGACCTCAGTTTCCTATGAGACATCAACCTCAGTTTTCTCAACCATCTACATATTTTCAAAATTATTCCAGACCGCAGCAATGGCACTCTAACCAACAGAGACCATTTCCTCAAGGTCCAATGAATGTGAATCCTAGACAATTACCTCCACAACAATATTTTACAAATCAACAAGTTTTTGGTAAACCCCAAAACGTTAGGACAAATATAAATTCACCTCAACAAAGACCCACACAAAATTCAAACATTCCTAAGCCTATACCTATAAGTATTTTAAGTACTCTTCCTGTTCCACGCCTCCCTCCTACAAATAACTTTAACAGACAGATTTCTCAGAGACAATCTCCTCAAAGAGCTTGGACATCTGAAGAACTTTTCAGTTTTGACCAAGATACTTACAATGCCAATACTGACATAAGCGAACACTATGAAAGTGAAGATATTGTTTATAGTATCAAAAGACAAACAAATAACAGAAATTAACGCCCTCTGTGACAAAACAGAACTACCCTACATTGTTGTCCAAAACCCCCCATTAAAACTCCTCATTGATACTGATTAAACAAAATCATTCTTAAATCCTGATATTTGCTTTAAACATTTTGAAAATAATATTAAGCACGAACCATTTATAGTAAGTTCAATTTTTCAGGCTCATTATCAGGAATATTCTACTCAAATTCCAAGTTTTAAAGAATTTTAAAATAATAAAAATTTGCAATTTGGACTTTTCAAATTCCATAAGATTTTTGACGGACTTATCGGTTTAGATAATCTTAAACTTTTAAAAGCACATATAGATTTTTCAAACTCAAAATTAATTACGGAAAATTCTATTTTACCTATCAAATATTACCAACCAGATAAAACTCAATTTTATTTTATTCAATTAGACCCTCATTCAATAAATCCAATTCGTGTTCCCGTTAAAGAAACTAAAGGTACCATATTTTTACCTAGTCAAAAAATTGACAATGCATATTTAAGAGAAACCCTAACCGAAGCACATAATGGTATGGCTTGGGTTGAATTAATTAATGACAGTAGTGAAACAATTTCAATGACTTTAACTAATCCTCTAAAAAGCAACTCCATAAACTTAAAAGAGTATCATCTATGTACAGCTGACGTTATACCAATACAATCCCAAAACTCAGACGAACAAGTAGACATAAGAAACCTTATTAGATCTGACCACATGAACTTCGAAGAAAAAGAAAATATACACAATTATGTAGAAAATTTGCAGACGTATTTCATAGACCAGATACACCCTTGACATTTACGAATCAAATAAAATACGAACCACTGACGAAATACCAGTACATACTAAGTCATATAGATACCCCCACGTACATAAAGAAGAAGTACAGAGACAAATTGGATCAATGTTAGACCAAGGTATAATAAGACATAGCCAATTACTCTGGTCATCACCAATTTGGATAGTTCCCAAAAAACCAGACGCTTCAGGTAAAATTAAATGGAGAATCGTAGTCGATTATAGAAAAGTAAATGAAAAAACAATAGAC
Source organism: Lochmaea crataegi (assembly GCA_947563755.1). Taxonomy (NCBI): domain Eukaryota; kingdom Metazoa; phylum Arthropoda; class Insecta; order Coleoptera; family Chrysomelidae; genus Lochmaea; species Lochmaea crataegi. The sequence continues at coordinate 31,244,442 of OX387434.1, read as the reverse complement.
GATAAATACCCTATTGCAAATATATCTGATTTATTTGACAAATTAGGCAGATGTCAATACTTTACGACCCTTGACCTAGCCAGCGGGTTTCATCACATCGAAATGGCCGTAGAAGACATTCCAAAAACGTCATTTTCAGTAGAACATGGTCATTATGAACATGTCCGAATGCCGGTTTAAAAAACAGCCCATCCACATTCCAGAGGGTGATGGATAATATTCTAAGAGGACTACAAGGAAATATATGCCTCGTATATATGGTCGACATAATAATATATTCAACTTCGTTACAAGAACACCTAGTCAATTTAACAAAAGTATTTCAAAGACTTCGAGATTCAAACTTGAAGATACAATTAGACAAATCATAATTTTTGAAAAAGGAATACTTCCTTCCGAGACCAAATCATGACAAAATTACAGCAATAAAAAATTATCCAATACCAAAGAAGTAAGAGGATTTTTAGGACTCCTCGGTTATTATAGAAAATTTATTAAAGATTTTGCACGGATTACAAAACCATTAACTGTTTGTTTGAAAAATAATGCAAAAATTGAACACACTTCTAAATTTATCTAATGTTTCGAAACTTGTAAAAATCTATTAATTAATGAACCATTATTACAATACTCAGATTTTGAAAACCCCTTTAATTTAACAAATGACGCGAGTAATTCTGCAATTGGTGCAATACTTTCTCAAGGACCTATAGGTAATGATTAACCCATTGCATTTGCTTCTAGAACATTAAATGATTCAGAACAAAATTATTCTACTATAGAAAAAGAAATGTTAGCTATAGTATGGGCCGTAAAATATTTTAGACCATATTTATTTGGTAGAAAATTTAAAATTTTATCAGATCACAAACCAATACAATGGTTATTTAGTTTAAAAGAATCAAATTCAAAACTTATACGATGGAGATTAAAACTAGAAGAATATGACTATGACATTGTCTACAAAAAAGGAAAATCTAACACAAACGCCGACGCCCTTTCAAGAGTAGAAATACATACAAAAGAAATATTCTACTTAGAAAAATACGTCGAAAAAATAAACAGAATATTGCAAGACCCAGACGATTAAAATGCCTCTCTATACAAAAATCCACCCGAAGATAGATTATCAGATTTCGAAAATATAAATGTACCAGAAGTACCTGTATCCCTTGAAGATCTACTAGAATTAGCGAGCCCCACTCAACCAACTCCAGAAACGAATCGAGAAGAAAATCAAGAAATCAATCAAGAAACTAACCAAGAAGAAAACCAGCAACCAAATGATGAAAGAGAAATCTCCGATGACCAAACAATTCATAGCAGCCAAGAAAATCCTATATTAGAAATTCCTATATCCGCAAAAAAATCAAATAATATTAGATTTTGTTTATTATCAACCAAATAAACCTGTCATAAAAGAAATTTTTCCAGGCAGAAAAAGAATTCACGCTCAAATAGGATTAGACAATCTAGAAAATAATATTATAACACGTTTCAAAGAAATTATAGATCCCAAAATAAAACATGCTATACAATTTTCACCCGATACTTATTATGAATCCACTTGTACTCCATTGCAACCTACTTCCAAAAATAATCCTTACAATCTTATCAAATGTTCCACAATTCTTACAGACGTTACAGACAACAATGACAGAAGTGACATTTTGAAAAATTACCACGAAGGAAATACAAATCATCGAGGTATTATTGAAACAGAACAACAAATTAGGAAAAGATAGAACTTTAATAAATAATTATACAGAACAACACCGTGAAAAAACGAAATTAATGTATTACCAGCTTAATCACAATATTACTCAAAGAAAAGAAAAAGTAATTCAAGTCAGAATCGAAAACAGAGATCCCGCAATTAATTACGAATCCAGTACTAGAGTATTTACCAAAACTACTGAGAAAAGAAACAAATTACTCCCCTGATTTGCACCAAAAACAGTCAAATCCAACAATAAAGTGACAATTACAACAGTACATAAAAAGAATGTCAAACATAAAAAGAAAACGAATTCTAACAGACAAAATTCCTTACAGATTATCAACGACAACATGTCAGAAAATAAAAATCCAGAACCTGGAGGGCAACCCCGGTATACTACCCCTGAACCTGGGCCCAGCCAAGGTCCAAATTAGTCAACGTGACTTTGTTCATTATTATAACTTAACCCCTATAGCATTAGAATTAGATACTTTAGAATATTACTATACAAATATTACTAATACTTTTTTTAAGTCACAAAATACAACTTTACATTGGAATAGCCTAGAAAATTTAGGTAATGGAATTAATTATCAATTACAATAAGCACAACGGAAATTTCAAACCCTTTACCCTTCACATAGAATTAAACGAGGTTTGATTAACGGTCTTGGATGCATAATGGAAGCAATTTCTGGAAACCTTGATCAGGCAGACGCTGAAATGTATGATAAAGCCATAGAGTCTCTCCAAAATAATCAACAAAATATTATTTCAAATGCAAATCAACAAAGCTCATTATCTACTCATTTAATTGATAATGATAATAAAACTATTATGTACTTCATTAACTAATAATCAAAAATCAATAGCTATGGAAGTAGAAAAATTAAGTACGGTCCTGGACAAATTAGTATTTGAATTTGATAAGTTTATCTACATTCAAAATACCTTGAATCAACTAAATCTTTCTTTGCAATTAATTATTCAACTGTTAACTGATTTAGAAAACGCTATCATTTTTGCTAGAATCAGTGCCTTACACAATAGTATTATTAAGGTAGACAAAATAAAATCAATTATTAATAAAATGCTTCAACATTATAACCCAAAACAAATATTATACGTTGACAATGAACATTTACTAAAATATTATGATGTTATTTCAATTGACGCTTATTTTTCAAATTTTATGTTTGTATTTGTTCTGCATTTCCCAAGTCTTCATCCTGAATCCTTTAACCGTTACCACCTATATTCAATACCCACCAAAAATTTAACCACAATTTTACCCCCTTCTCACCTTATCTGACAATAAGCAAGGAACTTTTCGAATATTCTAATAAAGCTTGCAAGAAGTTAGTCATTACTTATCTGTGTCAAAAAGTTTCTCTACAACTTCATAGCAAATCTCCAGACTGTATTAGCCAAATCCTTCAAGTCTCAGAAGAAGAAGCCCGGTGCCTCTATGTTCCAGTTTCAATCCATAATGTATTGATAGAAGCAATGACAACCTCTCATTACATTGGCATCTTTCCGTCATCGACGAAAATTTCAACTCAGTGTTCAACAAGCAACATTCAAGTTCTACATGGTGTTTATCTAATTGAAGTGCCTCTAGGATGTGAATTCAGCACTCTCGATAAAAACTACTTCAATTCCAAAGAGATCCACTCACTCTTCCGAAAATTCAAAGAATTCCTCATTACTCCTCTACAAAAACCAAAACTATCAAATTAGAAAAAAAAATCATCTAGACGAACTACAACGCATTCATCATGAACAACAGCTTTTACAACCATTTTCCTATGAAGACAGCTCCTTCAACATCAATTACTTTTGGACGACTCCTTTATTCATCATTATAATAATTTGTATATGTATAATAATCTATAAATATCGAAGATACTTTAAATAAGCAAGAAGCAAAACAAGAACAAGAAATTCCGACAACAAGCACTCAAAATTCATCAGTTTTATTTGTCCCTTATAAGACTTCCTCAGGGGATGGACGAGATAGGAAGACGTCTCTAAAGACGAAATGAATCTGCTGCAACGTACAAGTTACATTTCAATAATACAATAGTACCTAGTACTATTCATTCAATCGGTCAAGAATAGGACGCTGATAGTGCGGTTTTTGCAGTTTTCGAGGACAACCAAGTATTATAAATTGATGTGAGAACAATAGAAATTCATTCTGGCATAATTCTTATACAATCTAGCACAGTTTAAATTCATAGTTGTAACAAATATTCTCTTTATCACTTCTTATACTTTTATTTAGTTTACACTCGTATTATATTATTTTTATAAATAAATATTTTTTGTTTTAAAAAAGCAATTTTCGAAACTTACTACAGCTACAGACTCTGAAGAGAAGGCATGGGAAGCTAACTCCTGAACAAAAGTTAGCATGGTTGTACCGTAACCTGTTACCTGAATACCGGCTGCAGATCCGAAAAGGAGATTTTAAGGATTTTTCCACGTTCTGTCAAATGGTTAGGGAATATGAGCTCCTCAGAAAAGAGCTCCAGAACATACCCAGCCCCAGTGGACCCTCCTGTTCGCAATACACCAAGGAATGGGCTCACCTACAACCCGACGCCTGGACCATCCCGAGATCCTATCGCAGGTAACAACCACCCTTCGTCAAAGGCTAGTACTCGTTACCCATCTTGGGCAAATTTCATGTTTACTGATTTGCACTGTGCATGAACTGTCGCCAGCATAAGTTTTTGATGCCGCCTTTCGTTTGATGTTAGATGCAGGTGTTTAAATAAACAATGCTAGCGATAACATTCGATCTTTTCAAGTCCGCACCCAATTTTATATCGACCAATCAGAATTATCCGTTTTTCCGGTATCCCTTCCACAAATGTGAAATTTCGTAACAGCTCTTATTCTTTCCCTGAAATTAATTTAGTAGTGGTTTTGTCTCCTAACGAAAAGAGTGGTGAGCCGGAATACGGTAATACCGGTGAGCTTCTTAAGTTGTCTATCGTAATTTTCATAACAATAGAAAAATATCTAAACTTCTCTTTAGTTTTCTTCGAGGAATATAATCCAGTTCTTCCCTTGCACTACGATAACTCTTCTTCTTCTTCCCTTGCACTACGATAACTCTTCTTCTTCTTCCCTTACTCTACGACAGTATTTTAATTTACTGCCATAGAGGCGTTATAGGTGACCTCAAAATAAATTATAGTTTAAAAAAAAATAAAAACACGCTTTATAGGTAATCGAACTAAAAAATAGAAAATAATCCTTAATTTAAGAATAAAATGATTAACGAGAAAATAATGTCATTGTGGTAAAAGCGTAGGGTGCTTTGTACCACGTTTATACACTAACTCTGCATTTCGGAATAGAACTAGTAAGAAATTATAACAATTGATATCGAAGCACCCCACGCTATTACCACGATGACAATAATTTTCTCGTTAATCATTTTATTCTTAAATTAAGAATTATTTTCTACTTTTTAGTTCGATTACCTATAAATCGTGTTTTTTAGTTTTTTTTAAACTATAATAAATTTTTTACTTTTTAGTTCGATTTACTATAAGGTGTATTTTTTAGTTTTTCTCAAACTCGATGCCAGATCAAAGTTATGTTTTTTTTAATGGAACACTCTATATTTTACCACTATACTGTATTGCCATCGGTCCTTGACGAGTGTTGAATACAATATCCAACACTGTAGGTTTTGTATTTGCATTGTATAAATTTAAGTGTGGCCACGTTGCCTAAAACTGTCATTTGTCACTGGTCGTTTTGACCTTGGGCAGCTAGCGCCCCAGTCACTTCAAGACCAGTTGCATAGCGAGAAGTAAAGTAATTGTTGAATATTTTTATAGTTCCAAGTTTATGGTTTTGTACCTAAAACTGAAGCTCTACCTTCGTGGTATCTTTACCAATATTTGTAATAAGTGTAAATATTGTAATATAGTGTAAATAGTTGAAGTGATGTCGCGTACTTTCCTTCATCCTTCCTTCTTCATGTTCAACCCAAAAACTGAACATAATGGTCCTTCAAATAAATACGGATGAGTTGCCAGCATCAAAATAAGCAGTAATGTATGAGTAAAGTCGTGTTAAGAGTGACTTGTGAGTAATTGTTTAAAGTGTAAGTGCTATAGTGCTGCATAAATAATTCGTAAGTCCTGCCATTTCTTCATTTTGCCGCCACAAAGTGAAACTTTCGACGGCTTCTTCTCCACTAGCAACAACAGGTGAAAAATATTTTAGTTTTTTCAGGATCGGTTAGTGTAGTAACAAACAACCTAACAAATTTATCTTGAAATTTATATTATCTCTTTTATCATATAAGTTCCTGTCTAGTAAAACATTAGTTTAAAATTTGCAAAATGTATAAAAAAGAAATTACTAAATTAAACTTTACTATTGAACAAGTAAATAGAAGTATTTCTAGGATTGAAAGATATATTACGGAACACCAAAATACCAAAATGAATGAATGTTTATCGAGTCAGTTGAAATGTAGAAAAGAAACTAGAAACTAATTTTAAAACTTTTCAAGATGCTCAAAATCAAATTCTATATATTGACCCAACTAGCATGGACTATTCTTCAGAATTTGAAGAAAATTACTTTAAAATTCTTACTGAAATTGAATTAAAGCTTTCTGAAGTTGTAAATGAAAATGTAAATGTAAATAATTCAAATAACCAAGTCAGTAATGCATCATGTTCTGGTTTGCAAAATGCTACATTTTTATTTATTTATTTATTTATATTTAACGGATAAACCAATTTATAATAATATAATAATACTATGCTTAACATTCATAATTTAAATATAGATTTACATAAATAAACTTAAAAGCTATGAAATAAAATATAAGATATTAAAAAGTTGTACAAGGTAAAGTAATTAAGACCTAAAAATATTTATAACAAAATCAAGATGCATGATTATGTAAAGTTAATGCCCCTGACTTGACTTTTAAATCGTGACAACGCAGAGTCGAAAATATCGAGATTGTGTTGATAGTTGTTGGCAGTTCTTAACAGTCTAGTTATAGGTTCATTCCTGCCATAGTTTGTCTGGTGAAATGGAATATGAAACAATTCAGTGTTACGGGTTCTTCTATTATTTACTTTAAATTCGATTAGAGCTAATAAGTCAGGACAATTAATGTAACCACTAAGTAGTTTGTGTAAGAAACATAAATCAAGTTCTATTCTCCTATTTCTTAAGGACTGAAGATTTAAACGAGTCAGCATCTCATTGATGTGAAAATCGCTTACCCGAATTCCCAATTTAAAGACACCCTGTCTTAAAAATCTATTTTGGACCCTTTCTATTGACTGTGCATCAGTATTAAAATGCGGAGACCAAACTACTGAATTATACTCTAAGATGCAACGGACTAATGAACAATATAATAATTTTAAGACCTCTGCTGAAAGATGTCTAGACGTTCTGATAATAAAGCCTAGCGTTTTATTTGCCTTAGATGTAATTTCCAATATGTGTTGTTTAAATGTCAATTTAGAATCGAATCTAACACCAAGATCTCTCATATCATTGGTTACAATAAGATTTTTATTTTTTATGCTGTAGTTAAAACTGGGGAAGTTGGAGTTTCTTGAGAATGTAATTTGGTAGCATTTGTCTTGATTCAATTCCATCATATTAATATCACACCAATGCACTAAATTATTTAGATCTTGCTGTAACATAATGACGTCATATAAATCTTTAATTTTTTTAAACATCTTGAGATCATCAGCAAATATCAAGCGACAGCTGCCCGACAAAACTTCCACCACATCATTAATAAACAAATTGAATAAAATTGGTCCAAGATGTGATCCGTGCGGAACTCCTGATGACACATTTATTACCGATGAAATGGAACCAGCATATCTAACACTTTGCGATCTGTTCGAGAGATAACTCTGTAGCCAAGTAAATACACTTCCTCTTATACCCACCACAAATAATTTCGACAGTAACAATTCCTGATTAACTCTGTCGAAAGCTTTTGTAAAATCCGTATATATAGAATCAACTTGAATTTTATTTTCAAAGGCTGTCATAATGTAATTTTCATAACAAAGTAGATTGGAGGCAGTAGATTTGCCGTATGAGAAACCATGTTGGGAACTAATTATATGTCGTGTGTCCCAAGACAACTTTTTAGAGATAAGGGAATCCAAAAGCTTTGGTATTTCAGATTGCAGGCACACAGCACGTTAATTTGTAACATCATTTCTCTTACCCGATTTGTAAATAGGCGCAAGAAAACTCTGTTTCCAAAAATCTGGAAACATGCCCTGTTTTAAGCTTAAATTGAAAATATTATGAATGGCCTTAGCAAGAGTAAAAACGTGGTACAGGACCATAAGAAAGTTTCCCTGGAGCTCTCATAATGGCTTCTATGATTTTCTTTTTCCATTTTCTCCTGTTTCAAGTGCCAAATTACCGCACATAGAGATACCCATCTTTGATGGTAAAGACTTGAATATATTTAAACCTTTTATTGAGATATTTAAAGCTGTAATAGATAAAAATTGAACTTTGTCTCGTGTAGAAAAATTATTTTATCTTCGAAATTTTTTAAAAGGTGAGGCTCTTTCTTTAATAAGTACTTTACCCATTATAAACAGATCCTACAATGAAGCTTTACAAATTTTAGAAAGCAGATATGATAACGAAGCTATGCTTATCAACTCACATATAAATTCAATTTTAGATATTCCCAATTTAACCAAGGATACTTCGTTAGCCTTAAGGGCATAAGCAAAGTTCGTCAACAAATTGGTGCATTAAAATATTTAAATCAACCAGTTAGCCATTGGGATATGATATTAATCTGAATTTTGTCCAAAAAACTTGACCAGTTGACAAATCGGGCCTATCAAATTGTTAGGAACCTTTCAAAATTGCCTACTATCACTGAATTTTTACAATATTTGGAAAACCGAGCAACGGCTTTAGAATCTGTCGGTCATAATGATAATCATAGTGGAGTTTTGACAGGTCTACTGATAAGCGTGCGTTAATTGTTGTACAAAAAGATTTAAAATGTATATTTTGTTCAATTCCAAACCACAAAATTTATAACTGCAGTAAATTCAAGGATATTTCAGCAAATGAAAGATTGTCCTTTATAGATAAAAACAAATGTTGTAGGACTTGTCTAAATATGCACAAAGGAAAATGTAAAATGTCAATTAAATGCAAAACTTGTGCCAAAAATCAACACAGCCTGCTGCATTTGGGAAGGCATTTACAAAATTCTACAGAAAGGTCAGTGGAAAATTCTGATTTTGATAAGTTAGCATTAGCCATGAAATTTAATTCTGATTCATTTTATGAAATAAAAAATGTAATTTTGCCACAATAAAAGTTAAAATTGAATTTTAAAATGGTTCATTTATAATAGCTCGCTGCCTTTTGGATAGCGGATCTCAAGTATCTTTGATAACTAATGATTTTTTTTTAAATTAAGAATTTCTTCTTTTAAAAACAAAGTAAATATTTTGGGCATTTCTAAAAATTCTACTCAGGTTACAAATTCTGTTAATTTTGAAATTATTTCTTGTTTTTATGATTATAAGAAAAGTGTTAAGTGTTCAATTGTTGAATACATAAGCAGATTACCACAAATAGAATGCAATTCTTTCAATTTGCCCACCAATATTGTGTTGTCAGACAATTATTTTTATAAACCAGGAGACATTGATATTTTGCTGTCTTCTGACATATTTTTTGAGGTTTTATTAGAAAGAAAAATAATTTTAGACAACGGGATTTTTTTTACATAATACTCTCTTTGGATACATTCTTGGCGGATCTGCCTCCACAAATCCCAAATATCAAAAATTTTTCTTGTCTTCTACTCTTCAGAAATCTACTAATTTCTCAATTTTGGGAAGTAGAGAAAGTTCCGGAGGTCTACACAGAATATTCTGATGAACAAGATGCCTGTGAAACAGTTTTTTGCAATTCAATCCAGAAAATAAACAACAAGTTTATGGTTGATTTACCTTTAAAGCTGCCATTAAAAAATATGAATTTAGGTGATTCATTATCCATTGCATATAAAGGATTTCAAAATTTAGAAAAAAGATTTGCTTTAAATCTACCTTTATTTAAACAATATAAAGCGTTTATTGACGAATATTTAGCATTAGGTCATGCAAAAATTGTAAATATTGGGGACTACAATTTAAATAGCGGTTCTGTTTATTTCATGGGGCATCACCCTGTTATTAGGGAAGATAAAAGAACAAGGTTTTTGCGCGTCGTATTTGACGGCAGTGTGAAAACAAAAACTAAAAGATCCGTAAATGATTTTTTATATAACGGCGCAGTTGTACAAAATTCTTTGTTTGAAATTTTAATTTTGTTTCGTACATTCAAGTTTGTTATCTTGTCTGATATCAAGCAAATGTACCGGATGATTCTTATCAGTCAGGGAAATTCTTTTTTTTGCAACTCGTTGTTTAGTCCATCTAGCTAATACTGAACGCAATATTTTTCCTTTGACTTCAAATGCCATACTACAACACACTTATGTCGATGATATCTTAGCCGGTGCGAATGGTCTTCAAGAAGCCCAGCAATTAAAAAATGAGTTAGTTAGCCTTTTAAATTTAGGCTCCTTTGAGTTGCATAAATGGCGAAGTAATGAATTATCTATTATTAAAGACATCCCTAAAGAGAAATGTCATCTGGACGAAATTGATATGAATAAATCAAACTCCATTGTTAAAACTTTAGGCTTATCTTACGTTCCAACAATTGATTTTTTCAAAATAACACCTCCTTAGGGTGAGTTTAAAGAATGTTTGACAAAACGACAAATTTTGAGCTATATCTCTAAATTTTACGACCCTTTAGGACTAGTTGGACCCTTGTTGGTTTCAGCTAAGTTATTTATGCAGGAATTATGGTTTCAAAATTCAAATTGGGACGAAATTCTGTCAGATGATTTGCTTAAAAAATGGAAGCTTTTTATAACGGATCTTTCTTCCATGCCTCCAATTCTTGTTTCTCGCGATCTAAGCTTAGCAAATGCTAAGAGCATTCAATTGGTAGGTTATTGTGACTCTTCCATTGTCGCTTATGGGGCTCTGCCTTATACATAAGAGCAATTTTAGACAATAATATCTCCGTTAATCTTATTTGCTCCAAATCCAGAATTGTACCACTTAATGAAAAGTTAACCATTCCAAGGCTAGAGCTAAACAGTGCTTTATTGTTGGGAAATTAAGCTAATACTGCATACAATCTATTTAAATCAAAAATAGACAAGGTTTTTTTACATTCAGATTCCAATATCACTTTAGCTTGGATACGTACCGATCCCATAAATCTAAATCCTTACGTTGCAAATAGAGTAATTAAGATACAGAGCTTAAATCGTGATTTTCAATGGCGATACATCAATACAAAAGAAAACCCTGCAGATTGCCTATCCAGAGGTTTAGAGCCTCAAAATATGAGTGAAAACAAGTTATGGTTTCATGGACCTCAGGAGCTTTTCGATGTAAATTTTGCTTACACTGAAGTTCCAATTTCTTTTCCAAATCCTCTACCAGAAGAAAGAAAAGTTTTTCTTGCAACTCAAGAACCAAAATTTATCTTTGATAATTATTCATACAAATTGCAAAGAATTGTTGCACATATATTAAGATTTGCAAAAAATAAAACTAAAATCACTGGAAAGTTAACTGTTCCTGAGCTAGAAAACGCCTTGAAAGCTATTATTAAATATGAACAAATTCATTGCTTTTCCTATGAAATAAAGCAATTAGAAAATAAATTGCCAATAAAAACACATTTAAACACTTTGTCACCGTTTTTAGATCATAAACACGTCCTTCGAGTAGGGGGGAGACTGCAGAACGCAAAAATTGATTACGATCAGAAGCACATATTACCAACCTCATAATCCTTAAAGAACATCAAAGACTTTTGCATGTTGGTCAAAAGCAAGTTCTTAGTTCGCTTAATTTTAAATTTTGGCTTATTAGCGGTGTTAGGGAGGTTAAAAAGATTCTTCACAAATGTTTGGTTTGTTTTAGAGCAAAAGCTCGCTGTTCTCAGCAACTTATGGGTTCTTTGCCAGAGGGAAGGGTTTCACAGGCTAGACCGTTTCAGAATGTAGGTGTGGATTTCTGTGGTCCTTTCTATATAAAACAATCTAGAATAAGAAAGGCCATAATAACGAAGTCATTCATAGCCTTATTTGTTTGTTTCTCCGTAAAGGCGATACACCTAGAGCTTTTGTCTGACCTAACTACAGAAAATTTCTTAGCTGCCTTTAAAAGGTTCATCCCACGAAGGGGTAAGTCTTCTCAGGTGTTTTGCGATAATGGAGCAACCTTTAAAGGGACAAAAAATAAAATTCACGAATACTACATACTTCAAGAAAAATTAGAAAATGAGGAAAAAATAGATAATTTCTTTTTAGATGAAAAAATCAAACTAGTGTGCAAAATTTCGAATTAGTCTGAGCGTTTAAAGTGGGTAAAAATCGAATTTAAAGGTTGCGTTACAAACAAACAAATATACAAGTGAAGCTAATATAAAGCGTGTAACGTGTAATAAATTTGCCGAAAAAATGAATTCTTTTTTTAGCCGTAGACGGGATTAGAACCCTCGACCGGTGAATCCGGGGGTTGACGTCAGCGAAGACCCGCGCCTTAGCCCGCTCGGCCAACGAACGTACTTAAAGTGGTGGGATATACTAACAGTAATAAGCCACTTGCTCTTTGTTCAAAGGAGAGTTACAAACATACAGGTGGAGCTAATAAAAGCGTGTTAAAAAAATAAATAAATACCTCAATTCCCCAAACAACTAAATGGCTTTTTCTTATCACCTGACTCTCTTTTTACTTATTGAAGAGGGTAATAAAAAATAAGTTGGCGTCCAAATTTCCTTTACCGTTTCGTATCTTCTTCCGACGGCGATGGTTGCAGACCTTATTTTGGTTTAAAATCCCGGCACTGGGATACCGGCATTAAATGCCGTTCCTAGCGTTACAAAGTCTGACGTACAATAATGAAAAATATGGCTTGCTATTTTAGTGAGATTTAAAAGGCTCGAATAATAATGAGAATGGAAGGAAGTTCAGTTCTTGCGGCAGCAAATTTATATAATAGAAATAATAAAACAGTATTCAGAATGAAGAAATTGACACTCGTCACCAATGATTCCCACTTTGACAACCTTTTCGATTTCATAACCTTTACTTCCAATAATACCTGTAAGTTTTAAGCAAATCAGATAACACTAAAGTATCTTTCTTATAAAAGTGCCTTTTTTGTACAACTGTGCCCCAAGTGTTTTAGCAATTTACTGCCAGGCCTGGTTTTGGGCTGTAGTACCTATTACAGTAATCTGAACGACAATAATCATATAAGCATGGAAAATATTAAATTTTCTCTAAGAATTGAATATTCAATTCAATATCATTTCACATTTTGACTACACAACAATCAACATGCAACGGACGTGTCCTTCTGTACGCCACCAGAAACTTCAAAGGGAAATTTGCCTTCTTTTATGATTCGTATTTCTTCAATAAAAACAAACTTTCCATACTTCACACTTTATTTGCCTGTTCAAAACAATACATCGTCCCTTAAGAGCAGAACTATACCATGTCCAAATTTTCACATTTTTCGTTTCTAACGCCTATATATACCTTAAGTTGTAACGGTAAATGTATGCTTTTAGTTGGGCGCCAATTTGTAACTGTAAATGTTGTACCTCACAGGGCACCAGCTCGAAGGGCTCCGGCTAGAGACTCCTCTCAAGGGTGATTCGACCCCAAGTTTATGCTGCACAAGTGCTACAGGAAGGTTGTAAAAGTTGAGGGCGCCACTACCTTTTTGGCGATAAAAAGGACTGAGAAAACTAAGGCGGAAAAGGTAGAAACGCCTTGTAAAATTGAAATAAGTTAATAATAAAAACTACTAAAAATTACCCCGGGCGATATCTCCCTCAACTTTTATAGTTGGGGATTTAGAAAAAAATAAAAATAGAATCAACACAAATTTACAATTTATTCTGCCACAGGAAATGAACAGGAATTTGTACTTTTATAGGTACTTAGCTTATATGGAGTTGTTTCCTGAAGAAGAAGTCAGGTCTTGATCTGAACTGATGAGTTCTGTTCTAGGACGGTATTTTGAGCTAGGGCTGTATCCTTGGCTATATTCTTGGGGTTATATTCTCCGGTTAAATTCTTCGGTTTATATCCTCGGCGTTATATTCTAGCCTAGGGTTATATTCTCGCCTAGGGTTATATTCTTGGCTTATATTCTCGCCTAGGGGCTGTGCTTACCTAGAAGTACAAGTGGATCAGGGATATGTAGGAACTTGAATGTAATGGCACATTATGTTGGTCAGCTTTTCAGGTTAAAGAAAAGGAAGGCAGTTATTTGAAAGTCAAAAAATTGATTTAATTTACTGAAAGCTTTCCAACATTATATGTTCCATGTTAAAACAGTAAAAATAGCAATTATCGGCTAAATTAAAAAATATACTAATGATCCGAAAGAAACTAATCATAGCAAAAAGTTATTTATTTAGTTATATGAAAAAATATCGTGCTTAGGAAATATATGATACCGGCACTGGCGTTGCGAAAGAATATTTTATAGGTTAGCGGTTTATAAAAGTGTTATTTTATAATTAAAAGAGTTATTTCGCAACTGAAAAAGCTTTAAAATGTTTGTATGAAAGTAAAACAGTGAATTATAAAAGAATATTTGGTTTATGACCACGTGTTGAATTTAATTTCGTCTATCTCTGTAAAAAAAATAAAGAATGCATACGAAAATTATATCAGACAGTACTTTAGAAGAAGCTTATTAATTATAAATTATGATTTTGAACTTACCACAGCAAAATTCATAAGATAGGTACTTAAGATATGAAAGATAGCGAAAGATGATCTGTCGCTTTAGGCGGTCGATAACAGGAAGGGGTGTTTAACGTGGCGTTGTGCAAAAAATGGAAGCGTCCGTTGGCAGACGTCAATTGTCTTACGTTCGGGGTTGAAGAGTTTGGGATCACAGAACTATAATTGGATGTGGCTAGTGGCGACGAGCGCTAATTAAAAGGATTTATTCTGTAAAATCGAAACAGGTCGATAGACATGTTACACCCCCTCTCTTCCGGGAAAAAAATGATTCGAAAAATTTTTTTTTTTGTGAAAAATGGGCTTAATAAGATAAAAGGAGGGGTGAAGTATCATTGCAAAATCTATGTATCTTAGGTAAGGTAAGGCAATTGTCAAAGGTAAAGGTAAGGCAATTGTCAAAGGTAAGGTAAGGCAGTTGTCAAAGGTAACGGTAAGGCAGTTGTCAAAGGTAACGGTAAGGCAGTTGTCAAAGGTAACGGTAAGGCAGTTGTCAAAGGTAACGGTAAGGCAGTTGTCAAAGGTAAAGGTACGGTAGTTGTCAAAGGTAACGGTAAGGCAGTTTTGTCATCTTGTGATTATCATGTAGTTATGTGTGTGTTTTGATAAAACGCTGGGATCTCAGATACGCAGAGCGAAAAATTCCAGGAAATACCAAACCAATGTCTCCGGGAGAGACACAAAAATAAACACGGTGAGTGATGTCAGCCTAAAATTGATTTAGAATGCAATTCCGTCGGAATTCTAATTAATTCGTAAATCAGCCTAATTTTCACCGAGTAAAGAGTGAAGATTTGCCATAATGACGTCACCAGGGGTGAAATACTACTTGACTTAGCAAAATGTTGTTAAGCAGGGCGACAACACTTATAGTGTTCCACAAGGAACGGTTCTAAAATATACGATAACGGTAGGTAGTTCACAAGTATCACAATACGGCAACGCAAAAGATAAGTTAAGGGAGAGAAAGGAATACATAGATACTTACTTTGAATGGTTTTCGGTAAAAGAGAATTGAAGATATATGGGGTGATTCTGAAAGCTAAATCGAGGTCGAAATAATGGTATGTGTGGTTAGGAATAGTTTGTGGCGACATTATAAAAGGAAAGACGATAGATTTTTATCACGTGATCGGACAAAAAGGTATTCTGGTTTATACGCCGAGAGCACAGGAAGAGGGCAGAAACAACAGCGCCCGATCGACATTCGGTGAGGTTGCCAGTTAGCGTCCACAGTAGCCATTGGTCATCGATCCGAAAGTCATTCCAGCTACATGCATTCAGTCCGTTGATATGCTCTCTTTGTTAAATCGAACAAAGGTATTGTTACTAAAATTACACCCATGACCTTGTCAGGAAATACGGTATATCGGTCCAGAACTCTACAAGAGTGTGGCCAACCTGGTTAAAGATAAAAAACGACTAAAAACTAAGGAAGAACTGCCATTGAATGCAAGAGAAAGAGAAGAGATTGCTATAGGAGACAAGGTGAAGAAAAGAGCGACTAAGCAGTCATTTTTCAAACCTATTGTGTTTGTAAACCGAGCGCAATCCGCCACTCAGCAAAGGCCAACCCAGTCCAATCGGGGCCTAACGTCTTACGGTACGTCAATCGAGACTCTACGTTAGTTATAAAAAGCAAAATTGACCGTTTATTTGTTTGAGAAACGGTAGGAAAACTCGGGGCAACAAAAAGACATATAACAAAAAGGGGGACCAAAAATTTGAATGACGTAAAATCCATTTCCGCAATGGAGAGCTCTCACGGTGTCTAGCCTGTATTTTTATGTTTTGTAACAGAATGAATGAAATGCGGGATAAGAAAAGGAGCCGTTTTGTCCGGAGAACGGTATAAACTCCAATGTAGCTTGGTCTACTTCCTTTTCTACGCGGAGGTAAAAATGGTTGGGAACCAAGTTGAATATGGGTTGAGTAATCGGGACGGTAAGTAACACGGTTGCCTAAAAGAAAGAAAACGGAAAGAGAAGAGCAAAAACAACTCTAGTGTATCGTTTTTGTAGGAGAACGATATCGAAACTCCAAGAGAATGGCACGGTTGCCTAAAGTAAGGAAGAAAACGAAAACGGAAATAATAAAAATAGTGGTCAACTAAAACTCAATTGTACCGTTTTTTAGGAGAACGATAGCGAAACTCCAAGAGAATGGCGCGGTTGCCTAAAATAAGGAAGAAAACGAAAACGATAATGAACTAAAAACACAATTGTACCGTTTTTTAGGAGAACGATAGCGAAACTCCATGAGAGTGACGCGGTTGCCTAAAGTGAGGAAGAAAACGAAAACGGAAATAACAATGATAAACTAAAAACTCGATTGTACCGTTTTTTTAGGAGAACGATAGCGAAACTCCAAGAGAATGACGCGGTTGCCTAAAGTAAGGAAGAAAACGAAAACGATAATGAACTAAAAACACAATTGTACCGTTTTTTAGGAGAACGATAGCGAAACTCCAAAAGAATGGCGCGGTTCCTGAAGTAAGTGACTCTACGTTAGTTATAAAAAGCAAAATTACCATTCATTTGTGAAACGGTAAAAAAACTCAGGTAGCAAAAAGTTAGGTACTTGACAACAGGAGCCAAAAATTTGAATGACATAAAATCCATTTCGAACAGAATGAATGAAATGCGGGATAGGAAAAGGAATTAGTGGGCAATAGGGTTATACTAGATTGACTGTGTCAATATTATTGTCTTGTTCATTGACTAAGTCATCTGGAAGGTTTTCGTCAACGTCAATAAATTGGTTTTTCAGATCTGAAACATGCCAATTTCCAAGATTATTACCTGAAAGGTCTCTCAGATTATAAACTAGTCTAGAAATTACTTTATGGACAATACATGGAATAAATTTAGGGGCAAATTTTGCTGCAAAGTTATCATTTTTGGATGAAAGTACATAATTCTTTTTCCATAGGCGGTCATCTCTTTTTCGCAAATTATAATACTTTGCATTTCTGTCATGGGCTTGCTTTAGTTTTTTGCGTACATCAATAAAGAGTTTCGGGAGGGTTTGTAGGTTATCAATGAGTTGTAATTTGTCTGAATTATTGATTAAATTTTTAGCATTTTCGGAAATTGCACCATAAAAATCTCCACTTAACGGTACGTTTCTGGCAAAATTCAAGAAAGCGGGAGAGTAACCTGTAACGTCATGTTTTGCGGTTCTTATTGCTTGCGCAACTTTATGCAAAGATGCATCCCAATTTTTGTGAGAGGAATTGTCATGAATGTAACAACGTAAGGCAGTGACTATAACTTTATTGGTCCGTTCGGTATGGTTAGCTTGTGGGTGATAGCGTGCATTGTAGAAAATTTTTTGTACTTTATATTGATCCATCAATTTTTTAAAGAGGGAAGAGGTAAAGACTGTGCCATTGTCGACGGAAAATATTTGTGGGACTCCAAAAATAAGAAAAACTTGATTTTCGATAAATTTAACAATACCAGCAGCTGTGGCATTTTGCATGGGATGGACGAGACAAAATTTAGTAAACCAGTCTGTTATAACGAGAACAAATCTATTGCCATTTTTGGATCTGGGGTATGGACCTATTAAATCAGCTGAGATCCATTGTCAAGGGAAATTAATGTCTTTATACTGGCCCATTATACCAGCTTTAGGTAAATTTTGGGTTTTGCAGGAAGAGCAAACGGAACATTTATTGATATAACGGGATACAGTGCTTCTAAGTTTTGGCCAATAGTAGATTTCAGAAATTCGAGCGATGGTTTTGGAAATTCCGAGATGTGCGCTAGTTTGATCGTCATGAAAAGTCTTTAGGACATCAATCCTGTTTGGGGTAGGGACTACAATTTTCCAATTGGATAAATTACTAGATATAGGGTTTGGGGAGAAGACATGTTTGTAGAGGACATTATTTTCTACTTTAAAAGTGGGGAATGACTCGGGATTATTATTGACTTTATCAATCATAGCGGTATACCAAGTATCTGGCTTGAAGGTAGTTACATCAATCACTGAAATATCTGGAAATGAACGGGAAAGTGCATCACTGACAACCATAGTGGTTCCTTTTCTATGTTTGATTTCAAAATCAAACTGCGATAGTCTGAGTGAAAGACGAGCTAAACGTCCAGAGGGGTTAGAAAGTTTTGATAGATACTGTAAGGATGAATGGTCAGTTTCGAGTGTGAAATGAGTTCCTTCCACATAACCTCTAAATTTTTCTACACCAAAAATTACACCTAAAAGTTCTTTTTCAGTGGTACTGTATTTTCTTTCGGTTTTGTTCAATGTACGGCTTGCATATGCGATAGGGTGTTCGATACCATCACATTGTTGATATAAGATTGCACCAAGTCCGGTGTCACTAGCGTCAGTCTGTATAATAAATTCTTTTGAAAAGTCAGGGCTTGCAAGAATGGGGCTAGAAGTAAGTCGTTTTTTGACTTCGATAAAAGCATTTTCAGCCTCAGGGGTCCAAGAAATTGGTTGTCCTTTTTTTCTGCCATGAAGAAGGTCAGTTATTGGGGAGCAAACGGTAGAGAAATCTTTGATGAATCGGCGATACCAGCCAATTAAGCCAATAAGTCTTTTGACTTCGGTAGTGTTTTTGGGAGCAGGGTAGTTAAGGATAGCGGAAACTTTGTCTTCATCTGTTCGAAGACCAGCTTTGTCGACTACAAAACCAAGAAATTTAAGGGAATCTCGACAGAATTCACATTTTTGAAAATTTACGGTAAGGTTTGCCTCTTTAAGACGAAGATATAACTTATTAAGTATCTCTAAATGGAGTTCGAAGGTAGGGGTAGCAATAATGATGTCATCCAAATAACAAAAACAGTAGGGCCTTAAAGAAGGGTCTATAACAATGTCCATTAGACGTGCCATAGTTTTGGGGGCGTTAATTAGACCATAAGGAGTGGTCGTAAATTCAAATAAACCTAAGCCATAGACAGCGAAAGCAGTTTTGGGACGAGAAGATTCAGTAAGGGGTATTTGTAGAAAGGCTTTTTTCAAATCAATGGAGGTAAGAAATTTAGCATCTCGGAGTTTGCTAAGAATGACGTCTACTTGGGCCATGGGATAGGAATCAGGACTGGTTACTTTATTTAGCTTTCGGCCATCGAAGCAGACGCGGCATTCTCCAGACTTTTTTGGGACTACCCAAAGGGGTGAACACCAAGGGGAGTTCGAAGGTTGTATGACATTTAATCGTAGCATCTCGTCGACTTCTTTTACTAAAAGTCCTTGCATGACTGGGGATAGAGGATATTGGCGTTGTGCAATCGGTTTTGCATCTCCAGTGTCGATATCGTGTTCGACAAAATTCGTTCGACCAATTCGGTCAGGAGGGGCAAGAGAAGAGAATAAGCTTACAGTTTGCTCAAGTTTGTTTTTTTCTTCAATAGAGAGAGTATAAGCAGATCGTATTGTGTTATTAACACAAGTGGAAGATAATAAGGAGTATGACAAATCATGAAAACTAATGTCTATTTTGAATAAGCTCAAAAAGTCCATTCCTAAGATAAGGTTATGAGTTATTGACGGTATTATCAAGATTTTGATTGTCTTTGTAATGTCATTCACTGTCATTGGTGCGGAAATATAGCCCATATATTGTTGAGGTACACCGTCAGCGGTGGTAATATTTAAACAAGAATCATATTGTATAGGTAAATGTAAGGAATGCAACAAAGAGAAACCCTGATTTCCAAGAACAGTAGAGTTACTGCCTGTGTCGACCATAGCTAAAACGGGTAGGTCTAGAATTTTCACGGTAAGGTAAGGTCTGTTATCATTAGGTTTTTTTGCAAATAAGGGACAAGTATTACTGAAGATTGAAACAGTGCTTGGCTGTATTGAAGGTAAGGCAACTGGCATGTCACAGACAGGTACGGGAGTTGTATTGTCAGTAATCGAGAAGTTTTTGTCATTATCTTTAGTTTTCTGGATGTCGCTAGTGTTCGGTACGGTATTTGCAATTCGTTCGATAGGTAAAGGTAATGGTTTGTCTGTATTTTTAGAATGATTGGACGCTAGGAAACCTTTAACAAAGGTAAGGTAATTTTGCCATTCAGCAGCAGAAGTTGAAAAAGTTAGTTTTGGTTTGTTGGGGGGTTGTGATTGTTTGAAGATCTGTTTGGAGGTCTGTTCTGTCTTCTGGGGTTTTCTGGCTGGGATGTAGTTGATTATGCTTGACTGGACACAGAGGCCAGATTCGGTGGGCCAGTCTGCCTCGAGTTTTTTTGATTGCATTTACGACATTTTGGTTTTGTAGTGTTTTTTGCACCACAACCGTAGCAAAAGATAGATTTGGGCGAGAAACATTGGGAGTATGAGTGACCAGTTTTGTCACAATTCCAGCAAACCAAGGAAGTTAATACTGAAACGTTTGCGGGAGTTCTTTGTCTTTGATTCGACGAGGAGGAAACATAAAGGCACGATAAATCTGGTTCGAGCAGTCTAGGATTATTATAAGATGGTGATCTATATCTGTCTGACCAAACACGGGATTCCTCAATTCTTTTGCACAACTCGGTTAGTTCGTCAACTGTTTGGGGGTCATGAAGTGCTAATGACGATATAAAGGAAGGTAAAAGGTTCCTACGAATCTTTGCGACACGAGTACGTTCGTCAACAACACTAGACAAGCGATTAAATAATCCAATCATTGAAGATATGTACACAGCAACCGGTTCGTTAGCACCCATAGTGCGATTAGAAATCTCTAGCTCTAAATCAGTCTCATAACTGTATGGCAAAAAATCAGCTTTTAATTTGGCAACAATGTCTTTCCAGGATTGAAATTTACTACGATTATTAAGATACCATGTGAAGGCATTGTCTTTAAAAAGTTCACATGACTGCAAAAAGAGCTCATTTTCTGTAACTCCTCTAGAAAGTCTAAGGACTTCAACTTTTTCCAAAAATAAATGAAGTGATTCATTTAGTGAAGAAAACATTCCATTTGTAAACTGGATCATGTTTTTGATGGGGGATTTCAGAAAGAGTGGGGGAAGGAAATGTGTTTGAAGGTAAAGTGTCTTCAGTTCTATTGTTGATGGGAGTTGTTTTTGTCGCAAGGTCAGCTTCTAAAAGTATCAGCGTATTTGTCAAGGCTTGTTGTGTTAGTAATTGTTCATTACTTTCGGCATTTAGTCTATCAATTCTATTTGTCAAATGTGTTAGTCTTGAATTGATTCTGGAAAATACTGGTTCATTTTTATTTCCACTAAATTGATTGATGATGTTTGTTAAGTCATTGATTGTTTCTGTAACTTCCACTATATCGTCCTCAAAAGAATATGAATTGACTGGGGACGAAAAACTTCTATTAGCATTTTCCCTAGCAAGAAGACCTGTTAAAACTTTACGTTTCTGTTCGACAGTATCCGGGACAGGAATATTTCTAATTTGAATTTCATATGAAAGTTCAAAAGACTTTAAATGCATCTTGAAAATATTTAAAATGAGAGAAAAAGAATAAAAGACGGTATCTAAATCAACAGTACTAATCAAATAGCACTAGCGATAGCAAAGGATCTAAAATTCGAGTGAACATAAATGTCTGGCAACGAGGTATAGATATGGAAACTGTATGTACGTGAACGACTGTAGGTATAAAAACAACAAATACTTATTGCCGATAGATGTCAATTAAAATAAACAAAACCGAACTATGTTTTGTACAAGTCATACGTAGTAATAAAAATGTTGCATAATAACTCCATAAAAATTATAAGTATCAAAATATATAACTGATCAAGATCAAAAATGTATCATAAATTGTCATTAAAAATTATTGTAACACATCACAATCTCCATTATCAAAAAAAACCGAACTGCAAAATATTTATATTTAACGATAAATTGTTAATTTGGCAACACTGCACTTTATATTAACAAAAGACAAGAAAAAGTAAGAGTTTAAAGATAAATTGTTACTTTGGCAACACTGCACTTGATTAACAATAGGTAAGATAAGATATTTCAGTTTGTGTAACTCGACACAATTCAAATGAACAAGATACAAACGGCAAGATATTTCAGTTTGTGTAACCAGACACAATTCAACAGAAAAAGATAATTTTACTATGCAGCTACATAAAATATAACAACTTATCAGAAAACAAACACCTTAAGAATTTACTTAAAACGTGGCAACATTGCAAACAAATCAGATGTAATTCACCTTTCCTAAAAAAATCAATAACAAAATTCCGTTCTCCCGACAACAAAAGACTGTGCTAAAATCCTTCCAACCCAACTGTTACACTGTGCAACAAAAACAATGGGCGCCAATTTGTAACGGTAAAGGCGCCAATTTGTAACGGTAAATGTATGCTTTTAGTTGGGCGCCAATTTGTAACTGTAAATGTTGTACCTCATAGGGCACCAGCTCGAAGGGCTCCGGCTAGAGACTCCTCTCAAGGGTGATTCGACCCCAAGTTTATGCTGCACAAGTGCTACAGGAAGGTTGTAAAAGTTGAGGGCGCCACTACCTTTTTGGCGATAAAAAGGACTAAGAAAACTAAGGCGGAAAAGGTAGAAACGCCTTATAAAATTGAAATAAGTTAATAATAAAAACTACTAAAAATTACCCCGGGCGATATCTCCCTCAACTTTTATAGTTGGGGATCTAGAAAAAAATAAAAATAGAATCAACACAAATTTACAATTTATTCTGCCACAGGAAATGAACAGGAATTTGTACTTTTATAGGTACTTAGCTTATATGGAGTTGTTTCCTGAAGAAGAAGTCAGGTCTTGATCTGAACTGATGAGTTCTGTTCTAGGACGGTATTTTGAGCTAGGGCTGTATCCTTGGCTATATTCTTGGGGTTATATTCTCCGGTTAAATTCTTCGGTTTATATCCTCGGCGTTATATTCTAGCCTAGGGTTATATTCTCGCCTAGGGTTATATTCTTGGCTTATATTCTCGCCTAGGGGCTGTGCTTACCTAGGAGTACAAGTGGATCAGGGATATGTAGGAACTTGAATGTAATGGCACATTATGTTGGTCAGCTTTTCAGGTTAAAGAAAAGGAAGGCAGTTATTTGAAAGTCAAAGAATTGATTTAATTTACTGAAAGCTTTCCAACATTATATGTTCCATGTTAAAACAGTAAAAATAGCAATTATCGGCTAAATTAAAAAATATACTAATGATCCGAAAGAAACTAATCATAGCAACAAGTTATTTATTTAGTTATATGAAAAAATATCGTGCTTAGGAAATATATGAAACCGGCACTGGCGTTGCGAAAGAATATTTTATAGGTTAGCGGTTTATAAAAGTGTTATTTTATAATTAAAAGAGTTATTTCGCAACTGAAAAAGCTTGAAAATGTTTGTATGAAAGTAAAACAGTGAATTATAAAAGAATATTTGGCTTAAAACTACCATATTAGTATAAAAGAACAGTTTATGACCACGTGTTGAATTTAATTTCGTCTATCTCTGTAAAAAAATAAAGAATGCATACGAAAATTATATCAGACAGTACTTTAGAAGAAGCTTATTAATTATAAATTATGATTTTGAACTTACCACAGCAAAATTCATAAGATAGGTACTTAAGATATGAAAGATAGCGAAAGATGATCTGTCCCTTTAGGCGGTCGATAACAGAAAGGGGTGTTTAACGTGGCGTTGTGCAAAAAATGGAAGCGTCCGTTGGCAGACGTCAATTGTCTTACGTTCGGGGTTGAAGAGTTTGGGATCACAGAACTATAATTGGATGTGGCTAGTGGCGACGAGCGCTAATTAAAAGGATTTATTCTGTAAAATCGAAACAGGTCGATAGACATGTTACAAAATATCACAGAATTTACTGCAGAAGTATAGCAAGTCCATATTAAAGATTAAACCAATAAAATCGCAAATCCAAACTAGCCTATCTCAAAACGTGATTTTGTCTCAGTGCAGAACTATACTAACGAGTAGGAGGTATTTTAAAATTCGAGCGCGACCTTTGCAGTATTGGAGATAGATTCGTTCTGACGTGTTGTTTTGGAGTTAGAATATATTAATATATAATATATGCACATAGTGTAACGTTAATTTCGTTCCCTTTACTTCCCTCGATTGAATTAATAAATTATCGTATGGGCGGCGAATAGCCAGTCCTTTCTCATACCCAACACCGAGAAATGTTTCAAGGCTGAATATATTTACTGTCGACGAGAGTCGAAATCAACGTTTCTATGCGCGCTGATCGAGGGCCGTCTGTCGGGAAAATAGTCACGTCTATATTGAAATTCCCACTTCGATCTCGTGTCTCTTCTTCTACCAATTATAAATCAAATATGAATCAAGAATTCACTACTGAAAGGTAAATTCCTTTCCTGGTCAAAGCGTATGAGCGTGACACGAACATGAGACGTAAGTCGGTTGTCGTTCACATGATTTTGTGTATTTAAACAAGTGGCAAAGGGGTTTCGTTCTTCTTTCCGGCGAACATGTGCTATTGAAGCCTTTCTGGCTTATCTTATCTTATCTTAGAAGTGCATTCATTTGAGTGCACTTTACCTGGGACACTTTACCTGGGACACTTTACCTGGAGCACTTTACCTGGGATACTTTATCCGGGATACTTTACCTGGAGCACTTTACCTGGAGCACTTTACCTGGAGCACTTTACCTGGAGCACTTTACCTGGAGCACTTTACCTGGAGCACTTTAACTGGGACACTTTACCTGGGACACTTTACCTGGAGCACTTTACCTGGGATACTTTATCCGGGATACTTTACCTGGAGCACTTTACCTGGAGCACTTTACCTGGAGCACTTTACCTGGGACACTTTACCTGGGACACTTTACCTGGGACACTTTACCTGGAATACTTTATCCGGGACTTCAAGTTTTCCGACAACTTCTCTACAAGTGTATCTACAACTACAACAAGAACAGGAAAGTACAATAGTTCTTGCTCTCCAGCACAACATATGTCGTCATCCAATAACTAGTCAATTTTTTTATTTTTTTTTATTTCATATTTTTTTTGAAAATATACAACTTGTAAATTTAATAACGTTGTTCATATAGTATTTTTCCCTTCCAATCTTCCAGGATTTGTCGCTATAATGCAGATGTGAATAACAAATAGGCTAGTATTATTCAGAGTGGCGCCCACTTACCTTTCCTAATTTTCATAATTTATCTTTATTTCACCTTAAATAAATTTCAAGTAGAATTACCCGAGAACCGGTAAGACTACTCTCTGAATTTGTACTAGTTTGGTCTCACAATCTACACCTGAGGTGCTCTCTAAACTGAGTAGCCGTAAGAAATTGGTGCCCAACCTTGTTGGAGGCGTTGCAAAGTGGCATTACCTTATCGTTACGTAACAAATTGGCACCCGAACGTGAGTGGGCCTTGTTTTACACATCTGCTTTATAATAATAAATCTTGAAACTTGGAAGTTTGGACAGTAGTTGAAGTCAGAAGCAATCACTTTAATATTCTATATATATATCTTTTTTCACTTATCGTATTATTTATCTTTCTATCTTTTACTTATCATATCGTTCATATGTTGAGTTGGTAATATGTATTTTTATTATCGTTTATCTAACATATCTTTATATTTTTATCGTATATCTTCACGTATCGTACCTATAAAATTTTCTTTTTCGTCAATATCAACAGTACTCGTTTTTTCTCTTTTATCTTATATTTTTAATACCGTCAATTAACGTATAATAACATGGCTCGAATTTTCAAATTAAATGTTGATTATCTTTTCACTGGTTACAGAGAAGAGGAAATTATTACGCGGTGTTCTAACACAGGAAGTATCTATGAGGAGTTCGATTTCATATGTTGAACTTCCTTTTATTACCGAAATTACAGGTATTAAGATGTCTTTTGCCGACTTGAAGAAGAAGGTTCAAGATTTTGTTGGAACTTCTTCGGATGTCGAGTACAGAAGATTGACTTGCCGTCTAACTCACCTCACTCAACGTACTTCTCGTGAAACTTGAGAGGAGGACGAACAAGAACAAGTAAAGAAACATTTAACAACAGAAATATTTTGTTTAGAAGGTGAATTAGATAGCAAAATCAATGTTATCGATTCAGACAGACAATCCACTCCAGTAAATACAAGTCAAAGCTTTTCTTTTTCTAAACCTGTACCTGTACATAAATGGGGGATAAGATTCTCAGGAATAGATTCCAAAGAATCTGTACTTGGATTTTTAGAACGCGTAAATTGCCTCAAACTTTCGAGAGGTATCACAGATGCTGAATTGTTTTCTAGCTCAGCTGATTTGTTTAGTGATCAGGCTTTTAATTGGTATCTTATTAACAGATGCAAAGTTCAGAATTGGGAACAATTGGTGACCAAATTAAAATCCGATTTCTTACCGTATAACTACCAAGATGATTTACTAGAGGAAATCAAAGCTAGAAAACAAGGTCAACATGAACGAGTTACCTTGTATATTAACGCCATGTGTGGTTTGTTCAACCGTCTTGATGACAAACCAAGTGAAAGTGCCATCATTCGTATTATTCGTAGAAATCTTTTACCTCATTATGCACAACCATTAGCTTTAATTGATATTGACACTGTTGATATTTTGACCGAAAAATGTAAACGACTAGAGGAAACATTAACTTGGGACCAACAGTTCACAGCTAATCATAAAAGCAGTCAATATTTACTTGAACCAGATTTGAGCATACCTAGTACCTCTTTTAAGGATAATTCTTGTTTTAAACAAACACGAAAAAATCTATCTGTAGTATCTTCTACCTGGACTTGCTGGAATTGCAAACAAGCAGGTCATATGTATTATAACTATCAAGTTCCTAGGAAACTGTTTTGTTTTGGTTGTGGACATCCTGATACAGTAAAAACGAAATGTCCAAAGTGTTCAAAAAACGAACCAAGCGGTGGTCGAGCTTCCCACTCTACCACAGTCGCTCAGAAACCGGGAACATCAGGAAAATCCAGCACCAAAGTAAAACCAAAACATCAGGAAAAACCTACAAAAGACAAAAATTGAGGTTATCTCAAATAAATCCTGTAAACTCCAGTTCTGCAAGGAAAATTTCTCCTTCTATCTTAAAAAAGGTTCCTACTGTAAGTCGCTCCGACTGGAATTCATGGCTTTTATTTGTCAAAAATTTCTATAAACTAAATTCAAGATCAAATTCAATAGTTTCAAATTTGAAGCATAAGTCTTTAGCAAATGTAGGGTCACTGTTGTATAACATGGAAAATGATAATCGACATTATGTCGATATCATAATTTTTGATAAAACAATTTCTTGCCTTGTTGATACTGGTTCAAATATCTCATTGATTGGTTCTCGTGCACTAGATTTTATTCATAACTTATCGATACCTATCTTAAACGATGATAACTTAAAAATATCTACTGCAGATGGCAAGTTGCAGGACGTTCTTGGTTGTATCGAAACATATGTCATCACAGACAAGATATCTAGGCTTATGAAATTTTATCTAATACCTTCTGTGAAACATGACATTATTCTCGGTATGGACTTTCTTAAGATTTTTAATATAAAAATAAATTTCTCTAAATTATCTTTAACTGTAAATTCTCTCTCGTTGGCTGTAGTCAATACAATTCGGGATGTATCTCATTTAACTCCTAATCAAACTGGTAAATTAAATCAAACTATTGATCTCTCCAAGACTATTAGTCCTTCAGATAAAATCGGCAAAACTCATTTGATAGAGCATTTCATTGTTACCGGAAATTCCCCTCCCTTTAAACAAACCCAATATCCCTTACCTCAGGCAATGCAAGCTTACCTGGAAAAGGAAGTAGATACTTTGCTTGAATTAGGTGTAATTCAGGAAAGTAAATCTTCATATTGTAGCCCTATCTGGTTAGTTCAAAAGGGAGATGGTAAATACAGAATGTGTTTTGATGGACGTAAATTAAATAGTGTAACTTTAAATAAAGATGCTTATCCCTTACCTTCAATCGAAGTTATAGTGAGTCAACTTCGAGATACTCGTTATATATCTAGTATCGATCTGAAGCAAGCATTTTATCAAATTCCGTTGGAGAAATCATCTCGGGAAAAAACAGCTTTTGCAGTTAAGGGTAAAGGTTTATTCGGGTATGTCACTACCCCTTTCGGTTTAGTCTCTGCTCCTGCTAGTATGTGTAGTTTGATCGATTTGGTCATTGGTCCTTCCTTAGAACCTTATTGTTTTTACTACCTGGATGACATCATCATTTGTACTCCTGATTTTGACAAACACATGGAAATTCTCCAGAGTGTTTTTGAGAGATTACGAGATGCCGGCTTGACGGTGAATTTAGATAAATGTCAGTTTTGTCGTTCTTCCCTTAGATATCTAGGTTATGTAGTGGATGAAAATGGTCTTCGTACCGATCCTGAAAAGGTTTCTGCTATTTGTGAGTATCCTGTTCCGAAAACTGCCACTCAGGTGCGTAGATTCTTGGGAATGGTTTCGTATTATCGACGGTTTCTTAAAGATTTTTCTTCCTTATCTGCTCCAATTTCTGATCTTCTAAGTGAGCGAAAGAAACACCAACCCATTACTTGGACACCCCAAGCAGATCAAGCTTTCGAAAAGGTGAAAACAGTCTTAACTACCGCTCCTATCTTAAGTAGTCCCGATTTCACCAAACCTTTCTTCCTTATGACAGATGCTAGTGATGTTGGGGTAGGAAGTGTTCTTTTTCAACTGGAAGATGGACTCGAACATCCCATAGCTTATATGAGTAAGAAACTCACAAAGGGTCAAAAGAAGTTCAGTACTACCGAAAAGGAACTGTTAGCAGTTTTGCTAGGGATCATTTTAGGTATTATCTTATCGGTCGTCATTTCACCGTAATTACCGATCATTCTTCTCTGGTTTGGTTGAATAACATGAAAAAACCTTCTCCTCGCTTAGCTAGATGGATATTGCAATTGTCGCAATACAACTTTTCTATCGTACACCGTAGATCTACCGGAACTGTAGTTGCGGATGCTTTATCTCGTATACCTGAAGTTAGTATTTTAGACTTATCTACCTTGCATCCTGATAAATGGTATAATGACATGATTTCTCATGTTCAGGATTTTCCGGAAAAATACCCAAGTTTTCGAGTTGAGAATAACATATTATATAAACATGTCTTTAATAAATTTGGACCAATTAGTAATATTTCCGATTGGAAAATTGTCGTTCCTACTAAAAATCGAAATGAAATTCTACATCATTTTCATGATAGTCCAACTTCTTCTCACTTCGGTGTTTTTAAAACATTAGAGAGAATTTCTGAAATTTATTATTGGCCGAATCTTAGAAAATCGGTTTATAAATATGTCACTCGTTGTAAAATATGTGCATCGTGTAAACCATCTAACTTACCCCAAGCAGGATTAATGGGACAATATCGTAATATTAACTTCCCTTTTCAATTAATATCATGTGATCTTTTAGGGCCATATCCCCGATCTCGCAAAGGTAATCAGTTCGCACTTGTTGTAGTTGACTGGTTCACTAAATTCGTATTGGTTCATCCCTTACGTCAGGCTACCGCTCGTTCTATAGTGGATTTCTTAGAAAATCATGTTTTTCTCATTTTTGGAATACCTCAAATCGTTTCGTGTGATAATGGTAAACAGTTCACGAGTTATCTTTTCAAAAATCTCATGAAAAAATATTCAGTACAAAAGATATGGTATAATGCTAACTTTCATCCGCAAATTAATCATACTGAGCGCGTAAACAAATCCATTGTCACAGCTATACGATCTTATAGTTATGAAGATCATAGAACATGGGATGAAGAAATATATAAAATTGCTCAAGCAATTCGGCTGTCGAAACATGAGGTTACCGATTTCACCCCTTCCTTCTTTACCTTTGCTCGAAATGTACCTGTCTCGGGAAATTTTTATGGTAAAATTGCAGAAAATGCAAATAATCAGGTTACCATTTCTGACAAAGTTCACCGAATTCAGGATACACAAGAAATGCCTAAATTTTTCGAAGTGGTGAGAAAGAACTTGCAAACAGCATATCGACAAAGTAGTCAACGTTATAATTTGCGCAAACGTGATCATAGGTTTTATGTAGGTGATCGGGTTTGGAAAAAGAACTACCCAAAATCGGACAAAGCCAGATATATTTCCGCAAAATTTTCACCGAAATATACACAATGTACCGTATATCGTGTTATCTCTCCCTTAGTGTATGAATTAAAAGATGAAACGGGAAAAAATATTGGTCGATGGCACATGAAAGACCTTAAAGATGGTATCTTGTCTGATGATGAGTGTTCTGATATCGATGATTCCGAAGCAGCCCTAACGTAATCAGATGAATATACCTTTCCTAATTGTTCATTCTATTTGTGTTGTATGTTGGTGTCTCGAATTTTTTTTTCTTCTTTTTTATCATAGAGATTTTCCTTTTCTTTGACTAGAAAACGATAATGACTTTCTTTCCCTACTACTGATTAGCAAATTAACATTCGTGTTCTGGGATAAATGAGTAGTGTAATAAATATTTTCCTATCCGGATGGAATTCTAATCTAAGAATTATAATATAAAATCTGTTGAGAATTTTTCGAATTTTTAAAATATTCAAATTTATTATAATTTTGAAAAAGTTTTTTGCTCCGTCAAATCAAATTGAGTAATAAACCTGTTGCGCACATGCATAGAGGTTAATGAATTGGGTCTAATTGATTTGGAGAAATATCGGATATACCTTAAATGTTTTAGGGGTGATATTATATCTTCAGTACCTTATCTTATCTTAATTATCGTAGTTTACGATAAATATCTTACCTTATCTTATCTTATCTAAGTGGACAAGGGTAGTAAACTTGTCTACTGTACTATATATTTTGTAGTACTTATCTTATCTTATCGTTACGGACAAAGTGTCTTGTCTGTATTTATATACCGAAAGGGTATATTAAATTTTTTTTAAAGACCATTGACAATTTGACTTTGCAATTAACTTACATAGTTGCTGACATATCAGGGGATATCGAAGTTATTATCTTAGCTCTAAAGTTTTATTACTTCAGTTATCTAAAATTTCTATTATCTTAACTATCTTGAAATTTTAATATCTTAACTGTTTTAAAATTTCCTTTATCTTAATTATCTTAAAAATTTTCATTACCTTCATGTTGAAAATTTTTAGTATCTCAAGTGTTTTAAATTTTTTTTATTATCTATTTGTTAATATGTTCGAGATGTCAACTTACATTACAGAAATTCTTTTTGCCTATCTTCAGTCAATATCTTACCTAATATCTTGATACTTAAAATTTTTCTATTTTGCTCATTACATACCTCTATATATGATCATTCCGAAAGATTGATCTAGATATTTCACTTATAGACATGGATTCAATCTGTCTATATTTTATTGCATCACATTTTCCCTTTTTGATTATATTTTTTGTTGGATTTCTCAGCAGTGGGTGTTGAGGGAGCTCAGAGCGGTCTGGAATGTGTTTCAGGGTTCAGCGTCGGGGGGTTAATCAGCCTGGGAGGCAGAGGTGGCTAAGGTCTGCTGTCATTTAGTTAAATCTACTTGGGGGGTTAGCTACTGCGTTTGTGCCAACATGGCTCACATATCGCTCTGGGGATTTTCCAACAGTACTGTTGTGGGATGCCGTTGTCAATTTCTCTTTTCCCCAAATTTTAGCTTGACAGGAGCTAAATTCTGTTAGGGAGTAATACAAACTTCCTTGGATTTGTTCCAAAAATATATTTTTTTTCTATTCATATGATAGTAGTAATTAAATAAAGAAACATTTTATAAATAATAACTCATCCATATCTTTTTTTATCTAACTGAGGGATAATCAATGTATCTGATGGGAGTCTCATTTCTTTCCTTATCTTATCTTATCTTAAGTCATTATCTTTGGGAACCCACTGATGCAGTGATTTATCTTTCTATTAAATTTCTAAAATTATTGGTATGTAGATACCTGGTACTGGTTCCGCTTTTCTCAGAATTTACCGTTCAAAGTTCTGCTGTGTTTGTGAGATGATTTTTTTTCCTAATGTTCTGCTTGCGCGATGACCAATGGCTACTGTGGACGCTAACTGGCAACCTCCCTGGTAAGAGCCTAGGAAGAAAAAAAAATCACCTGGCGTACCGGTGAAGACTTTGGAACGCTCCCTTTCTTTCATATTTTTTTTTAATCTTGATTTTTCTCTAAATTAATTATTCGGAAGAATCCTCAAATTTGTTCTTTTCCTTCAGTATCGCAGTGACTCGTTCCTTTCTTCTTAGTCTTCCTATCGTTCAATATCTTATATAGCTCAATGATTTTCACTTATAAAAAAATTTATTTTTGAAAAAATTTTTTTTTCGGGTTGTAAGGGTGTGTAACGTTAATTTCGTTCACTTTACTATCCTCGATTGAATTAATAAATTATCGTATGGGCGGCGAATAGCCAGTCCTTTCTCATACCCAACACCGAGAAATGTTTCAAGGCTGAATATATTTACTGTCGACGAGAGTCGAAATCAACGTTTCTAAGCGCGCTGATCGAGGTCCGTCTGTCGGGAAAATAGTCACGTCTATATTGAAATTCCCACTTCGATCTCGTGTCTCTTCTTCTACCAATTATAAATCAAATATGAATCAAGAATTCACTACTGAAAGGTAAATTCCTTTCCTGGTCAAAGCGTATGAGCGTGACACGAACATGAGACGTAAGTCGGTTGTCGTTCACATGATTTCGTGTATTTAAACAAGTGGCAAAGGGGTTTCGTTCTTCTTTCCGGCGAACATGTGCTATTGAAGCCTTTCTGGCTTATCTTATCTTATCTTAGAAGTGCATTCATTTGAGTGCACTTTACCTGGGACACTTTACCTGGGACACTTTACCTGGGACACTTTACCTGGGACACTTTACCTGGAGCACTTTACCTGGGATACTTTATCCGGGATACTTTACCTGGAGCACTTTACCTGGAGCACTTTACCTGGAGCACTTTACCTGGGATACTTTACCTGGAGCACTTTACCTGGGACACTTTACCTGGAATACTTTATCCGGGACTTCAAGTTTTCCGACAACTTCTCTACAAGTGTATCTACAACTACAACAAGAACAGGAAAGTACAATAGTTCTTGCTCTCCAACACAACATATGTCGTCATCCAATAACTAGTCAATTTTTTTTAATTTTTTTATTTCATATTTTTTTGAAAATATACAACTTGTAAATTTAATAACGTTGTTCATATAGTTTTTTTCCCTTCCAATCTTCCAGGATTTGTCGCTATAATGCAGATGTGAATAACAAATAGGCTAGTATTATTCAGAGTGGCGCCCACTTACCTTTCCTAATTTTCATAATTTATCTTTATTTCGCCTTAAATAAATTTCAAGTAGAATTACCCGAGAGCCGGTAAGACTACTCTCTGAATTTGTACTAGTTTGGTCTCAGAATCTACACCTGAGGTGCTCTCTAAACTGAGTAGCCGTAACAAATTGGCGCCCAACCTTGTTGGAGGCGTTGCAAAGTGGCATTACCTTATCGTTACGTAACAATAGACTAGTTGTGATATCACATGTTCAGAGATAGTACAGTGTGCGTGAGGACATAAGTTAGTATACCGCGAGTGAAAATAGACTTGTTCTGACGAGTGAATCGTGAGATAGAATCCTAGTAAAGTGGATGTAAGCTTGTTCTGAATTGAAAAATGCCATTTAGTATATAGTACTTGTGGACATAGACTTTTTCTGTCGTGATTTATTGTGACGTTAAACCAAAATGAATAGACCAAGATCTCTGAAGATTGTGGAAATGGTCCTGAATAAAAGTGTAAACACTATAAACCACTTGTCATATAAGTAAAACTGCCAAACAATTTAATAAATAATACGTGACACACTTCTTCTTTCTATAATGTTTCGCCTACAATAGACTAAAAAATATTGGCTCCCAGCACATTTTATAGAAAAATTATTTTTTTGTAACCTTCGATGTGATAGACCCATGTGCCAAGTTAAAATAAATGTTATCCTATCAAATGGGCTGGCAAAATTATGGTATTTTCATTGTTTAAGTAATAATACATCAAACACCGACAAATTATTTTTTCCTTGACGATTTAACCAAAAATTAACATAAGCCGGATTTAATACTGTTGGTACATTGAGTATTTAAATAATGGAAATATCCTAATATACTTTTGATTTTTAGATGACCAGCAAATTAATACTTATAATCCCAAAGATGAATCCGCTCATGTAGCACTGTAACGTTAATTTCGTTCACTTTACTTTCCTTCAGTTAATTAGTAATAAATTATCGTATGGGCGGCGAATAGCCAGTCCTTTCTCATACCCAACACCGAGAAATGTTTCAAGGCTAAATATATTTGCTGTCGACGAGAGTCGAAATCAACGTTTCTATACGGGCCGATCGAGTTCCGCCTGTCGTGAAAATAGTCACTTCTATTGTGAGATTCCCACTTTTACCTCGTATCTCTTCTTCTACCACTTATTAATTAAATATGAAATAAGAATTCACTATTGAAATGTAAATTCCTTTCCTGGTCAAGGCGTCTGAGCTTGACATGAACATGAGACGTAAGTCTGTTATCTTTCATATGATTTCCTGTATTTAAAGAATGGCGGAGAGGGTTCATTCTTCTTTCCCGTGAACATGTGCCATTGAAGCCCTTTCTAACGTATCGTATCTTATCTTTAAGAAGTGCATTTATCTGAATGGTAAGTTATTTCGCTTAAATGTATAACTAACTCTCCTTTCTTAATAGTTTTCTACTTTCCTATCTTTATTATGTAGCAATGTCGTTCCAGTGCCAGGAATATATATCGATATGATTTTGTGGTTTTTTTTGTCTTTCATATTTCTTTAATGTTATCTTGGAATATATTTCAAACCTTTTTTTTTAAATATGTACATATTTAAAATATGTATGTATCTACCAATGTAGAATCGGTTTTTTGATTTTATGTTTTTTATTTGCTTTCTTTGAGTATTTCTTTTATCTAAAAATACAGGATGTATGAACCACGTTGTCAAATAATTTTCTTTAACAATGTAATAATAAATTAATAATTTTCTTTAACATTGTAAGATCATACTTCAGACATCCTGGATTTTGTTAAATTGGGTAAATTTGTTCCTGATACTAGTATTGTTCTTAGTACTTTACCTGGACCCGAAACTAAACCAGGAACTTTACCTGGACCAGAACTTTACCTGGACCCGAAACTAAACCTGGAACTTTCCCTGGACCAGAACTTTACCTAAACCAGAACTTTACCTGGACCAGAACTTTACCTGGACCCGAAACTAAACCTGGACCAGAACTTTACCTGGACCCGAAACTAAACCTGGAACTTTTCCTGGACCCGTTCTTTACCTGGGACAAACATTTTACCTGAGACACTACCTGGAACAAGATATGTAACCTAAAAAGGACACCAAGGACACCATCTCCTCACCATCACTCCAGGAAAGTAATATATATATATATATTTCATCGCTTCTTCAACGACGTCAATAAAAACTAGTCAAATTTTTTTTTACTTTGTAACAAAAGTCAATATACAACTTGTAAATTTAATAACGTTGTTCATAAAGTTTATTTTCCCTTCCAATCTTACAGGATTTGTCGTTATAATGCTGATGTGAATAACAAATAAGCTAGTATTATTCAGGGTGGCGCCCACTTACCTTTCTTAACATCCATAATTTACCTTTATCTAATTTCAGTACCTTAAATAAATTTCAAGTAGGATTACCCGAGAACCGGTAAGACTACTCACTGAATTTGTACTAGTTTGGTCTCAGAATCTACACCTGAGGTGCTCTCTAAACTGAGTAGCCGTTGCAAATTGGCGCCCAACATTGTTGGAGGCGTTGCAAATTGGCATTACCTTATCGTTAACGTAACAAATTGGCGCCCGAACGTGTGTGGGCCTTGTTTTACACATCTGCTTTATATCGATAAATCTTGAAACTTGGAAGTTTGGACAGTAGTTGAAGTAAGAAGCAATCATTTTAATATTCTATATATATCTTTTTTCACTTATCGTATTATTTATCTTTCTATCTTTTACTTATCATATCGTTCACAGTTGAGTTGGTAATAAGTATCTATTTTTATTCTAGTTTATCTCGCATATCTATATATTTTTATCGTATATCTTCACATATCGTACCTATAATATTTTATAATATTTTATTTTCCGTCAATATCAACAGTACTCGTTTTTCTCTTTTATCTTTTATTTTTTTAATATCGTAAATTAACATATACTAAAATGGCATGAACTTGGGAAAAAATATTATTCATCCATTTTTTTTTCTCTCTTTCTTTCTTTATTCCTTGAGTAAATTGTATCACTATGTTTGGCTCCGCCTTTCACCAGTTCATTTCTGAATGAATTTTCAAAATTTAGTAAAAGCTCAATAGTTGATAATTTTTGTTAGATTAAACAATGTTGTTTTACCTTTAATTTCATTTTCCTGATTATATATTTAACTCCCGTATCTTCAAAATATGTCTCTGTTGTGCTATAAGTTAATCAGTCATGGGTGTGAACTAGATAACATCATTGTAACATAAGGTCAATTTGGGGTGTATAATTTTGGAATATTAATTAGTTTAAGCTAAAATCAGTATGTTCCATAAAATTATATATCTGTATCTTACCTTATCCTTTCAGTTGAATTGTGTCAAGTTACACAAACTGAAATATCTTACCTTATCTTTTCCAGTTGAACTGTGTCGAGTTACACAAACTGGAATATTTTCCTTATCTTTTCCAGTTGAATTGTGTCGAGTTACACAAACTGGAATATTTTCCTTATCTTTTCCAGTTGAATTGTGTCGAGTTACACAAACTGGAATATTTTACCTTACCTACCTTTTTGTGTGCCAGAGGAAATGGCACATGAAAATTATCTTCCCTTTTTCTTACCGTGCGTCAAGCCGCTCGGCCGACTCGCTGAAAATCTTGACGCAGCCATTCAAATTGAACGGTGCTACTTAAAGTCGACTTTTCTTGGGAT
The DNA here is from genome assembly GCA_947563755.1 of Lochmaea crataegi. Taxonomy (NCBI): domain Eukaryota; kingdom Metazoa; phylum Arthropoda; class Insecta; order Coleoptera; family Chrysomelidae; genus Lochmaea; species Lochmaea crataegi. The sequence goes on along the minus strand of OX387434.1, from coordinate 31,206,788 downwards.
CCAATAAAGATATTTGGATGATTTTTTTCTTAATTTCATACCTCGCGACGAGAGAAATCTATTCCCGTTGTCGAAAATCTGGAAATATTGAAACCTGAGTAGATGCGTGTGCGTCAAACAAAGTATACATTTTTTGTTATGTTATTTGTAGAAAAACCCTACCTTGGCCGTGCAATTGCAATTTTTGAAAAAATAACGACGCCGCTCGATTACACCGTACGTAATCTACCTTAGAAAAAATCAGCGTCATGCAGGGAAAGTGACAAAGTGGTACAGGTTTATTGTAAAAAAATGCTACGTCAATTTGTTTATAACGTTATAACTCATTAACTATTCAACTTACCGATTGCGGGTTTGGCACACGTGATCTGTTGAAGGAGTACAGTAATTAAGCACAATTACAGGATATTGTCATTGTTAACAAAATAATCTAATATTGTTTAATCAAACTAATGTTTATGTAAACTTAATCATCAATAACTTTTGATCTAATCAATATTTTTCGACGCGGTTGGTTTCATATTGTTCGTTTTTAGAAGACAAAAAAAAAGTATTTAACATTTTTCATTCATAATCAAGAGCAAAAAAGATATTCACGAATGAACGAGTAATTCTACTAGAAAATAGCACAATATGGTCATTTAAACAATGTCGTGCAAGGTTTTGCATTTGCGGGTTAGTACTATTTTATTGTACGTATTTTTTGCAACCTTTATACAAAGTTTCAAGCTGATTCCAGCGATTAACGCGCTAAACTCTAAATCGCCTGGACTATAAACGATAATGACTTTCTTTCCCTACTACTGATGAGCAATAAGCATTCGTGGTCTGGGATAAATGAGTAGTGTAATAAATATTTTCCTAGCCGCATGGAATTCTAATCTGAGAATTATAATATAAAATCTGTTGAGAATTTTTAAAATATTCAAATTTATTATAATTTTGAAAAAGTTTTTTTGCACAGTCAAATCAAATTGAGTAATAAACCTGTTGCGCACATGCATAGAGGTTAATGAATTGGGTCTAATTGATTTGGAGAAATATCGGATATACCTTAAATGTCTTAAGATGCAATGCGCTGTGTGCGCTCTCGCCAAAAAAGCTAAAATTTACTAAAAGACCCTGTAGAATGTGTATTTTTTTTATTGTTTGAAACTTGATAGGTATTTACTCAATACATAAAATTGTTTAAACAGAAATAGAAATTATTTTAAGATTTGCTTAAAATTTGAAAAATAAGTGATTTTTCCTTCAAACACATTTTTCTCCCTTATTAGTTGAGATAATACGTTCAAAATTTCAGGGTTTATATGAACCATTACAGTGAAGAGACGATGCATATTATTTTTTGAAAAAAAAAATTCCGTGCTGTGAAATTTGAAATAAATTTTGTTAATATTTCATCAGTGCAGTTATAAATATGCATCGTCTCCGAAGATACACACTAGTAATATACTGTCAAAATTTTAAATCATTATGTTTTGATTAATTAATGAGAAAAATGTGATTGAAGGTGCGTAAAAATTTGAATTTTAATGGTACGGTCTGAAGCGACATCTTACGGAGTACAGTCTGTTGCAAATCACTGACCGTTTGTACAGAGTAACTGGAGTTATCATTACTTACGTTCTGAATCATTACTATATTGCACGAAATAGTGGACCAGATGTAAATCAACAAGCTTGTATAATACATGCCGTACAGTACGTAAGAGGAGAACTAGCTCGAGCGACTTCTAGATACTAAATCGGTATTTTGTTAAACGAAAACAATATCTACTGTGGTATTACTCAATGCCTGTTTTCGAATAATAGTGTGTGTGTATCGGATAATATTGGAATAGTGTGGAGGATTATTGTTTAAAGTTTGTGGATATTTTTTGAAAAAATGTGAGATGTTAAGGATATTTATTGTTTAAGACTTTTGTGATTAACATATTACTGTCATGTTTAGGTAAGTAACAAAATAGTTTTATACATAGATGATATTTTATGAAAAGTTTGTTATTCTTTGGAATACAGTTTAAACAATAGCTACAAAAATAAATAAATAAAAGGAATCAAATATTTTTTATGGCTCGGACACCTCCTACAAAGGTGTCCGAGCCATAAAAAATATTTGATTCCTTTTATTTATTCATATGGAAACCGTAACCTACATGTAAACGACAATAGTCTAATGGTTGTTGTGTTTATCATGTAAATGAATATACTTAATATTTAATCTGTATACTTAGAAGATGGGTAATTAACATATTACTCCAGCTCTTAAATATACTTACAGACCGTAATTTCCTTTTAGATATAATATTTTCAACATGGTGAGACAAAAACATCGTACTTTAAAATCCGCAAAAAAAAGTAAGTTCTTTCAATTGTTCCTGCTATATAATTATTCTCCAATATTGTAGTAACGCGTTAAAAAGATGGAAAATGCAACATTCCTCGGTTATTAGCAATAACCAAATACCACCCGTAATTGACGAAGCTCCCACAGAAATAGAGGATTTAAATTTAAATAGTGAATTTGCATCAGACATAAATGCAATTCCTGTAGATTTAATAGGTCGTAGGATCGTGGACATGAACAATTTTTGGGGACAAATTAAAAAAATTAGCCATTAACTCTTTTTTGACTGCAAAATACAAAACTGTGATATTATTGGTGGAAATAGGCATGGTTTACAGTCAATGCTAAAAATTAGGTGTAACCTTTGCAGTGAAGTGAGTTCAGTAAGAACCTCAGAACCAGAAATATCAGATATGAACAAGTCTACAGTTTTAGGTTCGTAACACTACAGCTATTCGATATTGAGGAAATATTATTTTGTTAATTTTTTTTTTAGGAAGTATTTCGATCGGTACTGGGTATTCACAAATATCTGAATTGCTCACAATAATGGGATTGCCGCCGATGACATCAAAGTTATTTTTAACCACACAAAGGATACTTCAAGATCATGTTAATAAAACTTTGATAAATCAATTGAAATTAGCGGGTGAGGAAGAGAAGAAACTTGCAATTGAGAAAGGCAATGTTGATGTAAATGGAATTCCTTTAGTAACAGTTATAGCGGATGGAGCTTGGTAAAAAAGATCTTACAAGACGAACTACAATGCTTTATCCGGAGTAGCTCTTATTATTGGTGAGGCATCCAAAAAAGTACTATTTCTGGGCGTGAAAAATAAATTTTGTTTAATTTGTGCCCGAAATGAAACGAAGGGGATTACAAAAGATCACTTTTGCGCCAAAAATTGGGCTGGATCTTCAACCTCTAAGGAATCGGCTATAATAGTGGAAGGATGTAAAAATAGCTTAGCAATGCATGGTGTGAAATATTCTAAGTTAATAGGTGATGGCGACAGCAGCATTACTAAAAAAGTATTTCAAGTGAAGCCATACGGCCTTTGTTAGCAGAGAAAGTGGAATGTGTAAACCATTTATTGCGTAATATGTGCAACAAATTAAAGGAAATATCCAAATCGGTGAGAAGTAATTCCCTTCTGAAGAGTGTACCAGTCTTCCTCAGGAGAACATTGGAAAACAATATTTTGAAATTCAGAATAGCAATAAAAAAATCGGCTGAATTCAGGAGCAAACGTCCCTTTTAGCTAAAATAGAAGGATTTAAGAAAGTTGTAGAGAACACTCCAAAACACATTTTCGGTGAACACAAGAATTGTGAAGATTATTTTTGTAAAAAAAAGGACACTGACAATTTTCTTCCCATTATGCAAGATTGTGGAATGTTTCAAGACATTAGTTGCTCACTCCAAAGAGTTATATCTTGTAGTTCTTCCTTTCTACTCAATAAAAACAATAATACCGCAGAGCAATTCAATGCAATTGGGAATAAGTTTGTAGGAGGGAAAAGGGTAAGTGATTAATTTGGCATCTGTTTTTTTTATAACGCAAAGCCACCTTGGAATATTTTTGAGCATTGTAACTTTATCCGTCGTTTTGTTAACTATAAATTCGAATTATATCTCACTTCTATAGGGAAGGCTAACATTTTCTTGCATTTTATATACAGGGAGCCCCACGACGTTTTGACAGTCCAAATTCTCGAAAACTGTTCATATGACATGTATGAAATTTGGCAGATATAAACAGTCGAAACTGATGCTTATTTTTATTATAAAATAACTTCCGTTTTTCCTGTCATTTCGGGTCACGTGACGCCAACATATTTTTTTTTAATGGGACAACCGGTATAACATAACAATTTTGGATATATCATTCAAAAACAAATTCAACGATGCCACACTTGTCATCATTATATTGTGCAGTAATGATGATGAGGGCAATTAAATGAACATCTGTATAAGTTATTTTTTTTTAAACGTAGCATAGGGAATTAAAAAGTAAAAGTAATCAAAAAAATTAAAGAAAATGTTCAAACTGATGACCATTTACATTGACACAATGTTCAAATCTTGTTAAAGACTTCTTGTAAGTGCTGCTGTAATTTTTCCGGGTGTTACGGTCCGACATGCCTATCTTATTTTATCCTTTAAATTATCTAAATCAATCGGTGGTGTGACATAAACTCGACCTCTCAAGTAACTCCATAGAAAGAAATCTAAGGGTGTAATATCCGGAGAACAGGGTGGCCACAGAATCGCACCATTTCGACCAATCCATTTTTCAGGAAATGTATTATCAATATATTCTCTAGCTGGCCCAAAAAAGTGAGGAGATGCTCCAATATCTTCAAGTAATTCTAGTAGAGTATTTTGAAAAAAATCTAAGTATCTTTGCCCCGTTAATGTTCCTTCATAAATATAGGGACCAATCACCATTTGTTTGAAAATTGGTTTCGCGCATCCACTTTGGATTCTCCTGCGAACAATAATGACAATTATGGCGATTAACAATACCATAGTTATGAAATCTACTTTCATCACTCCATAATATTTTTTCTAAAAAAGAAGGGTCATCAAAATAAATAGCCCTTATTATCATTACTACACAATACAATGATGACAAATGTGGTATCGTTGAATTTGTTTTTGAATGATATATCCAAAATTGTAATATTATATCGGTTGTCCCATTTAAAAAAATTATGTTGGAGAAACGGAAACGGAAGTCATTTTCTAATAAATATAAGCATCAGTGTGGACTATTTATATCTGCCAAATTTCATACATGTCATATGAACAGATTTCGAGAATTTGAACTGTCAAAACGTCGTGGGACACCCTGTATACTATATTATTTTTGCAAAGTACTGTTATATTTTAGATACATTTTTCGGGTCAGAAATCCTATCAAATGAGGTGTGAAGCAGCGGCCATTTCTTATAATTGTAGAGAAAACTACATTGTGGAAATCCTAAAAGGTGCAGGTTTGGAAGCCAACAATGTTGTTGACAATTTTGTCAAAAGGAAGGGTTTAAAGAGAACTGATATAATGAAAAAAAAATAAACGAATTAATAAAAAATCGAAAACATCTGGACCAGATGAAGACTATGGAGCTGTAGAAGAGGTTTTAACTGTAGAAAAAGCGGAAAGTAGAAAGAATAAAATAGAAACTTCCCTGAAAAAGAAATCAGAAGAAATAAAAAATATAGAGCGTACTACTAGAGGACAAAGCACTAATCATAAGTGGCTAGAGGAGAGGATGTGCAGGTTAACTGCTTCTACCTTCGGTCAAATTTGTAAAAGGAGAACGGCGAACCCGTGTGCATTGGCCAAAAGATTGTTTAACGACCCCTTCACAGGAAATAAAAACACCAAATACGGATTGGATCATGAACCAGTAGCTATTGCAACATTCCAAAAAATAACAAATTTAAAAGTTGAGAATTGTGGATTGTTCGTTGGACATGATGATGAGTTCTTCCTGGGTGTTAGTCCTGATGGAACTATAGGTAATGATTCTATAATAGAAATAAAATGTCCCGCAGTTCTGCAACACATAAGCGTTGAAGAGGGAATTGCCAACAAAAAAATAAAGTACCTCCAAGTATATGAAAATGGTGAAATCACATTAAAACAAAATCATAACTACTATTATTAAATCCAAGGGCAACTCCACATAACTCAACGAGAATTTTGTTATTTTTTGGTTTGGAGTCCAATAAATGTTCATATTCAGAAAATCTAAAGAGATGATAATTTCTGAGAGAAAAAAATGAAAATTCAACTAAAGGAATTTTTTAATACCTTCTACATGCCAGAAATGATCTCAACTCCCATAAAATTTTATTTACGTCATTTTTGTTTTGGAAGATGCTCAATTCATAAGAAAGAAACTGGTAAATTTTCATTAAAATATGTCAAACAGCTGTCGACATTTTTGAAAAGATCAATTTGTCTTTGGTAACTTCAAAGGGCTGTAATTTTTTTTATGCACATATTATGTACTATGGCAAGTTAGGTTCAATCGAGTTATTTTCAGCTCCAGAATAAGTGGTTTAATTTATGACCTACCTTTTTGTTACACCCTGTACATTGGATTGAGGCAACTGTACTCTTATGTTGTAGCATTACATTTTATGTTAATTAACCTCCGAATTCAGTATTAAACCACCACTCTAATACACGTCAAAGGCAAAATTTCGACCACTAATGCTAAAACCAGTAACCTACTCAAAGATCGTATTTCTACTATGCACATTATACCAAATGATATAAAAAAGTCACGTATAAAAGTATTTTTCAAAGAATATATTGAAAATTGTCTATGTATAACTGTCTATAAATACTTTAATACCTAGCTAAATAAGGATATTTCAAATTTATATGTATATGTATATATTTTACATTTTTTCGAAAAAAGCATTTGTTGGCTTATCGAGTATCATTGTATAATTTTTTTTTTATATTCTAGTAAACTTTTATTATTATGGTTATCTATGGATTTATATCTTTAAAATTTGTATATGCTTTTTTTGTATATGTGTTAATGAATAAAAAAACTATTATTATTACTCAATCATATTTTCTACTTTTATATTCTATTTTATTTAGTCATAATTGACTCTTAAGTCAATAAATGAGAAGTGGGCACTTAAATCAATATTATTATGATTTTCAATTTGAACACGTTATAACAATAATGGCTACTATTTTTTCATATTTTATCAATATACCGTAAACAATTTAATCATAAAATAGTCACTTAGCCTCCGTACTACTGCAACAAACTAGTGTAGCTTGTAAAATAGCAAAATATCAATTTAACATTATTTCTGAAAAAGCAAATGTTATCGCCTACTCGTCTAACCCATCTGAAATAAGTTGTCCATCTTAGCAATCAAGACGTATGAGCGACGTTCGATATCTCTATTGATGTGGTCTACTGAATAGTACATGCTGCGTTCTACATTGTATTTTATAGTAATTCAAACAAGTTTAGTTAAAGGTAATTTCGACAATAAATGGAATATTACAGTTGGCTAATTGCTTTACATAAATCTTTGCTTTGAACTTAAATTTTGCACAGAGTGTACTGACTGACTCTCACCTTGTTTAACGCTTGGATTTTAATCAGAGTCTGTCCTCCTCCAAATTTCGAAGCTTTCCAATCTTACGCGGGTAAATCAGAGCGCATTGGCTCTTAAGGGTAATATTATTATCTTCAGTATCTTATCTTATCTTAATTATCGTAGTTTACGATAAATATCTTATCTTAACTTATCTTATCTAAGTGGACAAGGGTAGTTAACTTGTCTACTGTACTATATATTTTATAGTACTTATCTTATCGTTACAGACAAAAGTGTCTTGTCTGTATTTATATACCGAAAGGGTATATAAAATTTTTTCTTTAAAGACCATTGACAATTTGACTTTGCAATTAGCTTACATATTTGCTGATATATCAGGGGATATCGAAGTTATTATCTTAGCTCTAAAGTTTTATTACCTCAGTTATCTTAAATTTCTATTATCTTGACTATCTTGAAAATTTTTAGTATCTTAAGTGTTTTAAAAATTTTTTTATCTATTTGTTAATATGTTCGAGATAACACATTTAACAAATAATAGCTCATCCATATCTTTTTTATTTAACTGAGGGATAATCAATGTATCTGGTGGGAGTCTCATTTCTTTCCTCATCTTATCTCATCTTATCTTATGTCATTATCTTTGGGAACCCACTGATGCAGTGATTTATCTTTCTATTGAATTTCGTAAATTATTGGTATGTAGATACCTGGTACTGGTTCCGCTTTTCTCAGAATTTACCGATCAAAGTTTCTGCTGTGTTTGTATAATGATTTTTTTTCCTAATGTTCTGCTTGCGCGATGACCAATGGCTACTGTGGACGCTAACTGGCAACCTCCCTGGTAAGAGCCTAGAAAGAAAAAAATTCATCTGGCTTTCCGGTGAAGACTTTGTACCGCTCCCTTTCTTTCATTTTTTTTTTATCTTTTCATTCCTCTAAAGTAATTATTCGGAAGAATCTTCAAATTTGTTCTTTTCCTTCAGTATCGCAGTGACTCGTTCCTTTCTTCTTAGTCTTCCTATCGTTCAATATCTTCTTAATATCTTCTTTCCTTCATTCTCGTAATAGCTCAATGATTTTCACTTATAAAAAATTTTTTTTTGGGAAATTTTTTTTTCTCGGGTTGTAAGGGTGTGTAACGTTAATTTCGTTCACTTTACTTTCCTTCAGTTAATTAGTAATAAATTATCGTATGGGCGGCGAATAGCCAGTCCTTTCTCATCACAACACCGAGAAATGTTTCAAGGGTAAATATATTTGCTGACGACGAGAGTCAAAATCAACGTTTCTATACGGGTCGTCTGTCGTGAAAATAGTCACTTCTATTTTGAGATTCCCACTTCGACCTCGTATCTCTTCTTCTACCACTTATTAATTAAATATGAATTAAGAATTCACTATTGAAATGCAAATTCCTTTCCTGGTCAAGGCGTCTGAGCTTGACATGAACATGAGACGTAAGTCTGTTATCTTTCATATGATTTCCTGTATTTAAAGAATGGCGGAGAGGGCTCATTCTTCTTTTCTGTGAACATGTGCCATTGAAGCCTTTCTAACGTATCGTATCTTATCTTTAAGAAGGGCATTCATCTGAATGGTAAGTTATTTCGCTTAAATGTATAACTAACTCTCCTTTCTTAATAGTTTTCTACTTTCCTATCTTTATTATGTAGCAATGTCGTTACAGTGCCAGGAATATATATATATATATATCGATATGATTTTGTGGTTTTTTTTTGTCTTTCATATTTCTTTAATGTTATCTTGGAATATATTTCAAACCTTTTTTTTAAATATATACATATTTAAAATATGTATGTATCTACCGGTGTAGAATCGGTTATTCGATTTTATGTTTTTTATTTGCTTTCTTTGAGTATTTCTTTTATCTAAAAATACAGGATGTATGAACCACGTTGTCAAATAATTTTCTTTAACAATGTAATATTAAATTAATAATATTCTTTAACATTGTAAGATCATACTTCAGTCATCCTGGATTTTGTTAAATTGGGTAAATTTGTTCCTGATACTAGTATTGTTCTTAGCACTTTACCTGGACCCGAAACTAAACCTGGAACTTTACCTGGACCAGAACTTTACCTCAACCCGAAACTAAACCTGGAACTTTACCTGGACCAGAACTTTACCTAGACCAGAACTTTACCTGGACCCGAAACTAAACCTGGAACTTTACCTGGACCAGCACTTTACCTGGACCAGCACTTTACCTGGACTAGAACTTTACCTGGACCCGTACTTTACCTGGGACAAACATTTTACCTGAGACACTACCTGGAACAAGATATGTAACCTAAAAAGGTCACCAAGGACACCATCTCCTCACCATCACTCCAGGAAAGTAATATATATATTTCATCGCTTCTTCAACGACGTCAATAAAAACTAGTCAAATTTTTTTTTACTTTATAACAAAAGTCAATATACAACTTGTAAATTTAATAACGTTGTTCATAAAGTTTATTTTCCCTTCCAATCTTACACGATTTGTCGTTATAATGCTGATGTGAATAACAAATAAGATAGTATTATTCAGGGTGGCGCCCACTTACCTTTCTTAACTTTCATAATTTACCTTCATCTAATTTCAGTACCTTAAATAAATTTCAAGTAAGATTACCCGAGAACCGGTAAGACTACTCTCTGAATTTGTTCTAGTTTGGTCTCAGAATCTACACTTGAGGTGCTCTCTAAACTGAGTAGCCGTTGCAAATTGGCGCCCAACATTGTTGGAGGCGTTGCAAATTGGCATTACCTTATCGTTAAGGTAACAGCAGCTTCAACACTATGTAAGTAAAACATTTTCTTCGAGTTTTAGATTAATAAAATAAAATAAATTTAATAAAAGGTGATATTACGAACCTAGATTGGATAAATGAAGCTGGAACTCGAGTCGAAAAGAAGAATGAAGGTCTTCATTTCAAGATAAACTTTATTGTGAATTGTGCCGATTTCGAGATTCCCTCTTATTTGTAATGTTCAGAAACCTCAACTTCTAGAAATGAGAAAATTTTTCTATCTTCAATTGATTTTAGTTGTATTTCCCTTTATTTCTCCGGAAGTTTGGTAACCAACTTGGAAGATCAAACACGTACTTCGAAAGTGGCCTTTTCAGCGAATAAATCCTTTGAAACAAGGATGTTATGTGAACCGGAATGTAAACCTAGTACATCTGGTATATAGATAGGTCAAAAATACTTAAGGTTTCAAGTGTACCTTCTCAAACGCTACTGGACGATTTAAAAATTAGTTCTTCCGAGACCGATCCATTTGGTGAAGACGATGAAGATGGTGACCCTGATTTTCAGTTACCAGAAGGTTCCAGAAACAAAAATAACGTTGAATTTACTGTTTGGACCCTTACTTTGTGGAATCTACTCATATTAATGTTATAAATGAAACTAACTGTTTCTAATTAATTCCACTATTTAATTAAAAAATTTATGAAAATTATTAAAGGATATTGATAATTATTTCGATATTGACATATCATCGTCAGAATGACAGAAGTTACATTTTATGTGATACCTACTTGATGTTTAATATTTTGGCTAGACCAAATAGTAAGTAACCTATCTTGTGATTGACTTAATATATATGAATAGAAAAAACAAGAAGATATGATTTTACAAATATTAAAGCTTAGGTATTATTAGCCCTATGGGGATATCCTGGATATCTTTTCCCATTTAGGATCAGTATAACTGTGCAATGATATAGGAAACCAAGGAAAACTATATCTGCTGATCTTTACAATAGTTACTTAAGAAGACAATTTATTAGTGGAGAGCTCCCTAGATTTATCTGTTCATTGACAACTTCATATTGTGGGTCTCTTAAGTGTCTTCTTATTTCTAGTTCTTCAAGGAAATCTAGTTCTTGTTTCTTATCACAAATATGCAGTACTTCTAGTTCTGTGTTAGGTGTTAATGAATGTTTTGTGTCAAGAAGGTGTTTTGCGTAATGTGATTTATCTGGCTGTTTTAATCTGTATGCTCGTGAGTGTTCATTGTATCTAATTTCAAAATTCCGAATTGTTTGACCAATGTAGACAGCATTACATTCTGGACATTTAAGTTTATATATTCCAGACTTTTTTAATGGGGGTATTTTTGTTTTTACATTTAACAATTTTTTATTCACATTGTTTTCTGTTTTAAAAGAAATTGCTGTATTTGTTGAACAAGATATTATCTTTGAAATATTATTAGAAATATTACCAGCATATGTGATGGTTTTGTAATTTTGTATTTCCCTAGTTTTTTCAGGAAATATTAATTGTAATGCCACTTTTTCCTCTTTTTTATTAATTAATTTATTTATTATATGTAATGGATAACCGTTGGATGTGGCTATTTGTTTAATTATATTAATTTCTCTATCAAAATTATATTTGTTCATAGGAACTGAAAATGATACATAGAGCATTTTCAGCATTTCCTGAAAAAACTAGGGAAATACAAAATTACAAAAACATCAAGTAGGTATCACATAAAATGTAACTTCTGTCATTCTGACGATGATATGTCAATATCGAAATAATTATCAATATCCTTTAATAATTTTCATAAATTTTTTAATTAAATAGTGGAATTAATTAGAAACAGTTAGTTTCATTTATAACATTAAAAATAACATTATTTTCAATAAAAATATTTCTAACGATCGGGAATCTGATTCTGTAAGCACGACCTCAGAAGGAGTACAGAAGAAAAAATCAAGAAAACGGAAAAGAGAGCCAGAACTCTGGAAGAGAAATATGATTAAAACGTCTAGAAACAGCGGCAAGTCCTTTGAAAATTGGAAAGGTAATGGAGTGGCTGAAAGAAAAGTAAAAGATCTTTGTGTTTGCAGATTAAAATGTTTTAATAAAATTAGCGAAAAAAATCGATCAGAAATATTTAGTGCTTACTGGCGATTATCAGACCTGAATAAACAACGAGATTATATTTCGAAATATGTCACGTCCCAGAAGAAAGCTAGAAGTCGAAAACGAAAAGTTAGGCAAGAAGAAGGCAGTGATAATGAAGAATCCAGCCGAAGAAATTTTTCTCGTTCGTATATCATGATTTTTTCAAATATTTGCCGTTTAGTGAAAATAAGCAGAGATTATAAAATGAAACTGACGACGAATGAGTGGCGACCAAATAAGATTTCGGGAAATATTTCATATTTTACTTTTTTGTTAGTTTATTGTTCGCTTGTTTCTTAATTATTTCAAGTTCCAAGACTTTTGTTTTCTTTCTTCGTGAACAAACATCACATAAATATGATTTTTAGAAATATTTTAGTTTTTGAATATGTTTTATTGTTTTGTTCTTATTGCTTAAGTGTTTAAGTTCGAAGATTACTATTTGTTCTCTTTTTTTATATATGAAATAAATAAAATAAAAATTTTAAACTAACTTCTTGTTTCATTTTAATACATCCAATCTATACTATGTCACAAAAAAACAAAATCATTGCATTCTAACTTTGCACATAGCATAGTTTAAATTTAAGTAAGTATACTATGTCCACCATTTTCTGTACCTTGAAGAACTCCGTAATCCTAAGTAGTGCACTATATAATCAATCATCTTACAAGACGTTATACATTTTATTAACCTAAATATCAACTATCAATTTTTCTAGAACTAAAAAAATCTTCTGTAAAATTTGCATTTTGTGACTTGGTATACTTCTGCTCTTAAGGGACGACATACAACTGAATGACTTACATGAACTTGTCAAATAAGAAAATATTCAAAATTAAGGTCTAGACACTTTTTTAAATTAATTGTCATATTGCCTGGAAATTAATACCATTAGGTGAGATTTGGAATATAGAATCAAGGGGTGTTTTTTCTAAAATGAAAATTTCGAATTGTTCAATCGACCACCTACTTAAAAACCCAGCTTCCTCAATAAAAGGGTGCTGTTACGATGTACCTGATTATGCGACAATAAATCGGTGAAATCGGGGTTATAAAAAACAAAATTTGATATATTTTGATAAGGACGTTAAATGGTCAAATTACCTTTTTTGTTCCGTGAGCATTTATCTTTTAATTTACAGTTTTTTATAAATCTCAATCCCCATGCATCACGCGTTTTAATTTTTCCAGGCTAGAAAAACGTTTTATAATTGAATCTTCAGTTGTGACTGTAAACATTAAGTTTTGAGTCTTATTTTTAGTATCGGGTAATTTTTGATTAGAAATTTCTCTTAGTGTCCAAGCAGCACAGGAGACGTTAATTTTCACTGCCGAACATCGATTTGCGCATGCGCGTATTTAGAATTTTGCCGCAATGTTCATTCCAATTTAAACGTAATAAAAAAAGGTTTTTACTTTTCCCTAGAACTGTTGAATTTTTTTAGGCTAACGTAACTATGTTCATAATGTATATATATATTTAGATATATAAGTCTACAAACTAGTAGTAGAAAATGAAACATGAAATAATAAATCAACTTTATTTGACAAATGAATAAGCATTTGCCCTGAAAAGGCGAAAATTAGCTACACTTGTGCTTTTAACCATAAAATCAATCAACTCACAAAATAAAATGTTTAATCAAAAATAAAGGATTTTCGTATAGTTTAACAAATTTTTTTATTGATTGCAAAAGAGAAAACAATGTGAGAAAATGAAAACAAAATTGACTAGCACATTTCTTTCATACAATGCTACCATATGCACATGTTTACACATCATATTTTTGATAGCTTACTCTTTGCAGTCACACTTGTATTTATGTATACATATTTCACACACACAACATAAAACAGTTAAACAATCACAAAACTTGAAATTACTATATAAAGCTGTATACAAATTATTCCCTGTCATTGACTTAACTTTGAATTATCCAAATTCAACTTTTTCCACACTTTCAATTGAATTTATGTATTGTTGTAAACTGAACATTGCACTTTTTTATTATGTTGTGCCCTAAAATAAAGTGTCAATTTTAAAAATATAAGTGGGTATCACTATCTAATCACATACTTCTTCATTATTGAATTCACAGTTTCACTTTTTTTATATATTCAGTTCACAAATTTAATTAAAATTCAAGAATATTTCTTTATAAATTACTAATTTCGTAGTGGTAAAAATCGTTCAAATTTCCCAGACATTCTCAAGATTAGCTAGGAAAGTTAAAAATTTTAGGTTATGCCATGTGAAGTTGAGCGGCAAAAACTTTTCAGCAGAACAGAAGAAGTCTTACGGCCATTTTGCAATATAACGCATGCGCATTTATCGATGTTCAGCCGTGAGAATTAACGTCTCCTAAGCAGCACTACCTTCCTTAAGCCATGACGGTACATACCACCACAAGTCATTGGTCATGAGAGCTTTGGGTTTGGTCCCCCTTGAAATAACGTCAGCAGGATTTATCCAAACTTATTAAGTCTTGGATCTCTGCAACACGGTCTCTTACGGAAATGATTAATTTTTTTGGCGGAGACTTCAACCAACCCAATTCGGTTCTGTTTTTAGTGAAGCAACGTTCGATTTTGCGCATAAGAGATTTGTAAAAATTTTACCATTTCTATTTGTGGATTAGATTAGATTAGAATTGGAGTGGCTCTTTGTCCTATCCCACTGCGACCTTTGCAAATCTATTGTGGTCCTCCCCCATATTTAGAGCTCGATATCTAGCTTTATTCTTTTTATTAGACCTATTAGCCTGGATACCGCCTCCTTTGCGTAGCTCTCTGCCCTCGGTTTTTCTTCTCCGAATAGGTGAAACCGCACCCTTGCTAGGCCTTCGCACTCACAGAGTAAGTGCTCCGCGGTTTCGTCTTCTTCCTGGCATAACCTACATAGGCTGTCATCTGCTAGGCCAATTGTGTGCATATGCTTCCTTAGCCTACAATGCCCTGTCAGCATTCCCACCATCATCCTCGTCGTTTCTCGACTTTGATATAGTAGGTCGCGTGACAGTCTGACCGAAGGTCTTTTAAGGAATAGCTTAGCGTGCCTTTGCCCCGGAGTTTCATGCCACCAGCGCAACGCCTGGTTGTTTATGTATGTTTATTTGTGGATACAATGTGTTTTTATTCGGGCCGAGATGGAAAACTCATGTTCGAATGGGTCTAGGACCCAAACAGTGTTGGAGTCAACCCCAAGGGGATGCCTACCAACCAAACCCAGCTCAAACTCGCCGTTACCCCCGCCTCGGAATCACTACCCTAGCATACTTCGAGACGGACGGCGGTCCCTCGCACACTCTCTGCTCACACCGTCGTCATCTACTACGCTACCATGCTCTCTACTACGACACTTACCTCCATCCATTCCTCCTCCCCCCTCAACATTATCTCCACCATGTTCTCCCAATACACCTCCTCCCCTAGTTTCCTCTCCAACTTCTTCAGCACTTCATCGTTCCTCCAGCATCTAAACACATGCCCCCCACTTCACACCTCTCGCACACTCCAGTCTCTCTTTTTCCAATCTTGTGGAGGTACCCTACTCTCGACCCATGTCCAGTGAACACCTGTGTCAAGAAGTAATTCACCTACCAGAATTTCCGGTCCATCCAAGCTCTCCTATTCGCAATCGCTCCTTTTAGCGCGCCCTCATACTCCTGCCACCTTCTTTCCATTTCCTCCTCCATCCATTCCTGTACTTCCTCTCTGGTCGCTACCAATTATCCTCCTCTTCCACTCTCCTGGCCCCTTCACATTACACATCAATCTCCCCTGCCATGCTGCCCTCACTTTCACCTTCTCTGCCGCCTTTAACATGTGTGTTCTGAAGGATAATTGACAATTCTACTACACCCCTAGGTATTTCACAGACTCCCCCATACGAATTCTCCTTCCCTTCACCATCACCCCCACTTCCCCCCTTCACTAGCAACCCCACCGTCTCATCTTCCTCCACTTCTAGTCCGCACCACTCTATATTCTCCACAATCTTCCTACACATTCTCTCCGCCTTTCTTTCTATCTCCGCCTCTCCCTTTGCCGTACATACCAGACAAGCCTGTCTCTGTATGCCAGAGAGCTTTGTTTAGGCCGTTCGCTGTAAAGCTTTTGACCACCAAGCAATAGCTCCATATGTGATCATTGGTCTAACAATCATCACATATATCCAATGGATTTGTTTGGGTCCCGAGACCCAATATTTTCCACAGATCCTGTGACATATGTCCACAAGGATAGTCTGGGCTTATGGATAACTTTTTCCAAGTGAGCGTTCCATGTAAGTTTTGTATCTAGGGTAATCCCCAAATATTTTACTTCCGCTGCAAATGGAATAGCCTCACCATTGTAGGAAAGTGGTGGAAGATCCTCCAATTTCCTTTTCCTAGTGAAGGTGACTATTACAGTTTTACCAGGGTTAACAGGCATCTGTTTCTTCTGGCACCAACTGTGGACATCGTCCAACGTCTTTTGGAGGATATTATATGCTACCCTTCCTGACTTGGTCCTTGCCAGGATGACAAGGTCGTCTGCATACGCTTGCAGTTCTACTCCTCTTCTTTCTAGAGCGCTAAGCAAGTCATCCATCAAGAGTGACTACAGTAGGGGAGTAGTAGGTACTCCGCCTTGTGGGCAGCCCCTGGAAACCTTGAAGCTAATGGCCTCATCCTGAAGAGAAGTAGTGGCTGTTCTATTAGTGAGCGTGGCATAAAGCCAGCCGGCAATATTTGGTTTATTGCCCTATCCAGCCAAAGCTGAACAAATGGAGGTCGGTAGTGCATTGTCGAATGCTCCTTCGATGTGAAGAAATATGACCACCGAAATCTCCTTGTTGTTAAGGGATTGTGTGATTTTCTCAACAAGGTTGTGTAACGCTGAATCTGTTGATTTGCCAGTTTGTTAAGCGTATTGGTGGGTGCTCAGGGGGAAGTTATATAAAGCTACCCGCCTGATGTAGCAATCCAGTACTCTTTCAAGGCCTTTAAGCAGGAAAGATGTAAGGCTAATTGGTCTAACTGATTTAGGGTGTGGGTCTGAGCGGCCCACTTTCGGTATGTAAACCACCCTAGCCGCTAACCAACTGGGTGGTATGTAATTCCACGCCAGACTAGCTCTATACAGTCTAATGAGGATAGATAAAAGTAATTCCTTTCCGTTTTGCAGCAGAGCTGGAAAAATGCCATCCTCTCCGGGAGATTTGAAGGGTTGAAAAGATGTTATTGCCCATTCAATTGCAGGTGCTAAGATAACTTCCTTGGCGACCCCCCAATAGTTATTTTTAGGGCGCCTTCAAAGTGAGGAGGTCGATAGTTATCCAGAGTCAAACTTCCAAGAAAGTGATTTTTAATTAAAAGCTCTAACATTTCTTTTCTAGAGGTCGTGAAAGTGCCATCAGGTCACTTTAACAACCCTATCTCGCCAATCGACTCTTTAGAGAGAATCTTGTGAACTCTAGTACTGCGAGGTATATCAGAAATACACTCACAGAACTTCTTCCAAGACTCTCTCTTCGCCTTTCTATTTTCTTTGTTGTAATTTGTTAGAGAAGTTCTATAAGACTCCCAATTGCCTGACTCTTTAGCTCGGTTAAATAGTCGTCGAACTTCTTTTCTTCGCTTTTCTTGGCATTTGTTCCACCAAGTAGAGTTGAGATCTCTTTTTGTCTTGAGAGGACAGTTTTCATGATACGAGGAGATCACTGCTTCACGAAGTTCTTCCGCTGCAGCATCTATTCCATCACAATTGTTAATTGTAGTGAAACCGTCCTCAATGTACAGTTGGAGGGAATTTTTATATCCACTACAATCAGTAGCTTTTGAGTCGCGATATTCTACTACTGGCCTTGGACCTATTTCAATGTTGAATTGAATATGTCTATGATCTGAACACGAAGGCTCAGTGGATACTGCCCAATGCCGTATCTTATCACTCAGAAAGTTTGAGCTCTGATCTGTTTCTAGTTACAAAGGTTGGTTCGGAGCCCTTATTAATAACAGATAGCCCTTCCCCTAGTATATAATCAAAAAGTAACTCAACTCTATGATTTATATTTATGCTGCCCCACGATGTATGGTGTGAATTGGCGTCACAGCCCATGACTAACTGAAGTCTGTACTTCTTGCTATAGTCGATTAGTCGCCGTATAGCGAGAGGAGGTTCAGTATCCGTGTCTCCTGGAAAGTATGCAAAGCAGGCGACTATGTTTGTCATACAATTCTTCTCCGGTAAGGACACATGGATGGCTACTACATCTGGAGTGCAAAAGCCTGTAAGCAAAAAATAATTAATATTTTTCCTGGTGAGTAGACATGCTCTGGTTTTCACCCCAGGGCAGATTATTACCTCACCAGGAATATTTCTAAGACCGGTTACTCGGTCTGTGTTTCCTGTCCATGGTTCTTGCAGGAAGGCAAGGTCGATTAATTCGTGCATTACCGTGACAAGGCTTAATTACGACGAGAGGGCGTCCAGTATCTCGATGGTTCCGTTAGTGACAGATGTTAGGCTCACTGTCATACATCCCCTCGGCACGGATACGCACACCTTAGGATTAAGCCGAAAACCGTTGGGATGTCTTTGATTCAAAGAATAACCACACCGAAGGGATTCTGTTATTCCCATTACCAGCGGTGCTAACGTGGAAGATAAGATAAGATAAGATAAATATGGGGCTTAAGTGCTTCTAAGAGCCTCTCCACTACGACCTTTGCAAATCTATTGTGTATGCCCTCCTGTTATTCTAGAGTTCCTTGTCTAGACCCGTCCTTATTACTAGACGGATGGCATACCTCAGGTCCTGCATATATTGGGAGGGTTGTGGTTTTTCCTCCCCTATCGTTGAAAACCTCAGCCTTGTCAGGCCTTCGCAGTAGCAGAGTATGTGTACTGGGGTTTCCTCATCTTCTTGGCAAAACCTACATATGGTTGTTTCTGCCAATCCGATGTTCTTCATGTGTTTGTTAAGTCTACAATGCCCTGTAAGGAGCCCAACCAGGATCCTGATTGTTTTCCTTTTCTGGCTCAGTAGATACTCCGTGAATTTTGGCAAGGGTTCCTTGATGAACTCTTTGGCCTGCCTCATTTTTGGCGCCTTGTTCCACCATTCTCGAGACTGATTTTTTATCCAAGTGCTGCTATTTGTTTTTTGCAGCGCTTTCGCTATGCCACAGAAAGGTTCTGGGCCAATGGGAGCACAACGTGCCCATTCTCGGACTAGTGAGTCTGCCT
The DNA here is from genome assembly GCA_947563755.1 of Lochmaea crataegi. Classification (NCBI taxonomy): domain Eukaryota; kingdom Metazoa; phylum Arthropoda; class Insecta; order Coleoptera; family Chrysomelidae; genus Lochmaea; species Lochmaea crataegi. The sequence continues at coordinate 31,187,159 of OX387434.1, read as the reverse complement.
CTTCATTGCCCTTGTGATCTGAGTAACGTGGAAGCAGACACCCGATGGCTGAATTTAACCACCACTCCATAACCTAAGCTAAACATACATGCAAAAGCAGCAAGCAGTAGTTCAAGTAGTTCAATAATGATCAAAGACAGCCAACCCCGCCAAAAAAAAATAATTATAAATAAGGATATAGCTGACTATTTCACTAGAGTAAATTGATAACTGACAAAATTTGAAGGTTTTGAACTGGCAATTTTTTGTCTTGTCGCGGCAATTTTTTGACGTTTAATATATCAAATCTATGTGTATAAAATTCTATAACTCTGTGATAAAATTCAATATAAAATCTTTGTTAGTGGTTTCTAAGGAAACTAAGTTGTTTATTTATTTATTTAACTGTCTAAAAATTTTTAAAACCATTGGGAATTAATACAATTTCAAAGTGGACGAAAATATCGGCAGAATCAATTGGTATAGACACAAAAAAAATAAAATTAACCAATCATTCACATAGAGCTTCTACAATATCTGCATTAGCAAAAGAAGGAGTTTAAACGTTTAAACATATGATTTTTTAGTTTTTCTCTCGTGAAATAGTCATGTCGAATACCACTCAATTAAAAATTTTGTAAGGTAAAATTTTTCTCTTGTCGTATTCAAGTTTGTTGCTTTTAGGTAATTTTGCTCATGACATTTAATCCAAAACCACTCGCCTGACGGCTCGTGGTTTTGTTAAAAATGTCATTGGCACGGCATTGGGCAGTATCCACTGAGCCTTCGTGTTCAGATCATAGACATATTCAATTCAACATTGAAATAGGTCCAAGGCCAGTAGTAGAATATCGCGACTCAAAAGCTACTGATTGGAGTGGATATAAAAATTCCCTCCAATTGTACATTGAGGACGGTTTCACTACAATTAACAATTGTGATGGAATAGATGCTGCAGCGGAAGAACTTCGTGAAGCAGTGATCTCCTCGTATCATGAAAACTGTCCTCTCAAGACAAAAAGAGATCTCAACTCTACTTGGTGGAACAAATGCCTAGAAAAGCGAAGAAAAGAAGTTCGACGACTATTTAACCGAGCTAGAGTCAGGCAATTGGGAGTCTTATAGAACTTCTCTAACAAATTACAACAAAGAAAATAGAAAGGCGAAGAGAGAGTCTTGGAAGAAGTTCTGTGAGTGTATTTCTGATATACCTCGCAGTACTAGAGTTCACAAGATTCTCTCTAAAGAGTCGATTGGCGAGATAGGGTTGTTAAAGTGACCTGATGGCACTTTCACGACCTCTAGAAAAGAAATGTTAGAGCTTTTAATTAAAAATCACTTTCTTGGAAGTTTGACTCTGGATAACTATCGACCTCCTCACTTTGAAGGCGCCCTAAAAATAACTATTGGGGGGTCGCCAAGGAAGTTATCTTAGCACCGGCAATTGAATGGGCAATAAAATCTTTTCAACCCTTCAAATCTCCCGGAGAGGATGGCATTTTTCCAGCTCTGCTGCAAAACGGAAAGGAATTACTTTTATCTATCCTCATTAGACTGTATAGAGCTAGTCTGGCGTGGAATTACATACCACCCAGTTGGTTAGCGGCTAGGGTGGTTTACATACCGAAAGTGGGCCGCTCAGACCCACACCCTAAATCAGTTAGACCAATTAGCCTTACATCTTTCCTGCTTAAAGGACTTGAAAGAGTACTGGATTGCTACATCAGGCGGGTAGCTTTATATAACTTCCCCCTGAGCACCCACCAATACGCTTAACAAACTGGCAAATCAACAGATTCAGCGTTACACAACCTTGTTGAGAAAATCACACAATCCCTTAACAACAAGGAGATTTCGGTGGTCATATTTCTTCACATCGAAGGAGCATTCGACAATGCACTACCGACCTCCATTTGTTCAGCTTTGGCTGGATAGGGCAATAAACCAACCATTGCCGGCTGGCTTTATGCCACGCTCACTAATAGAACAGCCACTACTTCTCTTCAGGATGAGGCCATTAGCTTCAAGGTTTCCAGGGGCTGCCCACAAGGCGGAGTACCTACTACTCCCCTACTGTAGTCACTCTTGATGGATGACTTGCTTAGCGCTCTAGAAAGAAGAGGAGTAGAACTGCAAGCGTATGCAGACGACCTTGTCATCCTGGCAAGGACCAAGTCAGAAAGGGTAGCATATAATATCCTCCAAAAGACGTTGGACGATGTCCACAGTTGGTGCCAGAAGAAACATATGTCTGTTAACCCTGGTAAAACTGTAATAGTCACCTTCACTAGGAAAAGGAAATTGGAGGATCTTCCACCACTTTCCTACAATGGTGAGGCTATTCCATTTGCAGCGGAAGTAAAATATTTGGGGATTACCCTAGATACAAAACTTACATGAAACGCTCACTTGGAAAAAGTTTAATCCAAAACCACTCGCCTGACGGCTCGTGGTTTTGTTAAAAATGTCATTCGCAAAATTACCTAAAAGCAACAAACTTGAATACGACAAGAGAAAAATTTTACCTTACAAAATTTTTAATTGAGTGGTATTCGACATGACTATTTCACGAGAGAAAAACTAAAAAATCATATGTTTAAACTCCTTCTTTTGCTAATGCAGATATTGTAGAAGCTCTATGTGAATGATTGGTTAATTTTATTTTTTTTGTGTCTATACCAATTGATTCTGCCGATATTTTCGTCCACTTTGAAATTGTATTAATTCCCAATGGTTTTAAAAATTTTTAGACAGTTAAATAAATAAATAAACAACTTAGTTTCCTTAGAAACCACTAACAAAGATTTTATATTGAATTTTATCACAGAGTTATAGAATTTTATACACATAGATTTGATATATTAAACGTCAAAAAATTGCCGCGACAAGACAAAAAATTGCCAGTTCAAAACCTTCAAATTTTGTCAGTTATCAATTTACTCTAGTGAAATAGTCAGCTATATCCTTATTTATAATTATTTTTTTTTGGCGGGGTTGGCTGTCTTTGATCATTATTGAACTACTTGAACTACTGCTTGCTGCTTTTGCATGTATGTTTAGCTTAGGTTATGGAGTGGTGGTTAAATTCAGCCATCGGGTGTCTGCTTCCACGTTACTCAGATCACAAGGGCAATGAAGAGGCAGACTCACTAGTCCGAGAATGGGCACGTTGTGCTCCCATTGGCCCAGAACCTTTCTGTGGCATAGCGAAAGCGCTGCAAAAAACAAATAGCAGCACTTGGATAAAAAATCAGTCTCGAGAATGGTGGAACAAGGCGCCAAAAATGAGGCAGGCCAAAGAGTTCATCAAGGAACCCTTGCCAAAATTCACGGAGTATCTACTGAGCCAGAAAAGGAAAACAATCAGGATCCTGGTTGGGCTCCTTACAGGGCATTGTAGACTTAACAAACACATGAAGAACATCGGATTGGCAGAAACAACCATATGTAGGTTTTGCCAAGAAGGTGAGGAAACCCCAGTACACATACTCTGCTACTGCGAAGGCCTGACAAGGCTGAGGTTTTCAACGATAGGGGAGGAAAAACCACAACCCTCCCAATATATGCAGGACCTGAGGTATGCCATCTCTTGTCGTATTCAAGTTTGTTGCTTTTAGGTAATTTTGCTCATGACATTTAATCCAAAACCACTCGCCTGACGGCTCGTGGTTTTGTTAAAAATGTCATTCGCAAAATTGCCAAGCAACAAACTTTCATGACAATCGAAAAATTTTGCCTACAAAATTTTCACTCTCGTGGTATTATATATGACTATTTCACTAAAGTAAATTGATAACTGACAAAATTTGAAGGTTTTGAACTGGCAATTTTTTGTCTTGTCGCGGCAATTTTTTGACGTTTAATATATCAAATCTATGTGTATAAAATTCTATCACTCTGTGATAAAATTCAATATAAAATCTTTGTTAGTGGTTTCTAAGGAAACTAAGTTCTTCATTTATTTATTTAACTGTCTAAAAATTATTAAAACTGTTTCAAAAATTTAAATAAGTATTATTAACATGAATAATACAAGATTTGGAAATAATTCAATCAATGAAATAGAGAGTACAATTAAGCAAAGTATACCGTGAAATACAATGAAGACAAAAAAGTCTGCGTGGGAACAGTTTAGAATGTTTCTGGACGCACGTAATTATACGTTAGAAAAGGATACTTCTGAACAAGTTATAGCAAAAATTCTTGAAGATTATGATGCAAAACAATCCCCAAAATAATGCTACAACGTACAATTATAATAATTGTACTTTTTACATAAATAAGTAATTTTTTTTTCATAATGTTATTATTTTTTTGGCCTAGTATAATTGAAGTTTGCAATAAATAAAACGTTTAAACATATGATTTTTTAGTTTTTCTCTCGTGAAATAGTCATGTCGAATACCACTCAATTAAAAATTTTGTAAGGTAAAATTTTTCTCTTGTCGTATTCAAGTTTGTTGCTTTTAGGTAATTTTGCTCATGACATATAATCCAAAACCACTCGCCTAACGGCTCGTGGTTTTGTTAAAAATGTCATTCGCAAAATTGCCAAGCAACAAACTTTCATGACAATCGAAAAATTTTGCCGACAAAATTTTCACTCTCGTGGTATTATACATGATAAAATTTTCTTGTTTCAAGACAGAATAGAGCTTTTGAAACATAATTTTAAAAGATACAATGAGTCTCAAGACAAAATTGAAAACTTGATTACTCAACACGATATTGATGATTAAGACAGAGTTCTAGTAGAAACTAATCATTTTGATACTTTATCAATATTGAGAGGCGTTAAACGGCTAGCCCGTGCGACCAGCAACATTAGTGATAATTTAGCAGGAAGCAAAATACTGCTACCAGAAATAAAGGTACCTCCTTTTGATGGTGACCCCACTCACTGGAAAAGTTTCTTTGATCTTTTTAATGTCTTGATTGTTAAAAACTCTCGCTTAACAGCTAACGCTGAACGTTTGTTTTATTTAAGAGGTCACGCGTTAGTAAGTTAGAGAGTTGGAGATAGAGATAGAGATAGAGAAATACAGAGCACATCCTATGCCAGTGCGATTGCCTGGCGAATGTGTGGTTTCTTGTACTAGGCGGTGAGAAGCCACCGGCAAGAAACTACATGAAAGATTCAGTCTCGAGGCTGATTGGCTACTTAAAAAGAGTCGGGCTGGAGAATGTAATCTAGATTCAAAGGACCACAATAGATCTAAAAAGGTCGCAGTAGAATAGGCCGATTAGCCACCTAATCAAATCTAATCTAATCTACAGATTGTTGCTAGTCTTCCTATTTCAGATTATAACTTTGAAATTGCTATAGATCTACTAAAGAAAAGGTATGAAAATGTGAGTACCTTGTCCAATGGTATTTTTCACAGGCTTTTAAATCGGTCAGCAGTCTCTAAGCATAATTCACAAAATTTGCGAACATTCTTAGACAGCACCAAAAAAATCTTGACTCTCTTAAAAATTTGAGAACTAGTGATAAAGAAACATTTGAGGCATTTTTAGCTTTTCTTTTAGAACAAAAATTAGACTTTCATTCAAAAAAAAGAATACGAAAAAGCTAGGGATTTAAGCAAACTTCCCTCTTTGGATCAATTTCTAACTTTTTTGAGAAACATTGTGTTATTTCTGATAATTTAAATAGTCTTGATTATGTTAATGACAAAAAATCTCCAAAGCCAATTAAAATGGTCAGTCTACATACTAATAGTTCTGATAATGTAGCATAAACTAGTAAACCTTGTACATATTGCAATAGCATCGGTCATAAAATTTATACTTGCAAGAAATTTGCACAGCAGTCACCTAGGAACAGACATAGCTATATAAAAAACAAACAATTTTGTTACAATTGTTTAAGTGCCAAACATTCGGTTGAACATTGCACATCTAGTTACACATGCCAAGTATGTAAGAAAAAACATCACTCCTTGTTACATCTTGACAGAACACATCCTGACCATCCGCATTCACAATCGAGACAAAATATCCAATCACAAAGCAACGCAGATCGAAACCTTTATATCTCTTCTCGTCAAGTAGCCTCAACGTCTGGTAGGCCTAGTCAAATCGATAATGTTGATTCCACAGGCTCTAACAGTCAATTACAAAATTCCTCAATAGAAAGAGTCAACTTGTCTAGTGTGTCCGGCCACAACGAACATGTGTTACTCGCGACTTGTAAGGCAATCGTGTACCCAAAGAATAGATCTCCCTTGATTTTAAAAATTCTGTTAGATCCTGGATCCCAAACTAGTTTTATTAGTGAAAGCATTTTCAATAAACTAGGTTTCAGACAAAAATTAGAATATTTTAGCATCTTGTGCAGTTATCGAGACAATAACTGCAAATCTTCCTTAAGTGCCGATCAAATCAAATGAATTGAACACTCCTCATGATATTTTTGAAAATCTTGGTGACGATGAATTCTTCAAGCCTTCTCAAATTGATATTCTTCTGGGGGCAGATTGTTACTATCAGTTGCTCAAATCTGGATTGTATAGACTTGGTACCAACCTACCTGTACTCTTCGATATACATTTTGGTTGGATTGTGTCAGGAAATATCCCCTCTAAATTTCTTGATAATGGTCCTCGCCAATCCATAGAATCACACTCATTCTTGATAACTAACTCTACAGAATGTATCAATTTGCGACTTGACTTGATTCTTAAACAATTTTGGAAACAAGAGGAGGTTCAGAATAATTCTTGTTCAATGTCTCCAGAAGATGAATTAGCAGAAAAGATATTCACTTTTACTGCTAAGGTTTTAGAAAATGGGAAATTTCAGATAAATATGCCTCTCAAAAATTTTTGAGAACTTGGCCTTAGGGCAAGCGAAGGTTGTTCCCTTGTCTTTAGTTAATTCTCTAAATGAGAAATATTGTATCCCTTATTTATGTGTGCTAAGGAATGAAAGTATTAGCACCAAGCTCCGCGTAGTTTTTGATTTCTCTGCCAAAACGACGTCATCGTTGTCGTCAAGCGATATTACCCTTAAGGGTCATCAAGTTATTTGACATTCTTACTAGATTTCGAATATATAAATATGCTCTCACCTGCGACATTGAAAAAATGTTTCGTCAAGTTCGAATGAATCCTGAGCAGAACTTCCCACAGAATATACTGTGGAGAGAGTCACCTGACAAACCACTTCTTTGTTTGGAACTTCAAGCGGTGTCTTTTGGACAATCTTGTTCACATTTCCTCAGTTGCAGGGTGATTAAGGAAATAGCTCTCCAAAGCTCAAATCTTGATCTTGCTTCTAAAGTATTGTTGTCACAAACGTATGTTGATGATGTTAGGAGCAGCTTCCAATGTACTACTACTACTAATTTAGTCAGGCCAACCTTGGCCAAGAAAAACTCAAGCCAAGGTTCCGGCACTGAGGTCACTGGCGGGCCCATTGTGCCATTCCTGCTACTTATGCATCCATGAAGCCGAGTCCCTTGATGAAGGAGTCAATCCTCTTCAGTGGATGCCTGCTTATGTCCCCGGGGGCCATAACAGGGACTCCGAAGATTCGCCTGCGTAGCACAGCCCAATGTGGACATACGAAGCTTCCAATGTAACCGAACTTGAATGGTTATATAGGTACATAATTGAATACCATACTTAACGAAGCGGGTTTCATGCTACACAAGTGGTGTTCCAATTCTACAGAGTTTGTGGAACAAATTTCTAATTCCCAAACTTCAGATCTAGATCTGAATTTCGGAAATTCTCCCTGCAAGATTCTAGGTTCAAAGTGAAACCCAGCTTCAGACAATTTAAAAATTTCAGCTCCATCTGCCCTCGAAAATAGCCCAATGACTGAAAGGAAAATTCTATCTATCATAAGCTAGCATAAGTTATGATCCGCTAGGGTTGGCAAATCCATGTTGTTAAAAAATTGGACGCATTTTTGTGATACTCTCCTTGGTTTAAAAACCCTAGAAATTCCGAGGTACCTGTTAATGACAAAAAAGTTGCTGAAGTGCAAATACATGGGATTCGTGATGCCAGAAATATGGCTTATGGAAGTGTAGTTCACCTTCGTGTAAAATACACAGATGATTCTGTTTCTTGTAATCTTGTTTCTAGTAAATCCAGAGTAGCTTCTATTCGAAAAACGGTTACTATTCCGCGGCTCGAACTTTCTGCCATGTTGTTGTTGGCTAATCTAGTTTCTAGAAATTTGCATATTTTTCAAAACAAAATACCAATTGAATCGGTAAACCTCTGGACTGATTCACAAATTGCGTTGTACTGGATCGGAATACTTTCGTTTCAAATAGAATATTCCAAATTCAGGAGTTCTGTGAAAATTATCATTGGCGTCATGTGTCTTCAGCACTCAACTCCGCCGATATCTTATTGATGGGAATTAGACATTCATATCAACTTCAACATCGGGTCAAGCCACTGATCACTCTTCCCACCTTCGAATGGACTAATTAACGGATTGTTGGAATCGTAGACATCAATCAACACAATATTTTAATTTTTCGTTTTTATTATAACAATATAATCAGAACAACTATAATACGAATATATAAACGAAGAACTGTATAACATAAAACGAAGGTCCACCGGCTTCAAATACCGGAAATATTTATGGTTGAAAATGTATTTGAGAGTTTTGTCATTCACTGAGAAATTGTATAAATATTAATTGGAATTTTTGACTGACTAATTCACACAATAGAAAACATCGCTTGCACTGTATTTTTATATTAATTTAATATTTCAAAAGAAACATTTAGCATTAGTTTTCCGTGCTAAAAGGGAGAATTGACACTTTCGTAATTGAAGCAACAGTCAGTGACAGTTCTTTTTTGACATTTTTACTTGATTGAAAATACGTATATAGTTCATATAATAGCAGTAATAGTTCATATAATAACAGTTCTTTTTTGACATTTTTACTTGATTGAAAATGCGTATATAGTTCATATAATAGCCTTTTTGGTGTGCGTCATCGTTTGTGACGTATATCCGGGTTTAGGGTATGTCGATATTTTATTTGCTATTTTGACATATAGCTAATTTCAATTTGATAAATAAAATCATCAGGATCGTATTCAGCCAAATTCGAAAAGGCTACGAAATTAATAATACTTGGGATATCAAAACACTGCAAAATAAAACAAATTGTATATTTAATTTACATATTAAAATAATTAAGTAAATATAGTAATATAGTCCTGCAAAAGAATTATACATCGAGTTCAATAAGATTAATATTCACTTTTCATAAATAATAATTCACCGTAAACAACAAAGTACAGACCTGACGAGAACTGTCAGTGGGACAGAGAAAAATACGTAAGACACATTGCCGCTACGAAAGGATTGTCTGCATCGTATTTTGAACGATGTAATTTCGCCCGATTGATAGGTCGCGTTTGCGCGTAATCTAAACATTAACCAATCAAATTTTTTGTAAGTCAAAGATTAGGGTTAACGTTTGTACTACGTTTAAACGGCTCATTATTGTGATATTTTGATTAGGATTAATCACATAACTGCCTTTTTTACATTTCTTCCAACGTAATGTGTTAGAAAGACATGAACAATCAATGACGCACACCAAGAAGGCTATTATATGAACTTTAGCATAAATATGACTATCTGTGAAATGAAATTGAACATATTCCCCCTCGTTATAGGGTCCCTTCAAAGTAAAGAAAATTAAATATTATTTATAAAAAGTAAAAAACTGTTTACAAAATATGTGCCAAATTACCGAATTAATTATGACACATATCACCTCGAACTGCTCAGTATTATAAGCTGTAGGACTTTTAGCAGAAATAAAGTACATATTCTTGTATTTTGTTTAGTTTATGGTTCTTCATTTTACCTAAACTTTATAAAGAAAAAACAGAACAATATATGTACAAAGATACTTATAAATAACCTTAAACTACACATAACCCGTTATGTGCAGGTTTTCTTTAATTTCTCACCTTAGAAATAGTAAAATAAATAAAATCGGTGACATACTTAGCACCTTTTAGCACTTGTGGGTTACAGACACAGTGCATTCTTGTTTGAATTAAATTGTTGTACATTCTAGCACTGAGGGTGACAGACACAGTGCGTTCTTGTTTAAACTAAATTGCATTATCAATAATTAAATTATTTTATCTTTTAATTCAGTACTTACAACTGATTTAATAAATAAATACAAACTAAAGGGAATTTGAATTCTCAGGTTGATATTTTATTTTCAGGTATGTCACGGTCTCACGTCACGCATCTCAGGCACAACATTAGTTGTGTCAACATTAGTTGTCATAGGTTGTTTTCTTGTTTTTAAATAAAATAATTATAGTAAGTACGATCACATATTATTTTAGAATTTATTTATATTGTTAAATCCTGTCGTTTGTTTATTTCAAATCGCCCATAAAATTAAAGATATCTGTGACGTCTTTGTTTTGTTTACTATTTTTTTATATAAAAGTGATTAAAGCATATAAAATAAAAATTAGGCTTACACTTATTCCATTTGGTCATCTTCGGCAGAATCCGAAGACAACGGTACTCCATCCTCTCCGCTATCGCTATCCGTTTCGTCTGAGACACCACCACGGATAGACCATGGACTCATCTGATCAACGGCAACTCTATTTTCGTAGTTTTGATCTCAGAGTTCTGCGCGAACCAGACATGTCCTGAACAATATCTGTAACGTTTGGTAATATTTTCTTCACTAACATGGGCCCACTATAAAGCAGTGCTAGTTTTAGCTTGTGCCTGTTGGAGGAGTTTGTTTTATTATTGCGACTAGATATCCTTCTTTATACATACGTGGTCTCTTTCATTTATTGTCAAATTATTGTTTCTGTTTTGTTTGTGTCAGTTTAATTTTGTTGGAAACATCTTCCCTTGCTACTATTAGGTATTTGATCTAGTTCATCTCTTAAAAGTGCATCTGAACCATGACGTGGAGTATGACCAAACATTAACTGACTTGGTGTTTTTCCAGTTGATTTATTAGGTACATTGTTGATGGCAAATTGTACTTTCCGAACTTGTTCATCCCAAAGTTCTTTCTTTTCTTCTTCCTAAATAGTCACAGTCTATGTTTATGTTAACAACAGTAAAGATACGAAGATACCGAATTACCTGAGCCAGCTTTGATAAAATCTCAAAGAAAGGCATAAGAAAAAGATCATTTTATTAAAAATATTTGCTGTGTGAAGTTGAAATTAGTGGTCATTCTTAATTTAAACTTAGTGACTAAGTGCAATTTCTGTGTGTGTGGCTGTTTGATAATTAGGGTGAGTTTTCTCACTGAGTAATTAAGTTTCATCCATTAGCATTTTTTTATTTCACAATCAAGTTATTTCTTTAAATAAATTGCATATTATTATCAATCAATATTTTATAGTCAATTTGATTAACTCTGATTTATTTCTAAAGTTTACAGGGTTGTATTGTTTGATTAAAATGTATTTGTTGTGTACTTGTATATTTTTTTTACCTACGAGGTGTAATGAAAAATAAAGTGATTAGTAATATTATATTGTTTGCTCCGGCGTAGTACATTGCGGTCAGTGTATGCGTTCGTGTTTGGATTACTGTGGTCAGTTTTCCAGGGGTCGTACTGTGGTTTGTACGGGCTAGTGACCTTGCGGTCAGTGTGCTAGTTTTGTCACTGCTGTGGCACAAGAATGATTGTTTATTATTCCTGTTGCTGTAGTCAGTGTGATTGCCCTATTTTTATCGATCGATAGAGGACACTGCGGTCAGTGTCGACGGAATGGAGAATTAATATTTGGTCAGTTCTTTACTACGGAAATGAAACCACTAAGTTCTTGGCATGAATCAACTTTATTAATGTTGTTTTCTAGTTAAAGATGACTAGGAAAGATATTAATTTCACTTAGTTACCTATGCAACTGCATTTAAATTATTAAAAGATTATTGTTATAATAATTTAAATTTGTATTGGAAGCTGTGTAAAGTTATTTTATATTGTTTTCTAGCAATTATAAGTGTTTTTTTTAATTTGGTTTTATTCTTTTCATGACCCACATTCTGTACCATATCAGTTAAACTATTTTCTTCTTAAAAATATTATTTTCAATAAATCGAATTAAATACCTTTAATGATTGATTACTACAGCGACCAAGAGGCCTACCTGATTTTAAAACTGGCGACCAAGTGGTCGATGACATTATGAACCCCCGCTGACAAAACTGACCGCAAAGACCAAGTGGCGAACACCTAAATAAAATATCCTGTTCAATAAACACAAGATAAATTTATTTTATGATGACATTAAAAGTTTTCAACACAATATGTTAACTCAACATATCACAAAAAACAGATTCAGATCAATAAGAATAACTAAAAACTAGAAAGGTAACTTACACCAAAATCATTTACTGAAAATACCTCAACATGTTTCTATTATTTAGGCAAAATTTTTATTAAAATTGTTGATTTAAAATCAAATGGTAATTAAATTAAATTGAATTCTACAGAGAATTCTATAAAATGGATAAACTACTTCGCCCCAATCGATTATATATAGATGTTACACTTAGAAACGCAGGTCAACTTTGGAATCATTGGTACAGATCGTTCGTGAATTTTCTGGAAGCGGCAGATGCGAAGGACAATAAGAAGAAGCTGAATCTACTAATAAACTACGTGAGTCCAGTCGTTTTTGAATCCATTAGTGAGACTACAACGTATGAAGATGCCATAAAAATCCTTGAAAGCCTCTACGTAAAGCCCAAAAATGAAACATTTTCTCGACATTCTCTCTCATCAAGAAGACAGTTAGTAGATGAGTCAATTGACCAATATTTACAAATTTTGAAGCAAATGAGCAAAGACTGCAACTTTAAAGCTGTTACGGCCGAACAGAATAGAGATGATTTCATTCGAGACTCGTTTATCAGTGGTTTAAGTTCACTACAAATTAGACAGCGGCTTCTAGAGCACTCTTCATTGAGCTTAACTCAAGCGTTTAATACTGCGAGAGCGTTAGAATTAGCCAAGCAACATGCTGAATCATATTCATCAACTTTTGATTCAAGTGTTGCCGTTTTACAAAACGCAGAACCGTCACAAGATTCTGAAAATTCATCAACCAGGCCGTTAGCAGCTGCTGCATCTTTTCAGAAATGTTTCTTTTGTGGCAGAGATAGACACCTGCGCGAACACTGTCCTGCTAAAAATGCAATTTGCCATTCCTGCAATAAAAGAGGTCATTTTTTAACTGTGTGTAGATCAAGTAACACCAGAAGAACTCAGAAAACATCTGCTACTATTCTGTCTACGATTTCTGCTGTTTCTCCTAGTTGTTTATCCAAATCTATTATTCAAATTAAAATAAACAACATAATCACAGATGCACTAGTCGATACAGGGAGTTCTGATAGCTATATTTCAAGTAAAATTGTTGCCAGTAGAAATATTTGTGTCATTCCATCAAGAATTAATGTTAAAATGGCTTCAACATCTCTCACGTCGCAAGTTCTTGGATATTGTATTGTACGCCTACAAATTTTGGATAACATTTATTCAAATGTAAAGCTTTTAGTCCTTGATGAACTCTGCACTGAAGCAATCATTGGTCATGATATTCTGAAGCAACATTCCCGACTCGAAATTCTCTTTGGAGGTGACAAATCTACCCTATCAACATGCAATTTAGCAGTAGCAAATGTTGAACCATTCAGTTTATTTTCAAATTTGACGTTTAATTGCAAACCAATCGCAATAAAATCCCGTCGATTTACAACTTCAGACCTCAACTTTATTGAACAAGAAATCAAACATCTTCTAAAAGAAAAGATCATAGAACCCAGTATCTCCCCCTGGCGAGCTCAACCTCTGGTAACTTCAAGTGAAAACCACAAGAAACGTATGTGTATTGACTATTCTGAAACCATAAATAAATATACATTATTTTCCGAAAAAATTCAGCCGCTAGCACACAGCACAAGTTTTCCATTGTCTGAGAAAGCAATTTCGGCATTTAGACAGCTCAAACAAGACATAGCCAACTCTTCGATTTCTTCAATTGATGACGACGCTGTGTTAACTGTTGAAACCGATGCCTCGGAGTTTGCAATAGCTGCTCAATTATCCCAATCAGGAAGACCAGTCGCATTTTTCTCAAGAACCTTGTCCTCTCAGGAACAAAAGCATTCGTCAGTTGAAAAAGAAGCGTACGCAATAGTAGAAGCACTGAAAAAGTGGCGACATTTTTTAATTGGCAGACATTTTCAGCTCATTACGGATCAGAAGTCAGTGGCATTTATGTTTAACAACAAGTCTTCGTCAAAAATCAAAAATGAGAAAATTCAACGTTGGCTTTTGGAATTGTCATGCTACAAGTATGATATCGTTTACAGGCCAGGAACTCAAAACACGGTAGCTGATGCATTTTCCCGTATTACTTCTGCAACTACGTCATCGGCTGATCAAAAGAAATTATTTGATTTACATTCTTCTTTGTGTCACCCTGGTATTACCCGGTTTTTCCATTGGATACGCTGCAAAAATCTGCCTTATTCTGTGGAAGACGTTCGTCAAATTACCTCCTCATGTCCTGTTTGTGCCGACATTAAACCAAAATTTCACAAAAATGAAGGAACGTTAATCAAAGCCACCTCACCATTTGAACGTCTTAATTTGGATTTTAAAGGTCCTTTGCCTTCATCTTCAATAAATAAGTACTTACTAACCGTTGTTGATGAATTTTCCAGATTCCCATTCGCTTTTCCATGTTCCGACATATCATCCTCTACAGTTATCCAATGTTTGCGTCAAATATTTTCTATATTTGGCACTCCGGCATATGTTCATTCTGACCAAGGTACCTCCTTTATGTCTCGTGAACTTAAGTCATTTTTAGAGAGTCTCACGGTATTGCTTCAAGTCGCACGACTCCCTATAATCCTCAGGGTAATGGTCAGTGCGAACGATTTAATGGAATTATATGGCAAACCATCCAGTTGGGTTTAAAATCTCAAAATTTGAAAATCAACCAGTGGGAGCAGGTTCTAGTGGATTCTCTTCACTCTGTTAGATCTCTTTTATGCACTGCTATCAACTCGACCCCACACGAGCGCATGTTTAACTATGTGAGGCGCTCAACTTATGGATCATCGATTCCTACATGGCTAGCTGCACCAGGACCAGTGCTATTAAAGAGATTCGTCCGTTTGAATAAATACGAACCTTTAGTTGATGAAGTCCAACTCCTAGAAGCCAACTCGGAATACGCCCATATCCGACTGGAAAATTGAGAAGAAAAGACAGTTTCCACTAGGCATTTAGCTCATCGAGGAGACACATCATTAACTTATTGCGTTGAAAATTCAGTCAGTCAAAATGAAGACCAAAGCATTCAAGAAAATCAAGACCATCTCATTCAAGACCACTCCATTCAAGACCAACACAATCAAGACGCAGTACTGAATATCGATAGGCCAGTTAGGAC
Organism: Lochmaea crataegi; assembly: GCA_947563755.1. NCBI lineage: Eukaryota > Metazoa > Arthropoda > Insecta > Coleoptera > Chrysomelidae > Lochmaea > Lochmaea crataegi. The sequence goes on along the minus strand of OX387434.1, from coordinate 31,171,711 downwards.
ACGAAGGCGTCCTCAATATTTAGAAGACTTCCTCGAGAAATAAGAAGGCGGGAAGAATGTCATGATATTACCATTTTGGTAGGATTCATGACATTGTCAGTCATGTTACAAAGTTGTCAATAATTTTATGTTAGTTGTTCTCTGTAGAATAAAGCCTTATTTTAAAGGTAATCCTTCGTAATTCACCACACCAACATTATTTTGTAACAATCCTATCATAAAATAAAACGATAAAATGTTCGTTACCATCTATTATTATTATTAAACATCAAAACAACTATTTCGGATCTACCGACAGTTGGTAGAGGGAGCCAACTAATTAATGAAGTTCCAACCTCAGTTTGGATAGGTTCCGGAATAACGTTAGAAACAACCAACAATGCACATAAATTATTGATAAATTAAATTGGTGAGAAAAATATTTAAATCTGCATCACGTTTCAAATATCATCAATATTATACCTATTCATAATAATATGTTTGTTAAATTTGTTGCCTAGTAAAAATAACAAAATGAAATGTAACTGTTCACGATGTTGTAACTGGGAACCCCCATCTCAGACTGAATTCTTGTAAAAAACGTTGGTGATGTTTGATATAATTTATAATTATGGAATAATGGTAAGAAAACGGGAAATAACTATTTATATCAACTGGAAATTGTTCATTCTCCAGGTAAGTAAACTGCTACATCAGATGTACTTCAAGCATGGTAAAAGGTTTCTTTAATAAAAAAAAACTAACCTCACTTTCCTGTTTTAAGGTTTTCTTTCCGTTTTTGATGTCGGACGAAATGTATAAAAATTCTTACTTCGGAGGTTTTCTGCAGGAATCCGTGGTATTCCTAGGAAAAAGGTACACTATTTGCTTCCATCATATGGTATTCAGTAGAATCATGTATTATTATTATTGATTCACGGAGATCACAGGTTTTATGAATTTTACTAGTGAGTACTTCTCACAACAAAAAGGAGTAACTAATTTGTTATCTGGTAAGTTAAAAAAACAGTTCTTATCAAATTTTTAAATATTTTCGTATCAATACGATTTTTCTTTACCCCTTGCAAGCGTCGTTTTCTTTTTGAACTCCTTGTTTCCAGTTTTTGCTTATTTCTTTTCGCAGTGACCGTTCTGTTATTTTATTTCATTCTTCGGATAAATCCAGATTCAATTAAATCCCTTTTCTCATTTCTTCCTGAATTTCCGAAATTCTTGCATTGCCTTTCACAAATCACTGCTCATCCTATTTTTTGTATTTTCGAAACCTTCTTTCACTTCTTTTTCTTGTTTGTCCATTTTTAATTCCCAATATTGTATTCTTTAATCGAAATTTTCCCCCATGCTGCTCAAATCCGTTTCTACTATTTCCAGTTTAGATTCCAATGTCTCCAATTTATTTTCGTAGCACTCATACTTCTTTTCCAAGTTTTCAGTTAAACTTCTTATATCAGCTCTTAGATTTGTTTGTATTCTAGACTCAATACCTTCTATACTTTGTTTTACACTATTTTCCATTTTCTCATTCAACGTTTCCATATCATTCTTTATTTCATTCTTCATAGTTTGCACAAAATTCATCAATTGTGTTAGATCTAAGTTAGATCCTATTTTCTGTGTCTGTAGTACAGGTACATACTGATGTGACTCCTCTAGTATTTGTACCGGTTCATTTTCTTCTCTATCTTCATCCATTGTTCCAGTCTTTCTAGATTTTTCTAACTTCCTCTGTATATCTTCACTATGTTCTGAATCTCCTGACTCTTTTTCTAGGGATCCTTTAAGTCGTCTTAACAGTGTTTCTTTATTACCATCATCGTCCATATGTCTTTTCCTTAGTTCAGCTTTTAAGTCTGCCACCTTCCAATTTTCTAAATGAATTTCTCGTTTATCGGACATATTTGCAGTATTGTTTTGTTTTAATGTAGTCAACGGTAAATGTCTGTAGTTTTACTGGTGAATGTCTAAACTCGACAAATGTCTTTATTTCTTTTTAAGTATTTTGCAACTATTTTACTTTGAATTATTTTCCGACTTTCCAACCTTTGATTATGAAAACACCAGATGAAGAAATTGCAACCTAGGATAATTCAGAGTATATCCCACATTTGTTTAGTTTACTGCCCCACGTTGGGCGCCATTTGAGACTCTTTTATATTTCCCATTGTTTTATTTGGTTATGAAATATCCTCACTATAATGGCCAATGTGACATGTCACAATATATATATTTTTTATCTCTTACAACAGGGATGGTAATAGTGCCGAAGGAACAGTATTGTTTAAACCTTCTACTTGTCCGTTTGCTCGAGGTGTAGCCACAGCATTGAGGTTGATGTGTATTGTTTTTTTCACAGAACTACCTTGGTCCGAAATTAATATTTTGGGGGTTCCATATGTTGCAAAAATGTCTTTGAAATAATCGATTACGTATTTTGATTACGTATTTTGTCAACTCCAACAATAAGATAAGTAGTGTTCCGCTTTGATTTTGGAAACGGTCCGAGATGATCGACATGGAATGTGTTCAGCGGAGTTACTCCTTTTGGTATGGATTATAGGAATCCTTCTTTTTTACCACTATTCCTTTTGTGATATAAGCAGGGTATACAACAACTAATGTAGTTTTCTATATATATATTTTCTTTTCTAGCTTTCGCATAATTTATGTAAGGTCTTCTCTACTCCAAAGTGGCCCAAATCATCATGCGCCGTCTTGACAACACGCTGTCTCCAGCCCTTCGGTACTGTTTGTGAGATGTGCGACGGAATAAAGTCTTCAAGTGCAATAAAAGAAAGGATTAAAACTATATTACAAGAATTTATTAAAACTAATATTGTACACATGGAACGAGTTCTCTTCTCGGCGTCTTATATAATAATGTCGAAAATGCCCCTTAAACTAGGTAACAAAATATACAATGCAGATGACTTGCAGATGCTGAAAGGATGACATAAAAATTTATGGCTCTGTCTTCTTAGAAGGATTTAACATTTACGTATAATGACAAATATGTTATCTGAAGTGTAAGGCGTGAACATGCCCCGAGCCTTGGCAAATATTGCCGAAATGAATATGAAATAAAATAATTGTTGCATGAGTAATAAAATATAGCTAAAACTAATACCTAATAATAAAAACAGATTTTTTCTTGCAGCCACAAGTAATATCATTAATTTCAGCAATAGCTTCATGAAGTGACTTCTTAGTAAATTTAAATTTAACATGCTATAAAATAAAAATTCACACCTAAACTACTTAATGCTAACTTATATGCCCAAGAGTTTAAAATTTTAAAACTGTTTTCTGCCTTAATTATTGTCTATATCATCGTTTACGGGTAACGGACATATTTTGGAAAAGGAACGGGTTATAATGCCACTAGAAGTTTTAATTTTAAAAACACGCGCTACACCGTCGTTACCGCATATCACTTCATGACGCGACCAAGTTTCCACTTCATTGGTGGCAGATTATCCTCTTTAATAAGGACTAGACGATCTTCGGCAACCTTATCACCTTTGGTAGCAGCCCACTTGGTTCTCGTCTGCAACTCAGAGATGTACTCCTAATTCCACCTTTCCCACATATGTTGGGATAATTTTTGCGTCAGCTGATAGCGTGATAGTCGATTTATGGGGATGTTTGTAAATTGTTGGTCGCCTGACGTGGTTATAGGGCGACCAATAAGAAAATGGGCGGGCGTTAGAGCGGTGTAATCGTTGGGGTCGGTGGATAACGGCGTCAACGGCCGCGAATTTATTATTGCCTCAATCTGTGTCAACAACGAGTAGAATTCTTCGTAAGTAAGGTGTGCATTTGATAGTACTCTTTTAAGATGATGTTTGATTAATTTAACTCCCGCTTCCAAAAGACCCCCAAAATGGGCTTTCTTTTAAAATACTATGATGAGGCATGAAGTAGAATTGTTTGTGTGGCGCATTGAGAGGATCGAGACCCTCTATTATTTTCATGTGTCCGAGATTAATGTATTCATGTATAAAGTCAGTGTAAAGTTGCCTTGATTTAGGATTTGATTCCAGTTTTCTTTCTAAATTAAAAAATCGTTTTCTCGCAATGTGATAGGAATCGGTGGGTTCCTTAAATGGGAGAGCTACTATAAAATTGCCCGCGGAGTGTCGTCGCGTAGTTTCATGAAAATGTTGTTCGCAGGAAATTTCATCCTTTGATAAAATTCGTTTTTCGATAGTTTCCTCTAATTCCCAAAATCGCGCTAATTGATTTTGAATCTGAGCCTCTGCAGACGCTGTTACGAAATGGCAGCTTACTTCGTTGCGCGCTGAAAATGGTGCTAAGTACGGGCCTGCTATAATCCAACGAAGTACCGTTTGATGCATTATCGGCTTGTTTTTACCTAAACCACCCTAAACTAAAAGTATTTTGACCCAAGAGGCGCCAAAATAGGTCACTTTCAATGAGGATATCGATTTTTTGGGGTTCAGAAAACATATGGTCGGCCAACGGCAAGTGCTCTGGAATATTTAGATATCGTACATTTACAGGCACAGCAGATATACAACCCGAGATTTGCGGAACAATAAAGCACTGTAATTGTGCATTAAAATTGTTTATTTTAGATGATATTTTTATATTGCACCCTTTCTCTAATTTGCATGAAATATTTGTTATGCCTGACACTGTCCAGTTGACCTGTTCCGATGAAATACCTAATTTATTATGCAATTCGGCAGATATAAATGAACTTTGCGAACCACTATCTGAAAGTGCTCTAGCTGTATGTATTTTATTGCATTTGTCATAAACGTTTACCAGAGCGGTTGATAAGATTACCTGTCCTTGCACTGCGATGTTAGAAATGGAGCAATTTGCTAATGAAGTAGATGGTTCGGTTGAGGTTAAAGCGACAGGGTTAGAGGTAGTTTCACGTGAGCGATCATTGTTTTGAACGCGATTTATATGTAATAGTGTGTGATGCCGCCCATTACATGTCTTACAAGAATTAATGTGACGACAAATTCTGTTGTCGTGGCCAGGTTTTAAACAATTAATGCATAATTGGGCATTTTTAGCCCTTTCATATTTTTCACTGGGGGATAAACTCATAAACTCTGTGCAGTTATATATGACATGAGAATTTTTACATATAGTACAAAACGGGTTTTGATTCGATTTACTAGGAGGTTTGTTTTGGCTGAATGTGTGCTTGTTTGAATAATTTGATGTTTGGTGAGACGAATAATACCCGCGTGTGTGATTGAACGTACCTCTGGAATTATTATTAAACGAATTATTGTTATTATGAGCCCTTTTGTCCGCTTGATTACTTTCTAAGGTTTCCAACAAATCGGCGCGCGATTTTAAGAATGTCTTAAGATCATTAAACGAAGGTACCTCCTTATTGGCGTTCGATTTCGCGTTTTCCCATTCGCGTAATGTGGACGAATCTAATTTGGTTGTTATAATGTGAATTAATAATACATCCCAGTGATCTGTTTGTTGACCCATTTTTTTAAGAGAATGTAAGTGTTTAGAGTATGTGTCGATTAAATTGCGTAATTTGTAGGAGGATTCTTTACTCATGGTTTCTACGTTAAAAAGTGATTTTACATGATTAAATACTAGAAGGCGTTTATTGTCGTATCTTTCGCGAATAAGATTCCAAGCTACGATATAGTTGCTACTTGTAAATTCAATCGAACGGATGACTTGGGCCGCACCCGATTCTAACGCACCGGAATTCGGTCCCGCTACCTGCGGAAAGGACTACCTGTAACGGATTAAATTCGAAGTGTGGTCCCACCAGCGAAAATGCGATTTCGGAATTGGGTCCCATGTACCTACTATTTGTTTAATTTGACTTTTATTTTCCTTCACATTTTTTTGGGCTTAGGACCAACAGTACAGACTTATTGTTGTTGTACTGGCATGTACATCTAAGGTGATACTAACCTAACAAAACCTAACCCCAACCCTTAGTTAGGTTAGATTAGATTACTAACCTATCAAAACCTAACCCCAACCCTAGTTAGATTTGAAAAAGTTGTAAAAACAACCTAACAAAACCTAACCCCAACCCTAGTTAGATTTGAAAAAGTTGTAAAAACAACCCAACAATTGCTAAAAATAATCTTTTAATACCCACATGAAATCTACCTGCTTCGACAGCGGACCGAATTACGAAATCACCCTTTCGGATTTGGACAAGGTACCTGTGAGCAGGTAGCCCTTTTGCTAGGTACCCGGACCGAATTCCGAAACACCGCTAAAGATGACCGTAAATAATGAAATTTTTGAATGCTATCCAAGGCCTCATTTTTATGAACTAATGATTCGAATAAATCGGCAAATTCTAACCAGTTTTGGTAAGAGCCGTTAAATTTGGGAATTTCAATGGGTTTCAATTTTATGCCTGCAAGTTTGAAAGTGTTGTTTTCGTAAGCGCTGTGTATAGGGTTGGAACTAACTAAATTAGAGCTTGATGCATTGTCTGAAGATAAGGTAGAATCTTTTATTATATTTTTGGCTATTGCTATTTGCATGTGAAAGTTAGATTCAAAGGTAGCGCGCTCTTCATATTCAATTTCTAATAAATCTTCATCTATTGTTTTTTCCTCAATTAAACCCTGTATGTTTTCAAACTCGAAAATAATATTTTTTGAATGATTTAGACGTTCTTGCAGCGCTAAAAGGTCTATGTCCGCATTCGTTCCTTTAGTGCCTGATACATATTTCCCAAAAATCGTGACCTTAGCTTTAATCGCGCCTCGCTTTCTTTTTAGCTCTTCCAAAGAAAAGGACGTAATATCTGACATTTTGCGAATTTGTAAATGTAATGAACAGAAACAAAATGAATGAATGAATTGCGATTATTAAATATACGAAATTGATTATGTTATGATTATGTGAATTTTGGATGTAAATTGATTGCACAACCTTAGCTTGAAAAAACTCTCGTTAGAAACCCAGACAACAACAAATTAGCACTAATGATTGTATGAGAGGAACGACCTCACCTGATGATTTGCGATGCAGTTGGCTACTTGTTGGCTTCGTGCTCCTAGGATCCAATAACAAATTTGATTAAGTAATAATCCTTTACTGACGAAATGTCCGGGAACTCCGGATATGCTTGCGTTGTGCACTCGCGTAAGTCACTACCTTAGTTTTCGTCTTTGATTACACGCACGATAACTTTTCGGCGATTGACGATTTCACTTTTTATTGTTTACGCAAGTAATTTGTTTTGTTTTTCACTTGTATTCGACAATATCCGGCTCGAAGGACCATTAATGTTTGTGAGATGTGCGACGGAATAAAGTGCAATAAAAGAAAGGATTAAAACTATATTACAAGAATTTATTAAAACTAATATTGTACACATGGAACGAGTTCTCTTCTCGGCGTCTTATATAATAATGCCGAAAATGCCCCTTAAACTAGGTAACAAAATATACAATGCGAAGGGTGGTATATCCACTTGACTTGCAGATGCTGAAAGGATGACATAAAAATTTATGGCTCTGTCTTCTTAGAAGGATTTAACATTTACGTATAATGACAAATATGTTATCTGAAGTGTAAGGCGTGAACAGGTACTAACCATAATATTCCTTTAACCGTTATACGATATACTCGATTTTCTCTCAAACAGTAGTTTTGTAAACGTATTTCATACTCTGTTGTTGGAGGCGTAGATAACACTTCATGAATTTCCCGAATTTTATCATCTGTTAATTGTCCAGATAACACATAATCGGCTTCCTCAATGTGTAAGACAATTTCCTTATTAGTAGGTTCATCAGCTATTGTAGTTTTTCTTCTTAAGGCATCGACATGGTTCATTATTTTTCCTGTTCGATATTGTACCTCAAAAGTGAACTCTTGTAATTCCAGCCACCATCTCGCAATGCGGGGTATGAGTTGTTTCTTTTTACTCGCAGCTTTGATGGAATTACAATCTGTTACAACAACGAACGCAATTCCTAATAAATATGGACGAAACTTTCTTAGACTTTCCACGATCGCCAGGGATTCCAGTTCATTATGAATGATATTTTTTTCTGCTTCATTTGTTTGTCTACTATAATATGCTACTGGATGTAATCTTTTATCAGTTTGTTTTTGGAATAAAATGCCGGCTAATCCTAATTGACTGGCATCGGTATGAACTTCGGTCGGTAAATCATGGTTAAATTCACTTAAAACTAGTCTCGTCGCTAAAATTGACTTTAATTTCTGAAATGCATTTTCTTGGACCTCTTCCCATTTCCACGATATATTTTTCTTGATTAATCTTGTCAGTGGGTACACTATAGAAGCATAATTGCGTACAAATTGTCGAAAATATCCGGTTACACCTAGAAATTGTCTTACTTGATGAACGAAGTTTGGAGTTCGAAAGAGTTCAACCGCAGATTTTTTTAGCTCCCGGTCTAACTTCACCTTTTTCGATATCATAACCTAAATAAGTTACAGAAGATGTAAGAAATGTACATTTATCTAAATTTAAAGTAAGCCATTATTTTCTAAATATTTTTAAAACCATTTGTAGAACTTCTAATGTTTCTGGTATCGTTGGTGCGTATAAAATAACGTCGTCTAAGTAAAGTGCGAAATTTCCACGAACAGGTTTAAGAATTTTGGTCATTAAACGTTGAAATACTCTTGGTGCGTTGAACAATCCAAAAGGGATTCGATTATACTCGTATTGACCTCCTGGTGTCACAAATGCTGTAAAGTGTTTGGAAGGCTCTTCTATGGGTACTTGATGGTAGCCAGATCGTAAGTCAAGACTTACGGAAGAATTTCCTCCTTTTAGTTTATCAAGCTGGTCATCAATGCGAGGTAGAGGGTGGCTATCTTTTATGGTTAAAGAGTTAAGCTTGCTTTAATCTATACAAAGACCTAGCTCCCCATTTTTCTTTTTCACTACTCGCGACTCAGAGAAATGTCTCCCCAACAAAATCGGTACATCTTGTATATAGTCTGGTACTACCTATGCATCTATAGTTTTTGCTATATCGTCAATTATTATTCTGCGTATAGTAGTTCCTATAGTGCAGTAGTATAGGAGCTGCCATAACCTTGAAGGGTGGCTTTCTTCTCTGAATCATACTGTATGCCTAGATGATCTACTTCTGATAACTTATAATAGTAGCACATGAACTTCATAAATCTACGTATGCTAATGATAACGTTCCATTAATAGAAATTTGTTTATAATATTTTTGATTTGGTTTTTCCGACAATAGTCAAATGGTTGGTTTTGGTGGCAGTGACTTCTTTTTAAGAAAACATTTTTCTTCGATGTGACCAGCACGATTACAAAAATTACATTTCTTGTTAACTACTTCTCTTACGTGTTTTTCGGATCTTCTCTGCGGACACATATTTGAGGTATGTCCCCCTCGATTGCACGAGAAACAAGTTAACGTCGCAGGTGTTCTACTGATTTTTATATTTCTGTTAAAGTCTCGTGATTCTGGTTTCCTAGCAGAATTGAAATTATGTTTTACCACTCCAGAAGTTTCTGGTAACATCGAAAGATACGTATATAATGATTCCGGTGTCGTATGATTTCTGCACTCGCTCCAGTTTTGACAACCACGTCAGTAATTCTTCCAATAATACAAGACCCAAAAATCTTACAAACGTTGAGCATGGCGGTCTTTTCGTAGTATTATTTTGTATACGATTATTCAAAGCGTTTCTTACGTTGTATCATTTCCGTCAGCTCTCCATAATAATCTCTTTTCCCAGGGAATGCTACTTGTACTTTTTCTTTCCATTCTAACCAGCTAAATTTTAGGGCTGGTAGACTTTTATACCATACCGACGCTAGGCCCCTTAGGTTTGACACAGCATAATATATTGTAGCTTCCTCAGACCAGTCATATATTTCTCGCAGTTCATCCACCTTTCGGCACCAACCAACCGCAGTTTGTCGTTTTTCTTCAGGATTTAATTCAGGTACCACGTCACCTCTAACAGTGATAGCATTACTATTGTTTTGTCGTATATTAAGCTGAAGAAAATTGTTCAGTGCTTCCGTAAACCGATCTACTGTATCATCGGTTCCAGCAGAGCTTCGGCTTCTCTGACGTGAGACGTGGGGGACTACGCTCACTTGAATTTGAACGTGAATTTGGACGTACATCTAACTGACGTTTCTTATTTCGACGAATTGGTGCAATAAATTGTACACTACATATTGCGCTTTTGAGACCCCCAGAAGAAGAACATAATTTCTTCAATCGGAAAGGATTCCACTCAAAAAATATTCAATTGGTAATACTTAGGATTTCTTCGTCACTCTGAATATCGTAATTTACATTAAATTTTTTTAGATTAGTGATTATGATTTGAAAATCTTAAATATAAATGCCAGATATCCAGGCTCTTGTCATGATGCTTTCATCTAGAGAAACTCCATTATACATGACGAGTTGAGCCAATGTTATAATGATGCAGATCACACTTCATGGTTATTAGGTGATTCAGGATATCCCCAGCAATGGCTCATGACTCCTATATTGAATCCTGTGATAGATTCACCGCAGTATCATGATAACAGAAGACATGGCATTGCAAGAAATTGCATCGAGACGTGTAATGGTGTTTTGAAAAGTCGGTTCAGATGTTTGTTACAAAAATTGCAATATAACCCTGAAAAAGTAGGGAATATAGCTGTAGCATGTGCAGTACTGCATAATTTGTGCATAACACAAAATATCGAACACCCTATACTAAATCAGCAAGAAGGAAATGTAGAATATTTTATAGCTGCTGATGATTTTAATCAGGGGCAAATGAATGAAAATAATAGAAATGTACTAATTCAAAGATATTTCACATGAGTTTTCTGTTAATATAAATATTTATCAAATGTTCTCATTTATTTGGTTACATTGTTCTTGAGGATGAAAATAAAGAAAAATTAAAAATAAACGTTTATTATTTATATCTACACTAAAAGATATAGAATATTTATTTATTTATATTTAACGGATAAACCAATTTATAATAATATAATAATACTATGCCTAACATTCATAATTTAAATATAGATTTACATAAATAAACTTAAAAGCTATGAAATAAAATATAAGATTTTAAAAAGTTGTACAAGGTAAAGTAATTAACACCTAAAAGTATTTATAACAAAATCAAGATGCATGATTATGTAAAGTTAATCCCCCTGACTTGACTTTTAAATCGTGACAACGCAGAGTCGAAAATATCGAGATTGTGTTGATCGTTGTTGGCAGTTCTTAACAGTCTAGTTATAGGTTCATTCCTGCCATAGTTTGTCTGGTGAAATAGAATATGAAACAATTCAGTGTTACGGGTTCTTCTATTATTTACTTTAAATTCGATTAGAGCTAATAAGTCAGGACAATTAATGTAACCACTAAGTAGTTTGTGTAAGAAACATAAATCAAGTTCTATTCTCCTATTTCTTAAGGACTGAAGATTTAAAGGCACACTATCTTAAAACTCTATTTTGGACCCTTTTTATTGACTGTTCATCAGTATTAAAATGTGGAGACCAAACTACTGAATTATACTCTAAGATGCTACGGACTAATGAACAATATAATAATTTTAAGACCTCTGCTGAAAAATGCCTAGACGTTCTGATAATAAAGCCTAGCGTTTTATTTGTCTTAGATGTAATTTCCAATGTGTTGTTTAAATGTCAATTTAGAATCGAACCTAACACCAAGATCTCTCATATCATTGGTTACAATAAGATTTTCATTTTTTATGCTGTAGTTAAAAGTGGGAAAGTTGGAGTTTCTTGAGAATGTAATTTGGTAGCATTTGTCTTGATTCAATTCCATCATATTAATATCACACCAATGAACTAAATTATTTAGATCTTGCTGTAACATAATGACGTCATATGAATCTTTAATTTTTTTAAACATCTTGAGATCATCAGCAAATATCAAGTGACAGCTGCCCGACAAGACTTCCACCACATCATTAATAAACAAATTGAATAAAATTGGTCCAAGATGTGATCCCTGCGGAACTCCTGATAACACATTTATTACCGATGAAATGGAACCAGCATATCTAACACTTTGCGATCTGTTCGAGAGATAACTCTGTAGCCAAGTAAATACACTTCCTCTTATACCCACCACAAATAATTTTGACATCGACAATTCCTGATTAACTCTGTCGAAAGCTTTTGTAAAATCCGTATATATAGAAGCAACTTGAATTTTATTTTCAAAGGCTGTCATAATGTAATTTTCATAACAAAGTAGATTGGAGGCAGTAGATTTACCGTATGAGAAACCATGTTCTTGGGAACTAATTATATGTCGTGTGACCCAAGACAACTTTTTAGAGATAAGGGAATCCAAAAGCTTTGGTATTTCAGATTGCAGGCACACAGCACGATAATTTGTAACATCATTTTTCTTACCCGATTTGTAAATAGGCGCAAGAAAACTTTGTTTCCAAAAATCTGGAAACATGCCCTGTTTTAAGCTTAAATTGAAAATATTATGAATGGCCTTAGCAAGAGTAAAAACGCATTTTTTTAATACATAAAGTGGTACGCCATCAGGACCATAAGAAAGTTTCCCTGGAGCTCTCATGATGGCTTCTATGATTTCCTTAACATTAACAGTGTAACAACTAACATTTACGCTATCCCGCATATATGTATATTCTGGAATTTGATTCACTTTTTCAGTAGAATAAACAGTTGAAAAGTGCTCCGCGAAAAGATTTACTATACTATCGTTGTCATTCCCCAATTTATCTTTATAAACCATAGATGAAGGTAATTTATAAGAGTTTTTTTTCATTATTCACATGTTTCCAAAAGAAAGTTGGGTTTGAGAAAATTCTATTCTCAGTATATGTATAAATAAGATACCTAACTTTAAAAGAAGACAGTCCATACAAAATCACAGTAGTTCATCACGATGAAAAATATGGGATTGTTTATATTGGTTTGAACAAAAATAATAATTCCCTCAAATCTAAAATAAACTCAAAAATCACAAAATAATAATTACTCTCAACTAAAATATCCAAAGATATAAAATATGTATAAATAAGATACCTAACTTTAAAAGAAGGCAGTCCATACAAAATCACAGTAGTTCATCACAATGATAAATATGGGATTGTATAAATTGGTTTGAACAAAAATAATAATTCCCTCAAATCTAAAATAAAAATAAACTCAAAAATCACAAAGTAATAATTACTCTCAACTAAAATATCCAATAATGAAAAAATAGTATCCTAGTTCTGACAATAAAATTATTGTTGACCGACAGAAATGGTCCACAAGAACTTGAAAATAATTTGCAAATCTATTAATGTTTTCATTAATATTCTCAAGTGACCTCAAAATATCTTCATGCATACAGTTCAGATCAACTTTACTATTGTTTGAACTATTTTTTGTTTTTTCAATATTTCTTTTAGGGTGACTATTTGTTGCAGACTCTGACTACACATTGTTCTCTATTAAAGGGCCATCACTGTACTCAACAATGATTTCTTCAACTATATTCTGATCTGCATCTGGATCCATTTCATGATTCCAAGCGACATTAAATAACCGTCCTTTGTATAAATCTTCAGTATCTGAAATTACCATATTTTAAAGTTTTCATTGGTTTTTCATTAAATAGTGGAATTAATTATAAACAGTTAGTTTAATTTAAAAAAGTAATATGAGTAGATTCCACAAAGTAAGGTTCCAAAAAGTAAATTCAACTATAATTAATTAATTGTATCACATTCCATTCAGATTTTTTTAAATAAACTATTTTATGTACCTTTCTCAGTAACACTCTTATCTCCATGAGCTGCTACAGGTCCCATTAAGTTTAAAAGTTTTTTCTCTAGGATGGAGAGGGTTATATAGCAGGACATCGACCAGTACCATGATTATATTTATATATTTTAGCCGGTTTGGCTTTAGTTTTAGACTTCCAGTTTGCAAGTTTTTTTCCATTCTTCTACAGACCTTTCACCTTGGCCCAAACTATTCAATTTCGTGGTGAACTCTTTCCACAAATTTTTTTTGTTTTCCGTTGAAATGGGTGCTAAATCTATTTGTTATAATTTCATTATGCACTTCGGAAAACTCTAATAATGTTGCCCAGTGATCATTCGATAGGTACACGCATTTTCCTCGGATCTCCTGAACACATTCACACTCGTTTTTGGCAAAAAATAGTAAGCACTGGTAAGCAGAAAAAATCCGTTCTATTTACTTTTCAATTTGAGTTGTTGAAATGATGTTAGGTACTGCAATCTGCAATGAACGTCAATGGCGAGTATAGAGGATATCTCTCTGCTAACACTATCTTTGCTTAACACACATTATTAAATGACTAAAGGCATCATTTTTCGTTTCAAGTCGATTCTATAAGGGGTTGCGGGACGTGGAAATTTCAGCAGAAATCTAGCAAAACTAGAGTACCTACTAAATTTCGACTCATTTCGATTCTACTGCGCGTTTCTATTTATTGGAGTTCCGCTGTAGCTCTGGAGTATTATTTGCCAATACTATAAACAGAATGATTTGCTTAGATACAGGACCCTAACCATTTTAGTGTTGTTAATCTATGACCATATCTTTCCTAAGATGTGACGTCAACACTAATGTGGCGTATCGTGACCGCGAAAAGTGAGGTTAGATGTTATAAATTTAAACAAATCGGACACTACCGTAATGACCGTAATAAGTGCCCGTTATTGGAAGACGGTGAAAAATCTAATAACGCGTTCAGTGTCGTATTCTTGCAACGATAAACGCCCCTGGCTAGAGCACTCTCCTCAGGGAGTGGAATTCGGCACCAATTAAATTATTTTATCGGCTATCACTGGGATGGGGTGTACAATTAATATTAAATTGGACGCCACCAGCTTTTTATCGAAACAAAAACAAAGAAAAACGAAAGCAAAAGGTGGAAAGCTGGAAACACCTTGTAAAAATTAACGTTAACTAAAATAAAAATAAAATCAAATTATTAATTCCTGAACCCGTTTATCCAATTTAATAATTATTGAATAATCAATACAAAGAATGAAAACAATAATTATTTATTGAAATTTAAAAATTCAACATAAATTGGATATTAAAAAACCAAACAAGGAGAACAACAAGTTATAATAACACGCCAAATTCAAATCTTATAAACGCTAAAGATAAGACGAAGGAACTTATCTTAAAGGGCTGGGATGTTTGCAGCTCTTAGCGATGGCGGCGATGACTCCAACGGCACAGGAACAGGAACGAAAACTTGACGGTACTTGCCGGAAACTTGAGGTGGTA
This sequence comes from Lochmaea crataegi, assembly GCA_947563755.1. NCBI lineage: Eukaryota > Metazoa > Arthropoda > Insecta > Coleoptera > Chrysomelidae > Lochmaea > Lochmaea crataegi. The sequence goes on along the minus strand of OX387434.1, from coordinate 31,156,413 downwards.
AACTTAAGTGCCGAACTTGAGGGCTGCAGAGCTGCGGAAAAAAGAAAAACAGGGATGAGGAACTAGAAAACATTAGGTAAGGAACGAATAAATAGAACAGATCAGGTATAAAAAGGAGCTTATGCTATAGCGCATACAAAATCCGAACTCCACGTGTTAAAATGCAACTTAACAGTGATCTGTTTTATTCTATTCGTTTTGTTCCTTAAATATACAAAAAATTCAAATTCTCACATAAGCAATAAACATAAATAAGCTGTAAGCACTACACAAGAAAATAACCTGAGGGAAAATACAAGAATTAACTTACCAACCAGACGATATAAATTGTTCACCAACTGACAAAAATTAAAATATATAATTTTATACTGTTGCCTTTGGGGTGGCAGTTAGAGGAAAGAAAGAGTTCCAATCGACAATTTAAAATTTCGAATATCGAAAGACAAAAATGGAAGGGGAATTCGATAAAAATGAATGTTTTAGTTTGGAGTTGCTAATGCGACAAGGAAACGGCATGTTTAGAAATGTATTAGAAATTTAGGAGGAAGTGACTAATGAGCCACAAAAATTAACTAAATAAAACAGTTTAAAAACAAAAAACGTAACAAGCTGAACAGCATGTTACATTCTTGAATAGCGATTTTAAAAAATCGGACTGGTACATAGACTCTGGCGCGAGTACACACCTTGTCGCGGATAAAAGCATTATAAATAAAGTTACTGTAAGCTCCTGCTCTCAAGAAATAATGGTCCCTGTTGAGGCAGAAGCAGACGTAAGCAGAAATGTTTTTGATGTCACAGTTAGTGATGTTTTGTATGTTCCGCAGTTATCCACTAATCTTTATCTGTTAGTCGCCTACTAGCAAATGGAAATGAAGTACGTATGTTTTGAACCTACCAGATGTAAAATATTTAACAGAAATAAAAACTTAATTGGAGTTGCCGAACTTGTAAATGGTGTTTAAAAATTAAATGTTCTAAATGAACAATGTTTATTGAGTGTTTCAACAGAAACCTGGCATCGCAGATTGGATCATATCAATAGCTCAGATAAATTGAAAGATGTAACTGTTTCACTTGTTGTGAAGGAAAACAGACACGATTACCCTTTAAACATACAGGTACTAGAGCTAAAATACCATTAGAGGTTATCCATGGTGATGTATGGGGCCCAATGGAAACTAAATCCATTGGCGGATCAAGATATTTCATGCTCCCGATTGATTATTACACTCGTATGTAATTTGTTTATTTTTTAAAAACAAAAGATGATGTATTTGACTGCTTCAAGATGTTTAAAATCCTGGTTGAAAAACAGCTAAATTATGGAATCAAAATCTTTCGATCCGATAATGGGGGTGAGTTTGTGAATAAAAGTTTTGATAGTTTTCTAGAATCAGATAGTATCAGGTATCATACATCAAAAAACAAACCCATATACCCCAGAACAAAATGGTATGTGTGAAAGATTGAACCGTTCCATTGTATGTATGCTTTTTAATAATCATTTGGAAAAAAGATTTTGGGCAGAAGCTGTTAATACCGTTGTTTATATAAGAAATCGTTCAATAGTTTCTGGATCAAATAAGACTCCTTTGAATTGTGGTACAATAAGAAGCTTGACATCAGTCACTTTGGAATATTTGGCAGCCCTGCCATGGTTTATATAGCTAAAGAAAAGAGACTAAAATGGGACAAGAAAGCCAAAAAGCAAATGTTTGTTGGTTATTCTGAAAATGTCAAAGGTTTCAGATTATATAACCCAGACAATGATGTCACTAGCACTAGCCAAGATGTCATTATTTTTGAGACTTCAAATAATGACTTACAATGTCAAACTTTGGTTGATAGTGGATGTTCTAGTGGGGGAAATTAACGACGAACAACAAATTGCAGAAATAGAAATATATGGCACACCATCTTCAAATACTCCTGAGGATTCTGGGATTGATCCCAGTAGTGAAGATAGTGAATATGATCCCGAAGAAGAAATACAGGTAGTACAAACAGAAAATAATAGACCACAACGAAACAGAAAACCAAAAGATTTCTCAGATTATGTCACATACAAGTGTCAAGAGGATGATCTAAAAGTTGAACCAACATCCGTATGAGAAGCTCTTGGGAGGCCAGATGGGAACAATTGGAGGCAAGCCATGTTTGAAGAAATAAAATCCTTCAAAGAAAATGATGCCTGGGAGATGACAAATGATCCAGAAAGTAGCCTCATTAACCTAGCAGAACCATTTCGGAAATTTGAATTTTTGATTATGCCATAATTTGTCGCTAATTTATTACCACAATTAAAAATTTGTCGCTCGTTGTTTAAAAAAAAACCGATGGTTCTGCTAGGTTGATGTTAAGCTAGCAGAACCACTTTTTATCTATCAACTTAAAAAAAACTGATATTACCATAATTTGTCGTTAATTTATCGCTCTTTTATTATCCCAATTAAAAATTTGTCGCTCGTCGCTTTTTCCAAAAAAAATAAGAATTTGCTAAGCTTATACGAGTTTACATCTGCCGATATTTACCTTTTGGGCAAACATACTAATACTACCATAACTTGTTGCTAATTTATTATCATAATTAAAAATTGGTCGCTCGTTGTTATTTTTTAATCCATAAGTTTATTCATAAATCTGGCCAATCACTTTGTACTAACAAATACTATTATAATTCATAGCTAATTTAATTTGTTAGATTTAGGGTAATAAAGGGTACAAAATGGATTTTTTAACACATACTATGAATTAATTTGACCTGACCATACCCCGCACGTCGACCACGTCACATATTCATGACTTATTATATTAAGTCATTGTAAAGGATTCCAGTTTATAAGGTTTGAAAATTCGCCAAAATATGTAAATTCAATATATTTTTTTGAACATGCTTCTCACGAAAGTATATAAATTGTCAAAATGGTTTATTATAATAAAAACAAATATAAAGAAAAAATATTTAATGAAAATTTAAAATAAAATAAAATTTCTGACAAACATAACGGAAACAATGAAAACTTAAATAAACAAGAAATGCAACTTGTAATACTAGCTCTATATAGTTTTGGTTTCTCAGAACATCTCCATACTTTTGTTATGAAAACTAAAATATTACATAAACAAAAATTAGTTGTTCATCTTTTTATAATAGGTACATATTCGAGTCCGCCGGTTGGTTATATCATTCCAAGAAAAAAAAAATTTTCGTAAAGTCCTGTTTACATAAAAAAATTTTGATTGTGAAGTCTATCAAATAGTTTTATTAGCAAGGACTGCAAGGAATATGATGTAAATAGATAAATATGTAGGGTAACTGTTAAAAAAGTTATTTAATAAATATACTTTGAAAAAGTGATCAATCCTTGCTTTTGTAATTTGGTGTTTTTATTCTAAATGCTGATATTTTTAAAGAAACTTTAATATATAAACAATATGATGGGTAAGGTTTTTATGAAATTCTTCGACTTACGATTTTCTTTTTATTTGTGGATAACAACATAAAACTGTCGGCTTTGTAATCAATCCCATTGACGATAATAAATGCCGTCCATTTATTAATTTAATAAATTATTGTTTCACTTGATGCACACAACTGATACGTTTGAAAAATTATTTGTAATCTGAAAAGAATTACTGCTCAGTCTCAACCACCGATAGTGCATTCGAGAACAAAGGGCCCCTTGTTGGTGTTTTTGGCGACCGACAATTGGAACAATCCAAATAAAATAGATTTTAGAAAATAGCCGGGCTCTTTGATGGGATTTAGCAGTGTTTTTATGTTGTTTAGAAAAACTGTATAGTATTGTTTAATAGTAGGTTCACTAAAAACCTGCTATGTCAGCTGTCCTGCTGTCATAGAGTGACATTATCTATCTATGTAGCTTCTTGTGAACATGTTGAATGTATCTTATCATTGTACACATTTATTTAAATATATTTCGTTGATACTTAGTAATCCATTAGTATAAATCCTCAACACCCACACAACCAAACAAGTATAAGGGGGAATAATGAGTGGGACGCCGCATCACACATCACTTGGTTTTGTTCTCGGTTTTGTTATAACAATAACACGTTCAGTTAGTTGGTTTTTGAGAACAAATGAAATAATGGAGAAAGAAACCGAATAGCAAAGAGTGGGACGTCCACCTAATTGTAAAAACACCCTTAAACCAAGGTATTTTGAAATCAAACGCGAGAATTCAAAAATCTATTGCAGTATATTTCAATTCACGCCTTGATCTCTTTTACAATAAACACAGACTAACTCTCTATCTTTCTTATTTCTAAAAAGTCACCCTTAACTACGTTTTCATTTTACTTATCATAACAACTTAGCTAGTTTTAAAAAATATAAACATAGGAAACCCATATATTTTATCACTAATTTCTTATCCTAATACTTTTAAAATAAACACCAAAAAAACATAAATGCCTTATTTGTCGACATATAATCTCCAAAGATGTTTAAATAACAACCTTATCTTAAAGGAAACCATAACTCATTAATATATTACTATAGCGTAAACAGAAACAAGAGCTGCTTTAAGGGTGCGCCTTACATTCGGCCAATCTGTAGTTTGGTTGTCCTCAACCAAACAAAAACGATACAACACCCTGTATTATTAACTGGTAATAACAAAATCAACGTAAAAACTTAACTTATACTACCATCTAAATATTATACTACTATTCCATCTTAATCACTTTATCCAATTAAAACAATTTCATTTTGAAATTTAAGGAAAATTCTCCGTTACTCGCTAAAGAATATCTCAACGACAAACATTTTCATTTGAGAATAGGTAATATTCTCCAGTTCTCACTGATATTACACAATCAGTATCTCAACTCGCAGCGCTGCCTTCAACATTATATAATTTACTTAACAGGCTACAACCTTATTATAAAATAAACCAGAACAAAATCATAAATTGGGGCGACTACCCCACGTAAACTTATACAAAATGTTTTTCAAAGGGCTACTACCCAACGTAACTTATACCAAACTTATTTCAAAGGGCTACTACCCTCGGGCTACAACCCAACGTAAACTTATAACAAAATTATTTCAAATGGCTACTATCCTCGGGCTACAACCCAACGTAAACTTATAACAAAATTATTTCAAAGGGCTACTACCCTCGGGCTACAACCCAACGTAAACTTTTAACAAAATTATTTCAAAGGGCTACTACCCTCGGGCTACTACCCACGTAACTTATACCAAACTTATTTCAAAGGGCTACTACCCTCGGGCTACTACCCACGTAACTTATACCAAACTTATTTCAAAGGGCTACTACCCTCGGGCTACAACCCAACGTAAACTTATAACAAAATTATTTCAAAGGGCTACTACCCTAAACCTTAAATAAAAATTTGGCTACTACCAATTTTAACCGTCTGCATAGGCTGCTACCTATGCAATTTTTATTCTGCTTGTACACTAATCCACGGTTTCATATGGTCTGGAGAAACTACTGTCTTTTTGCCATAATATCGTCCTTCGCGTAAGTCTAATACTTCATATCGATCATTAAGAAGTACTTTAGATATTCGGAAAGGTCTTTTAAATTTTGGGCACAACTTTTTGCTACTTCCGGTATTTGCATTGTTTGTTATCAATATTAAGACAAGATCACCTTCTTCGTACTTCTTTGCTTCCTTCCTTAGTTTATCATATCTCGCTTTTTGTTCAGTCTGTGACTTGTCAATATGTTCTTTAACTTGCTTACGTAAGAGAGACAAATCTATTCTCTCGAGATCCATGGGTATAGAATTGAGTAAAGTCGAATCGGCTGTGGATTTTGGTTGATATCCAAATAAAACTTGTGCTGGTGTACTATTAATTCCCTTGTTAAATGCAGAATTGATGGTGCTTTGGATAATTTTAACATGCTTATCCCAAAGATTGCTTTCGCTGTTCACAGTCGAGGTGGCCAACATATTAAAGATTACGCGATTATATCGTTCACACTGTCCGTTTCCCCTGGGAGATGCCACTGCATTTAATATATGTTTTATTCCAAAAGATTCGCAAAACCTTTTAAAAGAAGATCACGTGAATGCAGTCCCTCGGTCACTAATGATTCGATTTGGCACACTGAACAAACAAATTACACCTTCAATCGTTTTTAATACCGGCTTTACTTTAGTCGATTTTACAGCTTCAATAATTGTAAACTTAGTAAACGCGTCCACAATCACAAAAATAAATTTATTGCTACTTGCCGACGTCTCGAAAGGTCCAACATGATCGATATGTACCGTGTGAAACGGAATGGCAATTTTCTCGATGGGATGCAGTTTACCCGGGTTTTTTCGCGAAGTGTCTTTATAATACGCACAATTTAAACACGCTTTGATGTATTTTTGAACGAACCGTCGCATCTTGGCAAACCAGTAGTAGGTTCTTATTCTAATTAGCGTTTGTTCTAAAGCTGCATGACCATTTTTATCGTGACATAAAATACAAATTTGCCATCTTGCTGTTCTCGGAACTATCCACAATCTCTTTCCATTTGGTAGTTTTCTGTATAATCTGTTATTTCTGAGCTCAAATTCTTCTAAATATTTTTTTGGAATTAAATGTTTGTCCTTATTTTGTAAAATATTTCGCATCCTTGATAACTGCTCATCTTGTAGCTGGGCGGCTAAAATCCAATCGCCCTCCGTAATATCAATATTATTACTTTCTACTGTAAAATATCGTGACAAAGCATCTACGTGAGACATACTTTTTCCGGGCCTATATCGTATTTCGAACGAATACTCTTGGACAGACAGCCACCATCTGGCTACTCTAGGTATTAGATCCTTTTTGGAAAATGTTGTTCGCAGAGCACTACAGTCTGTCACCACAATAAATTTCATACCCAGCAGATAAGTGCGAAAGTGTTGTAAAGCTTGTACAACCGCCAAAGTTTCCAGCTCGTATGAATGATACTGTTTTTGATCTATAGTAGTTTGACGACTATAATATGCCAATGGGTAAGCTTTAGATTCTCGTATTTGTATTAACACAGCCCCAAAACCACTTGAACTCGCATCGGTATGTAGTTCGGTCGGAAGAGTAGGGTCATAAATTGTGAGAAGCGGTCTGGTTATAAGAATTGTTCTAATTTTTTGAAAGGCCTGTTGCTGTTCTATGTCCCACTGCCACTTTACATTTTTTCTTGTTAAGCGTGTTATTGGTTCTGTCAAGCGAGCGAAATCTTTAACGAATTTTCTAAAATAACTGGCCAACCCAATAAATTGTCGGACTTGTTTAACGGTTTTAGGAGGTTGCATTTAAGAGACAGCATCAATTTTGGCCTGACTAGGACGAACGCCTTCTGACGAGATTTCCCTTCCCAAGTAATTAATTTGGGTTTGGAAAAAGGAACATTTCGACAGCTTAAGAGTTAGATTGTGTTGTCGCAGCTTCTCTAAAACTAACCGCAAACTTTGTAGGCCCTCCTCTAAGGTTCGAGAAGGTATAATTATATCATCCATGTATGGAAATGCTACATCATTTTTCAGTTTTCCTAGTACGTTATTCATAAGCCGTTGATATACAGATGGAGAATTAGTGAGGCCGAAAGGCATCCTAAGAAACTCGTAATGTGAATCTGGAGTTATAAATGAAGTTTTTGCAATTGACTTTTCTTCCATCGGTACTTGATAAAAACCAGACGCCATATCTAACGCAGTAAAATAAGAATTGCCACCTAATTTATCGATCTGTTCATCTATTAATGGTAGGGGATATTTGTCTTTCACTGTAATGGCATTCAAACGTCTATAATCGACTACCATTCTATAATCATTAGTTTTCTTTTTGACTAATAAAACTGGTGATGCGTACGGTGAATTGCTCTCACGAATAATATTATTCTCTAGTAAATCGTCGATTATATCTTTTAATATCGCCTTTTCTGTAATCGACATTCTATAAGGACGGTAAATAATTGGTTCTTCTGTAATAAAGTTATTAACCATTTCCGCCGCATTTGTTTTCCCTAAGGTTGCCATTGAAGTAGCGATTCTGTCATCGAACTCATCTAATAGTTTAAAAACTTGTTTCTTAAAACTCTCTGAGATATTACCAATTGATATATTGGACTGAATATCTAAAACTATTTCAAAACATGTCAACTCCTTAGGAAACTTTATTGAGCCAACTTCCAAAAAATATAATTTGTTGTCGAGCTTGTCGTGGGACTGGTTTAGAAAATCGCCGCCAACTATACATTCGTGTCTCATATAATCATCGTCAACTACAATAGCTTCTATATTAGCAAGAACTTCTCCAACTCGAACTTGAACCGACACAAAAGCGTTACTTTGTATGGCATTCCCAGAAAATCCCTTAATAATTAAATTGTCTTTTAAATTAATATCAAATTCAAGTCTCTCGGCAACACTACGACGTAACAAGGTATGAGTACTTCCTGTATCTATTAAACAACTTGTTTTAACTTTGTTTACAAAAATATACATTATATACGGGTTCACATTATTTACATGTATTGTGTTGATTTCAGCATTTTTTGATTTTAGTATTTTTGATGGTACACGTTATGAACACTCGCTTTGTTTATGCCCAAGCTTTCTGCAGTTAAAACATTCCGGTTTGAGTTTTGGGCAGTTTTTAGCGTAATGATTTCCTTGACAATTAAAACAAGCTAGAGATCTGGACGTAGAAGGCTTAGAGAAGGACGTACATTTTTGTAAGTTCGGTTTAAAATTAAGCTTGTTTTGGTCGCGAGCTGCCATTGGAAGACTTTTCAGTGTACTTAAATAAGCGTATAGATCATTTGAATTTGAAAATGCGGATGATCTCGCAGCCCTAACAATGTTTTCATTTTTAATCCCGTAGATAATAGCATCAACTAAAAACTCTTCAGGAATATTTAGCTTTAGAGCATTAAGTTTTCTTAATTTTGTAAAACAGTACTCACTTAAATCCTGTCCCGGCCTGGCCTCGTAATCGCTTGCTGCCTTTAATAACAATCCAAACGGGATAGGTTTTTTAAACTGCTGAACTAGTAACTTTTTCATATTATTCCATTTGGGATTCAATTCAGTTCTGCTGTCATACCAAACCCTTGCCATTCCTTGTAAACGATTCACAACGAGCTTACTTGTGGTAATCGGATCCCAATTATACCACTTAACAAGTTTGTCTACACGATTCACCCAACATTCCACACTCTGTTCACGATTTCCGGGATCATAAACCGGAATCACCTGTTCGTCACACAGTGAAGATCTTTTAACATTCGCGACATATTTTTTAAGGCGCCTTAAGTGTTTATTTTTTTTTTTGAAACCCTCCGGCTACGCGTAGGTTCACTTGAGCACGAACTTGAATCACTAGAACTCGACGAACAACTTGAAGACGAACTTGTCGAACTTTCGCGACGTTTTCGCTTTTCGCTACGTTTTTGCGCGCGGGGCATTTTGCTGATAAAAAACAAAATAATTATCCCACTTCTGACTTGTAAAAACACCCTTAAACCAAGGTATTTTGAAATCAAACGCGAGTATTCAAAAATCTATTGCATTATATTTCAATTCACGTCTTGATCTCTTTTACAATAAACACAGACTAACTCTCTATCTTTCTTATTTCTAAAAAGTCACCCTTAACTACGTTTTCATTTTACTTATCATAACAACTTAGCTAGTTTTTAAAAATATAAACATAGGAAACCCATATATTTTATCACTAATTTCTTATCCTAATACTTTTAAAATAAACACCAAAAAAACATAAATGCCTTATTAGTCGATATATAATATCCAAAGATGTTTAAATAACAACGTTATCTTAAAGGAAACCATCATAGATAAATACTATATACCATAACTCATTAATATATTACTATAGCGTAAACAGAAACAAGAGCTTCTTTAAGGTTGCGCCTTACATAATATAGAAAAACATTTAATTTTAAGTTGCCTCTTTGATCATGCAGACGATATCATTGTAAATAATAAAATTGTGTCTAAGAAACATTGTATTTGGGATAAAATTTCCAAGACTTTACACTCAAAATATCGTCTAGTTCCCTATATTCTACAGCTTGTAGGGAAAAAGAGAAGATTCTTACTCCATTTAAAACCCTCAACGAGTCAGTTGATTACAGAGAGGTAGATTGTGATAAATCTTTAGACAATAGTGAAAATTGTCAATTAGAGTCATCTATTTCTATTTGCTAACTGAGAACCTAAGCACTGCAGAAAACTTTTTTAACCTTTACAAAATAATTTTTTACAATTCTATTCGAAAGAGAAATAAAAAATAAAAATTTTGACGTTCAATATTTTCTTATCCCTTGTATAGAAAATTTGTTTTTGTAATAAATTTGTTGGAGGCGGTCTGTCAAACAGTTGCGTCAAGAACAAGAACGCCAGACTTGAATTTCTGTATTCATCTGGTCAAAACGCCATGGTAAACTGAAAAATTATGCTCAAGTTATGTAGATCGATTTTACAAAAAAATAAATTAGAAATTTTACTAAAAAAAAAAATTAGACAAGTCAAAGACTACCAGACCAATGGTTTATTATTCATCTAATATCCAAAAATTAATAAAATATATTTTTGAATAGATGAGGCTTTTAGTTGATGAAGATCCATACTAAACGATGAAATAAAACAATTTAATTTGCTTAAATCTCCATTATAATTTGAACTAACGTTCAATTTAATTTACTAGTTTGATAAAGCTACTGTGTAGCTAAACGCGTCACTAATTTTAAATTGAACATTAGTACAGTTATCTCCATTATATTTAAGCAAATTAAATTGTTTTATTTCATCGTTAAATATATTTTTGTCCTTATTCTGTATGACCACCCTTTCACGACGGTCGCCGCTTGGACTATGACTAAAATTGCGTTGCTCTAAATGAAGAAGAGTATTATGTTTGGATCCGAACTTTCAGCAGCGTTTTAGACAATTAATACACAACCGTATAAATTTTACCCTATTAATGCGGTCTTTAACACTAAGTTTTAAGAATTGACTGCAATTTTGGATGTAGTGATTTTGTTTACAATACGCGCATTTCGAAACATTTTCTCCCCCTGTAACTACGAATCCGCGCTTATTCAGAGTTAATTATGTCATTTTTGACTCGCGCCTACAATAGATAGCTGGCGAGGTGATCCTGCTATGTCGCCGGTTTTATAGAAAAGTCTGAATGCATTGTCACAAGCAACGTGGCGAGGACGGAATGGTGATCATCCGTGCTCTGTCGCCTCTGTGCTCATGAAAAAACATTTTATTTGTTTGAGTTTTAAACGACATAATCTAATTTTCTTTGGTTTTGAGTGAATGTTATCTATGGGATTATGGAAAGAATTACTTCATTAGATGCTGATACGAATCTGTCTTATATTTTAAATCTTCTTTTGAATTGAATTTTGATACGTCGGCAAATCGCGCGTTTCAATGGGGTCATTTTCGATAATTTTTTTTATTTTAGTTTTAAAAAGTTCTCTATTCGAAAAGACAATTGCCAAAAAATCACAATTTTATCCATCCGATTTCACCCTCAAATTCAGTGTTAAAATATGGCCAGCTTTGAAACGGGGCGTGTCCAAGCTGTGACGTCAAATCAGCCTACTGGCGACGAGCCCGGCGGCGGCGGCGGCTTCATATGGCCGAGTACACCTAACGTGTTAATGTTGGTTTAATTCGGTATTTTCGGCGAATTTTGCATGTTAGTTGACGTTTATGTTTGTTTTTAATCAATAATAATTATAAAATGAGTGACAAAAAGAGCAAATACATTGCATAGTACCAGATTATCAAAGTACAACCGTAAAAACTCCTGAAAAACTTTTTATTTCGTTACCTAACGATTTGAAGGTTAGAAAACTTTGGCAGAAAGCTATGCGACGTACTACATTTGTTTCTATAATAAGGGATCAAAGAATTGTTGTGAAGATCATTTTGATGTAAGTATAGTTCTTTCATCGAACGAATCTATCTTAGGTACCATAATGAATATTTTATACCGGTAGGTAGGTATCTGATAAAATCGAAAAAACTAACCAAATTTGAACCTTAATGTCTTTTTACAAAATTATAATTTAATAAATCTTAATAGATACATTAAATCAATGGGTTAAACCTTAAGAGAAACCGCGAAGGAATTTTGGTGTACAAGTGCTGGGAATATCTTGTAATTTTGGGGTATCTATTTTCTCAAATACCTGTATTCTGAAAGATTTTTCTCACTTATAGAAATTTCAGTATACGGGGCTTAACTGATAGCAATAACACACTATAGATAGATTAATTTAATATTTATTTTTAGCTTGAAAATGATTTGGAAAACCTTACATGCATATCAAATTAATGGGATCTGGAAACATTAAATTGAAGTCAGGGGTTGTGCCACACATTTTTAAGTGCCAAAAGAAAGAAACCACTAATCACCCAAGGCTTTCGACTGTCAATCGACAAGCTAAAAATCTAGTCGATACATTATTAACTTCTACAGAAGAAAATAACGTCGGAGTCGGATCAGAACTAAACATATTTAGTTTTTCCGAAAATAATGTGTTACCTACGCATAAAGACAAATCTACTCAGGTTCACATAATTTAAAATAAAAGATCAAAAGGTGTTCAGTGCAATTTACTTGATAAAAAGGACTTGAAACGGCATGCATGAGGAAAATCAGGTTGGTCATCGGAATTCAGTCAACTCGCCCACGCATCCCAAGAAAAAAATATGCATTTCCGAGGAATTTTCTACGTCAGTCTTCATCATATCCAAGCTTATCAGGATCAAGTTTCTCTGGACACCTTTCAGTTAATAATTTTTGGGATGAGAAAGAATATATTGAAAAAAGAGCTATGTCTCTTATCGCAAAAAAACCCAAACTATATATAGGAATATTGTAACGGCTACTCAGTTTAGAGAGCACCTCAGGTGTAGATTCTGAGACCAAACTAGTAAAAATTCAGAGAGTAGTCTTACCGGTTCTCGGGTAATCCTACTTGAAATTTATTTTAATTAAGGCACTGAAGGAAGTTAATTATTAATCAAGTTACTGAAATTAATAATTGAAAATTATGAAAGTTAAGAAAGGTAAGTGGGCGTCACCCTGAATAATACTAGTCTATTTGTTACTCACATCAGCATTATAGCGACAAATCCTGGAATATTGGAAGGGAAAATAAACTTTATGAACAACGTTATTAAATTTACAAGTTGTATATTGACTTTTAGAAAAACAATTAAACAAAAAAATTAAATACCTAACTAGTTTATTGAGTTGTTCTATGTTGAAGAAGCGATCGTTGAAATATATATATGTTACTTCCCATGGTTCCAGATAAAGTCCTGGTAATATTCCAGATATAGGTAGTGATATCCTGGATACGGTCCTGGTTCAGATGGAGTCCTTGCTAAAGTTCTTAATCAAGGTACAGATGAGGTTCTGGTTTCAGATGGAGTCAGTCCTGGTTACAGTTCCAGGTAAAGTGTCCCAAGTAAAGTTCTTGTCCCAGGTGAAATTCATTCACATGAATGGCACTTTTTCAAGATAAGATATGTTTGCTTCAATAGCACATGTTCACAGGAAAGAAGAATGAAACCTCTTCGCCACTGTTTAAATACAGGAAATCATATGAAAGATAACAGACTTACCTCTCATGTTCATGTCAAGCTCAGACGCTTTGACCAGGAAAGGAATTTACATTTCAATAGTGAATTCTTAATTCACATTTAATTAATAATTAGTAGAAGAAGCGATAAGAGCGAGGTTGAAGTGGGAATAAAAAATAGCAGTGGCTATTTTCACGACAGACGAAACTCGATCGGCCCGTATAGAAACGTTGATTTCGACTCTCGACAGTAAATATATTCAGCCTTGAAACATTTCTCGGTGTTGGGTATGAGAAAGGACTGGCTATTCGCCGCCCATACGATAATGTATTATTAAATTATTAATTAACTGGAGGAAAGTAAAGTGAACGAAATTAACGTAACACACGCTTCCATCCCGAGAAAAAAAATTTTTCCAAAAAAAATTTTTTTTTATAATTGAAATCATTACGTCAGTACGTAAGTCACTACGAGACTGAAAGAAAGAAGATATTGAACGATAGGAAGACTAAGAAGAAAGGAACAAGTCACTGCGATACTGAAAGAAAAGAACAAATTTGAAGATTCTTCCGAATAATTAATTTAGAGAAAAGTAAAGATTAAAAAAAATGAAAGAAAGGGAGCTGTCCAAAGTCTTCACCGGAAAGCCAGATGAATTTGTTTTCCTAGGCTCTTACCAGGGAGGTTGCCAGTTAGCGTCCACAGTAGCCATTGGTCATCGCGCAAGCAGAACATTAGGAAAAAAAATCATCACACAAACACAGCAGAAACTTTTGAATGGTAAATTCTGAGAAAAGTGGAACCAGTACCAGGTGTCTACATACCAATAATTTACGAAATTCAATAGAATGATAAATCACTGCATCAAAGATAATGACATAAGATAATATAAGATAAGGAAAGAAATGAGACTCACACAAGATACGTTGATTATCCCTTAGTTAAATAAAGAAGATATGGTTCTAATTTGAATGAGCTACTATTTATTAAATTAACAAAAAAAATATTTACCCAGAAATTTAGCCTGTCAGCTAAAATGTTTAATATATTATATCATATTTAATATCATATGAATAATAAAACAAAAAAAAATTAAATTTTTTTGCAACAAATCCAAGGAAGTTTGTTTCTTTCCCTAACAGAATATAGCTCCTGTTGAGCTAAAATGTTTTGGAACAACGCCAAGGAAGTTTGTATCACTCCCTAACAGAATGTAGCTCATGTCAAGCTAAAATTTCAAATATATTATACCCTATATAATACCATATGAAATACAAAAAATATACCCCGTAAAAACTACTCATATTTTTGGTCGGATGTGTGCACCCCCACAGTATCTCTGATCAAGAAATCAACTTCTGCCTAATGAGAAGGACCTCGCGAGAGATGTTAAATCGCGTCGTAGTCTTCAATCTCAGCTTCAGCTGAAATCCAAATCCGAAACACCATGCATGACAATACAACATACCGTTCCTTAAATAGAGAAGCCTTTTAAGATCGATAAACTAAATAATGAATAACAACAAAAAAGAAGAAAGGAAAAAAAAATTTTGGAACAAGCTGATACAGCAAGTCCAAGGAGGCTCGATCTAACCCCCTAACAGAATGTAGCTTCTGTCAAGCTGAAATTTGGGGAAAAGAGAAATTGACAACGGCATCCCACAACAGTACTGTTGGAAAATCCCCAGAGCGATATGTGAGCCATGTTGGCACAAATGCAGTAGCTAACACCCCAAGTAGATTTAACTAATGACAGCAGACCGTAGCCACCTCTGCCTCCCAGGCTGATTAACCCCCCGACGCTGAACCCTGAAACACATTCCAGACCGCTCTGAGCTCCCTCAACACTCACTGCTGAGAAATCCAACAAAAAAAATCAAAAAGGGATGCAATAAAATAAAGACAGATTGAATCCATGTCTATAAGTGAAATATCTAGATCAATCTTTCGGAATGATCATAGATAGAGATATGTAATGAGCAAATAAATAAGAAAAAAATTTTAAGTAAACAAGAGATTAGGTAAGATAATGAATGAAATTGAGCAAAAAGAATTCTTGTAATGTATGTTGACATCTCGAACATATTAACAAATAGAAAAAAAAATATTTTTTTTAACAATTAAGATACTAAAAATTTTCAACATGAAGGTAATGAAAATTTTGAGGATAATTACGATAATGAAAATTTTAAAACAATTAAGATAATAAAATTTCAAGATAATAAAAAAAATATTTAGATAACTAAGATAATAAGACTTTAAAGAGTTAGGATAATAACTTCGGTATCCCCTGATATATCAGCAAATAAGCTAATTGCAAAGTCAAATTGTCAATGATCTTTAAAAAAAATTTTTTATATACCTACCCTTTCGGTATATAAATACAGATAAGTCACTTTTTGTCTGCAACGATAAGAAAAAGATAAGTACTATAAAATATATAGTACAGTAGACAAGTTTACTACCCTTGTCCACTTAGATAAGATAAGATACGATAATTAACGTAAACTACGATAATTAACGTAAACTACGATAATTAACGTAAACTAAACTACGATAATTAACGTAAACTACGATAATTAAGACAAAATAAGATAATGAAGATATAATATCACCCTTAAAACATTTAAAGTATATCCGATATTTTCTTCAAATCAAGAAGACCCAATATTTAATAACCTTTATGATTGTGTACCAACAGGTTTATTAAACTTAATTTAATTTGACTGTGCAAAAAAAAATTTCAAAAATTATAATATTTATTGAATATCTAAAAATTTCCTAAAAATTCTCAACGGATTTTCTATTATAATTCTCAGATTAGAATTCCATCCGGCTAGGAAAATATTTTTTTACACTACTCATTTATCCCAGAACACGAATGCTAATTTGCTAATCAGTAGTAGGGAAAGAAAGTCATTATCGCTTACTAGTCAGAGAAAAGGAAAATCTCTATGATAAAAAGATTTAAAAAAATATTCGAGACACCAACATACAACACAAATAAAATGAACAATTAGGGAAGATATATTTATCTGGTTACGTTATGGTGGATTCGGATTCATCGATATCAGAACACTATTCATCAGACAAGATACCAGCTTTAAGGTCTTTCATGTGCCATCGACCAATATTTTTCCCGTTTCTAAGGAAGAGATAACACGATATACGGTACATTGTGTATATTTCGGTAAAAATGTTGCGGAAATATATCTGGCTTTGTCCGATTTTGGGTAGTTCTTTTTCCAAACCAGATCACCTACATAAAACCTATGATCTCGTTTGCGCAAATTATAACGTTGACTCCTTTGTCGATATGTTTGCAAGTTCTTTCTCACCACCTCGAAAAATTTAGGCATTTCTTGTGTAACCTGAATTCGGTGTACTTTGTCGGAAATGGTAACCTGATTATTTGCATTTTCTGCAATTATACCATAAAAATTTCCCGAGAAAGGTACATTTCGAGCAAAGGTGAGGAAGGAAGGGGTGAAATCGGTAACTTCATGTTTCGACAGCCGAATTGCTTGAGCAATTTTATATATTTCTTCATCCCACGTTCTATGATCTTCATAACTATAAGATCGTATAAATGTGACAATGGATTTGTTTACGCGTTCAGTGTGATTAATTTGCGGATGAAAGTTAGCATTATACCAAATCTTTTGTACTGAATATTTTTCCATAAGATTTTTGAACAAATGACTCGTGAATTGTTTACCATTATCACAAGATACAATTTGAGGTATTCCAAAAATAAGAAAGACATTATTTTCTAAGAAATCCTCTATAGAACGAGCGGTAGCCTGACGTAAGGGATGAACCAATACAAATTTTGTGAACCAGTCAACTACAACAAGTACGAATTGATTACCTTTACGAGATCGGGGATATGGTCCTAAAAGATCACACGATATCAATTGAAAAGGGAAGTTAATATTACGATATTGTCCCATTAATCCTGCTTGTGGTAACTTAGATGGTTTACAAGATGCACAGATTTTACAACGAGTGACATATTTATAAACTGATTTTCTAAGATTCGGCCAATAATAAATTTCAGAAATTCTCTCTAATGTTTTAAAAACACCGAAGTGAGAAGTTGGACTATCATGAAAATGATGTAAAATTTCATTTCGATTTTTAGTAGGAACGACAATTTTCCAATCCAAACATTGCTAATTGGTCCAAATTTATTGAAGACACGTTTATATAATATGTTATTCTCAACTCTAGAACTTGGGTATTTTTCCGGAAAATCCTGAACATGAGAAATCATGTCATTATACCATTTATCGGGATGTAAGGTAGATAAGTCTAAAATACTAACTTCAGGTATACGAGATAAGGCATCCGCAACTACAGTTCCGGTAGATCTAAGGTGTACGATAGAAAAGTTGTATTGCGACAATTGCAATATCCATCTAGCTAAGCGAGGAGAAGGTTTTTTCATGTTATTTAACCAAACCAGAGAAGAATGATCGGTAATTACGGTAAAATGACGACCGATAAGATATCTAAAATGATCAATCCCTAACAAAACTGATAACAGTTCCTTTTCGGTAGTA
Source organism: Lochmaea crataegi (assembly GCA_947563755.1). NCBI lineage: Eukaryota > Metazoa > Arthropoda > Insecta > Coleoptera > Chrysomelidae > Lochmaea > Lochmaea crataegi. Next base: position 31,138,228 of record OX387434.1, on the reverse strand, counting down.
CTGAACTTCTTTTGACCCTTTGTGAGTTTCTTACTCATATAAGCTATGGGATGTTCGAGTCAATCTTCCAGTTGAAAAAGAACACTTCCTACCCCAACATCACTAGCATCTGTTATAAGGAAGAAAGGTTTGGTGAAATCGGGACTACTTAAGATAGGAGCGGTAGTTAAGACAGTTTTCACCTTTTCGAAAGCTTGATCTGCTTGGGGTATCCAAGTAATGGGTTGGTGTTTCTTTCTCTGACTTAGAAGATCAGAAATTGGAGCAGATAAGGAAGAAAAACCTTCAAGAAACCGTCGATAATACGAAACCATTCCCAGGAATCTACGCACCTGAGTGGCAGTTTTCGGAACAGGGTACTCACAAATAGCAGAAACCTTTTCAGGATCGGTACGAAGACCATTTTCATCCACTACATAACCTAGATATCTAAGGGAAGAACGACAAAACTGTCATTTATCTAAATTCACCGTCAAGCTGGCATCTCGTAGTCTCTCAAAAACACTCTGGAGAATTTCCATGTGTTTGTCAAAATCAGGAGTACAAATGATGATGTCATCCAGGTAATAGAAACAATACGGTTCTAAGGAAGGACCAATGACCAAATCGATCAAACGACACATACTAGCAGGAGCGGCGACTAAACCAAAAGGTGTAGTTACATATTGAAATAAACCTTTACCCTTAACTACAAAAGCTGTTTTTTCCCGAGATGATTTCTCCAATGGAATTTGATAAAATGCTTTGCTTCAGGTCGATACTAGATATATAACGAGTATCTCGAAGTTGACTCAGTATAACTTCGATTGAAGGTAAGGGATAAGCATCTTTATTTAAAGTTACACTATTAAGTTTTCGTCCATCAAAACACATTCTATATTTACCATCTCCCTTTTGAACTAACCAGATAGGGCTACAATATGAAGATTTACTTTCTTGAATTACACCTAATTCTAGCAAAGTATCTACTTCCTTTTCCAGGTAAGCTTGCATAGCCTGAGGTAAGGGATATTGGCTTTGTTTAAAAGGAGGAGAATTTCCGGTATCAATAAAATGCTCTATCAAATGAGTTTTGCCGATTTTATCTGTTGGACTAATAGTCTTGAAGAGATCAATAGTTTGATTTAATTTACTAGTTTGATTAGGAGTTAAATGAGATATATCCCGAATTGTATTGACTGCAGCCAACGAGAGTGAATTTACAGTTAAAAATAATTTAGAGAAATTTATTTTTACGTTAAAAATTTTGAGAAAGTCCATACCGAGAATAATATCATGTTTGACTGAAGGTATTAGATAAAATTTCATAAGCCTAGATATCTTGTCTGTGATGACATGTTTCGATATAACCAAGAACGTCCTGCAACTTACCATCTGCAGTAGATATTTTTAAGTTATCATCGTTTAAGATAGGTACCGATAAGTTATGAATAATATCTAATGCACGAGAACCAATCAATGAGATATTTGAACCATTATCAACAAGGCAAGAAATTGTTTTATCGAAAATTATGATATCGACATAAGGTCGATTAACAGTGACCCTACGTTTGCTAAAGACTTATTTTTTGAGACAATTGAATTTGATCTTGAATTCGTTTTATAGAAATTTTTGACAAATAAAAGCCATGAATTCCAGTCGGAGCGACTCACAGTAGGAACCTTTTTTAAGGTAGAAGGAGAAAATTTTCTTGCAGAACTGGAATTTACAGGATTTATTTGAGATAACCTCAATTTTTGTCTTTTGTAGGTTTTTCCTGAGGTTTTGGTTTTGCTTTGGTGCTGGATTTTCCTGATGTTCCCGGTTTCTGAGCGACTGTGGTAGAGTGGGAAGCCGTACCACCGCTTTGTACGTTTTTTGAACATTTTGGACATTTAGTTTTTACTGTATCAGGATGTCCACAACCAAAACAAAACAATTTCCCAGGAACTAGACAGTTATAATACATATGACCTGCTTGTTTGCAATTCCAGCAAGTCCAAGTAGAAGATACTACAGATATATTTTTCCGTGATTGTTTAAAATAGGAATTATCCTTAAAAGAGGTACTAGGTATGCTCAAATCTGGTTCAAGTAAATATTGACTGCTCTTATGATTAGCTGTAAACTGTTGGTCCTAAGTTAATGTTTCTTCTAGTCGTTTACATTTTTCAGTCAAAATATCAACAGTATCAATATCAATTAAAGCTAATGTTTGTGCATAATGAGGTAACAGATTTCATCAAGACGATTGAACAACCCACACATGGCGTTAATATACAAGGTAACTCGTTCATGTTGACCTTGTTTTCTAGCTTTGATTTCCTCAAGTAAATCATCTTGATAGTTATAAGGTAAGAAATCGGATTTTAATTTGGTCACTAATTGCTCGCAATTCTGAACTTTGCATCTGTTAATGAGATACCAATTAAAAGCTTGATCACTAAATAAATCAGCCGAGCTAGAAAACAATTCAGCATCTGTGATACCTCTTGAAAGTTTTAGGCAATTTACGCGCTCTAAGAATCCAAGTACTGATTCTTTGGAATCAATTCCTGAGAATCTTATCCCCCATTTATGTACAGGTACAGGTTTAGAAAAAGAAAAGCTTTGACTTGTGTTTACTGGAGTGGATTGTCTATCTGAGTCGATAACATTGAGTTTGCTATCTAATTCACCTTTTAAACAAAATATTTCTGATGTTAAATGTTTTTTTACTTGCTCTTGGTCGTCCTCCTCGCAAGTTAAACGAGAGGTATGTTGTGTGAGGTGAGTTAAACGGCAAGTCAACCTTCTGTACTCGACATCCGAAGAAGTTCCAACGAAATCTTGAACCTTCTTCTTCAAGTCGGCAAAAGAAATCTTAATACCCGTAATTTCGGTAGTAAATGGAAGTTCAACATATGAGATCGAACTCCTCATCGATACTTCCTGTGTTAGAACACCGCGCAGTAATTTCTTCTTCTCTGTAACCAGTGAAGGTATTTCTAAGCCACGATAAGAAAGTTCATAATCCAATTCATGAGATAAAAGATAATCAACATTTAATTTGAAAATTCGTGCCATTTTATTATACGTTAATTTACGGTATTAAAAATATAAGATAAAAGAGAAAATAAACGAGTACTGTTGATATTGACGGAAAAGAAAATATTATAGGTACGATACGTGAAGATATAAGATAAAGATATATAGATGCGAGATAACGATAATAAAATAGATATTACCAACACAAACGTGAAAGATAAATAATACGATAAGTGAAAGATAAATAATACGATAAATGAAAGATATACGATAATATTAAGATGATTGCTTTTTACGTTGGGCGCCAATTTGTAACGGCTACTCAGTTTAGAGAGCACCTCAGGTGTAGATTCTGAGACCAAACTAGTAAAAATTCAGAGAGTAGTCTTACCGGTTCTCGGGTAATCCTACTTGAAATTTATTTTAATTAAGGTACTGAAGGAAGTTAATTATTAATCAAGTTACTGAAATTAATAATTGAAAATTATGAAAGTTAAGAAAGGTAAGTGGGCGCCACCCTGATTAATACTAGTCTATTTGTTACTCACATCAGCATTATAGCGACAAATCCTGGAATATTGGAAGGGAAAATAAACTTTATGAACAACGTTATTAAATTTACAAGTTGTATATTGACTTTTAGAAAAACAATTAAACAAAAAAATTAAATACCTAACTAGTTTATTGAGTTGTTCTATGTTGAAGAAGCGATCGTTGAAATATATATATGTTACTTCCCATGGTTCCAGATAAAGTCCTGGTAATATTCCAGATATAGGTAGTGATATCCTGGATACGGTCCTGGTTCAGATGGGGTCCTTGCTAAAGTTCTTAATCAAGGTACAGATGAGGTTCTGGTTTCAGATGGAGTCAGTCCTGGTTACAGTTCCAGGTAAAGTGTCCCAAGTAAAGTTCTTGTCCCAGGTAAAATGCATTCATATGAATGCACTTTTTCAAGATAAGATATGTTTGCTTCAATAGCACATATATGTTCACAGGAAAGAAGAATGAAACCTCTTCGCCACTGTTTAAATACAGGAAATCATATGAAAGATAACAGACTTACGTCTCATGTTCATGTCAAGCTCAGACGCTTTGGCCAGGAAAGGAATTTACATTTCAATAGTGAATTCTTAATTCGCATTTAATTAATAATTAGTAGAAGAAGCGATAAGAACGAGGTCGAAGTGGGAATAAAAAATAGCAGTGGATATTTTCACGACAGACGGGACTCGATCGGCCCGTATAGAAACGTTGATTTCGACTCTCGTCGACAGTAAATATATTCAGCCTTGAAACATTTCTCGGTGTTGGGTATGAGAAAGGACTGGCTATTCGCCGCCCATACCATAATTTATTATTAATTAACTGGAGGAAAGTAAAGTGAACGAAATTAACGTTACAATATCCAATCACTCCATGTTTATTATTGACATGTTTTGCGAAAAATGCAACTTACCTCGGCTAGATGTTTTAACCACGCTCAAAAAATTAAATCTTAATTTATCATATCAAATATTGGCGGACGACTTTGGTGTATCAGCTAGTGCAGTGTGTAATAAAATACAAAATGTCCTTCCAAAACTTGCAATTGTTCTTGGACCTTTTGTACATTGGAAGAGCGCAGAAGAAGGTAAAAAACTTCTTCCAATACCGTTTCGTCGTCGGTGTAAAAATGTTGTTTGCATAATTGATTGCTTTGAAGTGTCCATCCAAAAACCGACTGATCCGATATTACAATCCTTTACTTGGTCGGAATATAAAGGCTGCAATACTATAAAATACCTTATTGGTTGCACCCCAGATGGTTTTATTTCTTTTATCTCTGCTGGTTTCGGAGGCCGTATAACTGACAAGATGATAGTTGAAGAATCCAATTTTTTAAACCTACTTGAACCAGGAACGCAGATAATGGCTGATCGTGGTTTTAAACATCTAGAGGAACAGCTGAGAAGGTGTAAGACCACCTTCTGTGTCAACTGGTCAAAAGTGTTCTAAAGAAGAGGTCAAAGAAGCAAAGAGAATAGCCAGTTTACGAATACATATTATAATATAATAATAATTTATTTATTTACCAGAAATTTTAAATATACAATATACTACAGCAATGGTGAATAAATAAAAGAAGAAGACCCACAGAAGTAAAACTTGTGCGTGGGTAGTATATTAAAATGTAAGTGTAAAATATAAAATGTATAATGTAAGATGTGAGATGCAAAATGTAAAATTTCAAATGTTAAAGATTGTAAATGTAATCGTAATCGTAATATGTAGAAAGTATAACAATAAAAATAATTCTATGAAGTAAGCCCTTGAATTAGGAACAAATTAACAGAATAAATAACATAAATAAGATAACGAACAATATGTTCAGTCATTCATACATAGAAGATGTCAATAGCTATCCAGGAGTGTTCATCATCTTTGTTATGTTTTCTGCGGACAGTTGTTCTAACCAAATTTTCAATTTTCTTTTATATAGAGAAGTATTGTTTATATTTCTGATAGACTGGGGAACTTGGCCAAATATTTTGGGGCCTGTGTAATAAAATGATCTCTGGCCTACTGTTTTTGTGGTTTTTTCAACAAAAAATTCAAATTCTTTTTTGTATCGTGTATTATGTATGTGCCTTATTGATGTTAATTCTCTCTTATTTTTGTATTGTAAGTTAAGGACTTTGTAAATATACAGTTTTTTTATTTCCAACAAAGGAATTTCTTCAAAAAGTTTTTTTGTTGAATAGGTGCGTTTTTTGTCAAAAATAATTTTCCAAAAGTATTTTTGAATCACTTGGAGTGGTTCTATATGACAATTGTACGCTCCTCCCCATCCGGATATTCCATATTGCATGTGGGATTCTACTAGGGAATGATAAAGAATTTTGAGTTCATTCACTTTTAGATAGTTTTTGAGATATTTGAAGGTAAACAGTATTGATCTTAATTTTCTGACTATTTTGTTTATATGAATGTTCCATTTCAGGTGCATGTCAACTTCAATTCCTAGGTATGTTATGGACTCCACACAATCGATAAAATGAGTTGAATCATTATCTTTTAGTGTGAGTCGATCTATATTTGGTGAGTTTAATTTATTGCAAGATAGTGTAATACATTTTGTTTTATCTAAGTTTAGTGTTAGTTCCATATTACTAAACCAGTTTTTAATTTTTTCCAGATTTTGTTCCGCTTTGTTTTTAACACCGTTCCAAGTAGCGTCTGTGCACAGAATTACTGTATCATCTGCGAATGACGATATATTTGCATCAACTTCTAGTGAAAGAATTCCGTTAATATACATTAAGAAGAATACTGGTCCCAGAACCGTTCCTTGAGGTACGCCAGTTATTACTTTACGTGATTCACTTATCTCATTTTCAATTTTTACATATTGTTTTCTGTCGTTGAGGTATGATTTGAATAGCTTATAGACGATCCCTCTGATACCTAGATCCTCCATAACGCCCATCAGTTTATCATGATTGACTGTATCAAAAGCCTTAGCTAAGTCCAGAAAGACACCTATAGCGCATTTCCCTTCATCCAGTGTTCGAAGAATATTATTTGTTAAATACACGATTGCATCTTCTGTTGATTTTTGGGATCTGAAACCAAATTGTTTGGGTGAAAGTATGTTGTTCTTCTCTAAAAAGTCCATGAGACGTTTTTTGATAACTTTTTCCACAACTTTAGCAACTGTACTTATGAGTGAGATTGGTCTATAATTAGAGACGAACATTTGATTACTTTTTTTAAATAATGGTTTTATTATTGCTGTCTTGAAGCTCTGAGGATATTCACCACTCTCGAATATTTTGTTGATTAAATATGTTAAGGGCTTTTTAATGAATTCGCCGATAAGTTTGAGGTTTTCGGAAGTTATTCCATCCATTCCTGGAGACTTATGATTTTTAAGTTGATTTATAATGTCAAGTACTTCGGATTCGTCAGTGGGTTTCATGAATATGGACACATCAATAATATTTCTACTAACAACAGACTTTATTGGTTTAATGATTTTATTAGCCATTTGCTTACCTATATTGGCATAGTGTGAGTTGAAAATATTGGCGATTTCTTTTTTATCTGAAATATTTGTATTATTATATGTAATGCTACTTATGCTACTTTGATGATTGTCCTTTCCTGTAAGCTTTTTGATGTTATCCCATAATGATTTTGAATTATTTTTATTTATTTCTATCTGTCTTACGAAGTAGCTTTGTTGTTTTTTTCATTAGTTCAGTCAACTCATTTTTGTATTTTTTATATTTATTTAGTAATTCTGCATCATTTGGGTTTTTCATAAGCTGTTTGTACATATCCTGTTTGATATCTGCCGATTTCATTAAACCTTTGGTGATCCAAGGATTTCTCTTTTTTTCACAGTTTTTGGTTTTTTTCACTATAGAAAAAGAGTCTATGGCATCTTTTATTTTTGTAATGAAGTAATCTGTGATATTATTTATATCGGTCATTCTATATAATTCTTTCCATTTTTCGTTTTTCATTTGTTCAACAAATTTATTCTTATTTAAAATTTTAATATTTGTTTCAGGTTCATCTCTTTTGGGGATTTCGGTTGAATATGTTGCAACAGTTGGAAAATGGTCTGTTATGTTAAAATGAAGAACAAAGGATTCACAATTCAAAAACTGCTTTGTATCTTTGATGAAAATATGACCTAATAAAGATTTTGACAAATTTTGTATTCTTGTATACTTATTTATTAATGAAACATATCCAAATTCTCCCAATATGTTAAGATAATCGTTACAGAAGTCCACGTCAGACTTAATATCAATATTTATATCTCCAGCAAAGAAGTAAGTATGATTTCCATCTTTACAGTGATTTTCCAGATAATTTGAAAGGTGTTCATTAAACTCATGCGGAAAACTTGACGGTGAACGATAAAAAGCATCAACTATAATATTTTTACCATTTCCTTTGATGATAACACGCAGTATCTTCATATCACCCAGATTTCGAATGTAGCTTTCAAAGTCGATATCACTTTTTATGTATACAATGACACCATCATTTTGATTGTATTTACCTGAGTTGTAGACATCTTCATAACCTTTTAATTTAAAAATATTTATATTTTGAATATACCATGTTTCTGTAAATATAATAACGTCTAGATGGTTTTTGAATTTTTCCAATAGTACTGACATTTCATCGAAATTTTTGTTGATACTTCTTATATTTGCCTGGAAAATTGAAAATGTTTGTTTTGTTAATGCTTTCGTAATAGTTGCGATTCCTTTATCGTCAACTATTTCCAATGTTTCGCACTCTTTAAGCCTGAAATCTCTTATATATTGGTCCATGTCTACTTATAACACTGTGATCAATAAACAGAACAGACATCTATAGTGGTTATTTTCCGTTTGGTTCTACTGATAAATAAATTAATACTGCTGATAGTTTATACTGAAGAGAAGAGGAATTACTTATTAGATCGTTGACTTCTTGTTCGCTCTTTCACTGCAGCTGTTGGTTTTATTGTTTTCTCTGGATCGCTTGTTTTAGGTGTATTTGCGTTAATTTTTCTTTCTTGTTCTTTGGAAGGTTTCTGAGGTCCTTGGGTTTAATCTGTTTCTCCTTGGAGTTCGAATTCCCCCTCTGGATTCCTGATGTTTGGTGTTGCTGGTGCGCTGTTTATGTTACGTTCTTCAGAGTCGTATATTTCCTGTAGTTCTTCGACAGTATATGCTTTATTGTTGATGTATAGTTTGTTGCCTTTAATATATGATTGATCTGAGGGATTTTGTCTGGATCTATTCAAAAATTCTCTCAAAACTTTTTGCTCACGCCTCTGTTCAAAAGTTAGGTCGTTTCAAATTGCGATACCAGTACCTTTCAATATCTTGCACTGTCTCAAGATTTCTCCTTTTTTTAAGTATGGTATTAATTCAATCTTAACATATATTGAACGTATAATTTCCAGAGTTAGAGAGTATGCGATTTTAGAGCCACACTCTTGTGTTCATTCTAGTTTAATAAAGTATCTAGATTTAGCAGCAGAAATAGTATGTGGTTTAATCAACATTCAAAATTATATTGTTAAATAGTATGAAGGTCTTTTAATAGACGTGAAATAAAACAATTTAATTTGTTTAAATCTTCATTTTTTATTTTGAACCAACGTTCAAATTAAAATTAGTGACGCGTTTCGCTACACAGTTTGAACTAGTTTGAAAAAGCTACTGTGTAGCGAAACGCGTCACTAATTTTAATTTGAACGTTGGTTCAAAATAAAAAATGAAGATTTAAACAAATTAAATTGTTTTATTTCATCATTAGTATGGATCTTCATCAAGTAAAAGCCTCATCTATTCAATCTTTTAATAGACAAAAGAAAACTTTTTTAAATTATAAGTTATATGACAAGCTGTTATACATTTTTAATAAAAATCTTATGCAATAAAAAAAGTAGTACAAATTAGTGACATTGAGTTTTCATTGTCTGTATTATATATCGCAATGGTACCTAATCTAAAAATATGTTATAAAAAATTCACTATAAACTAGGAAATATATTTTTACACCAAAAGTAATGTACAGATTCTAATGCGTCAATGCGCTGGTCAACCTCACAATATTTTATAGTTATTTCTTTGTCAGTTTTAAAATTCGGTCGAGCTACAGCAAATATTGCTTTGCTTTTTTTCTCTAGGAACATTTGAAAATGCATTTGATAAATAAATTTTATTTTTATGTTTCCATCGCTGTCAATATAATTTAAAAATGTGTCTTCATTCATTGGGCTTTTAATTTCCACAACAAATTCCTTACTTATGGCATCTGGCGATGCACCGATAAAAGGAAATTCACTTGACAGAAAAATTCCAGCGTTTTGGAACTACGTTTTCTTTGATAGTACCGCTAATATCTCGCTTGCCATCTTAAGGCCTTGAGTCATAGCAGAGGTCTGGAAAATCTTGGCACCAAATATATTTTCAACTAATGTTCCATCATTTTTTTTACACCTTGTGACTTCATAGGCTTTTGAAGCGGTTATTCGTCCATATCGTATTTCCTGCCAAAGGACGTTTTCACTTTGATTTTTGGTTTCCTGTTCAACTTCTTTAAGTAAATCAGACTTCATTTGACTTGAACAAAATTGCAAAAAAGTCTTGGGTTCCTTGGAAAGGTCTGTTTTAATAAACTGGTAAATTAAGAGATTCAAAGACAGCGATGAATATTTTGGCGAAACATAATAACGCATTAAAGTATTAGTTGTTTTTCTTTTTCTGGCTTCTCTGATATATTCATCCAGGAATAATTTTACCAAAGTCTGAAACTTTAACGAATTTTCTCGTTGTTGATGCTGCAGCCAAGTTAGACTTTTTCCAGTAGCAAGCTTTTTCCGTAGGAGAAGGATCCTCTGTTTTTCGGTGTAGCCACATTAAGAATGCCACAACATGCTTGCAGCCCCCCTCAGACGCAGGACAATCGTGGCATAAAACTTCTTCCACACAATTTTTAATCGTATGAATTTCACACGAATCATTATAATTTTTAGATTTTATTTTATGTTCTGGAGTGATCTTTGCTTTCACAAAACAATAAGATTGGTCTTGTTTCACTTGAACATAACCAATGGCGTTATCGCCATAAGTCGTTCTTGCAGATCTGAAATGAAATTGAGCCTAAAAACAGCTATATCCAAGTACATAAAAAAAATCGCATAACATGAATTGATAAGACTGATTTTTGTGTTTGTTTATTCTTAGAAAAACCCTGAGTTTACGCCAATAAAGCAGTGATATGGACAACCAAATGATAACTCCAACTAATTTGTATGTTAGAATGTGTTCTAGAATTAGATTAAAATATCAGAAATAAATATGCTAATTGAAGCGCGCGAGAGCTATTGAGGTTATTCCACCTCCATAGATATTCTTTATATTCCAATTTTATCACCACCCTACCCTGTATACGACCTCACGTGTTTATTTTTTAAATTTTATTCGCCTGCTAATAATTTGTACCAATTTACGTTTACGAAAACGATTGCGAACACTTACTTTTCCATTTTCACACCTCTTAATTCTGCACTGATATAGTCCTTATTTTGGTTAAAATACTGCATAACCATTATTACATCCACCATCGGCAAATTGCCAGAATCGCCTTTTAAAAAACCTTTTTCTAACGAGACCATTTCGGATGATTAGATTTGCGTCACATCAGCTCCACGGCTGATGTAACGTCACGTTGGCGCCTTCGTTCAAGGGGCGGAGCTAACTTTACATTCTAATTTCTCGGATAGTTTTGATTCAATCGATTTAATTTTTTCAGGGTAACTATAAATGGAGCGGATTTATTGGAATTTTAACCAATAATGTAAAAATTTAATTGACCTAAATGTGCCCATTGAGTGTGTCGTTCTGTTTGGTGCTTACTCACATCACTTTATCTCAGATGACATTAACTGAAGTGAGCTGAGATCTTAGTCAAAAAGAACGTATCTATATTGACATATCAAATTTGTACCACCATAGCGTTTGAGGAGAAAACAACTATGTTTATCATATGCTGCAATTATTGCTGCCAATAAATCTCATCCAAGTTATTCTAGAACATTCTCAGATCGTTTTGTTCCAGAATTAGAAAAACCCTTACCGATCTACGAATTACTTTCCCACATATTTTTGAAACAAAAATCAATACATTTCCACCTTGGTTTATATCCATACCTAACATAAAAACTAACCTACTATCTTACAATAAAGAAGAAACATCGACAGACCTCATTAAACAATTATTCCTAAAAGAGAAGTACCAAAACCATTATGTTATATAAAGGGTGGATCACTTTAGTAGTTTGTACATTCATATAGGTTACATTTTAAAATTATTTTGAAATATACAGGATGTTCCAATAAAGTGTGGCGTATCAAAGTTATATTTTTTCTTATGGGACACCCTATATTTCATTGCATTTTCTGATAGCCCCTAAAAAATAAAATACTCCTTCATGATGGTTCTCTATACCTAAATACAGAGGGTTCAGAGTTATGTTGACTTTTTTTAAATGTGAAAATTTCGAAAAAAAATTAATAACTGATTGATATAACAAATTCTAGCAAAGTGTCTCTTACATCTAAATTCGTTGAATGTATTCCACGATTGAGTACTAAACAGCTGTTTACAGGGTGTTCAGAATTTTCATTATTAGATCATTCAATGTGTAATATCGGGCTTATTTTAAATGAAACACCCTGTATTTTAATAATTCACCATTGAACACTGTTTACACTACCACTACACCAACACTAACACTTTACACTATCTTACGCGCGTTTTGATAACCAAGTTATCTTCTTAAGAGACTGAAGGTAAACTGAGTTAAACCAGTTTACCTTCAGTCTCTGAAGAAGATAACTTGGTTATCGAAACGCGCGTAAGATAGTGTAAAGTGTTAGTGTTGGTGTAGTGGTAGTGTAAACAGTGTTCAGTGTCAAGTATCGCCAACGGTTCCAGAATTCCCAACTTAATAATTCACCATGTTCAAAAAAATGTCCTCTTTCGAATGATATGAGGGTGTACTATACCTAGGTATTATACTTTTTGTGCAATTTACAATTTTCTTAAATTGTATGGTAAATCGATTTTAAAACACAAAATGCATACATAATCTAGTTGGTACCTAACTTAATGTCATTTTATGACATTTCTCTGTTAATTCTCTGACAATCTTGTGTTAGTTTCAAATTTTATTGCTACTAAAAAGAAGCACGTTAAACGAAAGAGTCGACATGATACTTTGCATTGGGGAATGTTTAGAAAATTGTGTCCTAGCATCTAGAGTTTATGCTCAAAAGTACCCTGATAGAATTCACCCAAAGAAGTAAGTTTTCGAAAGACTGCTCAATAGATTGCGTGATACTGGTAGCGTTGCATACGAGAAGGTGAACCAAACTAAACCAGTTACTGGCGAAAACGCCAACGAATTTGATGTACTGCTGTCGGGTACGGAAAATCCTAATACCAGTTTTAGAAAAATTTCAAGCGAATTAGGAACATGGTGAATTATTAAAATACAGGGTGTTCCATTTAAAATAAGCCCGATATTACACATTGAATGATCTAATACTGAAACTGAAAATGCTGAACACCCTGTACTATAGTAAAATTAATACCTATTTAGAGGTACCAGCCGTTTTAGTAACTTAACGTATGCGGCTTCTTGAACCATCTGAACCCGCATGAAAAAAAATAGGTTATGACCTTCGTCATGTCAAATGCTCGACATATTTCTTATTGCATTGGCATAGTGACTTGAAATTTCATATTATCAGTGGCGGTTTGTAATAATACAAATTAATTTTATGAAATTCATAAAATTCTAAAGATGTTGACATAATAAAAGAATATAAAAGAAGCGCACTAATTTTAAAAACATTGTTTTATTAACTAGATACATAGTTTTCTTAAAAAAATATGGCAATTCAGAGTTCGATTAAGTACAAATTCTAGATTTAAAAAAAATGACAACGTGATTTTCAAGGCAAAGTTTAATTAGTTTCTAAATCAGAATAACTTTCGGAAAGTGATAGTTCATCATTGGATTCATTGGATACAGAGATCACCATAGGTTCGATGTTTAGTAGGTCCAGTTTGTTTTCTACTTCCCATGCTTCAGAAATAATTTTATCTGTATGATTTATGTAATTCTGCCAGTGTTGCTTCGGTATATTTTTTACAACGTCATTCCATACTTTTAAGACTTCAGTAGGTGACCTTGCAGTTTTCGTAATAGCTTGGTCATAATGCCTTTTTGTTTCTGACCATACCATTTCGATGGCATTAAAATGGCAATGATAGGGTGGTAGCCTGAGAACACAATGACCATGCTCGGCAGCGTATTTGTCTAAATGATAATTTTTTTCTGGCAAAACTTGCTTTTCAATTATATTCCAAACAGCATCCTTTAAAATGTGATCTGGAAAAGGAATATTCTTTTTTTTGAGCCATTCTAACATGCGTGTTTTACTCCAACTTTTTCTTGGGATTTCTTCATCCAGGCGACTGTGATACGTTGCGTTATCCATTATAATTAACGATGGTTCTTCCAAGTTTACAATTAGTTGCTGTTTAAACCAATTTTCAAAATTTTCGGTGTTCATGTTATCATGGTAATCGCCTGTTTTTTTATTGCATTTAAAAATAAGCGATGCATTTGCCACAAAACCTTTTTTATTACCGGCATGAACAATTACATATCGTGTCCCACTTCCAGTTATTTTTAAATCACATCTTGCCACATTCTTCTGTCCCCGCTTTTACTAAAAACCCATGTCTCATCCAGAAAAACAGGTGTAAAGAGCTTTTCGCTTTTAGCAGCATGGTATTTGTTCAAAAATAATATTCTTTTTAATCTGACTGCAGGCATTTTCAATAAATGTTTTCTTCCATCCTGTTTTTTGAAATGAAAACCCATTTTTTTAATTCCCAAATATAACGAACCTTTGGAAATCTTAGTTTCTGGAGACTCTTCGATAAATTGCCGTAAAATAGTTTCTACTGTGATTTTATCCTTTCGCGCATACATTTTATAAATTACTTCCCTCAAACAATGCAGGGTATTTTTTGTAATTCGGGTTTTGCTCCGGGAAACGCTTGCAGACATATTTCTTCTACATTCGAAATCTGTAGCTCTGTTTGGTTTTTCAAGATTATATAATGTGCTTTATGGAACTTTTAGTGCTTCGGACGCTTTTTGAATTGCCTTAAATCGAGATCCTAAATCGTTTTGAAAATAGTTTACTACATTAAGCATAAGTTTTTTGGATTCATCAGAATATCGCATTTTAATATCTTATTTTGCGTTATGACATTAACATGAAATCAAAATTTGACGTAACTTCAAAAACGTGACATCTAATAAATTAGTTACGACGTTCATTTTTGTTGGTAATTTTTTGTTTCAACCGATTTATTAATAATAAATAAGGATGGTCTTATTCTAAATGGGTATAAAATTTACTATACTACTAATTTAGTCAGGCGAACCTTGGCCAAGGAAAACTCAAGCCAAGGTTCCGGCACTGAGGCCATGGCGGGCCCATTGTGCCATTCCTGCTACTTATGCATCCATGAAGCAGAGTCCCACGATGAAGGACTCAATACTCTTTAGTGGATGCCTGCTTATGTCTCCGGGGACCATAACAGGGACTCCGAAGATTCGCCTGCGTAGCACAGCCCAATGTGGACATACGAGGAGAACATGGTCCGACGTTTCGTCAGCCATGCCGCAACCCCTACATAGGGGACTTTCCTCTAAACCTAGATTACAGAGGTGTTTCCTCAGACAGCAGTGCCCTGCTAGGAGTCCTGCTATAGTTTTTAACCTACTCCTTGGTAGTTCTAGAGCAGCTCTAGCATGTCCATCAATCCATCCCCTCAATAGGAGCTTGGACTGCCTGAGACCCTGTAGAGCCCTCCACTGAGCGAGGTGCTAATTTCTTAACCAGTTCCTCGTCTCCTTACGGATTGTTTGTTTTGTGAGGCCCAAGGTCGGACCCGGGCCGTTAAAAGGGGTAGCCGCCCCTTCCACAGCCAGCGCGTCCGCCCCTTCATTGCCTTCAAAACCAGAGTGGGCCGGAATCCATTCTAGCCACACTGTGTTCCGCCTTGCTAGGTCAGCAAGGCGTTCACGACATTCAGCAGCAAGCCCTGAGTTCATGGTATATCCACTCAGGGCCTCGATTGCTGCCTGACTGTCGGTGTATATGGTTATGCGTCGGTCCGTATAACCTCTGTCTAGGTTTATCTACGCACATTCCAAGATAGCGTATACCTCAGCCTGATATGCAGACACACCCTTACCCAATGGAACACATTACGTAAGTTCCAGCCCCCGCCCCATTGCTGGAGCATGAGCCATCTGTGTACCAGACGATCCCATGACAGGGACATCTCCCAGAAGCCTGAGCTTACTGACGTGCCTGCACCCTCCCTCGTTTCGCACATATGAACACCCTGTAAAGAGATGTTTAGTACTCAATCGTGGAATACATTCAACGAATGTCCAACTATTTAGATGTAAGAGAAAATTTGCTAGAATTTGTTATATCAATCAGTTATTAATTTTTTTCGAAATGTTCACACTTTAAAAAAAGTCAGCATAACTCGGCACCCTCTGTATTTAGGTATAGGGAACCATTATGAAGGAGTATTTCATTTTTTAGGGGCAATCAGAAAATGCAATAAAATATATGGTGTCCCATAAGAAAAAATATAACTTTGATACGCCACACTTTATTGGAACATACTGTATATTTCAAAATAATCTTAAAATGTATATAGCCTATATGAATATACAAACTACGAAAGTGATAAACATTTTAAAACTTTGACCGTTTCGCTATAAACCTCCATCCCGTTGGTCGTGATTCACCCTGTATACAGATGCTTCTTAATCCGAGAATGGAGGCGGGCAGCAGTTATTATTCCTAATATGTCCAAACTATTTAAATTAAATCAAAATACTCAACAAAAACTTTGTTTAATAATATTCGATTCCCTAAGTTATCTCCAAACCATCCAACAACAAACTGTACACTAAACATACAGTCGAACTCCAATTAAAAAACCAGCTTTATCATCTCCAGCGATCAGACACGACTGTAGACTTCTTGTGGACATCGTCGGAATCCATGGTAATGAAGAATCAGATCGGAAAGCCCGCGAAGCCCCCTTGAGCGTCCACTCCATACAAGAAGACAAAGTTACAACTAGCGACTTAAAAATCAATACAAAAACTAAAGTGATCAGTGCGTGGAATAACACAACACAAACTAACGGTCTAAAAACCATAAAGCCATCCGTCAAACCTTGGCCACAACCAATTTCAAACAGACACAAGTGAAAATTCAACGCCTGCGACTAGGATACACAAATCTAACCCAGGTAGCAGACTGACGTCGTTATTACGTCGAATATAGGTGTCAGAGGTCATTATAAGTCATTGTAACATAAAATGACGTACTAGAAACGTGACTATAG
This sequence comes from Lochmaea crataegi, assembly GCA_947563755.1. Taxonomy (NCBI): domain Eukaryota; kingdom Metazoa; phylum Arthropoda; class Insecta; order Coleoptera; family Chrysomelidae; genus Lochmaea; species Lochmaea crataegi. The sequence continues at coordinate 31,121,196 of OX387434.1, read as the reverse complement.
AAACGAACAATGAATGACGTTGTGCATACGTCATTTAATGGTGTATAAAAATGATCACTCCGTATTTAATCGTTTTGACCAAAATTAACTATGCAATATGCAAATTGTATAATGATGTTACATTCTTCGAAAACAATAACGGTTAAAACGTCTTCCTAATAATATTTCTCAAAAGTCAAATTTTTCTCTTGACCTTTGGTCATTTAATGTTCATGCGGTGGTAGTCGCCATTTCATGATCTTAGAGGTTCCTTCAAATCAACTAAATCTCTCTGAACGTTTAATAATTGAAGATAAATTAGGTGTTCGTGTTGTGTATTCGAATTTCTGACATTTAAATTTCGCGGTTTAAGGTCCTAACTTCGGTGCTCTTGCGCTCAGTGCTCACCTGTCAAAAGTGCCGTGGTGTTTAGTTTTTTCATTCATCGCCATCATGTTTTTCATATTTCAGTCTAGTTAAGTGCCAAAGTGTTAAAATTTTGTTATTTTTTGTGTTATTTGTATAATATATATGTTATGTGATTTTACTTATATTTTTTTATGGATTGCCTATAAAAATTATGTATCAATTTGAGTGAACTGTGCAATAAATATCTTAAGAATACTTGTCACCATAACAAAAAAATAAAATATAAAGGTTTACGACTTCAAGTGCCCTTAGCTTAGCTATGGGTCAAATATATAAACATTTGCTATGGTGATCTTTCCAAGAAAGTTGTAAACACAACCTTTGTGTGAATATTATTTTTTTAGTTCAGTCTTAGAGCTGTATTACACAGCAAAGAATTATGCCGAAAATTACTCTGAAATTTACCACGAAAATTTTCGTCAATAAAATATGCTGTATGACACGACCAAAAATTCTTGCGAAAATTTTCGGAGTAAAAATATAAAACGTTCTATATTCTCTAGACAAAATTTTATAAAGTGCGCGAGAATCGGCGCTGAACCACATAATCGGATTGCTTGACATTACACTCTTTAATTTGCTTTTAGATAATTTATAAACGAACAAACAACAAATTTCTGCAACATCTAACATTACAAGTTTTTTCTTGTTCACTATTTTTGAGAAGAAAATGAATCTTATTATTGAAAATAAATAAAATTAGGTTAATGAAAGTATGTTTGTTTACTGTTTGCATACATCAGCTGTAACAAAATAACCCGACTGCGCATGAGTATCGTATGAATTACTCCGAAAATTTTTGGAAGATTTATTGCCTGTGTAATACAGATTTTAAGAAAATGTTATAAAATTTTAGGAGAAATTTCTGACAGAATTTTCTTGGTAAATTTCAGAGTAATTTTCGGCATAATTCTTTGCTGTGTAATACGGCTCTTAATCTACTTCTCACTCAGAAAAGATCCGATTTCCAAATATAGTTTGTATTTTAGTTTAAAGTTACTCTGTGTGTTCTGGCCGATTTTAGTGTTTGGAATCGTTTTGGAAATTAGGGTGAGTTTTCTCACTGAGTACCTAATTAAGTTTTATCCATTAGCATTTGTTTTATCTCACAATCAAGTTATTTCTTTAAATAAATTAAATATCATCAATATTTTATAAACAATTTGATCAACTCTGATTTACACAACCTTATTTCTAAAGTTTACAGGGTTGTATTGTTTGATTAAAATGTATTTGAATATGTACTATTATATTTTTTTTACCTACGGTAATTTTTAAAATTAATACAGAACTAAAAATCTATAAAATCTCATTCTATTTCCAACTGATGCTGTATTACTACAAACAACAAAGTTATTCAAACAGAAAACATAATTCAAGATAATAATTAGAAAAAAGCATCCTTAAGGATGCTTTTTTCTAATTGGGAGTCTAGTAATATGCTATATGAATCTTTATATTCATACCCTTAATGTATCAGAACTTACAATATATTGTTTAAAAGATATTGTCACTAAATGCATTTTGTTTCCATATATATGTTAAAGACACCACTATCAATAAATTTGTATGCTTCCCACTACTTCACAATTTAAATGTTTAAATATATGTATTATAAATTGATAATAAATAAATGATATAAATGCTAATCGTCCTGTTTTAGTACCTACCACCTACCTACACCTAATACTCAAAAATTTACGTTTTAAAAACGTCATTATAACGTCATGGTAAGTCTAAATTAAGTCCAAAAGTGACGTCATAAAAACGTTCTCAACTGACGTCATTTTACTTGCGACTTAGGTACGTCATTTTAACGTCAGTTATACGTCAGTATCAACGTCATATTGGTCAGAAAAGTGACCAAAAAAAACGTCCAAATGACGTCAGTCTGCTACCTGGGAACACATATCCACATTATAACAAAAACCGACATACCATACTGAGATACTTGCCATAAAAATATCACTGTCGAGCATATTCTCGTAGACTGCGCAAAATATACAATACCATAATAAAATTAAAAACGACTAAACAGCCATGCATGGATACGAAAAATCTTATCAATTATTCGAGACACTAACTAGTTGTAACAACCGACCTCGCCGCTAATATAAAAGGAAAAAAAGCCTATAACCAAGAGCACTATTCAATTATACTAACACATAAAACACTGTGGTGACAAATTTTTTTTTACATTTTCTCAAATATTGAGAGGTTACTACAGCTTTTGTACAAAGACAAGAGATTGTAAGAACGTTATGCTTTCTAGTGGTTTTCCTTTGCTACCTTCGATACATTCTAACGCTAAAACCACTCACAGATATTAATACACTGAAACAAACTGCAATTGTTCTTTTCCAAATTTCCGAAACCTTATTTATGAACCAATGAAAAAATAGCGCACCAAACTGACCTACCTGTTCCTCTAAGGGCGAGTCATACCAACAAGGTTTAAAAAATAACTAATGGTTCAAGCAAAATGGGTGTTGTACCAGACTGGATCAGTGGGTAACCAGAGTTTTGCCAACGGGTTTGTTAACCACCCAAAAGTGAGTGGTTAAAATAATAATCCTAGTTTTCCAACCTAAAAACTGTGTGTAAGTGGTTTATTTTTACCAAATTATAATAATGGAATATCCTCATTTACCAAATTTTAGTGATGTCGAAGATTTTAATGAACTTTTAAATTTACGTTCTTCTTTTGCCGTAAAGTTTTCTTACCTTTTTTATTCTTATTCATTTTCAGTAAATAAAATAATATGCAAAAGCAAACAACACTTCAGTAACTGAGGATTAGAATCGCATTAAAAATTCTTCTTTTATATTTTTTCTTTGGCAAAACGTAAGTAATTTACCCCACAGTAGTTCATTCGTCTAACATTCATTGATACCAACCTTTCAAAATGATTGATTAACAAAACTGCACGAAAACATCACTGGTACAACACGCACCGGTTTAAACTTTTGTTAAATTCAACCCTATGGTTAAATAAACCAGGTTTAGCCGACTGTTGGTACAACTCGCCCTAAGAGTGTTCGAAGGGATAAATACAGGTAAGACAGATACTACCTTCAATTTTAACATAATTCCAAAAATTAAGAGAGGGTGGCAAATGTTCCGACTCCACGCGAAAAAGGTCCAGGCCAAACGGCAATAATAAATAAAATTTAATATTAAGCGATATACCAAGGAGTATAAAAACTCATTTCAATCAATATTTCTTATTCTGGATTGTATTAAAATATTTACACATGACAATATTTACACATCATCATCATCCTCTTCTTCCTTTTCATGAAAATATTGTGTATCCTCTAATATCGTTGAATCTAAATAACTATTTCTCATTTTATAAGGATTTAACAAATCGAAAAGTTCGGTGAGATTAATGGTGGAAAATCCAGATTGATTAAGATATTTTTCAACAGTCTCTTGCAGTAAGGAATAACCAGTTTCGATTTCTTGTTCCATAAGGGGTTCTAAAACAAAATTAATTATTTGCACACATAAATAAATCGATAATACAAGATATATAAGTCACTAGCTAACTAACAATGACACACAGTGACGACAGTGCATTCTTAGAGTTTTTTCAAGTGGTTGTTGGTATAGGCGTCAAATTTTGGTTCATATTGAGCTAGTAATGTAGTATTCATTTTATATCGGCGCGCATTAATTTAACTCTAAAAGTATGGATGTTTAGAGTTTATATGTTTATTGTCGTTGCTCTCTGTCTCTGGCTTTAGCTGGATATTAGATTTTATAGTCGGGGAAATCGGGCTAGTTCTTTAATCTGATCATACTGTAAATATAGTTACCAAACGTACGTGCTTTATTATTTCGGTTTTAAAACTCCCAGTGGTTGTCAAATTTATAACTTTGAAGGATCAAATACTTGAGAGTCTACACTTTATAGACAACAGCCATTGTGCGCGTTTACCATTTGGTTCACCAATGCTCAGATGTGAGCGAAAGCGATAGTTCGCTAATCTCTAGTCTACACAAGAATAGTCTCCCATCTGCTAAGTAATTGTGCACAAACAAAACATGACAAAATGGCAATTCAAGGTTTAATATATTTCACAGACCCAAGGATGAATCATGATTGAATTTCGTCACAAAAACCTTCTTTAATTCTAATAGCTCAACATAAATGATTATATTTTATTCCTATACTATTAGTGTAGAATAAAGAAATCACATTATTGTATGAATTATTTGATAAAAATATTTTGAAACTAAAGATTGTTGAATGTACAAAACATGTAGACTATATAAGGAGATTGGACTCCATGTATTCCAATTTCTGGTCGTGGTAGAGGGCGCCAGTTTAAATTCAATACCAAAAATATCTTACTGCAGAACAAGAAAGGCTGATTTATAAACTTGCAGTTGCCGTTTCCGCTCGCAGTTGCCGTTCCCGTTGAAAGTTAAAAAGCAACTTTCACATTTGCGCATTTATATTCTCCGTTACCGTTACCGATCGCCGTTGAGCGTGACGTTCCCTGATGTTCAGACAAAACGAAGTTTCAAGTTTTGCAGTTCGCTGGTCGAGTCGTTCGCATATTAACCAATCAAAAGCCAGGTCGTTTGACAAGAATTGGGTTTAGTGGGTTTAACATAACCTTACTACTACTACTAATTTAGTCAGGCGAACCTTGGCCAAGGAAAACTCAAGCCAAGGTTCCGGCACTGAGGCCACTGGCGGGCCCATTGTGCCATTCCTGCTACTTATGCATCCATAAAGCCGAGTCCTTCGATGAAGGACCCAATCCTCTTCAGTGGATGCCTGCTTATGTCCCCGGGGGCCATAACAGGGATTCCGAAGATTCGCCAGCGTATCACAGCCCAATGTGGACATACGAGCAGAACATGGTCCTACGTTTCGTCAGCCATGCCGCAACCCCTACATAGGGGATTCTCTTCCAAACCTAGGTTGTAGAGGTGTTTACTCAGACAGCAGTGCCCTGTTAGGAGTCCTGCTATCTTTCTTAACCTACTCCTTGGTAGTTCTAGAGCAGTTCTAGCATGTCCATCAGTCCATCCCCTCAATAGGAGCTTGGACTGCCTGAGCCCCTGTAGAGCCTTCCAGTGAGCGAGGTGCTGATTTCTCAACCAGTTCCTCGTCTCCTTACGTTAAAAGGAGTAGCCGCCCCTTCAACAGCCAGCGCGTCCGCCCCTTCATTGCCTTCAAAACCAGAGTGGGCCGGAATCCATTCTAGCCACACTGTGTTCCGCCTCGCTAAGTCAGAAAGGCGTTCACGACATTCAGCAGCAAGCCCTGAGTTGATGGTATATCCACTCAGGGCCTTGATTGCCGCCTGACTGTCGGTGTATATGGTTATGCGTCGGTCCGCATAACCTCTGTCTAGGTTTATCTGCGCACATTCCAAGATATCGTATACCTCAGCCTGATATGCAGACACACCCTTACCCAATGGAACACAGACTTGTGTCCTTGGGTTCGTGGAGTAAATTCCAGCCCCCGCCCCATTGCTGGAGCATGAGCCATCTGTGTACCAGACGATCCCATGAGGCTGTGAATTTCCCTCTCTTTCCCAGAATTCTCTATTCCGGATCTTCACCCTATAGGGGGTTACGAAGGAGTACCTGCGCAGGCAGACATCAGCCGCTCGAGCCAGAACAGGGACATCTCCCAGAAGCCTGAGCTTATTGACGTGCCTGCACCTTTCCTCGTTTCGCACATATCCCAAATTTTTCAAGCGTAGGAGTGCCCTCCCAGCCTCAGCCTCGATCACATGGTGAAGAGGCCGAAGTCCAAGAATCACCTCCAACGCAGCAGTTGGTGTAGTTTTCATGCAGCCAGTTGCCCCCAAACCGACCACCCTTTGGAGGCGTGCCAGTTGCGACCTAGCCGTGGCCAGGGTTACCCTTGGCCACCAGACCAGAATCGCGTATGTGAGCATCGGCAGCATGATCACTTTATAGAACCACAATGATCGTTTTGGGAGTTAGTCCCCATTTCGGACCAATGGCTCTCCTACAGGCCCAGTACGTGTTTGTCACCTTGCCTAGGCGACTATCAAGGTGAGCCTTCCATGTCAGCGACTTATCCAGGATCACTCCCAGATATTTCACTTGTTGAACCACTGGAAGTGGCACTCCACCAAGGTGCAGACCATCCTCTTCTTGGTGAAAGCAATTACCTCAGCCTTGGCAGGATTAACTGCAAGTCCGTGGTCGTTGCACCACCCCTGTACCCTATTCAGGGCCCTTTGTATTAGGTCCCTGAGGACGGTGATATGCCTTCCAACAAGGACAACGATATCATCGGCATACCCAATTGCCAGAAAGCCCTCACCGTTTAATAAGGATATTAATTCGTCGACTACTAGGTTCCACAATATGGGCGAAAGGACGCCCCCTTGTGGACATCCCCTGTCGACGACCATTTTAGCCACATGTTCCTACCAAGCAACCTCTACTGTGCGGTTGCGTAACATGGCCCCAAGCCAATGAATTACCATTGGCTCTATTTCATGATCTACTGCAGCTCTTCACATTGATTCTACAGGGGTGCTGTCGAAGACCCCCTGTATGTCCAAGAATGCGCCCAGGGCAATCATGCTACTTTCCAGAGCCTTTTCCACCTGTGTTATCAGTTGGTGTAAGGCACTTTCCGTTGACTTGCCACACCGGTACACATGCTGGATGTTGTGCAAAGGAAACCTAAGCCTAACCTTTTCCCTCATATACCTATCAACCAACCTCTCCAGTGTTTTTAGCACAAAGGATGTTAGACTGATAGGCCTAAAGGAATAGCCACGGTGTACGTAGTACGATCGGGCTTGGGTATGAAGACAACTCTTACCTGTCTCCACTGCTCAGGAACATATCCGGAGTTTCCGTGAAAACACCCGGTGCGATTTCCAGGCAGCCAAGAGCACTGTCAGGAGACTTCGTTAAGATTCGACGTAACCTTGACATTTGAGGTACCGAATCGATATCCTCGCAGAAGGCCCGCCAAGCATCTCTCCGAGCAAGCCTAACAGCGCTCTTATATTCATTTCGTTTCTGGCGGTATAGTTCCCAGTCCAGATCAGACTCTGTCTTCCTAGCCCTATTAAATAGGCGCCGGGTTTGTTTCCGCAGCGAGTCCAGAGAGTTGTTCCACCTTTTGTAGCCCTTACCCCCTTTCCTCGTTTTTTCCGCGCAGTTCTTTTCATAAGACGAGACTATACTCGAGCCCAGCTCCGCTACGGCCCAATCAATCTCATCTTTATTATTGAGACTCCTAGGGAATCCATCGAGCCTCCTCGTGAGATCCAGTTTATAGCGTTCCCAGTTGGTAGTCCTAGGGTCCCTATACTTTACTGATTGTTTTTCAACATCAGCATTGTATCTGAAACATATATAGCTGTGATCCGACAATGACGGATCATCATTAACATGCCAGTCCTTTACCATACTAACCACGGTACTTAACCTAAAATATGTTATTATAACTGAGTCACGTTGATTAAGATTTATTTTTGTTGATTTGATGATTTATGACACAACACAACGGCGGCGAACATCAAACGTCAGGTTTATAAATTGATACTATCAACGGCAACTGCAACGTCAAACAACAACGGGAGCGGGAACGGTAATGGCGACGGCAACTGCGAGTTTATAAATAGACAGTCAGTTCATGGCGTTTTATTGGTCGCTAGCTCATTTTACAGTATGTGAGGTAAGTGAGGGTAGGAAAGGAAATATAATAGAAAACCACAAGTAAAAGTGAATTACAGTTTTACGCCAAACATTTATACTTCAAAATGGACTCCTCCAGGGCTCTCCACTGTGCTCTACAATCTATATGTGCTGTTACAACTATGATTTAGCACCAGAACATTTAAATTTGCAATCATACATGTAGATGACATCGCTTTGGTCAGTCATAATAATCTCAAAATAACAGTGAATGAGAATGAGCTACAAAAACTTATTATAACAGAATAGTAAAATGGTTTAACAGGTGTAGGATGAATGCAAAAGCCTTAAAACTCAATGCATAATATTTAATCTGTTTATTAACAATGAAAAATACAGTATATTTTTATCAATAGGCCAAACTTACTAATGACATTAGTTCATGTACAGGTTTTCAATATAAAATATATTTAAATAATTCCTAACTCTGGTTTTCTTGAATTCAATTCAAGTCTTCCTTTTAAATAAGATGTA